>CALYLW010000142.1:352425-1071665 GCA_944989445.1 Ampullaceana balthica | reverse complement strand
CCCCCACCACACCAACAACCACCCACAACACCACACCCACCCCCCAACCACACCACCCACCCCACCCCCCCACCCCCACCCCCCACCCCCCCCCCACCCCACCCACCCACCCCCCACACCCCCCCCACCCCCACCAACACCCCCCCACCCCAACACCACCCCACACCCACCCCCCCCCCACACCCCCACCCACCCCCACACCCCCCCACCCCACCAACCCACCCCCCACCCCACACCCCCACCACACCCCACCCCACCCCACACACCCCCCACCCACCCCCCCACAACCACCCACACCACCCCACCCCCAACACCAACCCCCCCCACCCCCACACCCCCCCCCCACCCCCCACCCCAACCCCCCCACCACCACCACCCCACACCACCCCCCCCACCCCCCACCCCCCCCCCACCCCCCCACCCCCACCACACCCCCCCCCCACCCCACCCCCCACCCCCCACCACCCCCACCCCCCCCCACCCCCCCACCCCACACCCCACAACCCCCCCCACCCCCACACCCCCCACCCACCACCCCACAACCCCCCCACCCCCCACCCACCCCCCCACACCCCCACCCCACCCCACCCCCACACCACACCCCCCCACCCCACCACCCACCCCCCCCACCCCCACACCCACCCCACACCACCCCCCACCCCCCACCACACCCACCCCCACCCCCCCACCCCCCCCCCACACCCACCCCCCCCCACACCCCCACCCCCCCCCCACCCACCCCACCCAACCCCCCCACCCCCAACACCACCCCACCCACACCCACCCCCCCCCCACCACCCACACCACCCCCACCCCCCACCCCACCCCCCCACCCACCACACCCCCCACCACCCCCCCCCCACCACACCCCACACCCCACCACACCCCCCCACCCCACACCCCCCCACCCCCCACACCCCACCCCACCCCCCACCCCCCCCACCCCCCCCCCACCCCCCCCCACCCCACCCACCCCCCCCACCCCCCACACCCCCACCCACCACCCCCCCCACACCCCACCCACCCCCCCCCCACCCCCCACCCACCCCACCCCCCCCACCCCACCCACCACCCCCCCCACCCCCCCCCCCCCACAAACAACACCACCAACCCAACACCCCCCACCACACCACCAAACACAAACACACACACCATACCCCCACCACCCCCCCATACACCAAAAAACACCCAACCAAACCAAACACTCCCAACACCAAACACCACACCACCCAACACAACCACCACCAACAACAACCCACCAAATACCAAAAATACCACCAACACACAACCAACAAACCCAAACACAACCACACAAACCAAACACCACCACCAAACAACCCAAACAATCAACAAACACAACCACACAACAACCAAAAACTACAACCAACAAACCAACACAACAAAACCAAAAACAAACACAAAAAACACAAACACCACAACAACACCAAACACAAAAACACACCAAAAAACAAACAAACAACACACTACCAACACAAAAAAAAAACAAAACAAAAAAAAACACAAAACAAAAAAAAACACAACACAAAACAAAAACAAAAAAAAACAAAAAAACACAAAAAAAAACAAAACACAACAAAAAAAAACAAAAAAAAACAAAAAAAAACACAAAAAACACACACAAAAAAAAACAAAAAAAAACAAAAAAAAACAAAAAAACAAAAAAAAACAAAAAAAAACACAAAAAAAAACAAAAAAACAAAAAAAAAAAAAACAAACAAAAACAACAAACAACAAAAAACCACACAAACAAAAAAACAAAAAAACACAAAAACAAACAAAAAAAAACAAAAAAAACAAACAAAAACAAAAACAACCCAAACAAAAAAAAACAAAAAAACCCAAAAACAACAAAAACAAAAAAAAACAAAAACAAAAAACAAAAAAACCCAACAAAAACACCCACCCCCACCCCACAAAACAAAACCAAAACCCCCACCCCCCACCCCCCACCCCAAACCCCCACACACCCCCCCCCCAAACCACAAAACACACCAAACAAAACAACAAACACCCAAACCCACCCAAAAACAACCCCCCCACAACCCACAAACCCACAAAAAAAACACCACCCACAAAACACAAAACCCCCACCCCAAAACCCAAAACACAAACACCAACAAAACAACCAAAACAAAAACACAACACCACACAAAACCAAAACAACACCCCAACACAAAACCACAACCAAAACACCAAACAAAAACAAAACACAAACAAAAACCAACAAACCAACCACAACAAACACCAAAACACAACCCCCAAAACAAACACCCAAAACAAAAACAAAACAAACCCAACAAACAAACCAAAAACACAAAAACACAAACAAAAACAAAACAAAAAAACCCACACCAACAAACAACCAAAAAAACAAAACAAAACACAAACCCAACACAAAAAACAAAACAAAAAACACAACACCAAAAAACAAAAACAAAACAAACAAACACAAAAAACACACCAAACACAAAAAACAAACACAAACAACAAAAAACAAAACAAAAAAACAACAAACACAAACAACAAAAAAACAAAAACAAAACCCAAACAAAAACAACAAACAACAAAAACAAACACAAAAAAAAACAACAACAAAAAAACCAACAAAAACAAAAACAAAACAACCCACAAAAAAACAAAAAACAAACAAAAAAACACCCAACACCCACCCACCCCACCCCCCACACACCACCCACCCCCCCCCACACACCCCCCCACCCCCCCACACCAACCCCCCCACCCCCCCACACCCCCAACCACCACACCCACCACACCCCCCCACCCCCCACCCACCCCACACCCACCCCCCCCACCCCACACCACCCCACACCCCCCCACCCCCCCACCCCCCCCACCCAACACCCACCCCCCCAACACCCACCCCCCACCCCCCCAACCCCCCACCCCCCAACCACCCCCAACCCCCCCCCACACACCACAACCCCCCACACCACACCCCCACACCCCCCCCACCACACACACCCACCCCCCCCACACCACCCCACCCCCCACCCCACCACCCCAACCCCACCACACCCCCACCCCACCACCCCCCCCACCCACACCCCACCCCACCCCCAAACACCCCAACCCCCACCAACCCCCCCCAACACACCCCCCCCACCCACCCACACCCCCCCCCCCCACACCCCACCCCCACACCACCCCCCCACCCCCACCCCACCCACACCCCCCCCACCACCCCAACCCCCCACCCCACCCCACCCCCCACCACACCCCACCCCCCCCACCACCCCCCCACCCCACACCCCACACCCCCCCCACCCCCAACCCCCACCCCCACCCCCCCACAACCCCCCCCCACCCCACCCCCACCACCCCCCCACCCCCCCCACCCCCCACCCACCCCCCCCCCACCACCCCCACCCCCCCCCCACCAACCCACACCCACCACCCCCCACCACCCCACCCCACCCCCAACCCCCCCACCCCCCACCCACCCCACCCCCCCACCCAACCCCACCCCCACCCCCCACCCCCCCCCCACCCCCCACCCCACCCCCACCCACCCACCCCCCACCCCACCCCCCACAACCCCACCACCCACACCCCCCCACCACCCCCCACACCCCCCCCCCACCCACCACCCCCAACCCCCACCCCCCCACCACACCCCCCAACCCACCCCCCCCCCCCCCACACCCACCACCCCCCCCCCAAAACCACCCACCCACCCCCCCCACAACCCCCAAACACCCCCAAAACCCCCCACACCCAACAAAACACACACAAACCACCCACCCCCCCAAAAACACCCCCCCCCACCCCCAAACCCCAACAAAAAACCCAACACACCCACCAAACCCCACACCCCCCCACAACCACCAAACACCCACCCCCACCCAAACCAACCACAAACCCCCCCCCCCAACCCCCCCCCCACCCCCCCCCCCCCCCCCAACACCACCCCCCCCCCCCCCCCCCCCACCCACCCCCCCCCCCCCACCCCCCCCCCCCCCCCCACCACCCACCTCACCCCCCCCCCCCACCCCACCCCCCCCAACAACCCCCCCACCCCCAACAACCCACCCCCCCCCCCACCACCCCCCCCCCCCCCCCCCACCCCCCCCCCCCACATTGGATATAGGGTTCATCCCTACTTTTTAATGGTAAGTTTATATTTTAAACTGTTTAATGTGTGAAGTGTAATTTAAGTATTAAATCACACCCCCAACAAGTTGGGTGTAATTCAAACAAATCATTCTGTGACGTACTCTTAGGGGGTTGACACAATCCCAGTGACCATAATTGTGCCAGGGGTGGGAAGTTTTGCTCAAACAAAGGACAAAAACCACGCACTTGACGTCCTTTCTGGCCATCCCCCCATAACCCCTCGAAACCTCCTCACACCCACCCCTTTAAACACAAACTCTTACCCGCACCCTTGTCCCCCTATCCCCCCCCAACACTATAAGTTCAGGAATTTATTTGTCCAATGTCCCATATGAACAACCACCACAACCCACACCATAACACAATATCCATGAACATCATAAAAAAACACCACTAACACCCCCTAAACTCTTTCATCCCCAACCTACCCACCCACCCTAAACCCCCTTCCATAACTTACCCCACATACCTTATATATGAAAATAAAGTTGTTTGAAAAGATGTGTCTAAGTAGTCAGTCTTGAAGGACTTGGTTGTTTGAATACTACGTAAGTGTAATGGTAGAGAATTCCATTGTTTGGCTGCACAAAAAGAGAACGACCTTTCACCAAATGTTTTGGTGCGTGTCGTAGGAACAGAGAGAACGCGTGTGTCTGCAGAAGATCGTAGCTGGCGAGTGGGTGAGTAGACCGACAAAAGTTCAGTAAGATACGATGGGCATGAGTCCGAAAAGAAGTTGTGACAGAGAACGGCCAGTTTGTAATCAATACGGGCTTGTATAGGCAGCCAATGAAGTGAGCGAAGAAGTGGAGTAACATGGTCATGTTTTTTTGCCTTGAGCACCAGTCTGGCAGCTGAATTTTGAACTTTCTGTAGTTTTTCAATGCATTGTTTTGGCGCACCTGACAGAAGAGAATTGCAGTAATCCATACGAGCTAGTACAAGAGCACAGACTAGAGTTTTTGTTGCACTAACTGTTAAGTAATGACGGATTGAGCTGATCTGACGAATGGCAGTGTAGGCAGAGCGACAGATGTGATTGATGAAGTTGTTAATAGACATGTTGTCAGAAATAATGTAGCCAAGATTCCTAGTCGATGTTGTGAACAGAATATCCGAACTGGCTACGTGAATTGACTTCGGAAGAGACAAAGTACTGCGTGATTTATTGTTGCAAAATAGAAGTGCTTCAGTCTTGTCATCATTCAGCTTGAGTTTGCTTAACGTCATCCAAGACTTTACCTCACCAATGCACTCTTGCATCAATTGGACAGCGGAGTCCATATTAGAGGGATCAGTGTGAGTATATAGCTGAGTATCATCTGCAAATGATTGGCTTTTAACTGAATGCTTTTCGAGCAGTAGAAGTAGTGGCCTTGTATACAGTACAAAAAGTACCGGACCCAAAACAGAGCCCTGAGGCACACCATAAAGCAAGTCAGCTTTGTGAGAGATACAGCCATCTACTGATACTACCTGTGATCTGTTAGATAAGTATGATTGAAACCAAGCCAGAACTGAGCCAGAAATTCCAAAATAATTTTGCAGGGTTTTCAGCAGTGTTTGATGGTCGACAGTGTCAAAGGCTGCACTAAGATCTAAGAGGACCAATATAGAAATTTTCCCACTGTCCAGTGCGAGTAGGAGGTCATTTGTTACCTTCAACAGGGTGGTCTCTGTGCTGTGAGAAGGTCTGTAGGCCGACTGATTAGGACTTAGAAGAGTGTGGTCATTTAGATAAGCAAAAAGTTGTTTTAAGACTAGTTTTTCAATGACTTTCGACAAAAATGAAATATTAGACACAGGTCGATAGTTGTTTAAATTGTTTTGGTCTAACCCTTGTTTTTTCAGCAAGGGTTTTATAATAGCAGATTTACATAATGAAGGAAAGGTGCCAGATTTTAGACTTTCATTAACTATATTAGTTACTGTTGGGAGTAAGAGATCTAATGACTCAACCAATAGTGGAGTGGGGATGGGATCAAGAGGGCAGGACGTTGGCTTAGATTTTAGAATAATACTTTTGACCTCATTTTCCGTAACAGGCTGGAACATGTCAAAGCTTGACCTCACAGCAAAAGAAGGAGATAAATCATGTGGTGGCAACAACGTTCTGTCAAGTTCATCACGAATTTTAGCAATTTTGTTGATAAAAAAGTTACAAAATATATCTGGTTGCTGATGCAGGGGATACACAGAGGGAAGGACCATAGCTTTACCACTCCCTCTGAGGTTATTGCATACGTTAAATAGCTGCCTACTAGTACTACTTGTGATTATTTTATTATTAAAATATGATGTTTTTGCTTGATGTACAATATTAGTAACACATCGCTTGGCAGCGGAATAAATTTGCTTATTGACGACAAGTCTCGACTTCAACCAAGTCTTTTCTGCTATACGTCGAGCTTTCTTGGCGCGTCGAAGTTCTTCCCTTATTGTTGAATACCACGGAGCTGATCGTGTTGACTTGACATTGTGGCGGGTGACAGGGGCATGTAAGTCCAGCACAGAGAGTAGTGTACTATTCAGTTTATCCAAAGTGGGGCAGAGGTCAGGGGACACGGCCACACTTAGATCTTGCCGGAAGGCGTCACGATTCATGGCAGGCAGATTGCGAAGGTCCCTGAATTTTGTGGGAGGAGGGGGGGGGACAATCACCCTAAGTTCACAAATAACACAAAAGTGATCCGAGGACAGCTCCTCTGTTACGATTGCGGATTTGACAAGGCAATCGTCAGGTCTGTGCAATACCCAATCAATTATATGTCCTCTATTATGGGTAGGTTTATCAATCATTTGATTAATGTTGAATGAATCCAAAAGCTCGACCATCTTTGCTGTCATGGGATTCTGCGGTTGATCATAATGAATGTTCATATCTCCTACTATCATGTAAGTGCCAGGCAGAGTGTTGGCATGGTCCAAAAGTTCCTGGAATTCCTCAAGAAATTTGGCATCTGTTAATTAATTTTTTTTGCTCGGAAAGTCACGGTAGATGGACATAAAGTGGATGATACAATGGGGCACTGACAATGTGATTTGAACTAACTCAAAAGATGTGTGCGCAAATTCGAATTCTGTTACAAATGAAAGCTCTTGTGACAGCGTACTTCTGTTGACAGCAGCTAGGCCTCCACCTCGAGTGGCACGTGGAAATGATCGAACAGAATAGCCAGGTGGAGCAATATCAGCACACTTTCCCTCATCACCAGTTTGTCGAAACCAGGTCTCCTGAATAAACATGATGTCTATCTGCGCATTAAAAATGGGAGTTACCTTTCTTATAAAAGCAATAAGAAATATTTGTTAACAAATCTGTTTTATTGATACATCTGTCTCTTCATGTCCAAGCGATAGTTAATAAATGAGTGGGCTCTTTAACATAAAAAGTATTTCCCTAAACTATCAAAGCACTCGGTGAAAGGTGAAATGCATGTTTCAAAATGCTTAAAGTACAAGGTTGTCATCGTTTTGTTTTCTGCGTTTTTAAATTATTATTTTTATTTAGTGAATGGTATAAAATAGGATAAAAAATATAATCTGAGGACCTTCGAGAGTTTAGCCACTAGAGAATGGCGATAGCTTAAAGTTCCGTGTGTTATCACAGAAAGATAACTCTATTTGTTGAAAAAAGGGGGGGGTGAGGCACGGAGGGACGTTATCGCTATGTAGTAAAGCAGGATTAACATCGCCATCTAAAAACAACACATGCCAATTTTAAAACATATCAATATACACGAGGTAGCTAACCCACGGTAATGTTGGAAGGATTTTTTTAAAAATAAAGATAATATATAGGCTATCACGTTAAACTATGAAATATTGAATTTTTAAACAAAGTTTGATATAGGTATATGGTATACCAGTCTGTTTTCTTTCTTAACTAGTTGTCTGACAAATAAAATGAACTAAAGTATCACAAACGCGTTTGACGATTCAATTACGTGGTCTCAATTTCAACTCGATTTCAAAGATTTGAAAATAAAATACTAATTTGGGGCCACACTATTAAAATATAAGTGTAAATTAACACTAATATACCAGTATATTTATTCTTGGGGTTTAGGTCTTTATTGACCAATTTTAAAGCAGATTTTTTCAATTGTTGATAAACGATATTTCATAATCTGGGTGGAGAAATTAAAAGTAATAATAATAACATTAATAATAATGATAATTGTATAATTTATATAGCGCTTTACCTAGCAAGCAACTGGGCTCACAATGCTTTACACAAAAATAGTAACACATACTTATCAAAGTTTTAAATTTAAAACATTCATATCCTAAATACAGCTGCTTTTAATGACATTATCATTTAAAGAAATCTTTGATTGTTGCTTGATTAATTTTATAGGTCAAAGTTTGAAGAAATGTGTTTTTAAGTGCAGTCTATAAGGCATTTGTAGTTGGAAACTGCGAATGTGTAATAGTAAATAATTCCATTGTTTGGGGACACAAAAAGAGAAAGTCCTTTTGCCAAATGTATTAGCGCTTGTCTCGTTTGACAATTAAAGCGAGACTTGTTGTTGATGTTTTTTACACTTGAGAAAATCAATGTGCTTCCACACATTTTTAAGGGTTTCTTACTCAATATATGTAATGATTTTTAAAAAATTATTTCATTTTTTGTTTGAGAATTTTCTTCAAGCTCTTTGGGTTTTCTGTGACGCTTTGCCGTTTCCTGCAGAAGAGCTCCTACATGACCTGATTATCCATGGGATCTAGTTCATTTCTTTATCAAAACTACTTGAAATCTTCCATTCACCGTGCCGATGTGAAACGATTCTAAATTACACCTATTCTACATTTCGTTATAGTGAATCTGAAAAAAATTGCAGCCCGCCTACGTATTTGGAGAATTTAATAAATATAATTTATAAGCCATGCCCCCTTGATGTTGCAGATTGCTCCCACTTTGATGGTCGTCACAAGACGAAGTGCCTTTCTTAACTTAGCGAGTTTACCTTTGTTAAACGCTGTTTTCAATTGTTTCTTAACACGACCTGATTTCCGAAAAGTGTTTTAAGATGACTATATAAACATTGAGAAAAGGGAACCTTTGGAACTAGACGGGGATAGAAACTGTAGGGAAAGATAACTCGATAGATATCGACGTGGCATAAAATCTTTGACAGTGGGTAAGATTTTTTTTTCTTCTTTTTCCTTTGGAAAAATATTTCAATACAGTATTTTTTAAACAAAGAAATCGTAATCGCTAAGAAACAATTTTGGAACTGCTATTCAGACACAATGCATCAGACCAATTTGTGACACTTTAAATATATTGTTTATTATAATATATTTTAATCTTGTATAGTTTTGTTGCTTTTTAAAATCATAAAGATCAGTAGTTTATATTTAGATATGTAATAATCATTTTAATGACCTCGATCATTTCTAAAAGCAAATTTATATAATATCAATTTAATCAGCAGTTCGTAGCAAATCTATTAAAAAACTATTTGTAACATGTTCATAAGCAATTATTACTAGTTATATTACACCTTGAGAGATCGCCACTCATTGGCCTGTAAATACATTATTTTCCCCAAATTTGGGAAGGAAATAAGAAATTAAGTTAAGGAAATGTGTGTAATTTACCAATTTTACAGTCTATTCTTCTGTTAACTAAGTTAGTTACACATCAACTAGACGAACAATCTCAAAATATTTCAAGAGGCATTTAAAGAACTAGCTCAAAATAATTTTAAAAGGGAAGATAAAACTTGACTTGACTAAATAACTTCAATAAATTTTTGACTTTCTCTCACCCTGGTATAAAAATTTTCAATACAGATAAGGTTTATATTTTCCAATCCATATTTTCGATGTTCTAGAATTAGTTTATATACGTGGACAATTCTGGGACTTAGTATGTAAAACAGTTCAGTATGCCCACAGCCCATATATTTGCTTAATTTTCTTTTGGTTATTCCCAATAAACTGCTTCTAATAGTTGAATAATAAGGGTTTATGCGTTGTTCATGGGACACTCCTCTTGTTGCTAGTCAGTGAGCTCTTTCAACACTCGGTGATTGGTGCTTTGCCTTCATCCAGTTTTACATTATTAGCTCGACTGTCAAGTTTTTGGGACACCGTTTACTTCAGATGTTTTATTGTTTGAGTGAGAGCTTGGTGCCCATCTACATTTTCATCACACTCAAAAAGCTGACTAATTGGAAATACTGAATGGCTATTAGTAACAATTTTTCTTGTTGTTCGGTTCCTTTTCATAATTAAAATCTGAAGCTGGCAGCCTTGCTATGATAATTTCCCCAAAAAATCCCTTATGACATATTTTATTTATGCAATGATGCTACAACAGCCACGTCACTTGCAATGCGCCTAGTCTTCGCGGATACGCCTAATGGAGAACGTTTATTAAAGGAAGCTCTTTATGATCATGATGAAGTAATCTATTGTTTTCTTTGATATTCGGTAACCTTTGATTTTCTTGATAGTTATACAATTCTGTGAGTTTGTTCCAATGGTAAAACTGTATCAACCTCTCTCTGACAGAATAGACTGAAAATATTGGAACACTCCAACAACGTTTTTGTGAGGGCTTTGGGTTGAGCTGTTTTTAAACTAAAACGAATTTTTAAAATCCTTTCATAAAAATAGAAATGTCTACAAAGCGCTAAACGAATAAATGAAAACAGGGCACTTAGTTCCTGCATGCATGCATATCCACCTGGCATGTCTCAAAGTAAAAAAAAACAATACTTATTTGACCTTCAAGCTAGGAACAGGAGAAAGATGAATGGCATAACGTCGACTGCTTCGTTACATAACAATAGCCCTCCGTTCTTCCACATGAAGAATATTTCAATTGTGATAGGGAAAATGTGATAGCCTGTATTAAATTGGGGCGCGGTAGAAAGGTTCAAGCTGTTACAATGTATGACATTTGAATTTTCTTTACTTTTTCCACAACTTTTGATGTCAGTCAACCTCTTTTTTTTTGGAACGTCAATACCCTAAGGGCCGTCCATAAAGTACGTCTTGCAACAGATGGGGGAAGGGGGTGTAAGAAAGTGTGAACTTTTTTTTTACAGAGGGAGGGGGGTCCGGCCATGTGTGACGCACGGTGTTTTATATTAAATCTTAATGATTTTATTAATTTTTTTTTAAATGATCGAAAGTGTGACGTACTTGGAGGGGGGGGGGTCCAAGATTTGGGACGACCCCTTAGGCTCTTGGATAAACTCCTTTTTATATTCAATTTAACTTAATTTTTTATGTCATTTTAAAAGAAAATAATAAATATCTAAACATTTATTTAGCAAAATAAAGATAGGTATGACCAAATAATGTAAATTTATATTAAAGCGAATAAACGCAACATTTTCCTATTACAGAGAATGAAAAAACCAATATCCCACACACGTTTTTTTAAAAAACATGATCTGTAGGTTTGGCAATCAGATTTTCGGCAACACTTGTCCTAGTAAAAGTGTTTAAAAAGACATTACATAAAGTCCAATAAAACTGTAATTATTCTCGTCTATTGAAATGACATGCTTTACGTACGAGTTTCTGGTCTTCCAACTACATGCGTTTTTGTCACTTCTAATGCTGACAAATGCATATCGCTCGACAAAAATGTCAAAACGACCCTGTGTACAGACGGTCGCACCTTCATTAATGAATGGATCTTAAGAAAATGAATGGCAAGGTTGAATACCGCGGAGCTCGATCGAATCGTCATTCGTCACCGTGAGGTTGACAGCTGCCAATTAAGAATGATGTTTGGAGTGAACAGATTCACGTTTTCACAATTTTCGGAAAGTCATGACTTCCATGGATTAAGTTAGAACGACATCAAAAAATAATAATAATATGATAATTTATATAGCGCAGTACCCCAGCAAGCAACTGGGCTCACGGCGCGCTGCATAAAAATAGTAACACACATAATAATCAATTCATTCAATGTAAAACATTTTAATCCTAAATACAACATATAATACTTATGTTTCCTGTACAATGAAACATGTTCCAAGTCTGGGTTTGTTTACAGACTAATCGACAGACCAATTAAATTAAGAAACTAAAAGAAACACCAAATGTTAGATAAGAAACAAAATCGCTTTGATTCACGTGGTAATTGTTGTATTTCGTTGTTTGTGAAGCAGCGATCGTATTTAAGAATATTAAATTCTGGATAACAAAATATTCTTATTACTTGTAAAATAGCAAACGTTTTCGTCCTATTAATATATCGCTGTAAAGGGGCATGTGAAACGTTGAGCACACCTGTGGTTTACAAAAGACATTCCGTCTGTTGTTCAAAGACAGCCGAAATTCAGTTTCATAGATTACAAATATTGTGAGACATGTGTAGTTTACAGAAAACAGAAACCTTTACTTTTTAAATCCCTTATATTAACTTTGAAATCTTGTCTCTCTGTCTGTCTGTCTGTCTGTCTGTCTGTCTGTCTGTCTGTCTCTCTCTCTTTTTTTCTCTCTCTCTCTCTCTCTCTCTCTCTCTCTCTCTCTCTCTCTCTCTCTCTCTCTCTCTCTCTCTCTCTCTCTCTCTCTCTGACGTCATCTCTTCGTACGTCGTGCGAAAGAAAAGAAAAAAAAAGTAAAAAATGACACATTTCCCGTGATGTCATCGAGCTGAGCTGAAAGTTGATACGAAGACTTGTGTCACCTAACAATGCATCGTATCAAAATTTCAGATCGATCGAACGTACCGTAATTAAATTAATGCATTTTTTAGTTTATCTCTATATAATTTTTTGTAATTCAAATTCAAGTTTTTTTTTCTTCACGTGCCAGTTGAGTTCACACTTTGACGCCACCCGTCGATGTCCACACCCCTCCCATCCCTTCCCCCGGTTTTAAAGCCAGGGGATATCACTCGATGTCAGTCTGTAAATGTTTGTCGCGTTTGAACATAATCAATACCTTTAATTTGTCTCATATATAAGGGATTTATAGTCAATAACTTTGTTTTTACGAGGTTGTTTTATTAAATCCCTTATATTAAGTTCACCGCTGTCTCTGTCTTGGGTTCCCGGTAGGGAGGGCGGAAAAATAAAAGTAAAAAATCACCCACTTCCCGTGATGCTATCGAGCTGAAATTTGACACATAGACTCGGGGCATCTAACAAACAATGCATTGTATAAAAAAATTTAATCGATCAAATGTACCATAATTAAATTAATGCATTTTTAGTTTATCTCTATATAACCTTATGTAGCCGTCTGCTATTGTTTACATCCACATGTCACTTGAGACACGCCAGCCATCGATGACCACATCCCGTGATTTTACAGCAAGGGGAGTTCACTCAGTTTCAGTCTGTAAATGTTTGTCACGTTTGAACATAATCAATACTTTTAGTTATGTCTCATATATAGGGGATTTATAGTCAAAAACTATGTTTTTACGGGTTATTTAATTAAATCACTTATATTAACTTCACCGTCGTCTCTCTCTCTCTCTCTCTCTCTCTCTCTCTCTCTCTCTCTCTCTCTCTCTCTCTCTGTGTGTGTGTGTGTGTGTGTGTGTGTCTCTCTCTCTCTCTCTCTCTCTCTCTCTGTCTTGGGCTCGCAGTCGGTCGGGAGTGAGGGCGGAAAAACTAAAGTCAAAAATAGAACAAAGCCGTAAAAACTAATTTTTGACTATAAATCCCTTATATATGAGACATAACTACTAGTATTTACAAATATTTACAGACTGAAACTGTCTTAACTCAACTTTGCTTCATAACCCTGGGGGGTGGGGGGGAGAGGGGAAAAGTCTGGTCACCGATCGCTTGACCGAGCTTAGCGTGACACGTAAAATGTAAACAAAAGCACGCCGGTACTTCGATGGGTCGCGTCAACTCGTCAACTCAAACTCTCACGTGGGAAAAAAACAATAACAAACAGTGAATTTGAATTACAATCCTTATATAAGGATAAACTAAAAATGCATTAATTTAATTACGGTACGTTCGATCGATCTGAAATTTTGATACGATGCATTGTTAGGTGTGCCAAATTTCAGCTCGATCGGATCACGGGAAGTGGGTCATTTTTTACTTTTGTTTTTTAACCTCCCGCCCATGAGATGACGACAGAACGACAGAGAGAGTCGGCGGTGAAGTTAATATAAGGGATTTAATAAAACAAACCCGTAAAAACAAAGTTTTTGACTATAAATCCCTTATATATGAGACATATATGAGGCACCTATTAACATTATTGTTTTTTTCACGTGATTGTTCAGTCACGCGTTGACGCGACCCATCGAAGTACCGGCGTGCTTTTGTTTACATTTTACGTGTCACGCTGAGCTCGGTCAAGCGATCGGTGACCAGACTTTTCCCCTCTCGCAGGGTTATGAAGCAAAGTTGAGTTAAGACAGATTCAGTCTGTAAATGTTTGTCGCGTTTGAAAATAATCAATACTGTTAGTTATGTCTCATATATAAGGGATTTATAGTCAAAAACTTTGTTTTTACGGGTTGGTTTTATTTTACCTCGTTTTTATTAACTAGCTTTCGTTCCTGTTTGTTGGTTTGTTGGTTTCTCCAAGATTTTTTTCAAATCTGCCAACGTAAAATTGAACCACTTTTGATGGTCCTAGAGATCTGGAAAATTTTACCACAGATAGATCTTGGATGACAATGCATTGTCTCAAAATTTCAGATCGATCGAATGTACCGTTATTAAATTATTGAACATTTTAGTTTATCTATAGATTATATTTAAGCATCTGTACCGTCTGCTTTTGTTGACATCCGTGAGTTCACCCCGTGACCACATCACAATGTTTTTAAAACGTTGGGTGGGCGCTTGTGAGGTGTTTGGTAAAATAAATAGAGGTAAAAAAATATTTTAAAAAACCAGGTTGTTATAAGTGGACTAAAAAGAATGAAATAAATAGAAGTAAAAAAAAAGATTTTTAAATACCACGTTTTTATAAGCGACTAAAAAGAAGAAAATAAGTTAAAACTTCTCTTATCTTATCTTATCTGTTTACAGACGCTCCTTCTATACAGAAGATTATTGCGTCCTACGCTTATCTATGGTTTGTGTTTAGTCCTGCATTTTTATTAGAGATTTAAATGTTGATAAAGTGTTGGTTTTCCTGGATTCTTCAGGCAACCCATTCCACGCCCGAATTCCGGACGGGAAGAAGGAAAACTTGTATGTGTTTGTTCTTGCATACGGAATAAGAAAGGTGTTTTTATCCTTATGTCTATCTGAGGGTTGTATTAAGTTATCTTTGTGTTGTATTTCTAAATTAGAATTAATTGCTTTATGTATGATTACTACTTTGCTGTTGGTTCTTCTATCCTCTAGTGTTTCAAGGTTTAATGATTTAACTAATGGTGTTATTCTAGTCAGTTTTGAATATTCTCCAGTAATGAATCTGGCAGCTCTTTTTTGAATTTTGTTCTAGTTTATCAATGTTTTCTTTGGTGGATGGGTCCCATACAGAAGATGCATATTCTAGTACAGGTCTCACCAAAGTGAGGTAGCATTTTAGTTTTATATCTCTATTACATTTGTTAAAGTTTCTTTTTATAAAGCATAAGGTTTTGTTTGATTTTTTAATAACTTCATTGACATGGGGATTCCATGATAGTTTCTCATTTATTAAGACTCCTAAGTATTTTGCATCTTTAGTTTGGGTCAGTTCTTTTCCATGAATGTAATATTTTGAATTTATTTGTTTCCTTTTTCTTTGTTACTCTTAACAGTTGACACTTTTCTGGGTGGAAAGACATACTCCAGTTAGTTTCCCATTTTATCAATTCATCTAAGTCTTTTTGTAAAATTTTGCTATCTTGTTCTGATTTAATTGTTCTATAGATTATACAATCATCAGCAAATAACCTAACTTTTGTACCTGTTGAGATGTTGTTGGGTAAATCATTTATATAAATTAAAAAGAGTAAGGGACCTAGCACAGTTCCTTGTGGAACTCCTAAGTTAACCTTTATTGGTGCAGATTTAGATCCATTAATTATTACAGTTTGCTCCCTGCCCAAAAGGAAGTCTTGGATCCAGTGATGTAAGGAACCTGAGATTCCAAAGTAGTTAAGTTTTTTAAGTAAACTAAGGTGGTGAACTTTGTCAAATGCTTTTGAGAAGTCTAGTAATATTGTATCTATTTGATCATTTTTGTCTAAGCCTTTTGATAGTTCATCTATTAAACCTATTAATTGTGTTTCACATGATCTGTTTTTTCTAAAGCCGTGTTGATGTGGGCATAGGGCATTATATTTGTCAAGGTGGTTAACTATTCTACTATATATTATGTGTTCTAGTAATTTACAGGTGATACTAGTAAGTGATACAGGCCTGTAATTACCAGGGTCTGATTTATCCCCTTTCTTAAAGAGTGGAGTTACGTTAGCTAATTTCCAATCCTGGGGCACTTTACCCTGGTTTAGAGAGGCTTGAAAGAGAACTACAAGGATTGGGGACAGTTCATTGCTTAGTTCTTTTAATAACCTTGCAGGCAAATCATCTGGGCCAGTAGCTCTGTTTATTTTTAAGTTTTTTAGGAGTGAATGTATACCTATCTCATCTACAGTTATGTTACCTATTTCCTCCATTTTATTTAAATTTATTAAAACTTCCTTGTCGCCTGAGGCAGAAAAAGATGATGCAAAATATGTGTTAAGGATATTAGCTTTAGTTTCATTATCATTATAGGTTTTATTATTTGAGCCTTCTAGTGTGGCTATTCCTGAAGGTTCCATTTTTTTAGATTTGATAAAGGACCATAAGTTTTTATTGTTATCTTTGGTAATTACATTGTTTATATATTCATTTTGGAGGTTTCGACTAAGTTTTTGTGTCAAGTGTTTTAATCTTTAAGTATTTTTTGTGTATCCTATATGAATAGGTAGCTTTATATTTCTTAAATAAGTTCTCTTTTTGTTTGCATAGCTTTTTCAATCTAGAATTGAACCAGCATTTGTTAATTTTATTTGATGTTAGTTTTGTTGGAACATTCTCATCCATTATAGTTTTTAGATTTGTTTTTATATCTTTCCAAATTTCTTCTACTGGGCTATTTGTGTTAAATTTACTTAGGAAATGTTTGTTGGAAGTTTGCCGCTGATTGGTGTAGTTTTATTAAATTACATTTATTCCAAAGATAGATTATTCTTCTAGGTATCTTATTAATTTTAGTTTTTATTGTATTGGTGACCCTAACAATTTCATGGTCGGACAGTCCTGGAATTATTTTATAGTCTAACACTAGTCCTGGTCTATTTGTTAGGAATAAATCTAGTGTTTTATTTTTCCTTGTTGCGGTTTTTACTATCTGTTCTAGGTTTATGTTGTTCATAGTGTCTAAAAAGTGTTCATTAACTTATTAGTTCAAGTACTTCGATTTAATATGACTAAAAACGTGGGGCCGGTGTTTGGTATAAAAATTAAAGATTTCTAATTTAGAAGGCAAAAGAGAGATCTATAAGTGAGAGAATGAGTGAACCGAATATGTTAAACCTCATAAGCGCCCGCCCCACGTTTTTAGTCATATTAAATAGAATTTATGTAATTTATTACATTCACGCGTCACTGGAGTTCACGCCAGCCATCCACGACCCACACCTCCCCCCCGGGGTTTTACAGCGAGGGGAGATAAGTCGGTTTCAGTCTGTAAATCTTTGTCTCGCGTTGCTTATTATATTGAACATATCAATACTTTAAGTTCAGTCAGTCTCAAATATAATGGATTTATAATCAAAAACGTTGTTTTTAAATCCTTTATATTAACTTCACCGCCGTCTCTCTCTCTCTCTCTCTCTCTCTCTCTCTCTCTCTCTCTCTCTCTCTCTCTCTCTCTCTCTCTCTCTCTCTCTCTCTCTCTGTCTGTCTGTCTCTCTCTCTGTCTCTCTATCTCTCTCTCTCTCTCTCTCTCTCTCTCTCTCTCTCTCTCTCTCTCTCTCTGTCTTGGGTTCGCGGTCGGTCGGGCTGAAAAACAAAAGTAAAACAAATGACACACTTCCCGTGATGCTATCGAGCTGAAATTGTTCACATAGACTCGTGTCACCTAACAATGCATTGTATTAAAATTTCATATCGATCGCATGTACCGTAATTAAATTAATGCATTTTTAGTAATTTCTATATTACATAATATTATGTAATTCAATTTCACAGTTTTGTTATTGTTTGTTTTCCACATGCCAGTTGAGTATGCGTTCACGCAACCCATCGATGTCCACACCCCCTCCCACTTTCCCCCGGTTTTAAAGCCAGGGGACATCAGTCTGTAAATATTAGTCTGTAAAATTATGATCCCTTAGATGCATTGGGGATATTTCTGGGATAGATAGTTAGTTCAATTATGTTTAAATAGCATTTATGCAAAGTCTATGACAAACACAATACAACTATTTTTATAAATATTTTTATTCAAGTATAACTGCTTTATTACTTTCTGTAACTTAAAAGTTCAAGGCTAATCAATTTATATATATAAACAAAATATTCATGCTTTCACTGACTACTCAAATTGCAGGTCCTACAGAAATCCGAATGCCAGTGCCCACTATTCTAACTTACCAAAACGGCGCACAAGACATTCACTGCAATGGCTTTTTGCAAAAACGTGAAGAAATTTAAGCGCTTTTTCTTTCTGATAAGTTGCTTGTGTGTCGTCTTCTTACTTGTCGTTGACAAGAGCCAGACCATCATCAGTGGGATAACTTTGTCTAGCACCCCGACCCCGACAGAAGAAGACTACGCCCCATGGAACGATGAATCCACCCCCTACCGCCAGTTTTGCATCCAGCCACAGCTGGAGGTAAACGACTCCGTCATGTTAAACTTCTTAGTCACATACCCACCCCAAAACTGTGAGTTCCAGGAAAACTGGGTCTTCATCCGAAACGGAACCATCCAGTTCTCGGAGTCTTCATTGAAAAACTATTCTCATTTTACCTGTGACTTTTACCCTGTAGAAAGAAACGGGGATTACAATGTTACGTGGGGTGACCCAATCGTCAACATCCCCCCTGGATTTCCTATAACGGCTGATTTCTTCCGAATTAAATGCCTGGCTAGCGGCTTCGACTCGTACGATGGACTGCACGCAGGTGTAGCATATAAACGGGAGAGAGCCGAGCGGGAGGAGCCTCCCTTGGACGAGGGTCTACACGGCCTCAGCATCGCCATCTTGGGCTACGATTCAATGTCCAGAATGTCATGGCTGCGACGTCTGCCGAAGACAAGGACATATTTCCACGATGAGCTGGGTGCTATAGAGCTAGAGGCCCACAACATCGTGGGGGATGGTACAACGGCCGTCATGTTTCCGATGTTGACCGGGAAATTTGAGTGGGAGTTACCAGAATCCAGGTAAGATTTTTTTTCCAAAAGCAGGTGACATACAGCTAAATATGTTTTTTTTAAAAATTATTTAAAATTTAATGTAAGTGTCACACTTTTTGAATTCAGCAAAAATATATCAACCTAATTAAGTCGTGTAGATAATTGAAATGTTTCTCCAGAGATCACTTCTTAAACGGTGGTGATGACTTGGTAAATCTCAAATTAAAATCTCTGTTATTTTGGATTAGTCTTTTAATCAACTTTAAACATAGAATGTCGTAATTAAACTCGTAATCCATGAGGTCAAAGACACCACTGATTTTGAAAGTTGTTTAATCTTTTTAAATAAATGTATTGTCGAAGTATATGAAAGGTAAATAAAGCTTCCATTACTTCTAGAGCAATGCCTTAATGAAAAAAAATGAAAGAAAAATGTGTTAAATCATTTACATGAAAAATTATAATTGGTTTGTCAAGTCTATTGGTTTTTTAAAGAAATTTTGGTTTTGGGTTTTCCCTATCAGAAATTCCCCTCATGAATGTCCTACATTTATCTTTCTGCGGAGGAAATCTTATGTAAGACCTTTGTCCTTCTCTCTCATAATTTATCAAGGTGAAACGCTGTACACTCAACCTTGTACTGTACACTCAGCCTTGTACTGTATATCCAGCCTTTTACTGTACACTCAGCCTTGTACTGTACACTCAGTCTTGTACTGTACATCCAGCCTTTTACTGTACACTCAGCCTTGTACTGTACACTCAGCCTTGTTTTTTTAAATTTTTATTTGTGGTCCATTTTTAGCAAAACACGAACTTTCTATACAAAGTATTTCTAAAATATGTTATTGACTTTTTTTCGCCGTTATCTCAGTAGCATTCAACAAAACCAACTAAAGTCTTGCAGTAGCATTAAAAAAACCAACAAAAGTCTTGCAGTAGCATTCAACAAAACCAACAAAAGTCTTGCAGTAGCATTCAACAAAATCAACTAAAGTCTTGCAGTAGCATTGAAAAAACCAACAAAAGTCTTGCAGTAGCATTCAACAAAACCAACAAAAGTCTTGCAATAGCATTCAACAAAACCAACTAAAGTCTTGCAGTAGCATTCAACAAAACCAACAAAAGTCTTACAGTAGCATTCAAGAAAACCATCAAAAGTCTTGCATTAGCATTCAACAGTAGCTTTACATGTTTACTTTAATTATAAACTATTGTGTTTTTGTAAGATATAGAATAATCGTAATGATCACAATACATATAGATAAGAAAAATGACACTTGACACTATTCTTGTTGTCTTGAAAGACCTCGACTCAGGTGCGACACAGGTAATTTAAATCATAGAGCCACTCAAACACGTCAAAGGGCGATATCCACTTTTACTTTTATCTTTATAATGTTTTTTTAAATTGAAGTTAAATCTGCAAAGTCGCTATGTGGGGGAATTTTCCGAGTGTGGAATAATCCTTGTTTTCATTTCATTGTGTGCAATTTTATCATTTAAAAAACAATATTGAAAAGTTACCCCCCCCCCAAATAAAAAAACAACAACAACAAAGCACATCATAATAAGATTACTACTTTTTTAAAGTGCATTCATGTCCAGGCTAAGATGCAAATGCTTTTGGGGCCTGACTCAAATCCTAAGTTGAGTACAGTTGTGACCTCAATATATTATATCAAAATATATTGTCTACCAAAAACAATCCACCCTCATGCCGTCACGGGCTCCTGGTGAACTTCTCTTTTCTCGGCCACTACATGAATGAAACACTATGTTTATTATAGTAAGACACTCATTGTAACTTGTTTAACTTCATCT
Organism: Ampullaceana balthica; assembly: GCA_944989445.1. Lineage (NCBI taxonomy): Eukaryota > Metazoa > Mollusca > Gastropoda > Lymnaeidae > Ampullaceana > Ampullaceana balthica. Next base: position 1,050,381 of record CALYLW010000142.1, on the reverse strand, counting down.
ATTGTTTTTATCATTACAGCGCGTAATTTACTTTATTTGACTAAAACCAACAATTCAAGTTTTAAAATGATGCATGCATTAAACTGGTTAAATTTTATCATCAGCTTCATTGCCAATCTGTGGAATTGCTTGAAATAAGGATTTAAACATTTTCCCCTTAAATGTACTCTTAATAAACTTAAACATAAAAAATGTACATTAGGTAGTCTGTTTCAAATATTTAAATCGTGAAAGTTAATAAATTTTAAACTCATTTTTATACAGTGGCTATAGAGTGAATAAGTAATTTTAAAAAAGTGAATCTTTTCAGTCATGACACTGAAGGCACTATTGCGTGTGCTTAAAAACATGCTAGGAATGAACTTGCTTTTAATTATTCTTATTTGAGTTACGATAAACTGGTCTTAGTGGGTATTTTCTAGTGTTTTGTACAACTGAGTATCTTGTCTGTAGCTGAAACTGTGAATATTTTCCCCTTCAGTTCATGGCATTGTGTTCTCCAACCCATAATTAGTCCGCAAACCACGTCAACGACAGGACGTGAATGATATGCCCGTTCCCTTTTTTCTACAGAGAATGTGATCCATCCATATATTTTGTTCAAACTTTTAAATACGCGTGATCAACTAAGTTTATTACAACATACAAGACAGCGACTTCTATGAGAAAATCTTCTTTCCAGCTTTGTCTCCAGGGTTTCCGTGTTTTATTTCCCCCACTAACGACCAAGTGAAGAACCTCACACTGGCAGACCAATAAATATTTATACCAAAATTACCGTCTCTCAATTTGTGTCTGGGGTGAGAGGGGGGCAGGCGGTGTAAAGGTCACAAGTCACAAGTATCACCATTATTATTTCATCGATTAAAGTGACGTCACGTGACTACCGGTGCCAATGACATTACGGGTTACACAAACAGGTTTCTTTTATTGTGGATACGGCGGCTCCATGAACTAAACTAATCTTTAAAACGTTCACATTGAAGTGAACATGTAGACAGCATTTATTTTATGTTTTTTTATTTTTCTTTTGCCGAAAATTTTTAAAACAAAAAAAAATGAAATAATTTTTTATTAAATTATTTAGCCTGGCCGTTTTTGAAAGCAAGCACATGACAATTTTATAAATTAATTAGGGCTGTTATCGATTAATTTAAAATTAATCGTTAACTTTGTAAAAATCAACGATTAATTAATCGTTAATTTCGATTAAAACCAAAAATTGAAATTTATGGTGTCATAAGTAACATTTATTATACGTACTTTTTGAAAATCGAAATAACACTGGAATGTCTTCTTTATATGACATCTTATAACCAAAAACGCAAACAGACAAGTGTATTGACCTTACTTGGTTCAAGTGATGAGCGGGTCTTATTGACGATATAAGCAGCCGAGCTGAACAGCTTTAGATTATCTCATTTGAAGTTTCTCATACTGTAGTGGATGTTTGGTTTGCAGGTGATATGTAAGCGAAGTGTTAGAACCATGGTAGCAATGTTCCCTTTAAGCAGCGCCGCTGCACATATATTTTACCGACGCCACGCAGGAGTTTAGAATCACAGCACAGAAATTTTTTTTTAATTTTCCCCCAAAAATGGACGTTGTGCAACGTCGAACACGAGTTTTTTTTTAAACTTTGCACACGAAACAACGAGCTTAGACTTAGAGGGAACATTGCATGGTAGGCAAACGATTTCTCTCAATGGAAACCACCTTTATCAACATTTTGAACAATCACCTAAGGGGCCATCCATAAAGTACGTCACGCTATTTTTGACCATTTTAACTCCCCCCTGTCACAAACTGTCACACATCTCGGAAACCCCCCCCCTTAAAGTACGTCACACTTTCGAACAAAAATTGTGTTTTTTAGTAACAAAATAATCAAAATTTAATATAAAACAGCGTGATGTCACACATGGCCAGACCCCCCTCCCCCCTGTCACACTTTCTTACACCCCTCCCCCCTCTGGAACGTGACGTACTATATGGACGGCCCCTAAGTGAATAGTTTAAAAAACAAAAATGTTCCTGTAATCGTCCGGAAATTAGTTTATATTTATCGGCCGAAATATTTTACTTTTTGACTTCCAGTAGAATTAGTTTACGCATTGGCTTGGAGTTTCTGCTATCTGGCCGTATTTTTAACGCAACTGAAGGCTTAACATTTTTTTATACAACATCCTTTCATTCTGAACACATTCATGATTGGAATGTCCCTTCTCTTAGGTCTGTAAAGGGAGACATGTATCGGCAACTAAACGGGTTATTTACCACAAGCCTTAAACAAATCATAATTGGTATACATGTCTCAAAGCAGAAAAGTTTCAAAGGTTAAAAGTGTCATTCATGAAAAACTGTTAAAGGTGTCATTCGTGGAAAACTGTTAAAAGTGTCATTCATGGAAAAAAAGCTAATGCAAACTAAAGATGCAAGGTAATTGTAAATGGAGTAATTAAAAAATCCACACACAAAAACAACACAATTTTAGTATTTATAAAAAGATAAGTTTACAAATGCTATAAGAATCTTAAACTAAAACGCTACATTGGTCATACCTAAGCTAGAATATGAATCTTCTGGAAGGGACCCAGCTAGCAAAGAAACAGCGATTAGAACTAATTCAAAAATGTGCAGACAGATTCAAAACAAGAGTAACCCCTGAGTAACAAATCACTAAACTTAGAAACACTAGAGTATGAAAGAACAAAGAGTAAAATAAAAGTAATAATACATAAGACAATAAATTTTAACTTGGCAATACAACATAATTATCTACTCAGAACGTTACTTGTTCCATAAGCAAAAACAAAGTATGGCGTGAAATAGGTTGCCTGAAGAAACCAGGAAAACTGACGCTATCAAATTCAAAAGTCAATAAAAGGGACTATGCATAACTGCAAAAGTCTCTCTAAGGTTTTGTAATTGTATTTATGGTCAAGTAACAAGACTTAAACACACTTTTTTTTGTTCTGGTTATGAACTGTCTTTAATCAATATATACAATCCACTGCAATCCACCTTGACTGATCTTTTGGCATCATAAAAAGCTGGCACTGGGGCTGATGTAATTACATTCTTTAACTCAGTGGTTCCTAACCTTTTGGGGTCCATGCACACCTTCAGATGCCCAAAAAAAGTTCATGCACCCCCTCATGAAACTTGCAGAAAATTCATAATAGACTATGTTTATTTTAGGAACACAACAGTTTTGACAATAGGCAACAGGGAATTTAATGAGAGATCTGCTGCTTCTTATGATCAATCAGCGATTTAAATTTGGGGACTGTTTCAGACAGAACAACTCTCATGTCATCCTCTGCATTCAACTTATTCCTTGCCTTGGTTCTAATCGTCAAAAGTGTGGAGAATCCTGCTTCACAGAGATAGGTTGTGGCAAATGGAAGGAGAGTCAGTACTGCCCTCTTGGCTAGTTGTGGGTAGGAATCTAGCTGGGCGCACTAAAATTCAATCAAGGTATTTCAACTGAAGGCACTCCTCTGTACTTCTCTGGTTCTCAAATCAATCAATCTTTAGCAAGGTCACTGTCATCAATGTTTTCCAAGTCACAAAGAATAGGATTGCGAATCCAAAGGTCTTTCCTAGCAATGTCTTGACAGAAATACCCATCAAAGGACCTTTGCAATGTTGAAAGGTGCTCTGAAATTTCCCCTTTGATGTTGTCAGGCAGTGATCCCTCAGTGCTTCCTCCTGAAGCAGATATTACAACTTCATCCAAGAATGGAAAGTTGGCCAAGTTGGACTTTTCTAGTCGTCGTTGGAATAGTGGCAGTTTTTAAGGAGGGCTTGAAATCTCTCAGTAGCATCCATTACAGTCACAGCAGGTCCTTGGAGAGATGTGTTCAACTCATTCAAGATGGAGAAGATGTCAGCCAGGTATGCCAAGTAATGAATGAAATTTGGACAGTCAAACTTGTCAGCAAGGTCCCTCACTTTTTCTGGCAAGAAAATGGCAAGCTCCACTCTCAGTTCTACTAACCGAGAAAGTATCCGAACCCTGGACAACCAGCGAACCTCAGTGTGGTAGAGCAGAACTTCATGCTCAGAGCCCACCTCCTGACGGAACAACTTGAAGAGGCGGTGGTTCAAGGCATGTGAGCGGATAAAATTTAACTTTGATTGCAGTAGAAGGAACTGACTTCAAGGTTGGAGGTAGAGTTTAGCATGCCATGTCCTGACGATGAGGGATACAGTGTGTAGTGACAATATCTGTAACTTATTTCTTTACCAGTGCTGAAAATCCTGACTTATTACTGAGTATGGAGGGAGCACCATCTGTGCAAATTGAAGAAATTCTTGAAGTCCAGTCAAACTGGTTTTCAGTGAAAAATGCCCTGAATAGCTGCAGCACATCAGCAGCTTTGGTAGTAGCTAGGAGTGGCTTACAAAAGAGAAATTCCTCCTTCAGCAATCCACTGTGAACATATCTCACAAATACAAGTAGCTTACTGCATTGTGCTACATTAGTAGATTCATCGAGCTGCATGCTAAACGGAAAAGGGCTGCTTCTCATCTCGAGCAAGACTTGATCCAGAATGTCTGCAGCCATGTCACTAATCTTTGAATGAATAGTGTCATTGGACAAAGGGACTTTCTCAACATGCTTCCTTTGCTAGTGACCACACATCAGTTACACCATCTCCAGAGCACAAGGCTTCACCAAAGTTTCTCAAATGGTGTGGGGCTTCTTGTTCTTTGCAATAAGATATGCAACCTTAAAGGATGCCTCCAGTTCAGGTTTATGTGACAAAGAAATCTAAGCTTGGGCAAGGAGCGAGCTCTCTTCTGCTTGAAGACCTCAACACTGTCCTTGGAATTGAATGGATGGACTTTCTCCAAGTGCTCTCGTAGTCTAACAGGCTTCATGTTGTCATTGCACAGAATTTTTCCATAAAGGAAGCACGAAATTCCGAGGAACAAGTAGAGTGAACCGTTCATTTTGCGAAAAAGTTTTTCTGTCAATTCTCAACATGCGCAGAACGATGAGCGAACGACTATCTCCTATCAAAAAGGTTGTATATGGGTGCCATTTGACGCAGCATGCCTTGCTTATGGTTTACATTTTCCGATTATCAGTTTTTCTTTCCTTTTTTACTTTCTCTTTTTTCCTTCTTTTTTTTCCTTCTTTTTTTTTCTTCCTCTTTTTCTTTTTTTTTCTCTGAATCGACAATGCACCCCCTGGAACCTGCTCATGCACCCCTTGGGGGTGCATGCACCACTGGTTGGGAACCCCTGTTTAACTGATCCACTGTTTTCTGGTGTTGTTATTATCTTTATCTTATCTTATCTTATCTATACAGACGCTCCTTCTAAGCAGAAGATAATTGAGTCCACAGACCATGACAGATAATCTGTTGGCAAGTGATACAGCGTTCACAGGCCATGGCTTTGTGGGTTCCACGCATTACCCAGCCGCCTAACTACATGTAGTGTTAGGTACCCATTCGGAGCTGGATGACTCAGGGACGCCCTAGGCCCCGGGTACAAATCTTTGCCTTGACGTGGATTCGAACCCGTGACCGCTGCCACTCGACCACCGCGTCCCTTGTTCCAACCATAACCACTCTTTGTCCTGTTTTATCAGGTCTCGTAAAGGTGCTGTTATTTGTGATAAAGTTGTGATAAATTTTTCTAAGTAATTTATCACTCATAGAAATCAAACATCAAACGAACGCACTATAAAATACGCCAATATTGGTGTATTTTATAGTGCCTTCGTGTGATGCTTGGGCAAATGCTCGCGAGCATTTGAGAGGTGTGAACCAACCTTAATTTTCTCTTTGTGGAAGGGCAAGGCATTGATTGTATAGCTTCAATTTTTGAATTGTCTGGTTTTGTTCCACCATCTGTTATGATATGACCAATAAATTTAACTTCTTTGACTCGAATACTGCATTTAGATGGTTTCTGCTTGATGCCTTTCTTTCTCGCTATGTCAAGAACTTTCTTCAGTCTTGCATCGTGCTCTTCTTTCTTGCTTCCATATATCAGCATTTCGTCCATATTAGTTTCAAAAACCTGGAATGTTATCAAAAGCTTGGTGGAATCTTTTAGCAAATACTTCTGCTGATGAATTTAGTTCAAATGGAAGCCTCAAGAATGTGTACCTTTCAAAAGGCGTGTTAAACGTTGTAAGATCTGTACAGTTCCTGTTGAGCCTAATTTTCCAAAATGCTGTAGCTGGATCCAACACAGTGAAATTCTTGCTGCCACTTAGCCTGTTAGCTATTTCTTCAATTGTGGGTAATTAATAATGTTCTCTTTGAATGGCAGTATTAAGGTCTCTTGTGTCAAGACAGATCCTTAAACCGCCATCTTTTTTCTCAACCATGACCAGTGAGTTGACCCTGACCCTGCTGTAGGATGATCAACTTTCTCAATGACTCCCTCCATTTTCATGCGTTCAAGTTCTTTTCTGAGATCTTCTCACAACTCAGCTGGAACCTTTCTAGCAGCATGTACTACTGGATTGATATTTTTATCAATTTTTATATAGTAGTCTTCTTCCATTGAACAAAGACCACGAAATACGCCTGCCTATTTAGACAATGTCTCCAATGTTAACCAGAACACAGTGTGTTTAAGTCTTGTTACTTGACCATAAATATTATTACAGGTTTGGTGGTCCATGCGCAAAATGAAATTTAAAAAACTCGTGAGTTAAGTTGCAGAGCATCTATTTTTATACATAAAACTAGGATATTTTAAAACTTTACCGCGCAGTAAATCTAAACTGCTGCGTGGCATGGGTCATATGTTTGCGCGGCCGCGCAGCTTAAAATTATCATTGGGTATAAACCATGGATAAACTTAGGATGCAATAATCCTCTGTATAGTAGGAGCGTCTCTAATAGATAAGCTAAGATTAATTGATAAGAAAAAGATGGTCTTTATAATCTCTTACAATGTATGAAGTAATATGTGTAAAAACAGCTGCAGCCCACTGTCTTAGCCAAACCAATGTTAAAATTTGACCCGTAACTTTATTCCTAATTCCCAGTTAGTTTTTAGCCCCAGAGACGTGACTTGATTGGATCCTAGACGTTCTGCGGTGTTTTTTCTATCACCCGTTCTTGCACTGCAGAGTTTCCCATTAGCACCATAATCCCCGGAGATGAAGGAACTGGCTGGGATACCAAGTGGGACTTCCAATGAGTATAACATGAGGCCCATTAAGTGGTGGCTGCATTGGCGTAGCTAGAGGGGGGCGGTCAGCGCCGGGCGTCACACATTTAGGGGGTGGCATTTGTAGGCAGTTTGAAAAGTACAGCCATTACCGACAACGGCCCTTTTTCTTTTGAATGGGGAAAGCCAGGCGAAAGAAATTTCCGTAATTTAGAGTCTTAATTAACGGGGTCACACAACATTTGTTTAATTACATAGTGGTTGTTATAACTAACGCAAACCCGTTCAAAAATTTAAGATCGCTAAAAAAAGGAATCGATTTGTTTGAAAAATTAATCGGTATGCAGATGACGCTTTTATATGAAAACTACACACAGAAACACATCACCGCTGGGCTGAATAATATGGGCTATTAATATCGCCAACACTGGTTTTGTTGGAATTTCGACATGCACAGAATGTTGCGCGAACAAGTACCTACATGGCATGGTGGTTCAAATATTGTATTTAACTTGCAAGTAGTAATTCATATTACTGTTTCAATTTTTAGAAAATTATTGTAAGGGAATTATAAAAATTAAATTTATTTAATTAGTATTAAGTAGCACAATATTTTTTTTTGCTTTTTTATTGAAATACAATTATAGATTAAAAATGTTAAGCCTATCCTATTAATGTAATGTGTAAATAATTTGAATGATGACAAAAATATGAAAATATTCAAATTTCTCCGTTAATTAACACAAAAATAGACATAAATAAATAAAATTGACATCTGAAGAAATAACTATTAAAACGAGATCAGATGCTGGAATTTTACTCGATTCAATGCAATCTTTTTCTTTTCTATGTTATCTCAATTTATGGGAACCCGTCTTTTTTCAAAAATTAATGCAAACCCATTTCGTGGAACAAAGAGATGTGCTTATACAAAACGCTGTTATATCAGCCAAAACCAAAACAATTTGTGAAGAGTTGGAAATGTCAACTGAACGCCGAGTTAGAAAGAGAAAAAACATCAGTGGGGAAAATTCAGAAGACGTGGTTCTATCTTTAGAACAAGAAGTGCAACGATAATTGTTTTTATCAATGGATAGAATTTAAAAAAGAAAAAAAGAGAACGCTTTGATCAGGTGCATATCCTTGCAGAGAATATTAGTGTATAATACCATATAATACCATGAACCTACTAGATGAATAATTTGAACATCAAATAAATTACTGTTTTTGACACTGATAAAGAAAATTTCAATATTGAAAGAAAAAGGATCCAGGTTATTATGGCTGTACCTACACAACAAGAAGCGGCATTACGTTAGAAAAACCTCGGGAAAGACCCCTTGATCTTTTAAAATTTATTCAACACTATAGATTGGAAAATTATGTACCCAACAGTGTAATTTTGCTAATAATTTTCAACAATTGCTACCAGTATCGCTAGTTGTGAAAGGAGCTTCTCCAAACTGAAGTTGATAAAAAAAATTATCTTCGTTCCACAATCATGGATGTAAGACTACAAAATCTTGCATTATTGTCCATAGAACAAGATATTTAATATTACAAATAATTTTGATAGAAAAATACACGATTTTTCTACTATGAAAGTTAGTAAAGTAAATGTAGAAATATGTTTACACACCAATGTTTACAATTCCTTTGTTTGTAAAAAACAAAAACATCACATTTATCTATAAACACAAAATAAAAGCATAATAATTGGTAATGTTTTTTGGGTGTACATTTGGAATATGTTTTGTCTCATTTTAGGAAGTGGGGACCTGCGACCCCAATAACTTTCTTGTGGCCTTTAAATAAAAGTATCTTGTATTTTTATAAGTGTGTATTTACGGATATATCATTTTATGTGGCCTCTTTTATTACTGCTTACATAAATATAGCATGCAATGATAAAAATGTTACCCACCTTTACTTCGCTGTAATTTCAAATATTTATTCATGTTTATTAATTTATAAAATCCATCATATGATTGACTTAAGGGAAGGGGCCATCCAAAGATGACGTCACGCTATTTTGGCTGATTTTTCACACCCCCCCCCACACGTCGTCATAAAAACTTAGAGACTTTTTAATATGCCGTCACCAAGAGTTGCCCCCCCCCCTCCCCACCATTAAAACCGTTTTTTCTATTTGAAGATGAGCAAGTTTCAAATCAATTTTTTATTATTTACGTATGTTTTAGTCTAAAGCTGCGCTATAATATCGTAACACATGTGAAGCCATGTAAAACGTCTTTAAATAAAGTGTCAGTAATCAAATATTTAAGTGAAACTTTTATTTAAAGTTGCGCGTTTGATGTGAAGTCATTTTTATTAAACACCCATCCCTCTTGTCACAAATGAGTGAATCCCCCCCCTTTTTTTTTCCAAGTGCGTGACGTCATTTATGGACGGCCCCTAAAAAGGGCGGAAAATTGGAGACGTTCTAGCTACGTCACTGGGTGGCTAAGTGGGTGTGTGCCTGAATGTTTGTGTGTGTGTGTTGTTTATCGGTAAAAAAAACAACCTCTGATTTCATGGGTGTTTAAGTCTGCGCTGCTTAACTGGTACAAAAAATCAGCTACCAATTTAAGCGTTGCTGAGAAACGCATAAAAATTTAACAAACTTTACTTTTATGCGAGAGACCTTTGATTATTGTTATTTTTACATACGTTCATATGTGGCTACCGCCATATTACTGAGGAGCTCAATTTCCTAAAATTAAGCACGCTACTTTAAAAAAACAACTAGATATCTTATTGTTTTACTATGTTCGTATTAACTCAATATAATTACATGTATAAAAAAAAGTGTGTGTATATTTGTGTGTATGTTAAACATGTATGTTTTACATGTGTATCTGTTAGTAGGCTATAAGTACTTTTTGAAGGTGCAAGTGTGTGAGCTTTTCTGTTAGAGTGTATGTGAGAGAGTGAGTGTATGTTTGCGTTCGTGTGTCAGTTTTGTTGTGGTTGTTAGGGGAAAATTTATAGTAAACTGTGTACATTATGCTAACCCCCCCCCCACCCACACACACACACACACTAATCTCCACTTTAAAAAAACACACTGATTTAAATGTTACTGATTTAAAGAGTTTAATATATAAATTATTATTTTAAACAAGAATAAAATTTGTATAATATCTTACGCAATGTTTCCACTGAATACTCAATGAGTGCTAAAAATAAACCATGTCCTAAGACGATACTAAAGGATGAACAAATTCAAAGAAACAAAAAATCAACATTAATGACTAAGTTTTAAAATAAAAATCAGAGCCAAGGGAGACGATCTGAATTGAAATCTCCAAACTCAAGCCCAGACGCTATTTATTAACCACGACATGAGTTGCCTTTTCTTACTTTCTCTTCAACCCGTAGCTTTAGGTTGAAAGTATTAATCTGTTGAAATCCATTCCAAGGTATATTCTAAAGAAAACGTTACACAAATAAAAAGATGGAAGCAACAGTAGCTATGAGTTGAAAATAGCACCGCCTCGAAAAGAGTTCATTAAAAAAAAATTCGAATGGTGTCTAAAATTGTACGTGTTTGTGGAGTGGTTATTTAGAGAAAATGAAAGTTGGTTTATACGTCCGCGGTATTGTAGACTGTTTGCTGGCATTCTTCAATGATGGATAGTTTTTTTTATAGCAAATTTGATTTGGAAATGTTATCTATATTTTCGTTTTAACTACGCAACTCCTGAAATTATGATACTTCAAAACACAAACACACACACACATACACACACACACACAGTGGCGTAGCTAGAGGGGGCGGTGGGGGGGCGGTCTGCCCCGGGCGGCACGCATTTAGGGGCGGCATTTGTAGGCAGTTGAAAAGTACAGCCATTGTCGGCAACCGCCCTTCTTCTTTTGAAGGGGGAACACTAGGGGGTAAAATATTCATAATTTCGCGTCTTAATTAACGGGTCGCACAACATTTGTTTGATTACATACTAGTTGTTATAATTAACGAAAACCCGTTCAAAAACTTAAGATCGCTCAAAAACGGTATCGATTTGTTTGCAAAATGAATCGGTATACGTCACAGATGACGCTTTTATATGAAAACTACACAAAGAAACACATCACATCTGGGCCGAATAATATGTGCTATTAACATCACAATGACTGTTTTTGGTGGAATTTCGACGTGCGCAGAATGATGTGTGAACAAGTACCTACATGGCATGGTGGTTCAAATATTGTGTATAACTTGCAAGTAGTAATTCATATTACTGTTTCAGTTTTCAAAAATTTATTGTAAGGGAATTAATAAAAATTATATTTATTTCGTTTTTATTGCATTAAAGTATCACAAGTAATGTTTGCTTTAAAAAAAAATTAAAATACAGTTACTCATTAAAAATGTTACGCGTATCCTATTAAATTAATGTGTAAATAATTTGAATGATGACAAGAATATGAAAATATTCAAATTTCTCAGTTAATAAACACCACAATAGGCATAAATAATTAAAATTGACATCTGAAGAAGTAACTAGTATTTTCAGGTAGCATATAGGCATAGTCAAAAAAAAATTTTGTCATCTAAGTATGTTTTTAGTTAAGGCTGCACTATGATATCGTAACACGAACGAAGCCATGTAAAACGTCATTAAATAAAGAGTCAGTAATCAAATATTAAAGCGAAACTTTTATTTAAATGGCGCGTTTTTATGTGACGTCACATTTATAAACACTCCCATCTTCACACATCGTTACAAATGTGTGAATCCCTCCCCCCCCCCAGGTGCGTGACGTCATTTATGGACGGCCCATAAAAGGGGCGGCACATTGGAGACCGCCCCGGGCAGCAAAAGTTCTAGCTACGCCACTGCACACACACATGCACACAGACAAACACACACACCATCACAAGCTCACGAACTTACATGGACACACAGAGTGACATACCATCAGACAGTGGTGTAGCTAAGGGGTGGGGTGGGGCGGTCCGCACCGGACGGCACACTTTTAGAGGGCGGCATTTGTTGGCATTTGAAAAGTAATGCCATTTCCGTAAACCGCCCTTTTTCTTTTGAAGGGGGAAAACCAAGGTGAAACAAAAACATTCTTAATTTCGAATCTTGATTAAAGAATTCGCGCAACATTTGTTTGATTACATAGTAGTTGTTATAACTAACGCAAAACCATTCAAAAATTTAAAATCGCTCAAAAAAGGTATCGATTTGTTTGGAAAACTAAGCGGTTTACGTCACAGATGATGCTTTTATATGAAAACTGCACGCACAAAAAACAACATATCACCGCTGGGCCGAATAATATGTGCTATTAATTTCGCCACGACAGTTTTTGCGTGGAATTTCGACATGTGCAGAATGATGCGCTAACAAGTACCTACGAGGCATGGTGGGTCAAATATTGTGTTTAACTTTCAAGTAGTATTTTATATTAATGTTTCAGTTTTTAGAAAAATATTGTAAGGTAACTTACTAAAAATTAAATTTATTTTGTTTTTATCGCATTAAAGTAGCACACATAATTTGTGTTTTTCATTAAAATACGGTTATTCATTAAAAATTTTACGCATATCCTATTAAAGTAATGTGTAAATAATTTGAATTCGTCTATTTTATAGAAAAATTATAAAAATTTATGGCAAGAGCATGAAAATATTCAAATTTCTCCGTCAATAAACACCACAATAGCATAAATGATTCCGAAAAAGACATACTTTAACATTTCAAGCATCTTGGAAAAATTGACATCTGAAGAAGGAACTAGTAAAAGGAGGTCAGATGCTGGAAGTTTACTCAGTTCAATGCAATCTTTTTATTTTTCTATGTTATCTCAATTTATAGTGACCCGCCTTTTTTAAAATTAATGCAAACCTATTTCATGGAACAAAGAGATGTGTTAATACAGAACTATGTTATAATAGAGAGTTGGAGATATCAAATGTACGCCGAGTTAGAAGGAGAAAAAATATGAGTGGGGAAAACTCAGAAGACGTGTTTATCTTTACAGAAAGAAGTACAACGAGAAATGTTTTTATCCATGATGGAATTATAAAAGAAAAGAAAAGAACGCGTTGATGATCATGTAAAAATGTTCCCCACCTTTACTTAATTTCAATTTCAATTATTTATTCATGTTTATTAATTTATTTTAAAAAAACAACATATGATTAACTTAAGGCACCGTCCATAAATGACGTCACGAGATTTTGGCATATTTTTCACCACCTCCCCTCGTCACACGTCGTCACAAAAACATAGACCTCTTCTTTGATATGACGATCTGAAATTTTGATACAATGCTTTGTCATCCAGGATCTATCTGTGGTAAAAGTTTGAGATCTCTAGGACCATCAGAAGTGGTTTAATTTTACGTTACAAGATTTGATGCATGGATGGATGGACGGATACAACATACAAGCAGTGTGACTTAAATAAAAGCGTGTAATAATAAAAAGAAAAAATGAAAGGAAAAAAAAAGAAGAAAAATTCCACCACAGGGAATAGATTCTGGAACGCTTGCACCACTAGCTTACACACTTCGATACGACCTGGAGAACCTAACAATAAATGTTTTAAAAAATTCTTTAATACTTTCCCTTTTCAAGCCTATAAAATCAATTTTTTCGATTACTTAGACTATCGGGTACGAGTAGCGATCAGATTAATAGATAAGATTTTATTAATTTGTTTAATTTATGATATTTTCAGGGATTCATACAAACATTGTACACCTTTCTTATAAAATATATTAAGTTTGGTTGCCCCTAAATCACTGGGGCCCTGGCTTTAGCCCGTTCAGCCCGACCCACCCCTTTTAATCTGCCATAGATCAAACTTCTCCCCAGCAATTTTCTTATTGCGTCAGAGCGGCATTCCATTAGAGCGGCACCATGCCATGCACACTGCTACAGCCACCCCAGGCCTGAAAGCCAGCGCCCTCGCTGGTCAAGTATGAGATGAGCTCACATTACACTCAAAGTTCATCAAGTTCTCCGAAAGGAGAGTTCAGTTCAAGAAAATCTTATCAAGCTAAAACAAATATTTAACCATTACACAATACATTTTATTAAAATTTAAATCATATAACCAATTAGCGTAATTCTACGCTTGACGGACCAGCCATGTAGCATTTGTCGGCCGCCATCTTTGTTACTATGACACGTGTCAAAGATGGCGACAAGGAAAAATAAAACAATCCAAAACACGGGCTAACTACATGATTTTTTTTCTTGTCTTGTCTTATCTATACAGACGCTCCTTCTATGCAGAAGATAGTTGCGTCCACAGACCATGACAGATGATCTGTTTGGCAAGTGATGCAGCCCTCACAGGCCACGGCTTTGTGGGTTCCACGCATTACCCAGCCGCCTAACTACATGTAGTGTTAGGTACCCATTCGGAGCGGGGTGACTCAGGGACGCCCTAGGCCCCGGGAACAAGCCCTTGCCTTCACACGGATTCGAACCCGTGACCATCGTTACGACAGTCCAGTGCGCTGCCTCTCGACCACCGCGTCCCCCAGCTTTTTTGTGGGGGGGGGGAATTTTTGGGTAAAAAATAAGTTTCTTTTAGCTACTTATCGATTTTTACTTTTACAGAGAAATGAGAACACTTGAAAAGATTGAAAAAAAGATTTGTAAACCACGGGCTGGTTAAATTTATCACTCATTTTTAAATCCACAATTAGGGAAATACACCATCTTTAGAAATTTTTGAGGAGTGGAGACCCAAATACTACTCCTAATTTTTAGTTATTTAATTATTTTTTGAAAATGTTATTTAAGCGTATTACTATTATTGCATCAAAACAAATGTAGCTCACTCTTCCCCAAAAGCTGAAAGGGCAGCTAACTCAATAATTAATCACCATTTGTTTCATCTGTTCCGACAAGCGAACATCAGCCGTTAATTTGTGTAGAGCAATCCTGGGTCCCTCCGACATTTAGTCGTTCCTCTAGCTCCCTCTGGCGATGTCTCCAAGTGACAGGACGAGCTTTACGTGCTGATCTGCGTGTTACAACGTGGGGAAGGGGATGTATGGTCCGTGTCCCTGGCAGATTGTCTCTGGATCTTACTGTAGAGATAACCACGATATCCTCATCGTTATTTTCGCTTTCAGTTGGTGTATCTCCCTTTGGTACCAGATCCGAAAAGGGAGCCACAGCGAAAAGCAGATCTGTTCGATTTACCGTTCTTTCCGTGCCTCCAGCAAGCGGTAGTAGTCTGTATAGGTGCCCGCATAGTAGTGGGACCGTGACACAATATAAATCGGTTTGTCCTACATTTTTTATCTTATTTTCCATGTGTCCGAGTTGTGACGTCCAGGAACTGTCCTAAAGCCAGAGGTTGGTCTCTTGCGTGCGTGCTGGGCTGGTTGGGTGGCGTGTGCTCGTGAGTGTTGCTTGAATAGGTCAAGGTCATGCCCATTAGACCTTCAGGTTTGTGACAAGAGTCAGCCTTGTGTTATTCTGACGCAACAGGGTCTTTGACAACAGTGTTCGTTGGTTAAGAGCTGTCAAATTCTGCAGTGAATGTAAGTCAATCGATTCTGATCTGACCTGAAGCGTTATCTCCTGGGGGTCGGAATGATCCTTTGTAAGAATTTGGTAGAATTCGTCTTCTCTGTAAGAGGAACATCCGATTTGATGAAAACATTAGAGTTCAAACTTCTCTTAAAAAGAACTGGTGTTTAACGAAATCGGCCTGACAGGTTGTCTTGCTAAGACGTGATCAACTGGAGTTTGATATCCATTTTTTGGTCCCGTTGTTAACGACGTTTTATAGGCCATTTGATAAGTCACTCGGGTTTATAATGTTTCTTTTCTCCGCCCCCTTAGCAGATTAGTCATCCATTTTTTTCTGTGCGCCTCTGTGTTCCTGTCGTTAAGAGTTTTCCCTGAAAGTGTGTTGTGGCTGGTCACCATCTCCCTGTCTTCTGTGAGTTGTGTATAAGGGGACGCTATCAGGACCTGTGAGGTTGCAGTGCTGCCACGTCTATGGACTTACCGGGTGGGGATGAATCTCTCAGCTGCACCTGCCGTCCTAGGCACAGTTTCCTGGTCCCGCAGTGGAGCTGTCATAGCGAGGACTTGATATGGACCCTTGTTGTGGGAGGTGTAGGTCATTTATTTCTCTTTAGCCATCCTCTAAGTGGCCCTTTCTGTTACACTACATACATACAGTTTTCCGGCGACGGGATTTCCGCGCTGGTGGAGAATCAAAGAACTGGGGATCAAGATCCCTTGTGGTTTGGTGTGTAGATGGGTGGCGCCTTTCCCAGAGTGTTGCAACTTGCTGTTTTATGTAGGTTATTAGTTGGTTTGTCAGCTGGCTAATGTTGGGAGACAGTACTGCTATGAGCCGGGCTCAGCCGGAACCTTCTCCATCTCCGACCGAGTACACGTTTCCATAATTTGCTATTCTCACTGAGACCCTGCTCGCGGCGCCAAACTGTAGCCTTTTCAATACACAATATGGCAATATGGTATAATAATACTACTAAGGGCAGGTCGTGAGACTCATAGTGGTTTTAAGGGTTCTCAATAAAAGGTAAAAACCAACATGTTCTTAATGTGATACAATTTTAATGACTATCCCCAACTTTTTTTTCTTATTACCTCAAACAAACTACTTCCACTCTAGTACTTTCTTACTAAGTGCGATTTGGTGCGGCAAGGTGCGTTGCAGACTGCAACTAACTGTTTTAGAATGATGTGATGAAACAATTGAACTGTTTTTAAGCATTATAAATGTTTATTGCATCGATTTCTGTAAAGATATGTAGACCAATGGGAGAGCACCAAGAGTCCCACATCTTTACATTTGAAACTCTATTATAACATGCAGATTCCATTACACTTAAGACTGGACATGGATGACTGAACTATGACTTTTCACAAATCCAACTGCATCACGGGGACTCTTTCAAAGGCCGTGAATCGTAACTGTTGCTCTGAGTTTGAGTGTTTGGGGGCATATGACGTAACGTATAGCTATTGACCAGTTAGTCTGAGACACTGCATAAATACAATGTATAAGCTCCTTTTAATATTAAAAAAAATAACGATTTCCTTTATTTTGAAAATATTTTTTGTGTGTAAAATTTTACCCATTGGGCCCGAATTCTTTTTGTTGGCTGTTAGAACCGCATTGTTTGTTATCGATCCGCCCGTGTTCAGAATACAATGGCTTGAAAAGCTAACTCTGATGGAGTGAATAAAGATACGCGTGCGTGCTGGCACGAGCTTCGTCTGCTAGTCATTTAATAAATGATGTTTAGAAATGTCTTCATCCAAGCGAAGCTCAGAAAAAAGTCATTTTGAAATTCTAAACAAACCTATGGGTTTGACATAATTCTAAACAAACCTATTGGTTTGACATATATCATTAAATGTGTTCACAAAACTGCGATTGTTTCATTATAAGTTAAAGCGAGACCACTGTAAGGATCACAAGATAAGAGTGTTATATGGTCAAAGGATTATTTCACATTACGCTTTCTTTACAATCGCATAATTTTAAATCATCTTTAATAGGCGTGTGCATCAAATGCCTTGCTTTTTATAGATATCTTTAATGAAGACGTGCATTAGATCAGGGGTCTCAAATTAGGTAGCTGGAGGGTGCCATTTTAGCAACGAAGAGATGTGTCAAGCAAGGATCGCAACTGCCCTCCCCCAACAACACGGACCTAGTAAATAGAAACCCTTTACAAAACTTATATCATTTTAGTACTTATCACTAAAGTATTTATATTTTAACCAGTATGTTACGTATATAAAAGTAACAATACAATTTTATGTACTAGTTGTATACATTTCACGAATAGTTCATTTTTTTAAGCTTACTGGCGGGCTACAAGACACTACCTGGTGGGCAGCAAGTGCAGCCCACGGCCTAGCGTTTATGGTCCATGTTAAAATGTAGTTGTTTGTTTGTTGTTGTTTTTTCTTTAAAAAAAACTTTTTTGACATCGTGTTTAAATATTTTACTTAATTATTGGCACCAAAAAGCATTTTTCTTAAACTAAAACATTGTACATTTACACACTTGCTTGTTCTTAAGACTATCCTGGACCAAGAGGTCACAGATACCAATATTTACATTTGAGTCCCTATTTTAAAAAAGCAACTTAATTTTGTGAAAATTCCTGTAGTTCTATTAAGCTGAAACTTAGAGCATTTACCATTTCTGATGACATTAAACGCTTCGTAATAAGTTTGTCATCAGTGACCACCAGTTACCACATTGTGTAGCTTTAAGTTACATTACATTATGAGTTCTACTGTGCCAGGATTTATACAGCGCAAACATGTTTTCAATACATTTTTGTCATCTTATGAGATGTGCCTTACATTGTCACTTTTGTTTTGCAATTGTCTGCTCTGTTTGAAGTCTGGTTTCTAATTTCGTTTACGTTAAGACTTAATTCGTGAATGACTTATTCCGGATTTAGTTTCTGCTAGTTATTAAATCCATCCGTAAGATAAGCTAAACTATGGATGGCTAAATCTGTAGTAACGGAAAGACATTTTTTAAAATGACATAACTTAAAGTATTGATTATGTTCTAACGTGACAAACATTTACAGACTGAAACCGAAATTATCTCCCCTTGCTTTAAAACTGGGGGAAGGAGTGTGGACATGGACGGGTGGCGTCAACGCGTTAACTCAACTCCAGGTGGTTTACCTGGTTAAAACACGAGATGTGTTCACCGGTGGCAGGCGTGATGTCAAGTGACCCGTAAAATGTAAACAATAGCGACCGCTACATATAGTTTATATAGATAAACTAAAAATGCATGAATTTAATAACTGTACGTTCGATCGATCTGAATTTTTATTACGATGCATTGTTATGTGACACGGGTCCGTGTGCCAAATTTCAGCTCGATGGCATGACGGGAAGTAGGTCATTTTTGACTTCTGTTTTTCCGCGGTGCCCGCCCAAGAGACTGCTGTGAAGTTAATATAAGGGATTTAATAAAACAAACCCGTAAAAACAAAGTTTTTGACTATAAATCCCTTATATATGAGACATAACTAACAGTATTGATTATATTCAAACGCGACAAATATTTACAGACTGAATATGTCTTAACTCCCCTTTTCTTTTAACCCGGGTGGGGGGTGGGAGAGGGGAAAGGTCTTGTCACGGATCGCTGGACCGAGCTCAGCGGGACACGCAAAATGTAAAAAAAAGCATGCCAGTTTACCTGGTTGAAACACGAGATGTGTTCACCATAGGATGGGGTGAAGTCAAGTGACCCGTAAAATGTAAACGATAGCGACCGCTACATATAGTTTATATAGATAAACTAAAAATGCATTAATTTAATAACTGTACGTTCGATCGATCTGATATTTTGATACGATGCATTGTTAGGTGACACGGGTCTGTGTGCCATATTTCAGCTCGATGGCGTGACGGGAAGTGGGTCAATTTTGACTTCTTATAATCCGCGGTGCCCAAGACAGAGAGAGACGGCGGTGAAGTTAATATAAGGGATTTAAAAAACAAACCCGTAAAAACAAAGTTTTTGACTATAAATCCCTTATATATGAGACATAACTAACAGTATTGATTATTTTCAAACGCGACAAACATTTACAGAATGAATCTGTCTTAACTCAACTTTGCTTCATAACCCTGGGGGGGGGGAGGGGTGGGTTGGGGGGAGAGGGGAAAAGTCTGGTCACCGATCGCTTGACCAAGCTCAGCGTGACATGTAAAATGTAAACAAAAGCACGCCGGTACTTCGATGGGTCGCGTCAACGCGTGACTGAACAATCCCGTGAAAAAAAACAATAACAAACAGTGAATTTGAATTAGATACGTTATATAAGGATAAAATAAAAATGCCTAAATTTAATTACAGTACGTTCGATCGATCTGAAATTTTGATACGATGCATTGTTAGGTGAGACGGGTCCGTGTGCCAGATTTCAGCTCGATCAGATCACGGGAAGTGGGTCATTTTTTACTTTTGTTTTTCCGCCCGCCCAAGACAGAGATGACGACAGAGACGGCGGTGAAGTTAATATAAGGGATTTAAAAATCACCCAAACATTGAAGTATAAAATTAATGCGTCTTCTGGTTACATTTACCTTAACTTAACGCTAGAACTTTAAAATGCTATCTGCCGCTAATGTTTATGTCTTTTTGCAGCTGACACATCAAAGAGCCAGACAAGCTCAATCCAGGTCAAGTGCCTGCTGAAAACAAACAAAGTGATACTGACATTTAAAAAAAAATTCAGTACTAACGGTTATCATAATCTATGTCAAAATTTGACAGTGAAACATTCCAGTTAAGATAATGGTGTCTGTCAAAGCTGTCTACAGCAAGGGTCCTCAAACATTGTTATCGATTGGACGTTTGTCTATCTCAAAGAAACTGGCGTCAGCCTGAAAGGGCATTTAACAAGTTTATATGCGAACTCCACTTTTCTTAGTTTCAGTGTAAATACAGGTGAAAACATTGACCTATTTGAAAGGAAGATTATACAAATAATGAACACCAGATTATTATAAACATTGCAATTGGAATAATTACCTGCTTTTGGCTAGTGAAATGACAAGACTTTGACAGTTTTATATTTGTCCCTGATTGTCCAGAAACGAAATGATTAGAGACGTTTTTGGTTGGAGGATCCTAGAGGATTTGGTCCTTGTTTGTGTTCGTCATTCAGCTGCTTTTTAAAAGAAACCTTCGTTAAATTTTAAAAAACCCATACAGATATTTTCTATTTTAACACTGATTGTGGTCGTTTTTAGATTACCCTTTTTAATTTTTGTTGGACTCAGATTTATCATTTTATTTATTCTTTAGATTCATTACTTTCTGACGAACAAATACACTTTTTAACAACATTTTTGTTTTTATTGTCTGCAGACGTAATTTTCCAGGGGCTACAACTTTGGACAATTTTCCGTTTCTCTGGCACGCCATGAAAAAAGCTGGATACCTGACGTCATGGGCCAATGCCGCCCCAAACTCAGCGCCACTCAACTACAGAATGATGGGGTTTGACGAGCCGCCCACGGATTTCTACACGAGACCGTTCTATCTGGCCCTACAGAATCACACGGTGGCCTACCCTAAGTACTGCATAGGCTCGCAGTCCTTCAGTCGAGTCTGGCTCAACTACTTCCGGGACATCTTCCTCATGTATAGAAACAACCGGAAATTTCTGTTTCACTTCCTGGTTGACATGAGCCATGATGACAACAACCTCATATCGAAAGTGAGTCTGAGTGAGATTGTGCGCGTGCTTGGACCTCATTTCTAATCACAAGGTTTTTTTTATAACGCTTTTACCTTTATTATATATATATTTACCCTCAATTAGGGCTGACGCCTAACGCTAAGGGACATCACTCTGCTTTTTAAAAAATTGAAATATAGACTTAAAATCATAATCATTTTGGTTTTCAGATTAACATTAACCAAACAACGCACGAACCTTTGACGTCAGCATTTGTGTTGTAAACAGTTCTGACTGACTCAAAGAGTTATTTTTTGTGCAGTTATTTGGCGCGCTGCTTTCTAAAATTAGTTTTAAAATCGTGTGGTTATTAGCACTGTAAAAAATATTATGCAAATAGTTTGTGTACATTTCAGGAATATTTCGTATTAATCATACAAGGATAAGTTACTTGGGCATTTGTCAAAAAAAAAGTGGGCGCCTTAGGCGCCCTACAACACCTATTATAAAATACTTTGTGTACATTTAAGGAAGTTTAATATTACGTATCTATCATACAAGGACAATTCAGTTGGGCTTTTGAAAAAAGTGGGCGCCGTGGGTGCCCTAAATAAAAGTGGCTGCCGCAGGCGCCACGGCGCCGCAGCACAACCTAGTATAAATATAAAATAACCTCAAAATTGATGAGTTTTTGTGTGTGTTTATGTTTTTTTGTTTTCCTTTTTTTTTGTTTTTTTGGTTGGGCAGGGGGGGGGGTGCGATTGCAAATGATGGTGATTTTTTTTCTTCTCTAAACCTCAAACTGACATTTTCAACTAAATGAGGTCTTCTTCATTACCAAGATTCTCTTACATTACAAATTCTCAAACAGTAGTAAAATTCTATAGTTAAAAACCCACCAAGATAAGAGTTTCTTTGGTTGTGGACTCAACGGAATGAGCATCAACGGTTGAAATAAATCAGCATTAATTTTAAGTCAATAATTGTAGAACTTACATATTCTGGAAGGCCTGGGAAACTCTCTTAAACCCTTGGCCAGTACTTGGCCGACTTGCGCATTCTCCTGGGGATTACCATATAAGATTTCTGAGCTCAGGACCCGCCTCCGCTCTTGGGGCAGGGGTTAGGCTGCGATGACGATAGTTCGAGTCTCTTCTTTAGCCTGTGACTGGTTGTGTTTGGGTCACTAAACTAAACACATATTCTGTAGGCTTGAGACTAATCACTTAAGGCCTTGGCTAGTACCTGGGAAATCTGCTCCATCTGCTGAGCATTGCCATACAACATTGTCTTTACATGGTACTCTTCCGCCTCCCTCACCTCCCCGGCGCGGGGCAAGACGTCAGCAGGTGTACGACCGTCTCAGAGGCTTGGCTGCAATGACTGCAGTTCGAGTCCCTGTTGTGGTCTAGCCTGTGAAAGTACGAGTTGGTTGGGCAGTGCTCTGTTCTCATCTGAGTCACTAAACTCTGGTGTTTGCGACTCAGGTTCCACCACTGGTCTGAACGGCTTGGCCTGGGCATGTTAGCGAAAAAAAACCTGGCTGTCGTGTTGTCAGCCCACTCCTGGTACCACTTGTTCCTGAAGTGGTCCTTTAGCCAGGTTTTAGCCCCAAGATAAGTAACTTGGGTCTCTGGTTGGGGCAGGGCCGCTCCTGCTTTTGCCAGGGAGTCTGACTTTTCATTGCTGTCAACATTCACGTGACTCGGGATCCACTGCACTGTTACCTTACCTCCCAGTCTTTCGAGCTTACTCACGTCCTCTAAGATGACGTCAACCAAGTGGGTGCTACGCTTCTCACTAAGTAGGACTTCGAGCGCTGATCTCGAGTCACAAAACAGTACCGTGTCGAAAATTTCCGACCCCTGCAGTGTCTGGTGCACTGGAAAGTGTTTGGGTCACTACAGTCTTTCGATCCAGTGTGTCGTTATTGTGGCAGCGCACTGGACTAACGTACCGATGGTCACGGGTTCGAATCCGTGTGAAGGCAAGGGTTTGTTCCCGGGGCCTAGGGCGTCCCTGGGTCATCCCGTTCTGAATGGGTACCTAAAACTACATGTAGTTAGGCGCCTGGGTAATGCGTGGAACCCACAAAGCCGTGGCCTGTGAACGCTGCATCCCTTGCCAACAGATCATCTGTCATGGTCTGTGGACGCAACTATCTTCTGCATAGAAGGAGCGTCTGTATAGATAAGATAAGAAATCCATATAACCGTTATCTTAACTCCAATGAGATATAACGACTTGCTCCTAGGATTCCTTTAAACAGTGGCGTAACAACGGGTTGGCATCGGGGCAGTTGCCAAAGGCGCCAGCTCATAAGGGCACCACTAAATCTATAATTTGTACAGTCGGACCTCTCTAAGTCGAATTCAAAAGGACCCGAAAAAAAATTCAGCTTACGGAGTTTTTGAGTTAGGGGAAATGGCGTAAGAGGCGCCGATTAATCAAGGACAATGTAGATATTGAGAGGTTGGGGGAACAGCCATAACGGCTAGTAGGCTTGACAGGAAAGACAGGCGGTGTCTATGTTTCATATGAAGGAAGCCAAATTGCTTTGACATGCCGACACAAGCCCATGAGAGGACACACCTTCCCTCCCCTCCCCCACTTTACTCCCTCCACAGTGGGATGGGGGAGTAAGATTTTTCTGTTTAAAAAGAGTCACAGCATGCTGAAAAGGGACGTGAATTAGTTACCATTTACCACTCATTTTTATTTTCTTTGTCATTTTTTATACTTGCAAGGGTCGCTTAATCCCTCGTGGAATGGACTAAGATAAGATTTTACGTCCATTTACGAGGCTCTACGGCACGTGTTCTGAAATGTCACTCCAGAATAATAACCCAAACGTTTTGGGAAATTCGACTAAGAGAGGTTGAAAGCCAAAAATCTTGTAGTTAATGAGATCTAAAATACATTAGTGTTATGGAACTTGGCCTGGACCTAACAAGTAATTCGAAATAGGGAGATTTTCGACTTAGGGAAGTTCGACTTAGCGAGGTCCGACTGTATTTCACGTTTATCCTCGATAACAAAAAAGTGAATAATTAATTATATTTAAATATATTTCATTTAAACCATTATAATATTTTTATTATGTTTGTGGCCTTTTGGGGCTTCTTATCATAAGAATGTCAATATTATTTTACAGTCTCTCTTTTAAAAAGAAAAATCTTACTATCCCCATCCCACTGTCGAGGGAGTTAAGTGAGGGAGAGGAGGGAAGGTGTCTCCTCTCACGGTCTTGTGTCGGTATGTCAAAGCAAGTTGGCTTCTGTCATATGACACATCACCGCCCCTTTTACCTGTCAAGTTTTCTAGCCGCTTTGGTTGTTTCTCCCCCACCCTCAACCCTCTCTCAATATCAACATTGTCCTCGATTAATATGCGCCTATTACGCCAATTTCCTTTACTCATAAGTCGAATTTTTCTCCCCCCTTGAGCAAACTTGAGTTGGAGTTGGAGAGGTCCGACTGTATTAACTACAAGCCAATACGCCAGCTAACTGAAGTGCTGAGCTTTTGTTGGTGGAGTGTTATTTAAATTTACTTTTAATTGTGAGTTTATATCGTTATGTATGAGATAATGAGTATGACACATTGACACTATTGTTTTTTTATTTATAACTAGAAAAATACCCGCACTTTGTAGCGGGAGTGTGTTGACCCTTTATCCAAGTATTAGTTGCTGGTTATTACAATTTTTATTTTCCAAGTTAAATTTCAGAATCATCTATTTAGTTAAAATCTTATGAGAAGCAGAGATATGCCATTTTACCGCGTGAGTTGTTTTCACTTAATGCAGTGCCTTTTAACATAACCTTACTATCTAAAAGATATGATTTATTAAATAATAATTCTTGCCGACCATAATAACTAAATCTACAATTTCATTCCCACTTGTACAAAATTAACATAACTTATAGGTTTTCCAAAAGAGCTCTACCACCCTCGTCACTCAAAAATTTAATATATAATTACGAAACTGCATCGTATCACAATTGTAAGTTATATAATATTTGTAACCACGTCTATGAGATAAAAAACATGTGGCACTATCCCTTTAAAAGGCAAAAGCTAAGTGAATCATAGCGCAAATAAACAAAATTATAAATGTACTTTCTAAAATATTTTTTTTTAAAACTGGTCGTATTAAAATGATATCAAAAAAATGTGCACACCATATTTAGACAATATAGAAAGCTGGCCGCATAAAATAAAGTCTTGTTATAAAGTAAATGTACTGGACCAAAATAACTCCTCCTTTTGACGTATTCAAAATTGTTTTCACAGGGAAATAATATTTAACATTTTTATGTCTCTATATTTTACGATTTGTATTTACGGTTTATAAGCAATGTGTATAATTTCAAAAAGGAATCATTTTTTTTGTTCTCTATTTCGGATAAGGCATCATATTTTGTAAATTATATTCAATGCATACACACACACCAGATTTTATATCTGAAAAATAAAATAAAAATGAAAAAAAAAGATTCAACCGTATGTTAATAAGCGCATCTTAAAAATGATTAAAAGGCAATTTTAGAAATGGCCTATGCTATTCTGAATACAAAGGAATGAACATAAAAACATATTCAATTCGCAATTCATATTAATTAAGCGTTTTCAGGATCACTTCATTAAATTTAGTCAACTTTTGTTAATACGTTCGGTAGCGAAAGTTTATAATGTATTGTGTATAGAAAGCTTAATTAAACAGTTTTAAAGTGTAAGTTTTTTTGACATAGGCCATCACTTTCAACATAAAATAAACTCGCTACATCTATGGTTTTTAATTAAATGTCGAGTTATGAATTTAATTTTTAAAAAATCCCAATTTTATTCATTGCATGTAAAATATTAATACAATGCATCGTGAAAATAATTGAAATAAAATAATTTAAACGCATATGTAATATATAAAGCTCAGTTGATATTTTTATGTTTGTTTGTTTGTATCCATTAAAAAAGGGCCACTGCTTTGTTGACATTTTTCCAAAAGATCTCTGCCACTGTCGTCACTAAAAAAAGCTCTTATATATTTACGACACTGCAATGTAACACAAGTATTGTAATTAATACAATATTTGCAACAGCGTCTATGAGATAAAGATAATAAAGATAAATAGAAAAATTAGGCTATATTCCTAATTTTAAAATTAAAAAAACATCAATTTTATGTTAAAAATGCATGTGAAACCATTACATTTTTGTGCAGCCAAACAATGGAATTCTCTACCATTACACATACGTAGTATTCAAACAACCAAGTCCTTCAAGACTGCACTTAAGACACATCTTTTCAAAATGTATTTTTAAAATTGATGAAACAACATTTCTTGTAAATGATTAACGTAGCTTATGTATAATCTATTGTAATTTTGTGTGTTTGTTGTGATATGAAAGTTAATTTAATACTTATAAGTATGTTATTTCTTTCATGTAAAGCGCTGTGAGCCCAGTTCCTTACTGGGATACAGCGCTATATAAATAATCAATTTATTATTATTATTATTTATTAATAATCGATTTTAAAAAATGGCCTATGTTAATCCATCATCAAAGGAATGAACATAACATATTCAATTCGCAATACAAAATAATTAAGCGTTTTCAGGATCACTTTATTTAGTTTAATCTACTTATGTTAATAGGTCCGGTAGCCTAAGTTTAAATAGTATAAGTGTATAGGTTATGTAAAAGACAATAGCTTATGTAAAAGACAAACAAAATATAAATGTTATATTAATAGGACACAGCTAAATTTAAGATGCGTACACGAAAATGTGCGCACAGTCATTAGGCGATAAAAGATTTTAAAACGTGCACCGCTAAAAATGAAGCCTTGAAAAAAATACTGACACAATTATTACAAAAATCGGTTTTTCATTAAATGTCGAGTTATGGAACATAAAATAATTAAAACAAATTCGCAATTAAATTTAAACGTGTAAACAATTAAATCTAATGCATCGTGTGGCAATTGTAATTAAATATGTTTACGTGTCTATCTAATATATAGAAAGTAACAGTAAAGAAAATGACAATTCTTTGTACTACACAGCTCAAATTATGAAGCGTACACGAAAATGTGCGCACCGTAATTAGACATAATATTTTTTTTTCAAATGTGCACGGCTGAAAATAAAGTATTGGCATTAGGGAAAAAAAACGTCACCAAAAGTAACTCGCTTTGAACGGCATTTGAACGTCCGCGTAAATTTGTTCAATACAGAAATGAGGTTAAATATTTATTCTTTGTCTCTGCATTTTCTGATTATTTAATTTACGGCATTCGGGCAAAAGGGACAATTACAAAAACTAACTTACAACCACCTTCAGGGTAAAAGGAACCGTCCTGCCAAATTTGGTCCCCGTCCGTCATTTGGTTTTTCCGTGATTGTCTAACAGAAAGTCGAAAAGTGAAACATACAAACATACAAACATACAAAGATACAAACACCAACTGAGCTTTATATATTAGACTAGTAGACCCGTCGTGCGTTGCAACGATCAAAGTAAAAAGGAATAAATTTAAAGAAACCAATGAGTGGTATGTTTAAAAATAATTCTGAAGAAATCTTCGTGGAAGTGTGAAAAAAAAATCCAAGTTTCATAGCAAACGGATAAATAAATTAATAATTAAATAGCGTACAAAAGAAGAAACGATATTAAGGGCCCCAGCCCCAAAATGAGTGATATTATAGTTTTTTTTAATTGCCATTGTACTCATTTCTTAAACGTTTAATAGTGAATAAAATTCTGTCATTAACAATCTTGACAAATAATGACACATGTATCCATTATTATACAAATTGAAATTAACAGGTGTTTTGAACTTTATATCTTGCCCAGAATGGGCCCTGGGGCCCTTAATGTTGTTTTTATCTATTGTTCTCAATATATATTCCTCAATTTCGTGTAAAATTGAATAGGGAATACAATGATTAAATTTCAGTAAAAAGACTTTTTCGAAGGAATGGAAATTAAGAGTTCAGTGCCCTATAGTAATATAGGCTCTTAAGTTTTTATATTCTAAGTTTTGTCAAAATCCAGTTTTTTTCTCAATATCTAACTCTTAAACTACTTTTTAAATACCTACAATAGGGAGAAAATAGCATTAAGGGGCCCTGGTCCATTCGGTGCAAGAGGTCAATTTCAAAAACCTGTTCATTTTAGTTCATTTTTATTGTGGCTATATTTGTCAAGCTCTTTAAAAAGTAAATAGGACACATATCTTAAACATATACGAAAAAAGATATTTGGGGCCCCGGCCACGAAGATATTGGCATTAGAAGTGCAGTGTCTATAGTATTTTAATATAGGCTACTAAGTTTTTGTGTGGAAAGTTTGGTGAAGATCTATTCATTTACTAAGTAGCTAACGTAGAAACTATTTTTTATATAGCTCATATAAGATAAAAACGACATTAAGGGTCCCAGGGCCCATTCTGGGCAAGATATAAAGTTCAAAACATCTGTTCATTTCAATTAGCATAATAATTGATACATGTGTCAAAATTTGTCAATATTGTTAATGACTGAATGGTGAATAAAATCTTAAACGCTTAAAAAATGTGAATTTTTGGGCACTCAGCGCCAAAGGAATGAACATCAGCAGTTTAGTGCCCTATAGTATTTTAATATTGGCTATCAAGTTGTCATATACACATTTTGGTTAAGATCCAATAATTTACACAGTAGCTAAAGCTTAAACTAATTTTTATATAGCTCGTATAAGCAAAACATGACGATATGGGCCCCCGGCGCCCCATGAGTGTTAAATTAAAAAAAAAGATAGTTACCATCCCGGGAGCATACTCAACAGTCTTGAAAAGTTTCATGACGATCGGGTGAATGGTTTAGACAGCTATAAAGGACATTCATACACACACAAACATATTTAAATATTTATATGTATATATATACTTTAAAAATACCTGCACTTTGTAGCGGGAGTGTGCTGACCCTTTATCCAAGTATTAGGTGATGGTTATTACAATTTTTATTTGCCAAGTTAAATTTCAGATTCAACTATTTAGTTAAAATCTTATGAGAAACAGAGATATGCCATTTTACCGCGTGTGTTGTTTTCACTTATTGCAGTGCCTTTTAACATAACCTTACTATTCAAAAGATATGACTTATTAAATAATGATTATTGCCGACCATAATAACTAAATTTACAATTTCATTCCCACTTGTACAAAATTAACATAACTTATATGTTTTCCGAAAGAGCTCTACCACCCTTGTCACTCAAAAATTTAATATATAATTAAGAAACTGCATCGTATCACAATTGTAAGTTATATAATATTTGTAACCACGTCTATGAGATAAAGAACATGTGGCAATATCCCTTTAAAAGGCAAAAGCTAATTGACTCATAGTTCAAATAAACAAAATTATAAATGTACTTTCTAAAATACTATTTAAAAAAAAACGGTCGTATTAAAATGGTATAAAAAATTGTGCACACCATATTTAGACATATAGAAAGCTGGCCGCATAAAATAAAGTCTTGTTATAAAGCAAATGTACTGGACCAAAATAACTCTTCATTTTGACGTATTCATAATTGTCTAAACAGGGAAATAATATTTTAACATTTTTATGTCTCTATATTTTACGATTTATATTTACGGTTTATAAGCAATGTGTATAATTTCAAAAAGGAATCTTTTTTTTGTTCCCTATTTCGGATAAGGCATCATATTTTGTAAATAATATTCAATACACACACACACACCAGATTTTATATCTGAAAAATAAAATACATTAAATAAAAAAAGATTCAACCGTCTGTTGATAAGCGCATCTTAAAAATGATTAAAAGGCAATTTTAGAAATGGGAATACAAAGGAATGAACATAAAAACATATTCAATTCGCAATTCATATTAATTAAGCGTTTTCAGGATCACTTCATTAAATTTAGTCAACTTTTGTTAATACGTTCGGTAGCGAAAGTTTATAATGTATAGTGTATATAAAGCTTAAGTAAACAGTTTTAAAGTGTACGTTTATTTGACATAGGCCATCACTTCAACATAAAATAAACTCGCTACATCTATGGTTTTTAATTAAATGTCGAGTTATGAATTAAATTTTTAAAAATCCCAATTTTATTTATTGCATGTAAAATATTAATACAATGATCGTGAAAATAATTGAAATAAAATAATTTAAACGCATATGTAATATATAAAGCTGAGTTGATATTTTTATGTTTGTTTGTTTGTATCCATTAAAAAAAGGCCACTGCTTTGTTGACATTTTTACAAAAGATCTCTGCCACTGTCGTCACTAAAAAAGCTCTTATATATTTACGACACTGCAATGTAACACAATTGTAATTAATACAATATTTGCAACAGCGTCTATGAGATAAAGATAATAAAGATAAATAAAAAAAATATAGGCTATATTTAAGATGCGTACATGAAAATCTGCGCACAGTAATCAGGCGATAAAAGATTTTAAAACTTGCACCGCTAAAAATGAAGCCTTGAAAAAAATACTGACACAATTATTACATAAATCGGTTTTTCATTAAATGTCGAGTTATGGAACATAAAATAATTAAAACAAATTCGCAATTAAATTTAAACGTGTAAACAATTAAATCTAATGCATCGTTTGGCAGTTGTAATTAAATATGTTTACGTGTCTATCTAATATATAGAAAGTAACAGTAAAGAAGATGACAATTCTTTGTACTACACAGCTCAAATTATGAAGCGCACACGAAAATGTGCGCACCGTAATTAGACATTATAATATTTTTTCAAATGCGCACGGCTGAAAATAAAGTATTGGCATTAGGGAAAAAAAACGTCACCAAAAGTAACTCGCTTTGAACGGCATTTGAACGTCCGCGTAAATTTGTTCAATACAGAAATGAGGTTAAATTTTTTATTCTTTGTCTCTGCATTTTCTGATTATTTAATTTACGGCATTCGGGCAAAAGGGACAATTACAAAAACTAACTTAAAACCACCTTCAGGGTAAAAGGAACCGCCCTGCCAAATTTGGTCCCCGTCCGTCATTTGGTTTTTCCGTGATTGTCTAACAGAAAGTCGAAAAGTGAAACATACAAACATACAAACATACAAACATACAAACATACAAACATTTGAGCTTTATATATTAGATAATAGATGTTACTTCAAGTTTTGCTCTATTCTTTATTAACGCAACAATATCACGTTTTATCCACCAATTAATTTGGTATTATTTAGTAAATTATAAACTGCAAATTAGTATTGTTCCTGTCCTTTGCATTTTTTATATTCACGTTGTATGACTGTCACTATCAGACTACGTAATTATTGTCATAAATAAAATAAGAGAATTTCAATTATTTTTTTTCTAACAAATGAAAAATTCGCAAAGCTGAAACTTGTCAATTTATCAAGGGCGCCGAAAATAAATTAGCCAAGGGCGCCAAAAACCTAGTTACGCCTCTGCCTTTAAACACAGAATATAGTTTCCATTACATTTATGTATATAACATGGTTGTAAGACTTTTAAATATACATTATATATTTTTAAAATCTTAAAACGCCAAACACACATCAATTGTTTCTTACTGCTCATAAATACTAACATTGTTTACTACTTGTCAATTATTTTTTTTTAAATCACGTCTATATTACAGATGGATGACGATACAAGGGATCTGATAAAAACTCTATACGAAAATGACTATCTCAACAACACGCTCCTGATTCTCATGGGTGACCACGGGGCAAGGTACGATGCGGTAAGGTCGACTTGGTCAGGAAAACTGGAAGAGCGCTTGCCCTACTTTTCATTTCTTTTTCCCAAGTGGTTTAAGGAGAAATATCCCGAAGCTATCAACAACCTGCGGACTAACACCAAGCGACTGACCACCCCCTTCGATATTCACGAGACGTTCAAAGATTTTCTACACTTCAACGGCACGGGACAAGGCAGCCTCCTGAACAGGGGGATCAGTTTATTTAAGGAAATCCCGCTTGAGCGAAGATGTGAACACGCAGACATCGCACCTCATTGGTGCGCATGTCTGGCATGGCGCAAAGTTTCTGTGCACGACGCCGGAGCGAACCAGGCCTTGCAGACGACATTGCACACCATCAACAAGTTCACAGCCGCCTACCGGTCCCATTGTGCCTTGCTGTACGTCGCCAATGTCACAGCTGTCACCAAACTGGAGACCAGGAAAGAGGTCCTCAAATTCTCCAAGACCGACGCCGACGGCGGAATTTACAAAATTGACTTCGAAGACAAGCACCAGAGTGCTGTGGTTTTGTATCAGCTGACCTTTCACACCATGCCGGGTGGCGGTCACTTTGAGGCTACCGTCACGCATGATGTGATCAAGAATACGTTCACAGTCAGTGAAAAGGAAATAAGCCGAATAAATAAATACGGTAACGACCCCGCGTGCATTTTGGACAAAAACAGACAGATACGGCAATATTGTTATTGCAAGAAACAGGCAGACAACAGACACACAGCTTAGTGAGTTAGTGTAAGCTTAGCGAAGGGTTTATTGTCTTAGTGTTACAATACATTTAAGTGGATATTGTTTGTTACGCTATGATTTTAGTTGCAGAGTCAACCATCTTCAACCCCATTCAGTTCTAACTAAATATTCCTGCCATCCGCATTAATATATGCAGGTTTTTAAAAAAAAATTTTTTTTGTAGAATCTATAACAATAGATCTAATTTTTTGTCACTTAAACATCATGGAGAAGATGACGGTCATTTTCTGGCAAGTGATATCTTTGAATATTTTTTATATGTATGTAACAAGCTGTAACAAGTCTGATATAACAACACACTAAGGACTAGTCAAGGGATATATGTAACGAGCTGTTACAAGTCTGATGTATAATAACAACACATCAGGGACAGGTCTAGCTGTAACAAGTGTGATAGAGCAAAACATGAGTGTATGAGAATGGCATACTTTAAAAAGAAAATTTTAAACAAAAATAACTCTCTATGAATGCAACTCATGGTATAATAAGGAGTTCGATAGTAGGCAGAATATAAAATTTACGACAACTGCGCTAATTGGGGCTCTTGTAAATTTGGTGCGAATATTTTCTGTTTGTTTCCAACAAATATCACAATACAGCGACGTGTTGTAAACCTGGTATTTTTAGGTGGGACATCTTAGCTCAGTGGCGTGCCTTGGGAGGGACTGCGATTTTTAGAATTTGGCCCCACATCAGAGTATGATCTGTAAATTTTATTTGTACGCAACTTAAGTTTAGTAGTTGCCATTATTGTTATAAGGACGGGGAAAATTAAAAGGATATAGAAAAAAGTTTAGTTATCTTATTTTATCTGGTACAGACGCTCGTTCTATACCCAAGGAGTTAATACCTGTATCCTTTAGATCAGATAACAAAAAAGATGTTTAGATTTTCTGTTTCACAAATAAACATGTATTATTATAAGATGGATATCGGAAGGGAGTTGACAAATTGGTGCATATATAATAAGTACGCACATACAGTCCCCGTGGAAGACTGACGCAGAGAAAAAGACATAAGCTTGTGATATCGAAAGTGTGATTTTCATTTTATATTTGTATTTGACAAATTATCTCTTTACTACAACTTAAAAGAAGATTAAAATGTGTTTCATTTAATAAAGTACTGTTTGTAAACATATAGGAACATTACTTCAGGTCATTCAGTATGGACAAAAAAATTGTTATAGTAAATTACATGGAAGGTTTTCTGACATTTGCAAGAATATTCAAAACAATAAACTATTGGATTTGTGGCAATATTTCTTCAGACATTAGATATGTGTATTTGTTCAGACGCGGTGGTCGAGTGGCAGCGCACTGGACTGTCGTACCGGTTCGAATCCGTGTGAAGACAAGGGCTTGTTCCCGGGGCCTAGGGCGTCCCTGAGTCACCCCGCTCCGAATGGGTACCTAACACTAGTTAGGCGGCTGGGTAATGCGTGGAACCCACAAAGCCGTGGCCTGTGAATTCTGCATCACTTGCCAACAGATCATCTGTCATGGTCTGTGGACGCAACTATCTTCTGCATAGAAGGAGCGTCTGTATAGATAAGATAAGATAGACATTAGTTATGAGTATTTTTTCAGACATTAGATTTGTGTATTTGTTCAGACATTAGATATGTGTATTTGTTCAGACATTAGATATGAACGTCAGAATTGCCAGAGCCAGCTCCACTTTTGGCAGGTTGTACCCTAATGTCTGGAACAGAAGAGGCATTACCATCCAGACCAAGCTGAAAGTGTACAGGGCAGTGGTGCTCCCCACACTGCTTTATGCTTGTGAAACTTGGACTGTTTATCAGCGCCATGCAAGAAAGCTGAGCCACTTTCATATAACAAGACTCAGGAAGATTCTCGGCATAAAGTGGCAGAACAAAATTCCAGACACAGTGGTACTGACCAAGGCAGGTCTCCCCAGCATCTTCACCCTCCTGATGCAGTCCCAGCTTCGCTGGGCAGGGCACGTTGTCCGAATGCCAGACGAGAGACTGCCAAAGAGAATCTTCTATGGTGAGCTCCAGTATGGCCAGCGGTCCCACGGTGGGCAAAAGAAACGCTTCAAAGACACACTGAAAGCCTCAATGAAAGCGTTTGCCATAAATCCAGACACGTGGGAACGAGCTGCAATGGACCGATCCACCTGGCGCTCTTCCATCCACGAAGGTGCCAGGTCATGCGAGGCAAACCGGATTACCGCCGCAGAAAAGAAGAGGCAAGCCCGAAAGGCCCATGCTGTCAACCCTCCAGGAGATGTCGCACTCGCCCCCTGTCCCTTCTGTTCCCGAACCTTTCGTGCAAGGATCGGCCTAATCAGCCATCTGCGCACGCACAGAAAACCCTCGGATGACTAGAGTGGTCCTCGTCGTATCGACGGACGAACGAACAGATATGTGTATTTGTTCAGACATTAGATATGTGTATTTGTTCAGACATTAGATATGTGTATTTGTTCAGACATTAGATATGTGTATTGTGTATTGTTTCCATGCGATCCACCGTTAATACTGTTTAAAAGTAGGTTGATAGGTGTCTGGTAATTAAGCTTCAATAAAAATTATGTACGTTTTTGGAGGTGTAAAAAATATGATAAAGATAACAACAGAGATGTATGCAATGGTTTTGTAAGATAAAAGTAAGTATAATTTACTTAGTATTATTTATAACGTCTTCCTAAATTCCGATAAATGTAAATAATAAAAATGTGATTTTTATAACTGCCCTTAGGTGATAAAAACAGGTACACTATAATCTTATGTGATCGAATCGTATAATGTCAGCCTCTTCTATGTGCCAAATGCAATGTAATCCTAAATGTTGCCATTTATTTCTGACAAATTAAAAGAAATACAAATGTACTTATATAGGCGGGGAAATAACCTAGGAAAGATTTTTAAAAATAAATATTAGAACTTGGTCCAAGGTTGTTTCCCCTCTTTTATTAATTGAATTACTGTGTTTATTTAATTACTTAGAGTCTTAGACTTTTCCATTTCATTTTGAGACTGTTTGTGAGGAATATTCCTTGTAATGATGTCATTAACGTTAAATTATCATTGAGCTGAATATTAATAATCATATTTTTTTAAAGTTGGGCATACTTCAAATAGTTTTTATTAATATATGATTGCTAATTTTTTGGATGAAAGGTAGACAAAAATTGAAATAATCATGTTAGAATTTTTTTGTTTTCATGTAAAAGAAACACTTTTTATGTTTTAAAAAAATCAAGCACTATTTTTGCTGTTTTTACAAAAATACGGAGAGCCATATTTATTTACATTTTTATTTAAATGCAATTTTTTTTTCATCTGTATCTTTATTTATTAAGATCAACTTCTTTCTTTTTTTCCTTCCGTCCTGTAAAGCAAAAGTCTTCGAATCGGGTAGTTTACTTCGGATGAAAGTCCTAGCAGTAATGAAGCTCTCTAGATATAACTTAAGTTATATTAACTTGGCTTGTAACGGTTAACACATTGCTACATTCACCTAACCATTTCAATAGAGATGTCGAAATAAAGATGTGTTAACTGGTTCCATGACGTTTCCACATTAGACGATTCAACATCTGAATATTAATTTGTTTTTATTTCGTTATTATGTTTAACTAGCTTGTGCTGCGGCGCCGTGGCACCTGTGGCGCCCATTTTTAGGGCGCCTACGGCGCCCACCTTTTTCATAAGCCCAACTAACTTATCCTTGTTTGATAAATACGAAAGATTTTAAACTTCCTGAAATGTTCACAAAGTATTTTATAATAGGGGTTGTAGGACGCCTACGGCGCCCACTTTGTTTTTTGTCAAAAGCCCAAGTAACTTATCCTTGTTTGATAAATACGAAATAGTAAACTTCCTGGAATGTACACAAAGTATTTATTAATTAACCATCATCAAATCATCTTTTTACATTGTTCCATTTTCCAAAATAAAAATATGAGCTAAAACAATGACGTTATATAATATTTTTTTACAGCGCTCTTTAATTTGTTGTTATTGCACACCTTTTGATGCACACTTTGTATTAAATATAAGATCAATCAATGACGTCATATTATATTTTTACAGTGCTAATCACCACACGATTTTTTAACTGCTATAGACTGTTGTACATCGTTCCTCAGCGTTCCACGTTGAGTGAGTGATCTGGGCTTTTATATTATACTAGGGGTTGTAGGGCGCCTAAGGCGCCCACTTTTTTTTGTCAAAAACCCAAGTAACTTATAAGAAATAAATACGAAATATTAAACTTCCTGAAATGTACACAAAGTATTTTATAATTATAAATCCTGAAATCCTATTTTTACATCGTTCCCTTTTCCAAAATTAAGATATAAGCTAAAACAGTGACGTCATATAATATATTTTTTACAGTGCGTCTTTAATTTGTAATTAATTTGCACACCTTTTGATGCACACCTTTTATTAAATATAAGATCAACCAATGACGTCATATTAAATATTTTTACAGTGCTAATCACCACACGATTTTTCAACTGCTATAGACTGTTGTACATCGTTCCTCAGCGTTCCACAGTGAGCTAGTGACTTGGGCTTTTATATTATATTATTTTTTATTTTTTTTTGTGTACTAGAATAAATTAATTTAGTGTAATATTATTATCTATTTAAAATACACCATATGTGAAACCGGTATTTTTGAAGTGTATTTCGTGTGGCCATTGAAAAAAAAAGTATACACACTTACAAACTGATAACATTTAAATTTTGATGCGCACTCACGATTGTGAAAATCGCTCCATGGCTGTGATTTAAGTCAAGGTGTTAGTGTCGTTAATGCGGGTGCCTGTTTCCAATGCTTGTTTAACTCATTACAGCAGTTCACAATAAAGTTTTCGATTGTCTTTTATGAAGGCATTCTCTCTGCCCCCCCCCCACACACATATTTATAAAATTTACCTTTCATATAACTCGCGCCAGCACATGGTGTCCTGTGGTGGTCACCTAGTCTAGCCCTCCTAACATGTCATACTGTTAAGTGTCAGCGTCCAGTCTCTGATCTCGCTAGATTTCTCGTGATCTCCTTACCCCATTCATGTACTCCACAGTATTACGTGTCACAAGATGCTATTAATAAACTATATTTGGCTTACTAAGTATGCCTTAAACTGCATTTCGTATTCCTGTAGTAAATATTCCCCTCCCTTTTTTTAAAAACATTAGAGCCAATGTCTTCTCAACTATATTAATGTTAAGTGTCGACTGTTTTTATTTTATACTTATAGATCATGGTATATATTTTCATTCTTACTTATACTGCATTTTTTCGTTATGTCAGTGGTCGAAGCGTCCGGTGTCGGAACATGCAGGATCAAAATGTCTTGCCACCGTGTTAATTGATGTTTGCTTATTCGCCATTATACTATCTTATACATTATAGACGCTCCTTCTATACAGAAGACTATTGCGTCTTACGCTTATCCATGGTTTATATCTTGCATTTTACTTGTTTTAAATGCTAATAGTGTGCTGATTTTCATCGTTGCTTGATTAAGGTATTTTGATAACTTATTATTAGGTTGTGTCACATTTCATACATTTTAAATATGTGTTCATTACGTTCGTTAACTGTATAACTGTATATATAATATAATACTAGAGATAACCCGTAAAAAATGACGGAATCTTTTTTGGTTTTAATTCAATATAAAATTACTGCTGTAAAAAATAATATTTGTTTCAGATAATTAAAAAAACAATAGATTCAAAAAAGGAATAATTATTTATTTAGTTCAAAATTTCTTTAATAACAATAATTGAAAAGAGATAGCTATAAAACAAAATCGATCGCAGCATCACCTAACAGCACTATAAATAAAACAAAATCGATCGCAGCGCCACTTAACAGCATTACATTCATACAGACAACGGGAATTATGTATATTGATTTTCTCTAGCTTATTTTATTTCCCGCAAGATTTTGGGATAATTTGGTGTTAGGGTAGAAATCGGATTCAACAAATATTTGTGGGGTAATAAGTAAAAGAAAAAAAATTATATATATTTTTTTTTAAATCCCGAATCCTTACTTAAAAAGCTTCAGTGACCTTCTTTTAACCTTTCTTGCGAATTGTATTATTGTTTCACATTTAATTTATCGATTGCTATTGATCTCTATTCGTGTTTGTTTGACAATGTGACTCGTGTAGAAATATCTTAATTTTTTATTTACTTGTTTATCAGATTTGTTTTGAATATATACTAAAAAATATAATGTGGTTTCCCGCTGTGTGCAATGTCGACCACACCCATCCCCAAACCTTTGATGGTTAAACTGACAAATTTGAGAAGTTACATTGGTATATACAATATATGCCATGAGGCTCCACATTTATTTTTTTTTAATTATTTTTTTTGCATTTAGCCTTGAGAATATTTTAACAATGGTACTTTCAAAAATTAATTATATTTTGAAATCCATCAATTTGTTGATGTTTTCTCTCTTGCAGACTTTGTGATTGTATTCTCAACTGCTGGTTTCTTGTTCATTAGGGGAAAAGATTATTCTAGTGTTAATTATATATGTATCATTTATACATTTAGTTACCTGCCTTACACATTGGCTAACAATGTACAAAAGTACAATGTGCAGACTCATTTCTGTTTAAGAATTTACCAAATTACATCTATCTTTCATATCAAAGCTGCTGATGAAATGTAATATTCAGTGGCGTCACTAGGGTTGGTGTCACCCGGTGCGGTAGCTCATGGTCTCAAACCCTCACGACTTACCCCATAGACCTCCTACGAGTCTCCAGTGCCAAATAATGGGAACATACTGGATTTTACATTTTGGTGTGACCCCTTGTGATGATTTCACCTATTGCGGTCCCCACACCCCGCACCCCGCTAGTGACGCCTCTGGTAACATTATTTAAGCTCAAATTGCTCATCGTCACAGTTGTTGCTGATGGGCAACACATTTCCCCCAAAATGCTATAATCTAGAGCATGATGGGATTTGTTAATGTAAACTCTTCCAGTATTTTGTTTTTAAATCTTTGTCTGGTGTTACCTTTTCAGTTTTAAAGTTTAATTATTTTTTTATTTAAAACATGCTCTATTCGTAATTTTACTTAAAAACGTATTGCCTATGGGAGGTCCTATTATAATACAACTTTACTGAGACAAATTTCTTGAAATGTGTTTAATAGATTTCTAAGTAATAACGCCAGTCACATTAGTTTCTGTATTTTCTGAACAATCAGACAAAATTTGTTAAATGATGACTTGGCTGTTGTTTTGTTTGTGTCGTGTTTTCTAAATCATGAAATAATGACCCACCGGTTTTTTAAACATTTAAACGTTTATTTAACATGTAGAATTTACTTAAATATGTGTAAGCCGTTCTAATAAATAAAAAACATTCAAACAAATGTATTGCTAGTTTTAAAAAAAATATTATTGTGTCCGTAATGTCTACTTTAGCACTTAAATACATTAATTTAAAAATTATAATTTCTAAATGTTTTTTGGTTATTAGATTATTTTATTATATTTAAAATGATAATAATGTTATAATTAGCGTGAAGAATAAACTTAACAGCTAAATACAAGAAGAGAACAAATGATGCTTTTTTTTTCTTTTTTTTTAACGCACGCACTCTCACACACACAAATATTTAGATAATAATGATGGAATGAGATCATGAATACTAAATCTGCGATTAAAGAAAAATTTAGTTCCATGGGATATGTTGATTAATTTAAAGCTGCAAATGATTATGAGAGCAAAAGCAATCATTAATATTTAGTTATATAACGTATAACGAGATGGCAAAAATAAAGGGAGGTCGAGAGGCTATTAAGGTTTTAAAAAAGTGAACATGTTGAGACCAAAATGTAGTTTCTTTTGTGTCTAAATTTGCACACGAAACTGTGATGATTTTTTTATTGATTTTTTTCAGCACATTGATAAAAATTGTGCTTGACTTACTTATACGGAAGTAGTTTATCTTAGTTTTTTAAAGTGGTTTATCAGCAAAGTTGACGGAAAGACTGCCCAGTGGTTGAATGTTACTGTAGAGTTGTAGTGTCCATAAACCAATTCTAGGAGTTAAAACACTGGTGAATTTTAGGTCTACCTTAAAGAGTTTGACAAAATTGCTAACTAATAGCAGCTAAGGATTCAGATAGATTCAACGGCAAGGCATCTCATTTCAACATTTATTGAGCTCTACCATTCGGCTGACTGCTGACAAAACGGTATGCCATGAAAGTTTTCTCAGTGTGTATCTGCATTTGTTTTAATTTGTCCTTTGTCATGCGATAATTATATGCCATAAAATAATAATGTAATGACAAAAATGCACCCCCATACTTTTCATATACAAAATTTCTGACTTTTCAACCCAAACACAAAAGAAAAAAAAATTAATATTGAGGCGCATTAGAAAAATTGAAAACATAAACCGCTAAGAAATATTTGCAATGCATATTGATTTAATATTTAATTCATTAAAAAAGTTGTTTTTATAGACAAAAAATGTTTCCACAAATCACACTTTGTATAAATTAATGAAAGATAGACTATCACTAACACTATAAATACCATAAATATTAAGATAACTAATACGATACATTTAAGCAAGTAATGTAGTAAAGGGGGCGTCCATAAAGTACGTCACGCTCCAGAGGGGGGGGGGTGTAAGAAAGTGTGACAGTTTGTGACATACATGGGAGGGGTCCGGCCATGTGTGACGTCATGGGTTTTATATTTAATTCTAAATATTTTGTTAATAAAAAACATTTTTGTTCGAAAGTTTGGGAGGGGTTCCCGAGATTTGTGACAGATTGTGACAGGGGGAGGGGTGGTAAAAAAATTGTCAAAAATAGCTTGCCGTACTTTATGGACGGCCCCACAGACAGTTCAATTAATTAAAATCATTGTTTTTTTTATTTGATATGATTCCATTAAAAAAATTTACTAAAATTTTAAAAGTTGGATCAGAAACGGCATTTGTTAAGTTAGCTATACAATTAAATAGAGAAATACAAGTTTTATGCTTGCGAGGTCTTTCCTTATATTCTTATTGTTTGTAAAATGAAATCTGGGACACCAAACACGAATTTTAAAAGGCTATCAACAAGTAATTTTTTTCTAGCTTAATATTGTTTTTTGCTGTTTGTCCTTCAATATTTTGAGTTGCTGTTGAAGTTTTAATACTACGCTCTAGCCAATATTGTATCCGTCGAGGTCACTCTAGGGTTAACTGAGGTCCCTATTGACCAACTGATCATGTAGGGTTGTATCTCCGTAGGCGCCAGGAAAATGTGCACATCTCAAGCGTTATGGAGATTAGGAATCAGGTCGAAATTGAGTTGTACGATTTCGCCGCACACGTCACTCACGGATAATTGAAGATCACCACTGACCTATTGACCTGGGATGTAGAAGGAAAAAAATGTAAAATTTCCAATTTATTGTTCACGTAAAAAGTTTGTAAATTTATTTACTTGGACCAACAACAGAATGCAAGTTAAAATAAGCCAACTCTATAACACGTTTTTCAATGTGTCTAATAATTTATGTATTTGCTGAAAAACATTTACTTACTTGTCACCAGTGCAAAATATTTTTATTAATAAATGAAACTTTATCTACACTACTAACAAAGTACTCTCCCAGACACAGATTACATCTCTCACTGACTCTCTCAGTCACAGCTTACATCTCTCACTGACTCTCAGACACAGCTTACATCTTACACTGACTCTCTCAGTCACAGCTTACATCTCTCATTGACTCTCTCAGTCACAGCTTACATCTCTCACTGACTCTCTCAGTCACAGCTTACATCTCTCACTGACTCTCTCAGTCACAGCTTACATCTCTCAATGACTCTCTCAATCACAGCTTACATCTCTCACTGACTCTCTCAGTCACAGCTTACATCTCTCACTGTCTCTCTCAGTCACAGCTTACATCTCTCACTGACTCTCTCAGTCACAGCTTACATCTCTCACTGACTCTTTCAGTTAGGTACAATGCTACATGAGCAAGATCACGACTTCTGCGCCAAGAAGTGCTCCAAGTACGCTTGCGCACCAAAGTTCCGGGGTCAGTTGATGTGTAAAAACATAGCATGCGACGACAACTGTGAATGCAAGTGCATTGTTCAACCCTGTCCAAAAAGGTAACAAAACAGACAAACAAAGCAGACACATTAAAAAAAACTATAATCAGTATGATGCATTCTTCAAGATAGATATTTTTTTGAAAAGGAAATAAAATACTTGTCATTTTTTGAGGCCCCTATCCTATTAACTCCTGAAGGATTCCGGATTCAACGCATCCGGTTCTGTCGTCAACTTTTTCAAAACGCCCGTAAACACGTTTTCTGACTTGCTAGAGAGCTGAAATTTTTACAGTAGGTTTGACTTGTAGGGAGGTTAAAGCTATTAAATTTTCAGATCGATCGAATGAACCGTAATTAAATTAATGCATTTTTAGTTTATCTCTATATGTAGCGGCAAGCTATTGTTGACATTTTACGCGTCACGCTGAGTTAAGTGCAACCTTCCGTGACCAAAACATTTTCCGTTTTACAACAAAGGGTATTTAAGGCAATCTCAGTCTGTAAATGTTTGTCGCGTTTAAGCATGATAAATACTTTTTAGTTATGTCTCATATATAAGGGATTTATAGTCGAAAACTTTGTTTTTAAATCCCTTATATTAACTTCGCGGCCGTCTCATCATCTCATCATCTCATGGGCGGGCGGAAAAACAAAAGTCGAAAATGACCCACTTCCCGTGATTCGATCGAGCTGAAATTTGGCACACTGACCCGTCTGACCTAACAATGCATCGTATCAAAATTTCAGATCGATCGAACGTACTGTAATTAAATTAATGCATTTTTAGTTTATCCTTATATGAGATATGTAATTCAAATTCACGGTTTGTTATTGTTTTTTTCCCACGTGAAAGTTTGAGCTGACGCATTGAGGCGACCCAACGAAGCGACGGGGTGCTTTTGTTTACATTTTACGTGTCACGCTGAGCTCGGTCAAGCGAATCGGTGACCAGACTTTTCCCCTCTCACCCCCCCCTCCCAGGGATATGAAGCAAACTTGAGTTAAGACAGATTCAGTCTGTATATGTTTGAAAATAATCAATACTGTTAGTTATGTCTCATATATAAGGAATTTATAGTCAAAAACTTTGTTTTTACGGGTTTGTTTTATTACGGGGTTGTTTAATTCAATCCCTTATATTAACTTTCTTTGTTTTTACGGGGTTGTCTCATTCAATCTCTTATATTAACTTCACCGTCGTCTCTTGGGTTCGCAGGCGGTTGGTCGGGCGGAAAAACAAAAGTAAAAAATGACACACTTCTCGTGATGCATAGTCGTGTTGTGTATATGATATGTGTAGTGTGTATAGAAAATCATTCGAGATAGAACAATCGAAATCATAGAATGTCTTGTATAGACAATCCATGTGTTGTGAAAAAAATATTTTTCTGCTAAGTGGATCAGTACACATATGGAAAGGAGTTAAGAATGTGTAAGTTTATATTTATAGAAAATGTAAAATTTTGCTCACAAATTTAGTCTCTAGATGAACTTGGCTAACAGGACATTTAACAGGACTTTATCAATAAAATTAAGTTTTACAAATTTTTTTGTTAACGCGTAAAAGTAGAAAATAAAATGAACAAAAAAAACGTTTTAAAAGAATGAGGCCCAGCTGCAGTGAGGAATGTAGAATGAGGCCCAGCTGCAGTGAGGAATGTAGAATGAGGCCCAGCTGCAGTGAGGAATGTAGAATGAGGCCCAGCTGCAGTGAGGAATGTAGAATGAGGCCCAGCTGCAGTGAGGAATGTAGAATGAGGCCCAGCTGCAGTGAGGAATGTAGAATGAGGCCCAGCTGCAGTGAGGAATGTAGAATGAGGCCCAGCTGCAGTGAGGAATGTAGAATGAGGCCCAGCTGCAGGGAGGAATGTAGAATGAGGCCCAGCTGCAGTGAGGAATGTAGAATGAGGCCCAGCTGCAGTGAGGAATGTAGAAT
This sequence comes from Ampullaceana balthica, assembly GCA_944989445.1. Lineage (NCBI taxonomy): Eukaryota > Metazoa > Mollusca > Gastropoda > Lymnaeidae > Ampullaceana > Ampullaceana balthica. Next base: position 1,005,464 of record CALYLW010000142.1, on the reverse strand, counting down.
GAGGCCCAGCTGCAGTGAGGAATGTAGAATGAGGCCCAGCTGCAGTGAGGAATGTAGAATGAGGCCCAGCTGCAGTGAGGAATGTAGAATGAGGCCCAGCTGCAGTGAGGAATGTAGAATGAGGCCCAGCTGCAGTGAGGAATGTAGAATGAGGCCCAGCTGCAGTGAGGAATGTAGAATGGGGCCCAGCTGCAGTGAGGAATGTAGAATGAGGCCCAGCTGCAGTGAGGAATGTAGAATGAGGCCCAGCTGCAGTGAGGAATGTAGAATGAGGCCCAGCTGCAGTGAGGAATGTAGAATCTCGAATGAAAAAGCAGAAAATATTTAAAATAAAATGTTTTTAACTTTCCTTATGTGAGTAAAAGTAAAAGGGAAGCAATTCTTTAATTTCTCAACTTATTATTTGATCTAGATAAAGATGAAGTTTTTATTTTATCTGCAAAATTTTGTGTAATTTATGGAAGCAATTTAATGAAGGAATAAAGTTGGTATTTCCTTAAGATTTCACAGTCTCGGGTTTAAGTCTTGGTATACAGAGATTATGTTTTATAATTAATATAACTCTTGTCATAAATAAAGACCCAGTCGTGGGGTCAAGCATGTAATTTCCTTTACGAACATTTACGAAAATTTGAAATGAATCCTGCCTTTTTTAAAAGAATATTTTTTGTGTAATTTTGATATATATCTATACAAATATATATAAATACATGTATTTATATATACCTAACTGAACATAAACATACTTATATGAAAATACTATTTTTTAAAAGAATAGCTTGTTTCATTGAATTCTATCTCTGACTAGGGTCGAAGTGTGTCAAACAGATATTGCGGGTTGTGAATGTCGTAAGATCAAACAAAATTTACCCCTGGACGACCCCTGGGAGAATCCCTTGAACCCTTACAACGACACAAAGACAGGCTATCTGGGGCAGCATCGTTCCTCCATGTTAAAAAACCCACTTTTGTTCAAGGTTGTCTTCTGTTTTTGTTTTTTTATAACTATTATTTAAAAGCTAAATTGTTTGTTTTTATCCTATTTTGAGCCTTTATGATTTCTTAGAAAATTCAAAGTTACGACTGAGTATTTTGATGAAGTTATTTTTGAAACAAATATGAAGGTTCCAGGGTTTAGCTACCTTTATTGATAGAAAACTTTTTAAAAAATAATGCATACATTACTAAAAGAATGCAAAATATAGAAAATCAATGTAAGAGAAATATATATATATATTAGGGCTTTTAACGATTAATTTAAATTTAATCGTTAACTTTTGAAAGATTAATGATTAATTAATCGTTAATTTCGATTAAAGCCAAAAATTAAAACTTATGATGTATTAAGTAACACTTATTAAACGTTCTTGTTGAAAATCTAAATAACACTGGAATGTCTCCTTTATATGTCATCCTTTAACCAACTACGCAAAAAGACAATTGTGTTGGCATTATTTGGTTCAAGTGATGAGCGGGTCTATTTGGCAATATAACCATCCGAGCTGAACAACCATTCACATTTACTGAGGTAACTGGTATACACAAAACGGTCTTGGCAAGGAATGACATTATATGATATCGGTGTTCATTAAGTTTCCACCATTGTAGAGAGTTAATGGATTCAGGAACTTTCAACTCCATTTTGTAAAGTAGTAATTCATCACAAGAGCTGTCGTCATTTTCTGTATCTGAGTCAATACTACATTATTGCCATTAGCTTAATACGCTCTTCATTTGGTTTGATAAGTAGGCGAAGTGTTAGAACCATGGTAGGCACACTTTATCAATATTTTGAACATTCCGGTCAATCAATAGTTTAAAACCAAAGTGTTTGTGTAATCGTCAGGAAATTTATTTTTTAGCGGCCGCTATTTTTTATTCTTTTTTTTTCTTTTTGACTTCCAATAATTTGTAAGTGATGGGTCGATTAATCGTTAAAAAATAATTTGATCGTTAAAATGTTTAACGATTAATCGAGAAATTAATCGTTAATTTCCGCAACCCTAATATATATATATGTCTATATATAAATATATTTCTCCAAAATTAGTCCCGACTTGGCATCCACAAAAGATGCTCCAGAGAAATGCCATGTGAGGACTACACATTCGGAAGCTTACCCAGAATTACCTGGACAGCTTCACACGGTGAGTTGTAAAGTACGGCCGTTGAGGTGTATTGTATGGGCAATGAGGTTTATTGTATGATCAGTAAGGTGTATAGTATGACCAGTGAAGTGTATTATATGACCAGTTATGAGGTGTTTTGTATGACCAGTATGGTGTATTGTATGACCATGTGGGTGTATAATATGACCAGTAAGGTTTTTGTGTTACCATTGTGGTGTATTGTATGACCAGTGTGGTGTATTGTATGACCAATGTGGTGTATTGTATAACCAGCGTGGTGTATTGTATGACCAATGTGGTGTATTGTATGACCAGTGTGGTGTATTGTATAACCAGTGTGGTGTATTGTATGACCAATGTGGTGTATTGTATGACCCGTGAGGTGTAAAAGTTGGACCCGTGAGGTGTTTTGTAAAATTACGCTCTCATTTCTGCGTTCTTTTGTCTGCGATCTTTTGAAGAGGTGCCAGTATTTTCCCCACCAGTCTAAGGTTGTGCCCCCTTGCCTAATTTTGTCTCCACATCTCTAATTTTGTCTCCACATCTCTAATTTTGTCTCATCCTGTCATCAATTGTCTTCCTTTGTCTCTGAATGTCCAGCTTTGACCGGATGGTCTGGATGCCTTCCTGAGCACAAAACCTGGGTTCTGAGGAAAAGGGTGAGAATTACGCCGTATTGTTTGTTATTTAACCCCCCTCCCTATAATAACGAGCTCGTAATGGGCAAAATAATGCAAAATTTTCTTAACGCTCGAAGTTTTGGCCCCGGTAAATCCTGTGGATCAAAAATAGTTTATTACTTGGTATATATTTTTTTTAAAAATCTGTTCCCCATCCTCTAATTTACAAACACCTTTACAAAATTAACATTTGATTGAAGTTACATTATATGAGCACTATAAGAAATGGTTTGTAGATACGTGCACATTAATCACTGCGTCCCTTAAAACCAACGCATAAAATGCAAATTAAATGAGTTTGTCTTTATGTTGACATCTCAATCCCTGTTGTCACCCGTTTCTTTCTACCATTTAATTTTTTTTTCAAAAATATCATTTTAAAAAGTTGTCTTTACAGAAGTCATGAAAAAGTTAACAAATTTAAAATAAAACTTTGGAAAATCACTTTTTTACATTCCCAGCCTACTAGATGCCTTACAAACTTTCTAGCTTTAAACAGAGCGGCGGTAACTGCTGGAATAACTCAAGAGCAAGAGTTACGAGACTTCCGCAACACCCACAGCCGTAGGTTCTCAAAAAAAGACAAAGAGTTTTGTACGAGGGGTAAAGCCATGCCGATTTCGCTGGACTCCTCCTCCATTTTCGGCGCACCTACAAGGTAACAACTTAACGGGATGTTTCTGGATTTTTAAAAAGGAAAGAAAAAATATTGTTTGGGTTAGTGTTAGGTGCAGGATTCTAAATTAAAGTAATCTCGATTGGAACTCACAGATCAGGGAAATTGGCAATGTTTTACTTTTTTTAAATTGAATCTTGCTTGCATAAATGATATTGAAATTGACAATTTGTAATTTAAATATTACAAAATGCATAATGCCACTGTGTTTAATTTCTATACAAAGTAGATAGGCGTGAATATTTATCAAAATCAAATAATCTTCCAACTATTTAAGTATAATACCACCGTGGCCAAAAATGTGCTGGCAAACATATCTATAGAATCTATTTAAGTTCAAACCTTATGACTCTAATGTTTCAACCAGTCTAATATACGGTAATTGGAGGGCATCGCACTATAATAGGCAGTTGTTTCAACCAGTCTAATATAATTGGAGGGCATCGCACTATAATAGGCCGTTGTTTCAACCAGTCTAATATAATTGGAGGGCATCGCACTATAATAGGCAGTTGTTTCAACCAGTCTAATATAATTGGAGGGCATCGAACTATAATAGGCAGTTGTTTCAACCAGTCTAATATAATTGGAGGGCATCGCACTATAATAGGCCGTTGTTTCAACCAGTCTAATATAATTGGAGGGCATCGCACTATAATAGGCCGTTGTTTCAACCAGTCTAATATAATTGGAGGGCACCGCACTATAACAGGCCGGACGAACAAGTAGACTCCAATTTCAAAAGCTGACAAAGTCTTAATTTTTTAGTTGAATTAAAAGCACACAAAAACCTCGCCATTATTTAACACACGACCTTAGGAATTAGGAACACATTCATAAAGCGTAGTTATGTTTGTTCATTCACTTCCAAGGTACACCAACACCGTGGCAGACTTGATCACCAACCAGGAACACAAAGATTGGTTGAACTGTGTACGGCCGTGCATGGAGTCTCGACCCAACTGTGGAAAGGTCATTTTATTGTTTGTTATTAACGGCAATCATTTATTATCAATATATTTTAATACCTTGTTTACATCTTTATAGCAGAATATTTGTATGACATTATTTTTGCAGTTAAACTTATTCGTAGATTTACAGTTTAAAAAAAATAAAAAGAAGGAAACCAAAAGTAAGAAAACAAAACAAGACTACACCCCCTAATTACAGTAGAAATATTCGCACTGCCTTAAAGACCATAACATTTTTTCCACCAGTGAGATCCATTGAACACAATTTTTTTTAATTTTAAGCATCTCTCATTTATTTTACTTTAAAATTGTAAAAAAAATTATGGTTAACTTAGAAAGACTTTAGTTTTTACCAATCGTGCTCATCTCTAGCCTGACCCTTGGAAGGAGAACCACGCCTACACACTGAGGATGTACAAGAACGCAACTGGACTAAAACCTGAAAAATTGTGGCACATGCCGAAATTCGAAAACAATGTAAGAATTTGTTAATTAATCTGGTCATTGCTTTCATCGCGTTGATCTTAAATTCTATCGATCATCACGGGAGACTTACAACTTACAGCTGACATGACAATTTAACGGTAGGGAGACTGTCTATCCCACGGGAGACTTACAGCTGACATGACAATTTAACGGTAGGATGGCTGTCTATCCCGAGGGAGACTTACAGCTGACATGACAATTTAACGGTAGGATGGCTGTCTATCCCGATATTCAATTACTTTGCTAGCTCTTGAAATACAAAATACACAAACAAATTGTGTAATGAAAACAATAAATTTAAACTGTATTATTTGACTAATACAACAGTAAACGTCTCGGCTAATTCCTTCATCAGTACAATTAACATACAGTACTTACATAAGTATTAAAATTATATTTAAATTATTAAGACATCAAGAAAAATAGTTACGTAAGATAAAACGAAAGTAAAAACAACAACAAACAATGACACAGGATATAGGATTTTCGGTTTTCGAGGTGAAGGCGTTTTAACAGGGAGAACTGTTAACATGTTCACTAAAACTTGAAACTGTTCATCATACTAAACCCATATGCTGATGGAGAAAAGATCTTATTAAAGTTCCTGAAAAATATAATTCTCGCAATGCTTTATTTGACTAGATTGTTCCAATGCACCAGTGAGCTTTTCAAAATTTATTCATTAACGTTCTTTTAATTTAACACTAAAACTACAAAAATGTGATCATATAACTTTGTCACTATTAGCCAATTCAATAGCAACCATTTAACGTTTACTGTTTAATACGACCCGTAATTATTGAAGACATTTAAACAAAAGGGATTTTTAAATATTTACTTTTTATAAAGATTTAAGGCTACAATGAATAGAGAATAGATAAATTAAGCTTTTTTTTTCTTTTTCTTTTTTTTTATAAGCAAATGAAAACCCCAATTGTTAACAATAGGATACACACATTGCCTTATTAGTCATTATAGTATTCGGTGACAAACAACCAGTTTTAAAAAAATCATCTTGGAAAATTAGAGTAAGTAACTAGCATGCTTATTGAACCCAGTTTTTCACACTGCCTGGTTTTGCTTGGAGAGTATTTATTACGCGCTATTGAGTGGCGCCGGGGGAGGGGTGTAATTTCTTACTTAAAATATTGAGGGTTAATTAAAGACACAACAAATTTGCTTGTGTTGATGTCCAAAAGTTGTATAAATTCGGTGTGTTTATGTTACAAAAACAAATGACAAGAAAAGCAAAATACTATGGAGAATAAGCCATTCAACAAAGTAACATTAATGTCCGCTAAAGCTATTCTTGCTTTAGCCACCTCATTCTCTCCTTTTGGTGTAAGATCCGCTTAAAGTTTATGATATTATTTGTTGGACCCTTTTCCTAAACTCGCTGCACTAATAGTAATCCCAAATTTTCTACTACATGGCATGTGCCGCCCTTAATAAAATGCGCCCAGGGCGGGCGCCCTCTTTGCCCACTCGCTACGCTATTGTTCGCTCTGATTATTATTTAAAAAATTAAATCTTTCCGTTTTGTAGCCATGCATCTTATATAACACTAAAGCCTCATAAAAGTTAGGGCGCTTTCTAAACGTGTATGCAATATTTATTTTGATCTCTTCCTAAATAACTGCAACGCTGATTAAACGTTCTTAAAAGGTATCGTTAGGGCCGCCATCTTTGTTGAGGTTATCATAGACACAGATGGTGGCCGCGAGAAAAAAGTAACCGAACAGGTGGACAAGACTAAAATGGGAAGGGGCGTGGAGAAATATTAATCAATTTGACGAGAACAGAACATTATTCGAAAAGGAAAAATACATGGCTACTTAAAAATTAATTTTTATTAATTAAATGCTAATATCTCTACCAGTATCCTATTTATAGGACAGGCATATATCTGCCCACATATTGTGCACATTGACCAATGGTCATCCCAGTGTCTTAATCAGATGAAAGGCTAGGCCATATCTACACAAGGACACACAACAAAAAAATAACAAACATAAAACATGTATATGAGTTATATCGACTCCAAATAACAAAACGGTCACAACGCAAACAAAATTATATTTTAAAAAATCATTTGGAAATAATCAGGTTAAAAATCAACATTAAAGAAAATAGCGTTAATCACTTTTCATGGATCAAAATCCTGTGAATTAAATTCAAATATTCTTTCACAAGAATTACATTTAAAATACATTAACATTAAAAATAATTAAAGAAACGTGTTGTAAAAATGTTTATTAACGTCAATTTACTTTTGCAGCCTTAAAACTTAATAAGGGAAGTCTCCTCAGACACCAATCTGAACCATGTCCACATACTGAGATACACCGGAGATTAGCGACATGAAACTTTTAACACCCAGGCTGATTTCCTCATAACTCCTTGTTGAATTCGTAGTAAAATAAAATACTGTGGCCGTTTTAAATGTTATATATTTGAGGATTTGAAAACATTTCCAAGGTGCTTTGAGCTGACATACATCAAACAGAAATAATTTCATAAACACAAATAATATTAGAGACATAAATTCTGTCCTATTACTACTCCATGGACACATCTTTTGTGGCACTTTTTCTTTTAATAAAAATTCGTAACAGTAATAAACTTAAAATTGATGTTTTAGACGCAATACGTAGATTGAAGCGCAGTATGCATTCCATTATGACACCTACTGTCTAAATCCAGAGACAAGCTAAACGGTACGTACAATGTTATATGATTCAGCTTGAATTAAAATGAATTCAGTAAGTATTGGAAGTTTTTTGGGTTTTTAAATACTAAATAAAACTACAAACTAAATGATTAAATATCTTAATACCACACTGTCCTTGCAGGCCAAGCCTCACTTGTCAACATTCCGAAAAGACACCTCACGCCTGGCAGCATTCAATGCCCACAACTACGACAAGGTTGGGAGAGATGGAATGTTCGGACAAGGGATTCCAACAAGGGCAGTCAACCAAAGGGACACCATCAGCTGCTTCAAGGCTTGAGTATTCCTTACATAACACAGCGACCCTTCGGTCTTCGGCTAAATCATGATAAACAGTTTCTTTAGAATTAGCTATACAATTTCTTAGCATTTTGATCACTAACATCAAGATAAAATGACCCATTGGACCGACATTACTTACTATTTCTTCACTTTCTCTCACAAAACCTTTTCTGGAAAGCAATTGCAAAACTTGTTGAACCACAATCTTGACAATATTATTTGACAGATCACCGCTTGTTAGACAACAGTCGCAATACCAGAGAATGACAATTCAATATTGTAGTATTGCTATATCCTCAACAAGCTTTCTATAAGTAGCACTATACAAGACTTCCTTGAAGAAACCCAATAACTTAAGACTTACTAATGAATACAATTGTTGTCTCCAACCGTCCTTAATGATAAAAGAAAGTACAACATGTGACTATTACTGACTTGACGAATGGACTTTGTATACTTGTGTTTTTAAAATATAAAATCTTTTGATATAACGCTTTAACAAACAACAAAAAAATGGACTTAAGTAATTTCATTTACCTCACTATTTGTGTTTTCATTTCATCGCATATGTAATATTATTTAAATTATTTGCATTAAACTATACTTTTATTCCCGTTTCCGTCTTTCTGGTGATTTAATTGTTATCAATATAAATTTTTATAAAAATTATTTATTTACTACATGTTTATGAGGATTAATCTCCTAACTTTTAGTAAATGATCTGTCTTTACTTTTCTTACCACCTTTGGACATTTTAAGATTTACTTTCTTACATATCAGACGGCTTACTGCTGTCGAAATCTGTTAAAGAAAAAAACAAAACCCTTTCAATTGTACAAAGAAGTCAAAAGGGTGTCACAGCATAAACAGAAAAACTTGAAGATTCTTTCACGCACATGTCCGGAAACGTTTGTTTGACTTGCCAACAACCAAGCTGTCCGTCCTTTGCAGATCGGCGGCCCGAATTAGCAGACGAAGCGATTTTTCAAATGCTGCTGGAGGGGAGGGAGTGTGTGGGACTTATCGGGTTATGGCCCTTAGTCTTACATGTTGAGACGATACCACGAGTGCCTTATCAAATCTGAATACGTTTTAAACCATCTAATATAAAAAAGAAAAATGTGTTTCTCTGTACACGAAATATTTAAATGTAGGCCTTCCTGTTTTTGATATGTCCATGCGTTTAACGTTAATGAAATATTACTTACCTGCTAGTGTCTTTGCTTTGCAATGGTCCGCTACTCAATTCTTGTTATCATTTGTCGTTTCTGGCAAGTTTAGTCTCGTGAATAGCAGCATAATACCAATTGTGTGAGAAAAATGCATTATGCCGTTATTCCCGAACGTTTCAAGCCGTTTTCTCGTTGTTTCTTGTAGACTTTTTCTCATGACTCTGTTTGTCAGGAAGGTTTACAATGCATTCATTTTATCATTGACATGATTTCAACGTTCAAAAAGAGAAAACTTTCACCAGCGCAACATTATTGGAACAATCTTATAACATTGAAAATGTGTACATTTTTTTAATCGAAGGAATGAAAAACATGAAAACAATGGGACTTGAAAAGTGTATATAACTAATAAGTATCAACTGTAGCAGAGCGTGTCGGCTTCCGTGATTGTGCTACAACTGTCAACGTCACTCATAAAAAGAAACAAGAAAAAACGTCATCTCTCAAATCTAACGTCACCAATCGGAAAAAAATAGCAAGAGCTATGCACATAATTATCTATACCATCTACGATTACTCCAAGAAACAAGCACGTTATTTACATAGCCCATTTCATTAAACCTTTATACTTTATACGTTTCAAACGCGTTACCGGAATAAACAAATCTCCAGATCCAATTATTCTAATGGTCCGACATGCGTTCATTCCACCCAACAACTCCCTGAAACACATCACTCAAACGACAAATCAAAAATCAAAATTACAAAAAGTATTAGGCGTTGTATCTAATTCGGATTCCTATGAAGCTCTTTATTTGAGTGATTATTTTTGCAAGTAACTTTACAATACGTTAAGTGAAAACATTGTCGTTGTCATCTCAACATTTATCACAAAAACCATCGTATTTCTACAACTAAATAAGGCCAATAAAGAGGTTTTTAAATTCTGCTTAAAGGCGGAAATGGGTAAACAAACCGTATTTAAATTTACAAATATCATTCCTCTTAAATTTTTTTTAAAAAGTAAAGACAAGAAGTATGTTAATTCCATCAATTTTTTAAAAAGACAATTGATTAGCAACAGTATTTAGATTAATCCCGCATCATTCTGCGGAATATGAATTGTCCTTTTAAAAGAAATTTAAGCATGAATTCTCACTACCATGTCTAAAGTAGGTAGCCCTCTGTTTTAAATAGCTCGCAAATCATGTATGCAAGACGATTTTTGCTCTCAAATTTCTGAGGTTCAAGATGTTATCGATTTGCGTGACTTTATTTCAAAACCAATTTTAAAACATTGGCAAACTTTAGAGCCTCTTATATAAATAACATAAATTAACTTGTAGATTTCAAGACACCAAAAGACAGCAAACAACTTGTTGTCTTGCACTAATACTCCAGTCAAATGACACCAAACAACACAGTCTTACACTAATACCCCAGTCAACTGACACCAAACAACACAGTCTTACACTAATACCCCAGTCAACTGACACCAAACAACACAGTCTTACACTGATACCCCAGTCAAATGACACCAAACAACACAGTCTTACACTAATACTCCAGTCAAATGACACCAAACAACACAGTCTTACACTAATACCCCAGTAAACTGACACCAAACAACACAGTCTTACACTGATACCCCAGTCAAATGACACCAAACAACACAGTCTTACACTAATACCCAGTCAAATGAAACCAAACAACACAGTCTTACACTAATACCCCAGTCAAATGACACAAAACAACACACAGTCTTACACTAATACCCCAGTCAAATGACACAAAACAACACACAGTCTTACACTAATACCCAGTCAAATAACACCAAACAACACAGTCTTACACTAATACCCCAGTCAAATGACACCAAACAACACAGTCTTACACTAATACCCCAGTCAATCAAATGACACCAAACAACACAGTCTTAAACTAATACCCCAGTCAAATGACACCAAACAATACAGTCTTACACTAATACCCCAGTCAATCAAATGACACCAAACAACACAGTCTTACACTAATACCCCAGTCAAATGACACCAAACAATACAGTCTTACACTAATACCCCAGTCAAATGACACCAAACAACACAGTCTTACACTAATACCCCAGTCAATCAAATGACACCAAACAACACAGTCTTACACTAATACCCCAGTCAAATGACACCAAACAACACAGTCTTACACTAATACCCCAGTCAAATGACACCAAACAACACAGTCTTAAACTAATACCCCAGTCAACTGACACCAAACAACACAGTCTTACACTAATACCCAAGTCAAATGACACAAAACAACACAGTCTTACACTAATACCCAGTCAAATGACACCAAACAACACAGTCTTACACTAATACCCCAGTCAAATGACACCAAACAACACAGTCTTACATAATAACCCAGTCAAATGACACCAAACAACACAGTCTTACACTAATAGCCCAGTCAAATGACACCAAACAACACAGTCTTACACTAATACCCCAGTCAAATGACACCAAACAACACAGTCTCACACTAATACCCCAGTCAAATGACACCAAACAACAGTCTTACACTAATATCCAGTCAAATGACACCAAACAACTCAGTCTTACACTAATACCCAGTCAAATGACACCAAACAACACACCGTCATACACTAACTCCCCCGTCAAATAGGACATTGATATCGGCCTGACTTTCCGGCGGTCCACTGTCCAAAATATCGTTAAAAACTGTCTAGGTCTGACCCTGAGCCCCCAGGGTAAGCCAGGCCCGTTACATGGCCTGGGCCTCAGGCGAGTGGCTTCTGCTAATGGCGCGGGTGACATTTACAATAGTCTTACACAAACTGGGGTTTTCTTGACGACTAGCATTGGCCAGTTTGGCTGTTGATGACTAACACTGACTGAGAGCTACACATTTGATGCACATAGGTGGGGGTGGGCTATAGAGCGCCTTGTAAGTTTGACCACTTAAAAGCGGCACAGTATCGTTAAAATATTAAAGCGATTTCTAGCAATATGTTTGACATACTATCATTAGGAAATTTATGAATACATGTACATAATTAAAAACGTTCCGTTTTCCAAATACGTCCCAACTTATGAAACACGCGTAAAAAATATTGACCGATTACCGTATGGAAATATCAAAGACCCAACAAGAAAATGCGGTACTCGAATGATGGACCGGGGAACATTTACAATGTAACTCAATAGCTCCGTAATACAAGGTGAAATGTGTACAAATTACAATTGAAAAAGTCGTGTTTATTATTTTAGTTACTATTGACAGAGAGCACTTTTCTCTAAAAAATGTTATTGAATGCCAATGAATGAGTTGTGTAAACAATCAAAGAAAAAACTGGTGACATTAGATTAATACAGATTACATCGTTGTAAGTAACAATTGATGAACACCAAGAGCAGATTATTCTTTACATTTACATGTGACAATGCAAGTTCACACTTTGACACTTATAGGTAAATAATTGTATCAATTGTTCAAATGAAATAATGAAGATCCCGTGTTCAAATTGAGATTGATTGTTGTAATTTTGGTTTACTTGACGCCTGTTTTTCAAATACAAATTATCAAATCAACTAAAGACGAAACCTTAAGTCAGTTAAAAATTACCTTGTCCTAATTTTTTTAAATTATTTTATATTTATTTTTTTTGGGGGAGAGGGGTTGGGGTGGGGGGGTGGTTGTGTGAAAAATGATGTTTTACAAATATTATAGGGCTGTGAAAATTAACAACTAATTAATATATTAATCGATTAAAATTAATTTGATCCATTAAAATTTAAGAAAATATTTATATTTTTCCCTCCAATTTATTAATAATTTTTTTTTACTTACATACTTTTCCCTCGTGTTATTATTATTTATTTAGACGTGCATACGTAAACAAAAAGATTTTTCTTCTTTATTTCTTGCTAGCAGAACGAATTTGCTGTGTTACGTCACAAAATTTGTAAACCATGGAATTACCGCAACTTAAACGATTTCGCGAAATATTGAATCGATCCTTAACGGGATCTATATATGCTTTATAAAAATATAATTAGTCGATTAATTTGTTTCCCGATTAATCGAACAATTATTTTTAATCAGTACCAGCCCTAAAATATTAGTTTAATGTTTATGCGATGTACCAAGCAAAAGTTGTACGCCTTTGTCTGGATCGTTTTCACATTCATATGAAAACTAAAATATGTCCCCGTTAGGATAAAACCCATGCCCTGAACTTAGTAAGAGAAATTTAATTATCATTATAAAATTTAAGCTTTAGGAATCACCCATCCTACTTACGTGAATTATTGGTTTAAACAATATTTCTTTATCATTTTCCTCTTCCAATCAAAAGATGTCACTAGTTGTTGCCAATTATTTTGGGTTTGAAAAAAACAACAAAAGACTAAAATGTCCAATATTGTTCATGACATTAATTACGTTCCTTTGAAACCAAAATGACACACGCACATTTGATCCGGCAAAAATAAAAATTATTTTACTGCTCATGTATTATTAAAGATGTTATTGGTATTGGTATCCAGTGAGATTTCCAACCTGAGATTTTATTATTGTCTGGTATAGGGTGACCAAACGCGATTAGGGCGAATATTTAGTTTTCAATAATCACTTTTTAAAAATATTTTAAAATTGTTATTAAAAGATTATGTTGTGTTAACATAGATTTTGTTTTGAAATTTAGTCAAGATATTCCATAAACTGTCTCCCTACATGCAAATGAACGTTACAAAAAATTTCCTATGAAAATAAATCCATATAAATACAGACTAATAAACAACACTACTGTGGCAAATGTGTCTAAACATATTGTTAAAAGTATTTCAAAAGGTTACTTCAATAACAAATGCAGACATTTAGTTATATCATTATTATAATAAATGCACAAAAACAAATGCGGAAATAGAACAATATTATTATAAATGCTGATTAAGCAAATAAATATCTTGAAGCTTTTATAGATTTTCCCCCCTCACATATTCTTACAGCTGAGAAGAGAGATCACACACTTATTTTCATATCTTATATTTCCTGGCCTTTCGAGTCACAACTTTTGAATGGTTTGGGAAAGGGGGGGGGGCTAGTCTGATCGAATGTGTGTAACATAAGATTAATCATCTATGAGTCAGTCTACCCCCCCCCCACCACCGCTCAGCTTTTATCATGATCAATGATTTTTAAATGTGCTTATTCTCCTAATCCAAGCATTAACTCTTCTCACCCGTCTCGCCCCTTTGACATCAACCTGTACTGCAGACACAGTTTGCACAAACTAGTTTTGAACATCTTAAGCCTTTAATTAGGAGGTTTCTACTTATATCCTTATAATATTTTATACACACTGCTCTTTTTTCATTCATTCATTTTTAGTTACATGAATCTAAAACTATTTTGTATCTTGAACAAAGTTTATCGCATTGCGTATAGATAGTATATAGCATGTAATTGATTACAAAGAACAAGTTATTATTTGCACATAGATTTTTCTATTACCAGGGAAATAAATAAAACTCATCCTTTCCATCCTTGAATCTCCCTTACTAGCGTATTATCATTATTAAACTTCATCACACCTCAATGTGTATATGAGATAAAGAGATTCTGGAAAGCTCCTCAGTTCATTGTTTCAGTCGAGAAGGGCCCGGCGGACGAGTAAGGTCGCGGGCCGCGGACCTGACCGCGACCCGCGACCCGAAACTGACAACTCCTGGCATGCAATGCCGAAGACCGATATGTTAGGGTGTTAGGTGCTAGTTACATATGATTACAATCGCTGTACGGATCTTAGATAAAGCATTTAGATGCATTGTTGATGATGAAACCAAAGTACCCGTTGAGGGCCGGGTTACTCCGAAGCGACCGTTTCGTCCCCCTCATTTTACTAGCAACGCCATTGAGCGGTGCCGGTTTAGGACCAGGAGCGCCTGTACGGATTAGCAAAAGGAACCGCGAAGAACGCAGCGGACGCCAGCTCTGAGGAAACCTTACAGTGAGGGTTGCACCCTAGGAAGGTCATTGATGGTCACCCGCTTAGCGGCGGTCCAAACCATTGAAAATCGTGTGCTTTGCCGGGGTGGCGCCAAAGTGGTAGCGGGTCATGGTGGGGAAATTCCACCCCTCCTTGTGAGGTCAAACTTAGTGAGAGGCATCTTCGACTTTCTGTCCTGGATGCCCAGGTGGCCGCTTCAGAAGCGACCGCTCGTTCAAAGCTGTTACGTCCCCTTGGGGGAGGGGGCCAGATAGCTGGGGGGAGGGGTCTTCCCATGAAGACCCACGAAGAGCATTAGGCTCGGGGCTTCTGATTTTCTTCCACATGTAGGATCATTGTTTTAGAGATTAAACAAAAACTATTTAATAAAAAATCTAGTGGAAGGAAAAGAATAACATTCTAAAATCTGCTTATGCTGGCATCAAATTTTGAAGTGCCTGCCGTGAACAATGAAGTCTAGTGCCCTAGGGAACAGGGAACATGTGGTCTATAACTTATTAACTAAACTGATTATTAAAATTAAAATTTTGTGAAAGTTTGAATTCAATTTTATAAAGAGTAGTGCATAGTGCCATACACTGATGTATCCTCACCTGCAGATCACACCGTAACTTCAACATTTATGAGGTAATTGAAAATTCAAACCCCATCAATACCATTCACCTCCTCCACAAGAACATTCCGGGACAGAATCAATATCATCATTTATTTGCGTAGCCACAACCGAATTCCAAACCAGCACAAATATGATGTTACAAGTGATAATGGTCAAATTTGACTGACCAACTAAATACTTAATAATAATCGTAATTATAACTTTTATAAAGTCGTACTAATACAAAAGACATGAAAACTTCGCGCACGTAATGTGAAATATTGTCAATTAAGTTTGCCAAAGCATTGAATATACAGTATTTTGACTTAAATGGTCGGCTAGGCAACATAAATGTATCCCAGCAGTCACATATCAATCAAAATCAAAGCCATCACTTGAGTAGAGACACACGAGCAGCTTTATACACATCACTTTATACACATCTCAACACAAATAAGCAACGAAAAGCCAAATATGATTTGAAGTATCTGTTTACAAACTAGCACTAGCACACTTAAATTCCATGACACACCAACCTACTGACATAGCAGAGATAAATGTCATTACACACCACGGTATTTGACATGACTGTCACACACTTGACAGTCGAAGTTACAACAAGGTGGCCGGCTGTGATAATACCATTTTTTCAACAGCTGATGACAGTCAACAATAAGTTTGTCTTATTGTCTCGTGTAATCTTGTGAGGTGTATATCAAAGGAAGGTATGTATGTAGGTGTGGTGAGAGGTGGTTGGGTGAATAATTTCAGAAACATGAGATAGTCATCTAGAAATAAATATCATTTAACACTACGGATGTTGTGTTATAAAATAGTATCTCTTTCTCGGCATTGGATTTTTATAAATTATCTGGGGTACAAATTAGCATCTCATAGTTGTTCTCAATTAAGGTCTTATTTGAAACTTGCGAAACTCCAAATTCAGTAATTGATTTAGACTTCATCTTACCTTAAAAGCATCCAAAATTTGTTTCGATCTTTGTCCATATCACTCTTCCTCTTTCATCGTGAAACCCTTACAGAAATCTCTTTTAAATTTATTCCTCAAAATAAATAGCAATTGTTGTTTAGCCAAGGAAAGACCACCGGACCTAGGCACACGATGTTCTAATGATACGCTCGGTACACTTAAGTATAGTATAAGGGCAAACTGTTGAAAAAAAGATCCATAAATGGGAACTAAGTTGAACGGTAGAAATGTTCAAACTGCGATGTGGTCTCGGGAAAGACATCCAAATATTGCAGTTTAAGCTGTTCAGATGTAGTGCATTCACCTGAAGTAGGTCGATGCCTGTGGGCAGGATCAAGCATGTGGGGGAGAGAAGGGGTGGGTGGGGCAAAGGTAGACTGACACAGACATTGATGTCCCCCGTTTATACAAAAATGTGTTTGGTAAAACCGTGGAATGATGAAGGTGTCGGGGGAAATAATTACCGGTGATTGGCGGTATATCTAGACTTATTGGCATAAGGTTAAACCTAGAACATGGCGCGATTGATGTGTAGTGGTTTCACGAGTAATCTTCTATCTAACGTTCGTTGGTCCGTGTGCATAATAACAAACTCGTGTGTAAGCATTCATGTTTTGTGCAAAATGTTACATCCCACAAACACAGATATTATATTGTCCTTCTCGAAATGTGCTGCGCGGTAATTCTGAACTGCTTCGTGGCCGAGCAACCACGCAGCTTCATAGGTAACATTGCTAGTGGGTAACTAAAATATAACTGGGGAAATCATGAAAATAGGGGAGGTGTGGTTGATGACCCTCATTCCTTTGCATCTTACTTCCTAATTTATCTCTTATTAAAATTACTCATTACGCCAATAAAAATGTTTTCTAAAATTTAAAGCCTCTGTTTTGGGGATACAATATAATTTATTGTTAGAACATGTATGTATTCATTGCATTTCAGTCTGCAAAACATGCGAACTTGTATACACAATGGTGTAAAATAAGTTTTTTAAGTGAGAAAGGCTTTCAGACTTTAGCTTTTTCCACCTAATATTGGGATCTCCAATGTTTGTGAAACTTAATACATAGGAATGAAGCCATATTTAATTTCAGATATTGGTATCGCTATATACATTTTAATTTGACACGCTACGTAAATTTCAGAGACTAAGTTCTTGCTTGGTTCCCTGCAAACAAATGGTATTCACATTTATAGGCTACTATACCAAAGCTATACTCTCTGCACCTCAAATATACATCTTCATGTGTTTAGGGAGCCTGGACAATGATGTGATAATGAATGACATAATGTGCTACTAATTAATATATATGTACATTAGTACACAAGGTACACTATATTTATGGATATCACAAATCATCAGTTGGGATTCAGTGAGCGCATTCTATTTAATGACAATTTCCCCGAAGTTTACGGTCGTTTGATGTTTAAGACTGTTTTAATCATGGGAAATGCAACTGTTTTTAAAGAATGTCTATGTTCAGTAGCATTCAACTATGTGTATTTATTATTGGTGTAACACACTACTGTTACAGCTTGTCTTACCGATGTGCCCACTAGTAACTTTGCGGGCGCTGTCTTGTCGGACACGATCTATTTATTAATTAACATGTTTATAGGGTGTTTGACGTGAGATTTCAGGCTAACATTAATCTTAATTAAAAGCTTCAAGTATTTTTTTGCATGGTTTCTTTAAATGTTATTGAAAATTTAAGTGCAGAAATAAATGCGTACGCTTTTGAGATCTAACTATCGAATTAATAGTAAAAATGTATAAGTTCTTTTTTTCTCTCTTGAATATATTCCTTTAAAAATTATATTTTAAATAATATTATTTATCATCCACTGGCATTAATATTATTTCTTAAATATTCTCATTATCCGATGATAGCTCTTTCCAACTTTTCCGTTATGTAATATTTATACGTTTAGAAAAATTAACTCACCGAAATATACGATCTTTGTTATAACTCATTACATCATAGCAATGTGGATTAACAGATGTTTAAAAATATGTATTGAAAAGATTGCCAGATCTAACCAAAATATTTCGTAAAAGTTTCAGAATCCCACCGACTACATTAGTCGGTGATTGACAGCATCATTCATTGACGAAGAATAAAATTTAAAAACCCAGGAATTTTTATAAAATAGGTTTCCACCTTTGATAATTAATCATATGTAAAAGGATTTACAAACAATCCAAAGCATTCATCTCAAATGTTATTTACTATCTACGATACGGAACGCAAACTTTCACCTCTTTCAAATATAGAAAGTAGAAATCGTCTGCAGCGAATTATCACTCCAAATATCTGCTCACTCATTTTTAATAAAATATGAAACTTTCTAGTACATATAGAATAATTAATGCATTAAGCATTAATTATATTTTAAGTAATAAACATTTGTGTACAGTATAGATTCATTATTTATTTTTATTTATTTATTATAAATTCATTAATGGTTTTTAACCTCCCTGTCGGCAAGAATATTTTGTATAAATATGTGCGCTTAAAACAGGTCTTATATAGCCTTTCTTTAAGCGATAGACTTCAGATGCTGATATTTACCATTGGAATGAAATCTAACAATGATGACTAGGAATTATTTATTAAAATCATAGTTATGAACATTTAATTAGGGTAAATTCATTTTAATATTTGTAAATTAAGCTAAAAAATACTTTTTTTAAAATTCCGTATTTTTTTTAAAATTAAGTATTTCATCAATATCTGAAATGTCAAACTTCAGATTTAAGTTAATAGGCTCTATTGTCTTATTATTAAATCGGTAAGATATAATGATACGCCATTCTGGTACACAAAGTTGTAGTTTAATAATCTTAGTTTGAAATGTTTATTGGAGAGATTAAAGTAAATCCTAACTTTTTTCATCTTATAATAAAGTTTATTTGGTGACGCTCTGGCTGATCGTCCCTTAAATAATGTCTCTTTAAGAAATTGGTTCTCCTTTTTAACGTCATGCTTTTAAACAAAATCCTATCGAGATTTTAAATTTGGATTCTGTAATTTTGATAAATGTATAAGAGACGGCGTAATTAAAAAGATTTGTTTTTAAATCAACCTTTGAAATTCAGTATGAGAAAGAGTATTTGTGAAGTTGATTTGTACGAAATTTAATTTATAATTACTCTTTTAAATTGAAAGTAACTTTTATTATATCTTTAATTCATTATACTAATGATTTTACAAGTATTTTTTGTTTATGAGTGAAAACACACATATTACTAACCTCTTATATATATATATATAATATATATCAAATATTTTCCAATTCTTTATCAAAATTGAGTTCTTTAAAACTTTCCTAGCAAACACTATTTTTCAGCATTGGCAAGAAACCTACTCATCAAGGTTAATTTTGAATTCCTCAATTGCGTCTTGTGGTGAGAAAAAAAAGTTTTCCAATTAAGAAAAAAAAAGAAAACAGGCTGAAATGTTCACTTACCATCTATCTGATGACGGCGCTGTCAACAAGTTGAGCTTGATTCCAGCGGCGAGGACGTGAGGTCTTGACGGAAGACTCGGCTCTATGCAGGCCCCCCTGCAGGCGTGACGCTTTCAACATTCTGGCCGTGGACCCTCTCTTTGTTGTCAGTGACCATTGAAAAAGTTTGCGATGCCGTGATCATCCCTTCTAAAACAAAAGCCCCCGTGACCGTGTCCTGACGACTCTGGACTGAGCCTAGCCTGGTGTGGGGAGCTGGGGATGTTGAGCCCTCAGCCACGACCCAGCGGCGCCGTCACGACCATGAGAAAGTTGGGCCAATATTGGCTAAGGGATGCTCACAAGACGATTGGTTGCCCCTCTTCACAGGATGTTTGTGTTTTAAACCGACGAAAGGGGTCGGGGGAGGAGGGGGGCTAAGATTCAGCATGATCTGTAAGGACGGGGTGGGGGTGGGGGAGTGATAGATTCCTACTTCTTTCTCGGCACGACGGGATTGGTCAGAGGAGATAAACGCATTTTGCATGCAATTTAATTTTTTAAAGAGTTGACCACATGTCGATAACCAATGCATGAATGTCGATGGGCATTACTGGTACTCAGAGGTCAAAGGTTATAAACTCTCTTCGTTCGTGTTCATCATTTGATGCGCCAATATCCCAGAACACCCCCCCCCCAAACTGATCGGTAACCTAACTTCTTTTTTTTAAATCTTCAGCGGGATTTCATTCATAAAAGTATTGCTTTTTTTCTCAAGAGTTTGGGAAACAATAATAAATTTTAATATTGTTACACTTTCACAATATAACACCAATGACAAATAACTAAAATAGTAGGCACTGACAGTAAGTTTTGCATTCAAGTTGTTTTTTTTTAATCCTTTATATTAACTCGTGGTGTCTGCGGCCGACCGACCGACCGACCGACCTTGTCGCCAAAACTTTTGAGCGATTTTTAACCCACTTGCTCGCAAGATAGCGAGCTGAAATTTTGCAGGCAGTTTCGTACCGATGATAAAAACAATACATCAAAATTTTAGATCGATCGCATGTACCGTAATTAAATTATTGATTTTTTAGATTATTTTATTTATTCCTATGTATCATGCTATTTTTTGAGATAGAGCGTCGCGGTGCGTATTATATTGAACAACCTTTCTGTCGCGCAATAAGGTGCGTATTTTATTGACAGCTCTTTTTATAAACATATTCCTGATCGGTGCGCATTATATTAAACATGTTTTACGACACAACTGCAATTTTGTATTTCTGGATGGTCTGGCGCTGCGTATTATAATGAACATTCTTTTAATTACTTCTCGTACATAAAGGATTTATAGTCAAAAACTTGGTTTTTTACGGGTTTTTCTTATTTAATTATTGACTTCTCAACTCGTTTTGAACTTATTACAAAAGTTTGCAAAGAGGTTATAACTATTTAACAAAGATATCCCAGTTAGAGAAGTATAAATGTTACTAGTGTATTACCCGTCAAAAATGACGAAGTTTTCAAAATGGATATATTTCAGTTTTTGTAATTGTCCCGTTTGCCTGAAAGCCGCATAGTAAATAATCAGAAAATGTAGAGACCAAGAGAGAAAAATTAAATTTCTTTTCCATATTGAACAATTTTATGTGGACGTTTGAAAATAGAGTTTTTTCTGTTGTTGTTTTGTTTTTGTTTTTTCCAGTATTTTTTTCAAGGCTATTTTTTTAGCGGTGCGCTTTCTAAAATCTAGCGTTACAAACGGACATAGCAGAGTATATATTTTGATTATATATACGAATATATGTGTTATGAGAAAACCTCCAAGCTTAGGCTTCGCGTTATATAAGTTTGCATGAATAATAATGATATAATCAGGATAATAGTAAATGCATAGTGAATTACACACAGCATAAGGTGATACTACAGCAAAGAAGTTTGAAGTTCAAAGTATTAACAAATATTGCTGAGTAGTCAGCCGTACGTTAACTTGCGGCATTGAATAGTGCGCACCAATTATGACTGCACCAATAATACAGCACACTGCGTTAAAATAAATTATGTGACTGTAATGTGATCCATATCAAGCACATCTGTGATTTGAAGCATTTTAAGCTAAATTGATGATTATGACTTGTCAGTTTATTCGCCCATTAGTCCATACATTATTACCACAACATTACCAAAACATGTAATTTTTACACATGTTAATAACAAAGAACTATACATTTTGCATGAAACATAGTAAGCAAAGTTTGTCACAGGATAACAGAAAAGATTAAATTATCAGATGTTAATCATATTTACAATTTAATATAAACGTGTTAGTAATTCACATAAACGTTTTTATTATTGTCAATTCAGCACCTTTTCAAGATCTATTATGACTCGTCAGTTTATGCGCCCATTGGTCCATACATTATTACCTTTACACTTTACATTATCAAAAACATGTAAATAAAAAAATGGTAACTATTTACAAATATGAATTACAAAGAACTATTTATTTTGCTTGAAACCTTTGAAGTAATGTTAATCACTGGATAAAAGAAAATATTAAAGTATCAACAGATAATCCTATATAAGATTTAATATGCACGTTTTAGGAATTTTAATAAACGTTTTCATTATTGTCAAGACAGCACCCCTTCCAGTTCTATATTAAAAGCAACGATTTTTTTATTCCAAATTAGTCTAAGGGGCCATCCATATATTACGTACGCCAGGAGGGGGAGTGGGTCTTAAATTTACTTCATTTTGCGTATGCATGCGTACGTCTTGAATGAATGTGTACGTACGCACAACAAATTTAATTTGCTTAATACTAAGCATAGAAACGTAAACCGCTCTGACTGCAAACGTCATTCGAGACCGACTGAGTCAATACTGATATGCAATAATTTTTTATAATTTATTGTAAACGAAATTTAAAACTTTTAATTACTTGGAAGTAATTAACATTTGATTCAGACCAAACGTTTACACATTATTAAAATATATCCGTCGGATTTATCTGTCCATTTCTTGAAATTAGATGAAGTTTCTCTTTCGACCACCGGTGCCTTAGCCGTTATAAACACAACGGGACGGCGATTTCACGCACCTAGTGGAAAAAAAAAGGGGGGGGGTCTTCATATTTGTGACGATGTGTGATGTGGGGGAGGGGGGGGATGTTAGAGAAATGTGACGTCACATCAAAAATCGAAACTTTAAATAAAATTTCCACTTAAATATTTGATTTGTTACATGGTGTTTTACAAGACTTAAAATGTGTTACAATATTAGAATACCAGCCTACACTAAATAAATACTTAAATGACATAAAAGTGATTTTAAACATGCTCTTTTTCAAATAGAAAGTACAGCTTTTATGGGGGGGCCGCAAAGCTTTGTGACGTCATATTGGAGGGGATGGTCTAAGTTTTTGTGACGACGCGTGACGAGGGGGGAGGGGGATTGAAAAATCTGCCAAATTCGCGTGACGTCATTTATGGACGGTCCCTTCGCGGGGCCGTCCATAAATGACGACGTTACGCCCCTAGAGGGGGGAGGGGGTCGAACATTTTTGAAGAAGGGGAGGGGTAGTTTAAGAAATGTCACGTCACATCAAAACGCGTAACTTAAAATAAAAGTTGTGCTTAAATATTTGTTTGTTGTTTACAATTTATTTAATGACGTTTTACACAGGCTTCGCACGTGTTACGATATTAAAGTGCAGCCTTACACTAAATACATACTTAAACTTAAATGAAAAAAAAAGGGATTTGAAACATGCTAATTTTTTTTAGTGGGGAGGGGGGCATTTTTATGACGTAATATTGGAAAAGAGGGGGGTCTAACTTTTAGTGACGACGCGTGACGTGGGGGGGTGAAAATCGTCTATAATTGCGGGACGTCATTAATGGACGGCCCCAAAGCTTTGACAAAAAAAAAGTTTTAAACCCACACATTTTCAAATATTTTATTGTGCATTTTGATTGTGACGTCACATTTCTTAAACACCCCCTCCCCATCGTCACAAATGCGTGACCCCCCCCCCTTTTTTTTTAGGCGTGTGACGTCATTTATGGATGGCTTCAAAGAGTAAAACCAATATCTTCTTTCTGAATCCGGCTTAAATTTTTTTTTAAAGTGAGCGAATTTGTACGTACGCATTGGGGGGGGGGTCTCTAAAATGTACGGGATGCAACGGGGGAGGGGGGGGTCAAAAATACGAATTTTGTGCGTACGTAATATATGGATGGCCCATAAGACGCATTAAAATATTAAATGTAAATAATAATAAAATAAAAAATATTGTGGGGAGGAGTCCGATTTTTAAATATGTTATGTTTTTAAACATACAAATATGCAATCTCAAAGTGTATAAAAGAAAAACAAACGCTAAACTGAAGCATAAGTTAGCAAATTTCAATTGCAGTAATAAATAATGGCTTTGTAGTTCAAAACGCATCGAAACTTGACAACCAAACGACAACCAATTGTAAATTTCATAAACCGAAAAATGAATGTTATATATTAATATAGAAAATTAAATTTATAATTACGTACGTAATATTGACATGGACACATACACAAAAACGGACATTTAATACCATATTAATCACATCAAATAAAACATGGCTCTTTTTAAATCCCTTATATTAACTTCACTCTGCCGTCTCTCTCTGTCTTGGTCGGGCACGCGGAAAAATAAAAGTCGAAAATGACCCATTCCCCGTGAAGCCATCGAGCTGAAATTTGGCACATCGACCCGTGTCACCTAACAATGCATCGTATCAAAATTTCATATCGATCGAACGTACCGTAATTAAATTAATGCATTCTAGTTTATCTATATAAACTATATGTAGCGTTCGCTATTGTTTACATTTTACGGGTCACTTGACATATAAGGGATTTATAGTCAAAAACTTTGTTTTTACGGGGTTGCTTTATTAAATCCCTTATATTAACTTCACCGCCGTCTCACGGGCGGGTGTAAAAACTAAAGTAAAAAATTACCCACTTCCCGTGAAGCCATCGAGCTGGAAATTTGGCACACGGACCCGTGTCACCTAACAATGCATCGTAATAAAATTTCAGATCGATCAAACTAAATTAATGCATTTTTAGTTTTTCTCTATACAACATATGTAATTCAATATCACTGTTTTTTTTTCACGTGACGGTTCAGTCACGCTTTGACGCACCCGTCTGGCCCACACTCCTTCCCGTTCCTTCCCCCAATTTTAAAGCCAGGGGATATCACTCGGTGTCAGTCTGTAAATGTTTGTCACGTTTGAACATAATCAATACTTTTAGTTATGTCTCATATATAAGGGATTTATAGTCAAAAACTTTGTTTTTACATGTCTTATTTTATTAAATCCCTTATATTAACTTCACCGCCGTCTCTCTCTGTCTGTCGTTCGTCGTCGGGCGGGCGGAAAGACAAAAGTAAAAAATGACTCACTTCCTGTGATGCCATCGAGCTGACATTTGGTACATAGACGTGTGTCACCTAACAATGCATCGTATCAAAATTTCAGATCAAGCGAACGTACAATTATTAAATTAATGCATTTTTAGTTTATCTATATAAACTATATGTAGCGGTCGCCATTGTTTACATTTTACGGGTAACTTGACTTCACGCCAGCCATCGATGACCACATCTCGTGGAGGAGGAGTTCACTCAGTTTTAGGCTTTAAATGTTTGTCCCGTTGGAACATAATCAATACTTTAAGTTCTGTCTCACATATAAGGGATTTATAGTCAAAAACTTTGTTTTTACGGGGTTGTTTTATTACTTCGTTCCCTTCACACATTAATAAAAGCTCAAATAATGACGTCACGTCACAAAATTTTATGGCGAGAAACACATTTTGTTAATCTCGAAATCAACATTTTTACTTCTATATATTTATTTTTATCGGGAGTTACCTCGCATAGCGTCACGGACAGACATGACAGACGTGACAGAGATTGCAAATTATGTATATTGATTGTTTTTGTGGGGATAATTAAATATTATGTAATTTTTTTTATACTGAATATATTTACAGTAAAAAAATTTGTGGAAAAATAAAATTAATTTAGATTAAAAAATCTGAGAATGTCAATATTGTAGAAAATGATATATAAAAGAGAGAGAGAGAGAGAGAGAGAGAGAGAGAGAGAGAGAGAGAGAGAGAGAGAGAGAGAGAGAGAGAGAGAGAGAGAGAAGGAGAGAGAGATGTTAAAGAAGCTGAAAAAGAGCAGAAGCGGCGTTAGGTACGCGCGAGGCCTGGTGCAACAATGACCCCGCGGGGTCCCCCTAGATATATCAATTCTTGCGCAAACTTAGTAGTGTCATATCTGCCGGCTTTTTTGTTACTAAAATATAGTCTCAAGTCTGAAACGCGGGGTCCCCTTAAGCGCGGGGCCTGGTGCGATTGCCCCAGCTGCCATCCCCAAAGGCCGCTTCTGAAAAAGAGATACAGAGAGAAAGCCTAAGAGGGAGATAACGGTAATTGTTAAAATGTGAAAGAGAAATTTCAAGGAAAATTCGGTTAAAGAGAGAAAGACGGCGTTTGTAAAGTATTAAAATATATTATGATATACAAGAATGGTAAGAAGAGAGAACTAAAAAGAGGAAGAAATATTAAAGAGATAGAGGAACAACGGGGAGGAGATAAAAAGAGAGGTCACCGTCCTTAAACGACGTCACGGACCTACGGGGAAGGGGGTCAGACATTTTGGACGATGTGTGACGAGGGGAGGGGGTGTTTAAGAACTGTGACGTCACACCAAAAAGCACAACTTTAATCAATAGTTCCACTTAAATATTTGATTGCTCACAATTTATTTAATGACATTTTAAATGGCTTCACGGGTATTTCGATATTTGAGTGCAGCCTTACAAGTCTAAATACGGACCTGGTTCCTAACCTCGATCTTATGATGCTGACATATCTTGCGAATATTCTACTTAACTTAATTTTTTATGCTACCTACCTCGCGCTAAATTCTCACCTAACTTCATCTTAAGTTGCCGCCAATCTCGCGCTAAATTCTTATCTAACTAACATACAAAGAGTATACCTATATCGCACTAAATTCGAACTAACATTTGATTGCTACTTTATAGACGCTAGAGCGTATTCAGAGATATGCTATTTAAATTTCATGCAGGCCAGTGTAGTTTTCTCGTGGAAGATGGGAGAGGAGGGGGGGGGCAAAAATCTTAGCCGCGACTGGTGTCCCTGACAGTTGCTACGCCCTATACTTAACAAACCAGGTACAAGGTGGTTGGCAGAGACGTAGCTGGGATATTTGCGCCCGGGTACAAACCCTAATATTGAGCGCCTTCACCCCACTTCAACATATTTCCCTTGTTCACATCTGACAATGTGACGTTGTAAGCTTTCCTTGGCGCCCCTGTAACTTGCCGCTTGAGGACATATGTACCTTGCTGCACCTCCCAAGCTACGCCAGGATTGTAGGATCTTGTCCGCATTGGTCATACATCTTGTCTTATCTATACAGATGCTCCTTATATAAGATTATTGCGTCCACAGACCATGCCGGTCTGTTGGCAAGTGATGCAGCGTTCACAAGCCACGGCTATGAGGGTTCCATGCATTACCCAGCCGCTTTATTTCCCTAACTAGTGTTAGGTACCCATTCGGAGCTGGGTGGACACATTGATTCGAACCCGTGACCATCGGTACGCCAGTCGAGCGCGCATGCCACTCGACCACTGTGACCATTATCATATAGACTAATATTGAAGAAAAAATAAGTAATTAACAAAAATAATCAGTTTGGCTGTATCGACTACAAGTTCCTTTTTTCTCATTTAATGTGTGTATTGCAAGGCTCCTGCATTGGTTCATGATATAGAATAATATAGATCAAAAATAGTTTTTGAAAATTTCATTCCTACAAAATGTGACTGTTTTAACCCGGTTGATTAAAAAAATTAATATTTTAGAGCATACCATAAAACTTTATTTGACATGAGCGCAAGGAAAAAAAAGAACATGTTTGTTAGGTTTTTAATTAATAAATATTTATATAAGACTCTCGCCCCCACCATAATTTTAATCCCATAGGTAATAAAAGTATAATTAATCATGATTGAAGGTTTTCCCTTTCACTTACACATCTCTTGTACAGAGTTTCTCCACCAAATCTTTAATCAAATTATAGGGGTTTTCCAGGAGTTTCCCCTGAAGAAAATTTCAGGAAATTGAAAAATATTATAGATAATAAGTCAGTCCCCCTAAAAGCACAACTAACACCTCACTATGTGTAATTAAAAAAGTAATTATAAATTTGTTATTCGCGTTGGGAAAAGTTCTGTCAAGATAAGTGCTCGTGGCCCTCCTATCATCACAATGGGCTTAATGTAGCAAAAAGCCAACTGATTAGATGCTGCAGAGCTCAGATAACAAGGCAGTAAAGTTGAACTTGCTCAGAATTAAATGTCGATGAAACACAAAAAAATAACTCTCGTCACTAACCTATGGATTCTAGGATGTAGGATAATTTCTCTTTTATGAGGCATTTGGGGAAGGGGGATAATTACAAAGAGAAACGTATTCCACATTAATTTAGCCACTATATATTGCAAGATGTACCACTTCTCTTATGTCTCTGTTCAAAAAAATAATAATGTTTATTATGCTAGCAGTAGTGGGCAAACTTTTTAGGGCGAGATCCGCATTAGTAAGTAGTGAAACATCAAGGGGCAGCACATAACCAAAATTTAACCCTGATTCAAGTACAAACATCCATCTTTAACATAAATTTATTGATGTTTTCGATATTACCGCAGGCTGCCACGGGCCACACAAAAAAACTCTTTAGCGGGCCGCATGGGGCCCGCGGGC
The DNA here is from genome assembly GCA_944989445.1 of Ampullaceana balthica. NCBI lineage: Eukaryota > Metazoa > Mollusca > Gastropoda > Lymnaeidae > Ampullaceana > Ampullaceana balthica. The sequence continues at coordinate 976,408 of CALYLW010000142.1, read as the reverse complement.
CTTAGTTTGCCCACCCCTGTGCTAGTCTATTGATTTTATTTAGAAATGACTAAGTTGGACTTCTACAAATTTCCTTTAAAACATAAATAAATAACAATTTTAAAAATAACCTCCATACTCCATACATTATAGATATTATCTCCGGCGTAGCCTATCATGACATCATTTGTAACCCGTAAATTAATGACTTTTTCTAATACTAATAGTGGATGGTTTAGTTAATAAATTTAAAAACTAATTTTTACAAAATAAATTCATATTCTTTTGTTAGTATTTAGTCCCCCGATAGAATTCCATTACCAAAAAACGAACACAAGCTCCTCTGACCTCAAGAACTCCAAACGGATTCTTTCACAATGGAATTCCATTTATGGTGAACTCCTATTGCCCGATGGGATACCATTCCCCCAAAGGGCCCCCTTACACGATGGGATCACTTTCACTGATTTGATCCCTTTACTTTGTGAAGTCTCAAAGAACGGTTGATTACCATCCCTTGTACTTGTAGCATCCTATTTCTGAGCGGGATAACATTTTGAATTGGATCCCGATCCCGTGGGAAAACTTTTTTTACTATTCCAGTGGAGACTATGACACTATCTAGCTAAGAAATCTTAATGATTAATACAATATGGAATTATTTGAAAACATTCAAAGAAAATGTATAGAAATATATGGAACTAGGCCAATGATTTGCTAGGCTTAGAATTTTATATCAAAAACTAAAGTATAAATTGACATCAACATACACATTTTGTGAAATTGTTAGAAATCGGTTATTAATACGTTTTTCAGCCGAAATTTGTCCTCAAGATAATAAAAATAAATTATATGTCGAGTTCATTTCTTTTCCTCCTTTTCCTGAACATTTCATCGTCTCCATAGAAATAGTGTAATGAATCTTTCTCTATCAATGCTACAAGTACTTTAGTATGAATCTTTCTCTATCAATGATACAGGTACTGTAGTATGAATCTTTCTCTGCTCGGCATCCTTCCGTCTCGCGAGACGATGGTGCATCACCGTTGAGTTGGGTTGCATTTCCTCGAGTGGCTGTGCAGTCCTATCCTTGAGTGACAGTCTTTACCACAGCTTTTACACACGAGTTCTGTGCTTCCATATGTTTTGGCCTTTCTCCTAGCTCTTCTGTCTGTAGCCTCCTCCATCCTTCGCTCCTCGGCTACTATGACGCCTTCTTTGACAACTGTGCGCCACGTAGTTCGGTCTTCTGCCTTACACTCCCAGTCGCTTGTGCGTATTCTGGCTGCTTTCATGTCCCTTTGGCAGACATCTTTAAATCGCAGACGTGGGCGACCTGTCTTCCTCTTTCCCGATGCCAGTTCTCCATATAGGAGGTCTTTGGGGATGCGGCCAGGGCTCATTCTTTTAACATGTCCTAGCCATCTCAGGCGTCTTTCACGTAAGGATTGAGAACATGCTTTGGGTATTGGCACGCATTAGGACCTCAGTATTAGGCACTTTGTCTTGCCATTTAATGCCAAGGATGCGACGCAGGCATCTCAAGTGGAAGCTATTAAGCTTGCGCTCTTGGGATGTATAAGTGGTCCATGTCTCGCTCCCGTATAGCAGTGTACTAATGACGCAGGCTCTATAGACACACAGTTTGGTTTCTTCTGTTAACTTGGTGTTTTTCCAGACCCGTTTATTTAATTTAGCCATTGTGGCAGCTGCCTTGCCAATTCTACTGTTTATTTCCTCTTCAATGGACAGTGTATTGGAAACCTTGGAACCCAAGTAGGTGAAGCTGTCCACAACCTCCAAGTTTTCATTGTCGATATTGATGGTAGGAGGAGGTTGTGTGTCTTGGGCCATGATGTTTGTCTTTTTCAAGCTGATTTGCAGACCCAAATTCTTTGCAGGCGTTGGAGAAGCTTGACACGAGTTGTTGCAAACCAGTTTCTGTGTGTGCTGATAATGCCGCATCATCCGCAAAGAGTAGCTCACGAATTAGGACATCTGTCGTTTTGGTCTTGGCTCGGAGGCGGGCAGTGTTGAAAAGTCCTCCATCAGCTCTGGTGTGTAGCCAGATACCATCACTGCTATCCTTGAATGCGTATCGAAGCAGTACAGAGAAGAATATTGCGAACAGTGTTGGTGCAAGTACACAACCTTGTTTAACTCCGCTGCTGACAGGGAAGGCTTCTGACGTAGCTCCATCGAACTGCACTGTACCCTGCATATTTTCATGGAAACTGTCTGATGATGGCGAGTAGGTGTGGTGGACAGCCGATTTTTACCAGGATTTGGAATAGCCCGTTGCGACTGACGAAATCAAAGGCTTTCGTTAGGTCCACAAAGGCAATGTATAGTGGCATCTGTTGCTCTCTACATTTTTCCTGGAGCTGCCGTATGGAGAACACCATGTCTATGGTAGACCGACCAGCCCGGAAACCGCACTGAGATTCTGGATAGACACGGGATGCTAGACTCTGTAAACGTGTTAGTATGACACGGGCGAAGGCCTTTCCTACAATACTAAGGAGTGAGATGCCGCGATAGTTATTGCAGTCACTTCTATCGCCCTTGTTTTTATATAGTGTCACTATATTTGCATCCTTTAGGTCTTGAGGGATGTAGCCCTGTTCCCAGCAGAGGGACAGAAGCTCGTGCAATGGTTGGAGTAAAGCTGTCTTGCCACTCTTTAGAGCTTCTGGTGGTATGCCATCATTCCCAGGAGCTTTTCCACATGCTAGGCTGTCAATTGCTTTAGCTCAGCTCTTCCTGGTGGGCACGGCATCAAGTTCTTCCATGAGTGGCATATCGGGGATGTCATCTAGAGCGGTGCTGGAGACTGTGGTAACTGTTGAATACAGTTTCAGATAATGATCAACCCACCGTCTTAGCTGTCCTGCCTGGTCTTGGATAATATCCCCACTTTTGGACTTCAGGGGGGCAACTTTGGAGGTCAAAGGGCCCGTTGCTTTTTTAAATCCTTTATATTAACTCGTGGTGTCTGCGGCCGACCGACCTTGTCGCCAAAACTTTTGATCGATTTTTAACTCACTTGTTCGCAAGATAGCGAGCTGAAATTTTGCAGGCCAGTTTCGTACCGATGATAAAAACAATGTATCAAAATTTCAGATCGATCGCATGTACCGTAATTAAATTATTGATTTTTTAGATTATTTTATTTATTCCTATGTATCATGCTATTTTTTGAGATAGAGCGTCGCGGTGCGTATTATATTGAACAACCTTTCTGTCGCGCAATAAGGTGCGTATTTTATTGACAGCTCTTTTTATAAACATATTCCTGATCGGTGCGCATTATATTAAACATGTTTTACGACACAACTGCAATTTTGTATTTCTGGATGGTCTGGCGCTGCGTATTATAATGAACATTCTTTTAATTACTTCTCGTACATAAAGGATTTATAGTCAAAAACTTGGTTTTTACGGGTTTTTCTTATTTGATATTTTCGTACATGGCTTTGGCATTGCCCATGTCTGCAGCTGATTATATGCTAGAACAGAGGTTAAGCCAGTAGGTATTGGCACATTGACGTGCAACTTTTTGAGCATGCGACTTGGCTGTTTTTAAGGCATGCAGCCTGTCAGGTGTGGGCTTTTCCTTGTATGCCAAGAGAGCTTTCCTTTTGGCTTCAGTGACAGGTTTCATGTTGTCCCAATGTGCATCAAACCAGTCCGTGTTTTGTGAGATTTCTTGCCAAAGGCATGTTTTGCAGATGTATAGATTGTGTCTCTGAGATTCGTCCATTTGGAGTCTATGGTGACGCATTGGGACGTCTTTGAGAGACCTTCCTTCACTTTGTCAGTGAACAGCTGCGTTTTCACATGGTCTTTCATGCAGAAGTTGTTGATACGTGGACATCCCTTCTTCTTGGTGTGGTAAGAGTTTTTCCTCATTATTCGTACCTTGCTGGCGACAAGGGAGTGATCCGTGTCGCAGTCGGCGCTGTGATAGCTGCGGGTCAGTAGAACGCTAGCTAGTTGTGCACGCCTGGTGATGATGAGGTCCAGCTGGTGTAATTGGCGCGATCGAGGGTGTCTCCAAGATACTTGGTGTATATCCTTGCACTTGAAGAAAGTGTTGGTCATACACAAGCCTCGTGAGCAGCACAGTTCCAGAAGCCTCTGTCCATTCTCATCTATCTTTCCTCTTCCAAAGAGGCCTAGGCATGTGGGCCAGGCTTCGTGGTCGCGCCCCACTCTTGCATGAATCTTTCTCTATCAATGCTACAAGTACTGTAGTATGAATCTTTCTCTATCAATGCAACATGTACTTTAGTATTAATCTTTCTCTATCAATGCTACAAGTCCTTTAGCATGAATCTTTCTATATCAATGCTACAAGTACTATAGAATGAATCTTTCTCTATCAATGCTACAGGAACTGTAGTATGAATCTTTCTCTATCAATGTTACAAGTACTGTAGTATGAATCTTTCTCTTTCAAGGCTACAAGTCCTTTAGTATGAATCTTTCTCTATCAATGCAATGCATGTATTGTATATAGTATGAATCTTTCTCTATCAATGCTACAGGTACTGTAGTATGAATCTTTATCCATCAATACTACAGGTATTGTAGTATGAATCTATCTCTATCAATGGTACAGGTACTGTAGTATGAGTCTTTCTCTATCAATGCTACAAGTACTGTAGTTTTAATATTTCTTTATCAATGCTACAAGTACTGTAGTATGAATCTTTCTATATCAATGCTACAGGTATTGTAGTATGAATCTTTCTCTATCAATGCTGTGAGATCTCCCTTGAGTCATACCGTGTTGTTAAATTCCTCCTACTCTCACACATTCACATTGCCCCCCCCCCACCGTCCGAAAATGTTTCCCCCAAGACCAACATTTACGGGTTAAACATTGCAGCCCACAGTGTGAGCGTTGTTGCGGTCCCTTGCCTTGTTTATTCACCCCAAGGTCACCGTCTTAAAGTATTGGGCCTGCAAGCATCGATACATTGTCCAAAATAAATACATTTGACCCTTTCAAACAAGAGACTTCCACAACAACAAATAAAATCTCGGATGTTCCCCTTTGTGTGCAGGACATCGGATTGTAGAGGCTTCTTTTTGGTGGGAGGGGTGAGGGGGTCTGTGGGAACTAAATCCCAACACAATTTTTTAAAATTTCATTTAAAGAGTTAAAACAATAGTATCTCATTGCTTTTAATGCGCGTTCAGTTAGGATTGAAATTGAATTATTCAATTCTCATGCCATGAAATACGAAAAAATAAAGGACAACAATTTCAAATTGTATAAGTCAACATTTAATTTTAAAATGTAACAAACTATAAAGATAGTTGGAAACTAGTAAATAAATTTAAGATTTGAAATATTTTTTAAAATTCATTTCTGTTAAAGTTGGATAACAAAATAATATACAAACATTTTCCTTACGATTCACAAAGACTACGTCATGATAAATTTATTTATCGCAATAAAGTTAAATTTTTTATTATAATTTCAAAATTCGTTCTCAGCACATATCTAGGTCTAATTTTAACATAATAATTTTTTTTTAAAAAGTAATAAGCAAAATCAAAATTAGTTTTTTTTAAAGTAATTGGATTTGAGACATCGTGTTGTAGAGGTATTTAAACAATTATTAGCTTCTAACTTTTATAGCGAGAGTCGCACATGACTGGCAGATAATAAATTAAATATTTTCCAGGAGTGAACATGGGTTCGTTAATGATGCTTGTTGTTGCTGTTCCTTTGAATGTGTTATAGGTCATCAATGTTTTCTTTGGTTGATGGGTCACATACAGAAGATGCATATTCCAGTACAGGTCTCATGTAATTGAGGTTGAATTTTAGTTTTATATTCTTATTAAATCTGTAAAAGTTTCTTTTTTTTTAAATATGAAGCATAAGGTTTTGTTTGATTTTTTAATTACATCATTGACTTGGGGATTCCATGATAATTTGTCATTTATTATTACTCCTAATGCACTCTAATATCGTAACACGCGTGAAGTCATTTAAAACGTCATTTAATAAATTGTAAGCAATCAAATATGTAAGTGGAACTTTTATTTAAGGCTGCGCTTTTTTATGTGACGTCACATTTCTTAAACACCCCCCCCTCGACACACATCATCACAAATGCGTGACCCCCTCTCCCTAGGCACGTGACGTCATTTATGGACGGCACCTAACCCATAAAACACCTTCGAGTCTTTCAGTGCCAAATAAAGGGAACATTGAGAATTTTACATTTTTGCGCCAGCCCTTGTGATGGTGTCACACAGTGCACTCAGGAGCTCTCACATCCCTCTAGTGACGCCACTGCTTAGTGTAACTTTCTATTTAATTTCGTGACGGTGACCCGGAAAATAGCACACAACAAAAGAGCGCAAATGAAGGTTGGAGGCGATTGTTTTAATACAGCGGTTCCCAAACATGTGGTTCGTGACACCCAAGGGGGTCATGACGAGTTTTCTGGGGGTCGCCAACTGTCGACTAAAAATATTCACTGTAATGCAAATTTGCTATATTTTGTAAAAACTTTATTGAAAATGACTTATTTAGATTTCATGGGGTCGCGGGTCACATGCCTTTTATAAAAAATGGTCGCCACACAAAAAAGGTTGGGATACGGGAACCACTGTTCTAATAGATTCTAATGTTTCAAACTGGACTACTAACGAGGTATAGCGCTCTTATGTTTGCGCCCAGTTGTCGTTCTTTCATCGTGTACTCTTTAATGACATGTGACAACGATTTAAGGACGGAAAATCTTCCCAACATATTTCAGACAAGCCTTCAACAACAACAACAACAACAAAATTGTTTAGTTATTAATTGAATGAAATTTTTATAAAAAAGTTATGTCTTGTCTATCATACTTTAAAAACATTTATTCATTGTTTTTTTTAAATGTGTCTAACTTTTGAATGTGTCCAAAATTCATGTGTAATTTGGCTTACTTTTTTAACTTTCAAAATGAAAGTCAATCATTATTAAAGAATTATTTAAAAGGTATAAAGCTGCATTTTGACTAAAAAATTATTCGAGTAAATTCTCACTATCGTTCCCTCTTTTAACAAAATTAAATAATGGATTCACTTGCTTACCTTTACTGCAGCAAGAATGTGGAATTATGAATTTTAGACAAAATACTTGAATATATCAGATTATATCTTTAAAAACATGCTATATAATTGTCAGACAAGACGCAGTTGAGCGGGTGCTGTTCTAATAAATTAAGTTTCTTAGAGTACATTACAGGAGTCCTGGTTACGACAGTTAAAGTTAAAGAGAAAACCATTCCTTACCACATGGGGGGGGGGAGATAAAACAGCAGAGAGAGAGAGGGAGAGAGAGAGAGAGAGAGAGAGATGGTTTAAACCAGTGCTTCTCACAGTGGTGGTCCGCGGACCGGTGCCGGTCCGTGGGCTATCCGCCGCCGGTCCGAAGACGTTATCAAGAAAGGGCCGACAATTAAAATTATATTGCTCCATTTTCATCCATTAATACTATCCATATAGAATTTGTCAATTTTTCGTCAATAAGCACATAAAACTAAACTTTTACTAAACAAATATAATAAAATAAATTACATTTCGCTACCACGTAAGTAAAGGGAAAATAGTGCACCGTCCCTGGTGCAATGGAAAATTCCTGCCGGTCCGCAATACTAAAAAGTTTGAGAAGCACTGGTTTAAACGACCAAAATGGCGTAAGTACCGAGACTGAGCGTCTTCCTCGTCCTACAACAGGGGCGGATTAAGATTGCACGGGGCCCCTGGCTGCAATTCCACCTGGGGCCCGGTCCAGCCACCTTTATTATACATTATAATAAGTGTTGGGCCCTTAAATCATGGGGAACCCCTGGCTTTACATGCTGCTTTTAACTGAAAAAACTCTGTAAATATTTTGGTAAATTAAAAAAGTTGTTACGCATTATTTTCTATGTCCACATAGATTAGGAAGTTCTAATTGCTGTTATAGTTATAGGCAAGGCAGTACTCACTCATTACTCAAACTTCAGGATACACACGGGGCCGTCTTAACGCATAGGCCCGTTGGGCATTTGCCCGGGGTCCCACGAGCATAGGGGCCCCATGGGAATATGTTTATTTATATAGGATAAATTATGTATATTCATTTTTTATTCCTGCGGGGGAGGGGCCCAACACTATTTCTTTGCCCGGGGGCCCAAAATGGTGTAAAGACGGCTCTGGATACACAATTGTGTGCAATTTCCTATTCAGAAATATGGAATGGAGCCATTTAATGTTATTTTGACAGCTAAAGGAATACCGACAGAGGCAGGTGGAAACTTGGTACTTGTCTGTTATCCGACCACCAAAAAGTTTTTTTGAGGGGTATTAACTGCTGGAAACCCCGCGAAACTTAGGCTATTACAATTTACAAATTACTACTAAATAAATGTTAATATAATTTTATCATATATATATATTTACGCTCAATTATGTAGCCTAACGCTAAGGGACATCACTCTGCGTTTTGTTTTAATTTTGTGTTTTAAGCAGTGCAGATTGACTCAAATGGTTATTTTTTTGGTGCAGTAATTTGGTGCGCTGCTTTCTAAAATTAGTTTAAAAATCTTGTGGTGATTAGCACTGTAAAAATTATTATATAAATACTTTGTTTAATTTTCAGGAATATATTTTTATTTATCATACAAGGATAAGTTACTTGGGCTTTTGACCAACAAAAAAAGTGGGCACCGTAGGCGTCCTACATTCTCGATTTTAAATTACTTTGTGTACATTTAAGGAAGTTTCATATTACGTATCTATCATACAAGGACAAGTTTGTTGGGCTTTTGAAAAAAGTGGGCGCCGTAGGCGCCCTAAATAAAAGTGTACATTTCAGGAATATTTCGTATTTATCATACAAGGATAAGTTACTTGGGCTTTTGACATAAAAAATATTTTTAAAAAAAAATTATAAAATACTTTGTGTACATTTAAGAAAGTTTAATATTACGTATTTATCATACAAGGACAAGTTAGTTGGGCTTTTGATAAAGGTGGGCGCCGTAGGCGCCCTTAAAAAAGGGGGCGCCGCAGCACAAACTAGTATCTATAATATGACGCGGAGTCCCGTTGTGGCGTTTATTTGGCTCCTTTACTGATTTCCATGGCCGCTCGATTAGTTGGGTGTTAGCAACGGTAATAGGATCAACGAAATGTAGGCTGTGATTCACGGTTTCGTGAGTGTAATCCATGCCGAATTTTAAAAAATAAATATTTATATTATATTATAATTGTTAATACTTAAGGCCACTTTTTTTTAATGGCAACTTTCTTTCATTTATGATTTAGATTGTTTTTAATCAGTGTTGTTCTCATTCTTGTCAAATTTCAATATAGTTAAATTAATAAAGTGAATATAGTCAATTTTGTTAAGTATAATTTATTTTATACTGTATTAGTATGGCTTATAAATTATATGTATATTATTTACAACAGTTAATACAAAAAATAATAATAATTTTAAAAATCTTGGTGGTTGGATAACAGACAAGTACCGGAAACTTTGTGAAGAGACGCAAGAACTTTGCTAGACATAATGGATTATCTTGTTTTCTAAAAAAAATTTTGTCTTTTTTTTTAACCTCTGTAAACCTTTACCTCATTGTAACATCTTCGGTGATGTTTTTACTTATTAATATATCTTGTAGGCGTTCTCTCCATACATAACCTTGCATACAATAATCCTCTGAAGAATTGGTTTCAATAAAACAACATTTATACCTACACTATACACAGTATATATATAATTTGAGGTTATACAACGTGGACTCCTCAATCACACGTACGCCATTTACACCAGAATTCTGACAACTCCCTGATAATACTCTCGAACCTTCTACCCCATTTCGTCCCGCGCTTTCACTCACGTGACCTCTCCGTCATCCAACTCGTGATTACACGTGACATTCAAACCAATCCTTAAAAAAATGTTTATAAAATACAAAAATGTTGGTCTTAATAAAATCAATTTAATCTACATGTATATTCAAATTTCAAATATTTATGATCAATGGACATTCATTGCCTTACACACAACATCTAGACATAAAGATCAAGAGAAAAAATCTGTAGGACTGCAACAGTCTACCTGTACTGAAAAAATGAAACTGACATTTTAAACACATCTGTAATTTTGTGTAAGTAAAATACTTTAAACAATCAATATTCTTAAAATTAAAATTAAATATAATGTCCATTGGAATTCAAACACTGCTCCTTGTTTATTGTTCAGCGAATAAAAATACTAATATTAATACAGTCTCTGGTTTTATCATTTAGGAATTCACAGACTAATATTAATATAGTCCCTGGTTTTATCATTTAGGAATTCACAGACTAATATTAATACAGTCTCTGGTTTTATCACTTAGGAATTCACAGAATGTCTTTATTTATTGTCATTCTACTTAATATGTCTGCAACCACATTGTCCTTTCCCTTAACAGGTTTAATGTCAAATTTGTAGTCGGCTAATAGCATAGCCTAGTTCAAAAATAGTCATTCTTCAGCTGACGAGTATGAATTCAAATCGATGGGCTTTCAATGCTTCTTCAGCCTATTAAATGTTCAATAATTCACCAACCACGACCACGATTATGTCCATTCACAATATCAATTCCAGCATCTTGAATAAGTCGCTTAGCTTTTGAGATGTCATTTTTGCTTCCAGATAATTCAACAGAATTTCGACCAGATGAGTCACTGTCACTAGAAACCTTTATCTGAAAATCATTGTCTGTATCTATGTCTTTGATTCTGCTTAATACACAACCAATTGTTCTTCCTACTTCAGATGATTGCACAAAAATGGTCTCAGACTGACCAGTACCATCTACTATCTCTGCTACTATGGCCTTCATCCCTTTTGTCATATACGTGATTGTCAATAGTGGCTACAGTGTCACTAGTTCTTATTGCTTCTCGATTCATCTTTATTCTATCATCCATGTCTTGTTTTTCATTCTTTCTCCATGGTTGATCAAAATTTCTTATTCTGGAATCAAAACTATATCTGCCTCTCCATGATCTTCTACCTTGATTATAATCTCTATATATGGAATTATGATTATATCTGTCTCTCCATGATTGTCTACCTTGATCATAATCTCTATGCCTGGAATTATGATTATATCTTTCTCTCCATGATTGTATACGTTGGTTTTCAAAGTGATCTTGTCTTGATTTTTCTTCTGTTTTCTTTCTTATAGGGCTGCCATTAGGTGACACCCTATTTGGTTGTCCTTTATTGTGGTAACACTGCCTCGCCATATGTCCTGGCTTGTTACAGTACCAGCAAATAGTTTGTCTGTTGCCTTGGTTTGGCAGACTCTGGTTTCTCATTCCTTGTCTTTTTTCTTGGTTTTTAATTTGTATTGCTGCAAAGATATCTTGTCTCTTATCCATTTCCACATTTGGATGAGAGTCTTTGAATGTGCGTAATGCATTTGTTAGCTCTGCTTGAGTACGAACTTTCTTATCAGTTAAATATGTGAATAGAGCTGGTGTTGCATTTTCTAAGAACTTGTCAATTAACACCATGTCTAGTATGGCCTTTGGATTGCTTGTATCTATTGCTGTCAGTTCCAGCCATTTTGTTAATTTAACTTGTGCTTCATGCACTATGATCTGTGGATCTTTGTCCATCTTGATTCTCATTTCATGAAATTCTTTTCTATAATCATTTTCTGACTTTCCGAAATGACATAGAAGTGCCTTTTTGACATTTTTATATATGTTTTTGTCTTCTTTGGCTATACTGTTGTAAGCTTCAAATGCTTCTCCAGTTAGTTGAGTCATCAGTTGTGCTGGCCAATCTTCTTCATCATAACCTTTCATGGCCATTATGGATTCAAAATAATCCAGATAAACATCCATTTTTTCTTTCTGGCTATCATATTTTCTAACTTTGATAGTATCCTTCGGTGCTGACTTTCTATTTGTGTCATTACCAGGATTGTGGCCTCTACTCTCTAAATCAATTTGTAGTTTTAACTTGTCAATTTGAAGTTGTTCAAGTTCTCTTCTTGCAGCTCTTTCTTCTCTTTCAATTATTTGTCTTTGCCTCTCTTTTTCATAGCAATTTTTGCCTTTCTTTTTCTTCAGCTATTCTTTGCTTTTCTTCTTCTTTGGCTATTTTTCGCATCTCTTCTTCTCTGGCTATTTTTAGCTTCTCTTCTTTTTGGCTATTTTTCTCATCTCTTCTTCTCTGGCAATTTTTAGCTTCTCTTCTTCTTTGGCTTCTTCTTTGCAATTTTGACTTTCTCTTCAACAAAACGTTTCATTTCTTTTCCACTTAAGCCAAATTCTTTAGCTATGGCAGTGAAGTTTTCGTAATAATCCATGTTTTTTATTTGGAATGATATGAGTCAAGCAATTCGGTAAGGAATGTAGGTATTCATTTATTAAGGTATAAATCCTCCAAATGAAAAATCTTGAATTCAAAATACGTTACGTCCAAATAGGTGACACATCTACACCATTAAATTTGACTTTGACAAAATGAGGCAACAAAGTATCCTCACACGGGGTCTTAAGTATACTTTATATATACGCTCCCTCAAATTGACAAAACACACTCGATGGTCCAAAGTATTGAAGAAAAAAAAAGTCACTTAGTCAAATTTTCCAATTTCTGAAATTTAGAAGAGTTTTTTTTTGGTTCACTCCATTACTCCAGATTGCAATTATCTAAGGTGACCAGATGTCCCTATTTAGGCGGGACAGTCCCGATTTCAGACCTCATGTCCCGCTGACCCTCGCTTGTCCCGGCGGGACGCCTGTTTGTCCCGCTTTTTTCAATACTTTAAATACAATTAGTTTTATTTTGATTTTGGGTACGAATGACTTAATATTTTCTTAAATTTAATTAAATATTCAAAACGGTAATATTTTTTATAAATTCAAATGGCTTTATTATTAGCTAAGCCAGTTGGTGCGTCGATTTCTGTGGTTATTTACATTTTGCTCCTTGATACGGCCTTCCTTTGACTTGTCGGTGATCCAGACTTCATGCCCCGCTCAAGTGACCAGACTTCCCGATTTTTAGCTACAGAAACCTGGCGTCCGATGGGCCCCTTCCCGCTTTGCCCCCCCCCGGAAAATCTGGTCACCTTAAATTATCACACTCTTCACACAATAAATGAATACAAATTCCGTTCCTTGATTTATAATTCACACTGACACAGTTGTTAATAGTCCATAGCTTCTCAAGTTCAAGGTTTGTTTACAGTTCTTTCTTGGAATTATTAGTAATAGCTTGTAATTGCAGACTTACATACGTTCACTGTGTGTAACAGACAGTAGGCTTGTACATACTGTCGACTGCGTGACCCGGTTTCAGTTCGTCTAGCTGCAATGTGGGAAGTCAAGCCGCCATTTTGAAAACTTCTTGTATCGTGTATTTCATTGAATTACAAACGTTTATTTACTGCTGCTTACGAACTTGAAAATTCACAAATTATGATGGCTCACAATATTTCTGCCTTAAATGCAAAATACTTAGGAGTCTTAATAAATGAGAAACTATCATGGAATCCCCATGTCAATGAAGTTATTAAAAAATCAAACAAAACCTTAGGCTTTATAAAAAGGAACTTTGACAAATGTAATAGATATAAAACTAAAATGCTACCTCACTTTGGTGAGACCTGCACTAGAATATGCATCTTCTGTATGGGACCCATCCACCAAAGAAAACATTGATAAACTAGAACAAATTCAAAAAAGAGCTGCCAGATTCATTACTGGAGAATATTCGAAACTGACAAGAGTAACACCATTAGTTAAATCATTAAACCTTGAAACACTAGAGGATAGAAGAACCAAGAGCAAAGTAGTAATCATACATAAAGCAATTAATTCTAATTTAGAAATACAACACAAAGATAACTTAATACAACCCTCAGATAGACATAAGGATAAAAACACCTTTCTTATTCCGTATGCAAGAACAAACACATACAAGTTTTCCTTCTTCCCGTCCGGAATTCGGGCGTGGAATGGGTTGCCTGAAGAATCCAGGAAAACCAACACTTTATCAACATTTAAATCTCTAATAAAAATGCAGGACTAAACACAAACCATAGATAAGCGTAGGACGCAATAATCTTCTGTATAGAAGGAGCGTCTGTAAACAGATAAGATAAGATAAGAAATGAATACTTCCCTCTTTTGAATACACAAAATAATTGTCACTTCCACGAATACCTCTCTCTCTCTCTCAACTTTCTGTATCGTAATAACAATTCAATCTTTGTTCACTTCAGACACTAATGTAACATCTTCGGTGATGTTTTTACTTATTAATTATCTTGTACGCGTTCTCTCAATACATAAACTTGCATCCAATATTCCTCTGAAGAATTGGTTTCAATAAAACAACTTTAATATGTATACTATGTACAGAACATATATAATTTGAGGTTATACAACGTGGAGTCCTAAGCCACATCATCCGCCATTACCCACGGAACTCTGACAACACTTATCATACTCTCGTACCTTCTGCCCCATTTCTTCCCGCGCTTTCACTCACGTGACCTCTCCGTCATCCAACTCGTGATTCACACGTGACATTCATGAGGTCAATGGTGCTTGAAATTATTTGCAGAGAAACTTAAAGTTACTCACTGTGATAATAAATTAAATGCTTTTTAGATGCTATTAAAATGATGGATTAAATTGAGAATTTTTTTTTACTTAGTATAAAATTTCATGGGAAAACAGAATTTTAATGGGCATCCCAGGCAAATAACGAGTGAGAACACTTTTATCTGACCGATGCCGCGCAGCAAAATTTGTTAAGGATATTATAGCGTCTGTGTTTGTGGGGTGTAAAGGTAAAGTTTTTTTTTAAAAGGATGCTGTGCAACTTTGCACATGATTTTGATATTTCGCCCACATCCAACGAACCTTAGAAGGAACATTAACAATAAGTACACTAATATTATTAATCTAGCTTTACTTGGCCATTGAATATGAAATGACTGAAAACAATGATACTGCCAGTGTCAGTCATCAAAGCTTTTTGCCACGAGGAGTAGCAGTTACCTGCAACTTTAGATCAAAAAAGGATGGCTCTTTAATTTTTATTTGTAATATAATTCTATCCTATATAATAAAAGGCAAGTTTCTGTCCTTTCTGTCCCGTCATCTACAGCAATTGGTCCCTCAAACACATATGACTCCTACAGCCAATCACTAGCGGAGAAAAATTTACATATTACGCGGAGGTTTTTGTCATAATTTATTATGTTGTTCCCACTATGCCTGCCGCTTATTCCAATGACAATTCTGTTAAATGCTTTTTCCTTGATGGTCCTGGGGGGTAGTGGCAAGAGTTTTAAGTGTTGTTTGTTTTTTGTTGCTGTTATTGTTTTGTTGTTGTTGTTGCTGTTTTGTTGTTGTTTTGCTGTTGTTGTTGTTGCTGTTGTTTTTGTTGTTTTTGTTGTCCACATCCCTTGCCCTGCGACGACAATGTCCTGCAAACGCTTCAGCATAACAACTACCAAAAAATAGCGTCCATGAACTTCACAGGTCACCCTACACTTATTCCCGTCCTTGGGCGGGCTGTGTTACTAGTATATAATTGAGGGGTGTTACAACATGCCACCGAACGGTGGCGGAACGTCCTTGGACGGGCTTTGTTGCTCGTAACATAATAGAAGGCAAGTTTCTGTCCTTTCTGTCCCGTCATCTTCATCTATAGCGATTGGTCCCTCAAACACATATGACTCCTACAGCCAATCATATTGAACACGTTTACGCCATTTACGCGGACGTTCAAAACGAGTTATTTTTGGTGCAGTATTTCTTCCAAGACTTAATTTTGAGTTATGCGCGTTGGGATTTATAGTCAAAAGCTCTGTTTTTACGAGTTATTTATTTTAACTATAATGAATAGTATTTTTGATGTGATGCACATGTATGCCTGTCAAGACGGCTGTTGGAGCATGGGCGTCGTTAGGAATTTTTCCAGGGGGATAGGGCAAAAAAACCTCAATTTTTTTTAATTTTAACTGACAATGCCATACTCATACAGGTGCAATTTTCAATTAAATTCAAGTTCAGTATAAAATAAGGGTAGAAAAAAGCCTTAGAAATTAATAAGACTTACAAATTACTGCTGTAATAGCTAAAATACAACATTTAGTAATGCATTTAATAAATTAAAAACTGGGTCCCATCATTTCTACAATCCTATTTTGCTGCATGCATGTTTTAGCAATTCGTGGAAAAGAATCAAATTCTGGTAATTTGTATGAACTGTTAGAGTTTCGTGTTGAATCTGGAGATGAAGTTCTTGGTAATCGTTTGTAAATTGGTACTTATAGTGTTGAGTATGGTTCACCGACAAAACGGCCCCGACAATTGGGCTCCGACATAACGGCCCCGACAAAACGGCCCTTGACTAATAGATGGACTAATAGTAAAATTTACAAATAAAATATATTCGTATTTTTACTCACCTATTCAGTGTCAGGTATAGCTAACAATAAACAATAATAATAACACCACAAAAGTGAATTTAATAGCCTTTACGCGAAATGGTACCAATAACGGTTGTTTGTTGACAAGAAACAATAAAATAACATCATAGGAAATAATTTTACAATTTTACCACTTTTTAAGGGTGAAAAAGTTGACGAAAGCCGGACCCCCTCCTCCCCCTTGTCACAAACTGTCACACTTTCTTACACTCCCCCCCCTCTGGAGTGTGACGTACTTTTTGACGGCCCCATATAAAAAAATTTTTTCTATTGTTTAAAATAATAAAACTTTGTCTGAAGTAATTTAAAAGTATTAAAATGCAACAAAAAAAAATAAATGTTTTTTTTTAAAAATGTTAACAATTTGTTTTGGGCCGTTTTGACGGGTAACCGCTGAGTGTATCTCGGCTACTACGCAAAACACTATAATTGAAATTTGTGGGTCTCTCTTGCGTGAAGACATTGTTCGTGATCGTGAAGCAAATAATTCAGTTGCATTTTCTATACTGGCCGACGAGACAAATGACATTTCAGGCATTGAGCAGATGTCACTTGGTGTTAGATTTGTCAAAGAACAAAATGGGAAAATGATGGTCACAGAAGAATTCATGGGATATATTCCAATTGTCAATAGGACTGTCAATATTGTCGAAAAATGCTGCCCGGGTACCCGTCCAAATTTCGAACGGGTACCCGGGTTACCCGATCGAAACATCGCATAATTTTTCCCGTCATGACCGCTATAAAATGCTACCTAGCCACCTTCCATGCTCCTCATTTCACACAGTAGCTACACGGCCGACGTCTTAGGAGCGTACATAAATGACGTCAAGTGATGTTGGCCGATTTTTTACACGTCAAAGGTTGTCACAAAAACTTAGAGCTCCCTCCAATATGATATGACGTCGCAAAGATTTGCGTGCGCCCCCCCCTCCATTAAAGCCGCACTTCCTTTTGAAAATGAGCATGTGTCAAATAACTTTATTGTCATTTAGTTTTGTATTTAATGTGAAGTTGAACTCTAAAATTTGCTACACGCTTAAATCCATGTAAAGCGTCATTAAATAAATTGTAAGCAATCAAATATTTCAGTGGAGCTTTTATTTAAAGTTGCGCGTTTTGATGTGACGTCAGATTTATTCTTAAACACATCCCTCCCCCTCGTCACCATTGTGTGACCCTCTCCTCCCCTAGGTGCCTAACGTCATTTACGGACGGGCCCTTATCCATCTTACACAGTAACTAATTTATTGACTTTAAAAACTTACAAATTGTGGTGTATCCTTAAAATCAGTTTTTTTTGGGGACTCGGCGCACGCTGTAATGAACACGAAACACACTCAAATGGAGGGAGGAAGGATGATAGATAAACAACATCGACAATCGTAAACCCAATGTCGGCGTATTTCAAAGATCAAAGTTAGTGTCAAAGCAGGGGAACTTTTATTAACAAAATCCAACACAGGCTCTTTCATCTCTTTACAGTCCATCCTTATTTTCGGCAGAGGAGTTTTGTTTTCTTTATATGATTTATTGTATTTCCCGTTGACAGATAGTTCTCCTTAGACGCATTTCACAGCATATATTTGAAACAAAAATTTTCGTTTCATAAATTGTTTCGCAAAAAAACACAAAAGACGCATGCGAGCCGAAGTTTGGTTAATATTATTAATATAGACAATGAAGCCACATTTTCACGGGTACCCGGGCGGAATTTTAATACCTGGGTAATCTCACGGCAACGGGTAGCCGGGTCCCGGGTACCCGTTGACAGGCCTAATTGTCAATAGAACAGCTGAAGGTTTAACCAACACCATCATTACTAATTCATTAGAATTTTGATTAAATATGACAAAGCTTGTTGGTCAAGGATACTACGGATGTTCTACAATGGCAGGTAAAGAAGGAGGAGTCCAAGCAATAATTCGAAAAAAATACTCAAAAGCAGCATTTGTACATTGCATTTCACATAAACTAAATTATGCTGTGAACGATTTAAATAATGTCAATGTTGTACGAAACACAATAGGAACAATTAAGTCAATTATAGTGTTTTTCCGAGAAAGTAATCAGCAAAGAAAACTTATTCTAAATGTTCCTTTGCTATGTGAAACTAGATGGTCACATAAATATAAAAGCTTGCGGATTTTTGCTGAAAATGTTACAGAAATTGTTAAACAACTGGAATATTTAGAACAATCAGTAATGTAATCAGTTATACTTGCAGATATAATTCTTTTTTTTTGTTTGATAAATGTAAAGTGTCTTCCATGTAATAAACTTTCAGGAAATTTAGTTCAGTTTTATTGTAACAACCTTTTGACATTTTTTTTCTCAAATGTAGGGGGGGGGGCAAATGCCCCCCTTCCCTACGCCCATGAGTTGGAGGGGAGTTACAACATGCCACCGAACGGTGGCGGAACGTCCATGGACGGGCTTTGTTGCTCGTAATAACATATAGTGTTCTATCTTATTTATTACAGACGCTCCTTCTTTACAGAACATTATTGCGTTCTTATTATAAGCAAATTATTTTATCGAAAAAAAGGGGTTGGGGTATCGTTTCCTATCCCGAGCGGCAAAAAGCCACTGAATATATTTAAAAATAACCTTTTTAAAATAAATATTCTCCCGCTTCGCTAATAATCAGAGGAATATAACAAAGGAGTGTTTATTCTCAATAAGCATATTACACACAGTGTCACTAGCATAATATTTTGGGCATTTTAGAAAAAAGATGCGAAATGAATGTTTATAGTTTATCATAGAAACCATTTAAAACAAATTTTAAACATTTTCTCTGTTGTTGATAGGATAAAATTTTTCTTGAAGAATAAAAAATTAAAGCACATAGGGTGCGGAATAAACAAAAAGAAATAGTTTTATTCTTTATTATACTAAGCCTTTTTTCGAAGATAGGAAATAAATAATATTTTTTAAAGTTAATTAAAAATTGTACACCAATAAAAATATCAAAGATAGATATTTTATAAAATTTTTATAATCCGTGACTTTAACTTAGTTGCGCTTAAAGGAATGGTATTTTTGCGCATGCGCTGTTAACTTTGAAAATACCGCACCAACGGAAGGTTGATAGGCTTACATTTTAGGGCCAATGTTTTGTTTATCACGCTTAAGTTAATCTCATGCTTAGATTGCTACGGTCGTACTCAAATTAATATATTTATTTAGGTATAAGCCGTGAGACGGCATAATGAGTGAGCCGGTGGCAATGAAGGTTGGGGTGAATGTTGACATTCAAAGAACTGATGGTAAGAATTTCAGATTTGAAAAATGGATTTTAATATTACTAAACTAAGTAAATTTAAGGATTAGTCATTTTTTATTATGATATATTTGGTCATTCATTATTTATTACTATTACTAATATTAATATTAGTCAAAGTAAATATTAGTATTAGGAACAGTATGCAATTGTTATAGTTATTATGGGCTATAACTATAAGCTTAGCCTATGCCTATACTATGTCAATGATGTCAATTGTCAAAAGTAGGACGGAAATGAGAGACAAATACTAGTGTTCGTTCGTCCGTCGATACGACGAGGACCACTCTAGTCATCCGAGGGTTGTCTGTGCATGCGCAGATGGCTGATTAGGCCGATCCTTGCACGGAAGGTTCGGGAACAGAAGGGACGAGTGAAACATCTCCTGGAGGGTTAACAGTACTAGTGTCTAGAAGTAGAAGGCCTTTCTTTCCTCTTGTAATATAAATTTTAACACTTGCGGCCTTGACCCTTATTCACATTTCGACATTACCGCCGCGCTGTGCTACCGCTGGTACTATGCTTTGGTAACTAAACGAATACATTTAAAAAAGATTATAAATCGTTCACTTGTGAACTCCACTAACGTGTATTTTATATTATTTATAGTAATTATAGACCGGAATATTAAGAAAATGGTTTGATGTCACAGTCGCTCGCGTATTGGCTCTGGTATTCTGCCGTAACAAAACAAAAAATAAACTCCAGGTAATAAGCTAATACCGACTAAATGAAGTTACGGTTGACCTGTCCTGATCTAAGGACCGGTTAACCGTTAACAACCTTATAAAATATAGAATGATTACAGAAGTCGAACGCTGTATTTACCCAATTCGGTTAACAATTAAGAGGCTGAATTTCAAAGTCTACTATCAGTCAGTCTCAGAGATTATAATTTACTCTGTATCATATCATGTATAATGACAATGATTAAGAATGTAAATAAGCCCAGTTATGAATAGTTGAAATAAAAAAAAACAAGTGCCGCTTATAGCCACTGATCGCTATTTTGGCCCGATAGTCTGTGCTTTTTTTCTAGCCTAATGCACCAGAACTGCGTACCGGAACCTTTTTTCCACATACTTATTTTAACTTATTTTTATTACTGACTGGAATGCTTTTTCACACTGCGTTGCAGTACCTATTTTTTTAAAGAAAAAAAAAGCACTAGGTTTTAGTAATCGTAAAACCTGGTTTGATACGCTAAGTAAGCAACAATATTAAAGGATATTCTTTATAGGGTTAAAAAGCATGGTTTATCAAGCATTACTGGTCCCATGGTAATGTGTAGGATTGATGTGCTAGAGGTAGGGTTCGAATTTCAGATGGGGGTCTTTTTTTTTCTCCCCCATTTGTCTTATCAAACTCAATTAGGATACCGGCGAACAGATTTTTCATTGTCTTAGGTTTTTTTCATGAATGATCTTGTTGGTTTTGGAGGCCGTGAAGTCGATCCCGCTGTACAGACAAAGCATAAGCAAAGAAATAATATACTGTTTCGTTTATTTTGAAATTTTATACCTTAATTACGTGTTAAAAAATCTGCTCTACAAATACGAAAATGACCACACACCCCCTCCTTCCCAATTTTTGTTATTACTGTTCATAAAAAATTAAATAGAACGCAAAAAATATTTTTAAAAACAGGCCAAAAGCAATGAAATTAAACATTATTTATAAACCACCTGGGTCCAAATAGCAATTATAGGCTATAGGGACCTGGGTCCAAATAGCCGCAGCTTTAAAAAATCCTGTTATGTAAGACTAGTAAAACAGTATGTAATAATGTAAAGCCTAACTAATCGAATTGTCTACATACACCCCAGCGGTGTACCTAAGTACCTAGGAATAGCATTATTTTTGGACTGCGTTAACTGTAACTGCAGCAGTGCCAGTGTACCTAGCAAAATAAGGTGGCTCTGGTCTGGGGATACAGCAGCAAAAATTAATCAATTCATTTGGTCTTGTATTCATAATGAATGAACATTAGTTATATATCATAATCATGTTTCCTAACTATTTCTTACTTTACCTTCCCTGTAATACATATCTGCTTCCTCACAGCACCACTATGGTTCTTTGCTCTCATATTTGATGGGGTAAACAAGGATAAAAACGAAGGAGAACTGAACAGGGTGCCACTGCTAAGAAAACTTTTACTGTCTAAGGCAAATTTTAAAAATTCAATACATTTATGTTAAATCGACATTTTATTGCTGACTTATTAAGGGGCTGCCCTTTGGCCTTTCATGCCCCACTTTGTGGTCCTCATACTTCAAAGTTTCCCCAGCACTGAGATGTATAATGTACATAGCTGTTGAAAAGACACAAAGATTGTTGCGGCGAATGTTGGGGCAATTTTGTCTAGTTTATATATTAATTTTTTATGGATGCTATATCACTGAGTTTACAGGTATAATTTAAAATAATGTAAGTTTAGCTTTAATATTTTTACACTGTTAAAGCATGGTTCCTGTATTATGTCTGTAAATTTTTCCAGGCCGGGTTCATTCAGCAGTTATCAGCGGTATCAACAAAGACACTAGAAGTGTTACAGTTGAGTGGTATGAAAAAGGGGAGACGAAAGGGAAGGAGGTAATTTTTTGTATCATTAATGAATTTGTTGTTATTCAAGGTGTTGTTTTTTTAAAACAGATAATATGGCCCTGAAAATGCTTACTCAGCTTGTGATGTGAATCTATAGATACGTTTAATTCAATGACTAAATAAATCATATTCTTAAATTTGAAATGAAACAGAGTGGTCAGAGTAGGTCTTAACAAGGCTAATAGTGCTCTCTCTCTCTTTCATCTCCCCCCTCCCAAATTTCTTTCTTTGTGTCTTGCTGCTTTTAGTTCGATCAGTCACTGCTTACACCAAAGCTTGACACTAAATAATAAGTAATAGGCTTTTACTAGAACTGTCATTAAAAGCTCAATAGCTAGCTTGCTGTATTGATAAGTTTTGTTTTTATTGAAAATTAAAAAATGTTTAAATACATACAGACAATAGTTTATTAATTTTAATTTATTGTTTCATTATTTTTGTCTTACAAATAATTTCTGCAATAAAATACACATCAGCTTATTTTATTTAGATTGAAATGGATGCTATTACAACATTGAACCCACATTTGATCCCGCCTGGTCCTGAGGATAGCATAGCTGAGCATAAAAGCTCATCTAAGGTAATAAAAAGGCATTTAAATTAATATTACTGTCTTGTTCAAAGTTTTTAAAATACTTTTTAAAATATTGTCTTTAAAAGGTTGTACTCGCAAAAATATATTTAAAAACACTTAACATTTTTTGTGTTTTTGCTTTTCACTCACTAATCCTGCTTGTTGGTTTGTATAGCCTGCATTATCTTTAAATATTACAAGTTCCTTCAAAGTTAAGTTTTCAGTTTGCTTAAATTCACTTCAATCAAATTATTGTTATTGTAAGTCTGGTTCATTGAACAAAAGCTCACATCTACTTCTTAATTGTTTGTGCAGTTAGTATTTCTTCAAATAAACCCCCCCCCCATATTTTAAGCCTTGTACATAAAAATTACATTTTTACTAAAATTTTAGAAAGAAAAAATATTGTAATAATATTTTTTTTTATGTACCATTAAAGAATTATAAGTAGAAGATGCATTGAAATTTAAACTAATATTTTTTAATATTCATTGTAGTGCTTTTAATATTAAATTTGGCTACCAAACATTCTCATCTACACATTTGCAGAGTCTTGGATTATAAGACATTTTAAATTATATTCTATTTTTAGTGAGTATTTGAAATAAATTCTACATTTTATAGTTAGGGGGGTTGATTATACTTTAAAAATATTGGTTTTCCTGTCCAGACCTTGTTTGAATTTCTTTTCAAATCATAGAAAATGGTGTTTAAAACAGCAGTCAGTAATTACTCTTTAAGATGAAATTGTTTTTTTCAAGTGTGACATTACACCCTTTTTTCATGGGAAACCTCTTAAAAATTTATTACAATTTTAAAACTGAACTTCTATTCACAGTTTCTTATTTTATATTAATGATATGGCGTGTAAAACTTTTATTAGCAAATCCATGAGTTGAAGATCATTGCTCCATTAACTCATTTTGTGTGTTTTGTTTGCGTATGTAAAGTACAAATATATTTTATAATTCATTGGTGATAAGTTACATTATGAAGTGTGTGGTTCAGATTATTATATATAATTAGCCAAGAAAGATTGGTACTTCCCAAAGTTTTGGAGAAAATTGTGCTAATTTAAACAATATAAAAACTTATGACATTATTATGAACATTTTGCTTATCAATAGTAGTAATTATATTATCGTAAAGTGCTTTTTAGTTTTAGGCCCATTGTCTTTTAGTGTAGAAGTTTGAGGTTCATTAACTGTATTCAAGGTCTTTAAAGACATTGTTTAGCCAAAATTTGAAATATTAAATTGAAAAAGTCAGGTTTCTCAACAGGCTGTTTAATTAGCAGATAAGTTATTGCTAACACTCATTAAATTGATTATAGATTTAGTTTAAAAATATATAATTACTGTACTTACTGACATATTAGCTGAATTTAAAATAAATATCAGAGAGACAGCATTTTCCATGTATAACATCAACGATAATAAACATCTAGTCGAACATATAGCCAAAAGTAACACTACACTTATAAAAAAAATCAGTTCACATCATCTACAACTGAAATTTAATAACTGTACCAGTGATAATGCTTTGAATCATGTCTATTCTGAATTTCTCAACGAATGTGAATGCTCCATTATGTATTCCAAGTAGTCTTTTCTTTTTTCACTTTGTCATGTCAAATTTTACAAGATGAATAAGTAAGATAATAGCTGTGATTTGTTGCATGAGGAACTCTATATTTCCTTGCACTACATTAAAAGGTTTCTTTAATATGCGTTTTCAAGTTCTACTGCTACTCTGACACATTTGCGAAATAAATAGTGATTCTGAGGTACATCATTTGATCTAAATATACATTTGCATATTTGGAAATATAAATGCAAACATCCCATCGGCCACAGATTGAAGTCTTGATTGCAAAATCTTTTCGTTTTAAGTTAAGTTGTAACAATAAAAGATAATTTGCTATTTATTTGTTGAAGCGCACATCATGAGTAAACATTTTACCACTGCAAAAAATATGAACAAAATAAATATTAATTTTTAAAAAATGTATATCTTAGATTCGGGTATGTTTTTAAAATACACAATTTTTTAAAGGCTTATCATGTCCTAAAAAATTTATGATGTAGCAGACTTCAAGATATATTTTTATATATTATATTATTTCTTAAAGTTGGATTGTAATAAAATATAAGCTGTTTCATCAAATTCCAGCTTACGAAATGTAACTCACAAAAGCTGTAAGTGTGATGCACTAAATTTAAAATTTAAAAAATAATGATTATTGTCAATCTGGCATACCATAATGGCCACCCATCAGATTCCAACAAAAAACAGTAGGCAAGAAGAAGCAATGGATGAAGATGATGATCCACCCAGCAGTGCCAGCTCTGGTTGCTACCTCAATGGAAATGCTGAAAACACTCCTCAGCACAAAGCTCAGGCTAAACGACCGGGCAAGAGAAGTGTGGCCAGCAGACAGGGTGAAAAGGTATTCATTTCACTACTTCAGTGCCTTCTGAAGATGGATCTTATCTACTTTAAGCTTAACTTATTCAGTTATTGGGTATAGGAATGTATTGTTAAATATTTTATGCACATAGTTCATCTTAACTCTAAAACTGTCACATTTGCTAATCATCAGACACTAGTAAAATGGCCTTTAAAAGTTTGAATGATTGAGAATGTTCATGGCTAAAGGGAAATCATTACACAGAAATAAATAATAAATGTTAGCTTCCTATTTCTGTTTCTAACCTGGTGTAAACATACTTTTATCAGGTTAAATGGTAGTTTCATTTTTATTTATTTATTTTTTACTCCCATTATGTGTTATGCAGTGTGAAGTTTCAGATCACAGACTTTCATTGTATATTTCAAATGGGTAAAAGTAAAAATGCAAACCAATGATTTCAGAGGTGATATGATTGCTTTAGCAATGTTTCCGACATGAAAGTCATATTTGACAGATATGTGAAAATCTAAAACATGTCTTGTCACTGTATCCTCTGGTACAAAGCTCTTATAAGTTTTAAGAGGTTTAACAGTGATTTAGCTTTTATTAATGAATTAACCATAATCATTTAATGTAAAACAGCTTGGTTAAGCATAACTTCAAAATGGTGGTACTTATCAATTTTGTTTGTCTGATGATTAACGCTAAACTATGTTGTTGTTCTTACAAAAATTGTATCTATTAATTTAAGATAATGAAAAGACTATTAAGTCTTAATATTTAACTTTACATTAATGTATACATTTCTTATACTTGACAATGGATTTACAAATCTAGTTTGTTATTTAATGATAATCAAGCACTGAAGTAAATGTCATCCCTTATCAAATGAAAGAAAATTAAACAAATTAATAACTTATTTTAAAAAATTAGTACATTTTCAGCTGTTTTAATACTAATGGTGTGTGAGTCCAAACTGATGGCTACTTCAAGTCATTTTGAAAGCCTCTATTAATTTAAGATAATGAAAAGACTATTAAGTCTTAATATTTAACTTTACATTAATGTATACATTTCTTATACTTGACAATGGATTTACAAATCTAGTTTGTTATTTAATGATAATCAAGCACTGAAGTAAATGTCATCCCTTATCAAATGAAAGACAATTAAACAAATTATTAATAACTTATTTTAAAAAATAAGTACATTTTCAGCTGTTTTAATACTAATGGTGTGTGAGTCCAAACTGATGGCTACTTCAAGTCATTTTGTGGTCGGATAAGTCGGATTTTGGTCGGATAAACGATCCTCGGTCGGATAAACAAAATCTCGGTAGGATAAACGTTCCTCGGTCGGATAAAAGATATAAATAAAAGAATGACGAGGCTCACGTTGCACATTGGTTTGGAAATACCAATAGTTCGCAGCGGTATAAAACTGTTGTTTACCTATGACAGAGTCCCCTGTCCATATCGATATCATATCGTATATATCTATAGTTTTATTTTTTTTTAAATGTGTGTTTTAAAACAAAAGTCGAAAACTAAACTTATACAAACAAATTACAGATATTAAACAAAATAATTCTAGTTAAAGATGACATTGTAAACATTAAGTGCACTGTGATTGAAACAGATAGAAATTGTGAAATTACTTACGCTTAGCCATAGTATAGATCTAGTAACCGCGTAATAGTAATTAGTGTAATATACTAGATCTAGATATTCATATTAGGATTTTGGTTAAAAATATATCATGATCTGAGTAAATAATAGATATCTATCCCCAACTATTAAAGTATTGTAAAAGTTTTTAATGGGGGATACTTTTAAGTTAAGGCAGATATAGATCTATGTTTGACAGCAAAATAGCTAGTCTAGATTCTAAGTAAGGGGAAGAGAGAAAAAAAATGACCATTCGATTCAAAACTTTGAAAATGCCCGGTATCTTTATAAATCAACATATTTTCTTAAAAACGGTCATAAAACGTCAAGAAAAGTATGAAGATTCATTCCAGTTATTAATTTAATTTTGTCATATCTTCAAAAAAATTTTGGGAGCAGTGTTAACTACGATTTTTGTGCTTATTGTTTAGCTGCTTTAGCAGCAGTCGCCATTTTGTCTGCTTGAAGTCAATAGATCTCTCTAATCTAGTATTTTGTGAAAATTAAAAACGAAAAAAACCTTAGGCTTAGCCTAGCCACGTCTAAAATCTAGATCTAGTTCAGTTAATTTCTTTTAAAATACTTAAACAGTCACGGTATGCCAAAGTCACAACTATTAAAGCAACTATTTAAATAGGTTTAGATCTAGATTTTGTTTCAAATCAAAGCTTATTTTTTATGATTAAATAGATTAAAAATCAGTCCTGTTCAGTGTTGAAAATTATGTGCTAAACATATAGAAATCTAGATTCTAGTCTAGTTAAATGGTTACAATTTAAAGTGTGTTAACTAACATTTTTTTAGGGTAGGCTGCAGTAGGCAAATTCTTGACTAAAGTCTTAAGACTAGTTTACTTTTTGTCAGTTTAATTTTGTTCCTTACTTCACTATCCAGATATTGACAATTTGTATACTATTACAAAAAACACTATCAATCCCATCAACATGGGGAAATGTTATTTTAATTCAGACTGGTTAAAATACACTTCTTACTCTGAGTGGCTTGAACAACTAAGTGTTAATATACAATACCGAAAGTTAAATTTTTACTTGTCGAATATATACTTTTACTTGTCGGTTGGATGGAAGATTTTTTTGGTGGCTGGTAGGATTTTTTTGGACCAGATTTGGGTGGACACCCTGAATTTTAAATCTTAGGAATTCTCATCAATTTTTTCTCAACTCATACGATTATCAAACAGATTTTAATGATTGACTTATGTTTTGTTCAACATATCTTAATTTCCTTACAAGCACATGCGAAATTGGTGATTCTTTAATAAAACTCTCTTATTTTCGAAGAGAATGTGGCATTTGAAGAAGGAAAGAAACAAATAACACTTTCTTGCATTAGGTAATTTATGCCTGTAATAAAAACTACAAAGAGTAATCAAATGAGTGGATTTCACCAGGAGTTGGGGTAGAATATATGTATTAATGTTAACCCACTTCTTACATTTCTCAACAAGCAACGAAAGTATAACTGTCACATTCAAGCTGCCCCCTTTTAACAGTTAATGTTATAATTAACTAAAGCACTTGCCCATGATATATATATATTTAAAAATTTAAAATATCTCTTCTCATTTATTTAAAACTAGATGATTATGGCACTTATTTTGCTCCTAAATTTATTAAAGTTGCCCTTACACATGATTTACTGTTCTAAGCATAGTCCAGTGCTCCTGCATGCCAAGTTCAAATATTACATTTAAAAACAATCTAAATTCCTGGTAGCTATATTATAATGAGTTGTTATTTTGGAGACATTTAATCTGATTGACTTTTGTCTTCAGTAGTTGATGATCTTTTTATCGCCATACCCAAAAATGTGGTATTAGTCTGTCAAGTTTACTTCCCTTAGATATTGCACTCTAGCTAGTAACAATCTTGAAAAAAGATAGATGATGCTTTCATTTAGCCTAAGAGTCCCAGATTGAAATTAAGTTACATTTTGTATAATATTTCTTTTTCTAGAGTAAGGGTTAAAGCATTTCTTGCCAGTAGAACTAAACTAAAACTAAAAAAACAAAAATCTTTAGCCATTAATTGAAGAATAAAATTTATTTACATGTAACTGTTTATTTCAGAGAAACATGGCACCACCCCCTGATCCCCCTCGAGGTGGAAACAAAGGTAACTGTCAAGAGAGGTTCTTACTAACATTCTTTTCTATTACATGCAGACTGTTAAAATGTTCACTTTAATTGTATTGAAAACCAACTACAACAAAACGATTTATGAGAAAATGTTTAATTGTGATTATAACATGAACACAAAATGGTGGTTCAAAAATTTTAGTTTAAATAAAAAAAAAGCTTTTGATTGCTATCCATTGGTGTTGGCAGCAATACACTATACCAAATAACCATTGTCGCACACAAGGAAATTGTTTGTTTTTTTTTAAAATGTGTGTTGTTTCAGAGCTCTTTTAATTGGCCATCAATCACAGATAACCATTCAAGCAGCGCTACCGCAAACCTCCATAAATCATAAGTACCGTATTCCCTCGCTATTTGCGGGGAGTTACGTTCCCCCCTCCCCCACCACCACTAAAAATGGCAAAAAACATGAATATTTGATGCAGTTCTAAATTGCCTTTGTATTAGATCATATACGGTTATAAATTCTTCCCAAACACTTTCTTAAGACACTCTTACTCATTAATTCAGTAATAATGTAGTAATATTGCATACTGTTATGAATTTCACTAATGTAGTATTGATAATGTATACACATTTTAATTTTGTACTGCAACAATATTTTAATAAAAAGAAATGAGTACAGGAGAACGGTAACACCACATAGCGTTGTGGGGGAAGCTTAGTACTGACATATCCCGGAAAAGCGCTTATAGTCTCTATGACCTACAAAAACCCGGTTTACGCTGTATTTGTTGTTTTGACGATGTGATAAGGTTAAGAGCCTAACCCGCGAATGGAGAACCGCGAATAATTGAGGGTATACTGTACTGTTAACTGAGGGAAACAAGCAGACATTTGAAGATTTTATGTTTTTTTTTAAAAAGTTTGTTGTTGTCGCTATTTATAATAGTTCCATCAGCAAGATCACGGCCTAGCTATGCTGTTCCACCAAAATCCAATTCTTCCTCTCAACAAAATGGCCAACCAGAGCCTGCTCCAGCTCCCTCAGACTCACGCAAGTCTCTTGTGCCTACTTCAAATAATGCAGGTAAGTTGCATATTAAAAATCATTGACTTTTGGATTGAATATCACTCTTTTCCTTTGTAAAAAAATATATATAAATCAATATTTTAACGAACGCTGCTCAATTTCTTTTGATCTAGGAAGGAGAAAGTCTAATTGTGTGAAGGAAGTAGAAAAGATAAAACAGAAGCGAGAAGATCGCCGGGCCGCTCATCTCGCCATCAAAGAGCAGTACGAAAGTCACTTTGACACAAGTGATCCTAACTGGGAATTTTTAGCAATGATCAAGTAAGACTTCAAGATGGAGGCACGCTTAATCAATATATATATCTTATATTTTTATGTTGGATTAAATTCTTCATTTTAGAGTATTAAATAAAGTATCTGAAATTGATAAACATACAATAAAAAGTCAAATTATTTCCCATCACCAGGGATTTTCGAAATAATCTTGATTATCGTCCTATCACATCTTCGGATCCTATTGAAAATCATCAAATTTGTGTTTGTGTGAGAAAACGACCTCTCAGCAAGAAAGGTTAGTGTTTAATTTGTGTTGAAAGTCTGTGTAAATGAAGTACATGAAAATTTCAGCAAGTCTTCTAAAACTCTTTTTTATCACTTGTCTTTTTATATATTTTTTTTAATGCATTATCCCCATACAGTTTGGAAAGTAGGAAGGGTTCAAACTGGGAAATACTACAGAAAGTTCTGGGTAGTCTGAAACTTTGATTCATGAAAAGAAAATCTAAGCATCTTCAATGACATTTTACTGCTGTGTTGCCATTTTCCTCTCCAGTGACATCACATTTAAACTATTTTTTGGCTCTATCATATTGTTAGTTATCAATGGATGAACAAAATGTTAATTGAGCCATTTTCTAGGAAAATATTAATCTAAAAGTTAAAAATTTAACATTGGTGGATCCTGCTAAATTTGTGCAATACACAATAGTTTCAAAGCATCTGTTCCACTCATTTGGAGCATCCCAGATTTGTTTTAGTTCTGTAAACTCTTCACTCTTAAAGGACAACCCAGGTTGTCTGAATTAAAGAAAGAAAACAAAATTAAATTGATTTGTGTAAATTTACTTGACAACATAAAAGAATGGATAGGGCTTAGTTGAATGAATTATTGGCCGCCGCTCAAGATAGGAAAATTTAGATATTGTCTGTTGATGTGTCCATGTGCTCCCCAACAGTCATGGGACTGATGATCATAGTGATAATGATATATTTATAATATGAATTATTGGTTTGATGAAATTTATTGTAGATTTTATGAAAAATATTTTTAGAATGAGTCCAACAATTTAACAAAAATTAAACTTATGAGTCTTAAAAATGTCACCAAGCTGCATTTTAATTAACATGAAAAATGGATTATTAATTTGGGGGAAAACATTGGAACAATCTGATTGGTTTGATTTATTGTGACATTACAACTCTAACTGTGCTGGTAAATTAAAATTTTGCTTTTTGAATTTCAGAAATCACCAGAAATGAAGCAGATGTGATAACAGTTCCCAATAAAGAAAATGTGATAGTTCATGAACCAAAGCTCAAAGTTGACTTGACCAAATATTTAGAGAACCAACAGTTTAGATTTGACTATTCTTTTGACGAAAATGCCACCAACGACATCGTTTACAGGTAATTTTGCTTTATCACTGTAATTTTATTTATTACATTCTTGTAATATAAATAGTAACACTCACGGCCTTGACCGTTATTCACATTTTGACATCATTGCTATGTTTTACTTCTCATCACTCTATGCCTCAGCAACTTAACTTATTTTAAAAAAACAAATAGTTCATTAGCTGAACTCCACTAACAGTGATGTCATGTATACAATTTATATACAGGAATAATAAGAATGCGCTTTGATGTCACCGTCTCTCGCGTTTTGGCTCTTGTATGCTGCTGTAACACGACAAAAAATGAACTCCGCGTAATAAGCTTATACCAACTAATTGAAACCACGGTTAACCGGTCCTGATTAGACAGGACCAGTCTCGATCTGAGGACCAGTTAGCCGTTGACAATCTTAGTCTTGATTTAAAAAAAAAGTATTTATGCTTAATAAAAGAAACTTATATTAGCAAACCTTGCATCAGGAGATTTCTCAAAGTGAGAATGTTTATTTAGATTTAAGTTTTAATAAAGCATGCACATGTTATCTTGTAACATCTTGTAAAAAAATGAATTGTTTTCTAAAGGTACACAGCTCAGCCTTTGGTTGAGTGCATATTTGAGGGTGGAATGGCCACTTGTTTTGCCTATGGACAGACTGGCAGTGGAAAAACTCATGTAAGATAACTAAAACTATTTGTTTCTGTTAAATTTAGAATTTCTTGTCAATATCATTTAGTTTTATTCAGTATCTAATGAGAATAGCTTATTGTTCCAGACTATGGGTGGTGACTTTTATAGCAAAGGACAACAAGACTGTAGCAAGGGGATTTATCTATTAGCAGGTAATTTATTATGTACATTTTTTTTAAAAATTAAATTTTGTTACTTATAACAAAAAATAGCCATCAATATGTTTTTTTAATGGTATTGATTTTGAACTTGACGTGTCTTGAATCCTACTTAAAAGTTAAAATTTATTGTTAAAATTTGCCATATTTTCAAAAAAAGGTTTAACATTTTTAATAGTTCATTTTGAATGTAGTTCCTTTAACTTTAATTCATTAATGCTTGTATTTTATTTTATAGCAAAGGATGTTTTCAAATTGTTGAACTCTAAATACAAGAAACTTGATCTTGTTGTTGGAGCAAGTTTTTTTGAAATTTATAGTGGGAAGGTAATTAATAAGATAGTTTTATTGTTGTAAATTTCTTATACTTTTACAATGTATAATACATTTACTTCTTAATAATCTTAGATTGAAATCTTTTTTGAAAAGTGATGCACAGTCATTGAATAGGCTGAAATTACTTTCTTATACCCACAGGTATTTGATCTATTAAATGAAAAAGCAAAATTGAGAGTGTTGGAAGACCACAAAAACCAAGTACAAGTAGTAGGTTTGCGAGAAGAGATAGTTACCAACACAGACCAAGTTCTACAGCTCATTCAACATGGGAACAATGTCAGGTGAATAAAGCGTAGTATAATGAATGTGATTTATATGTGAACTGTCATAAGGACTGGTGCAGGCCTGTCAACCATTCCGATTTTTTCGGAATAATACAGATTTTTTACCCGATTCCGAAATTCCGACAAGACCTTTAAAATTCCGATTTTTTTTTACTATAAAAAATTTTCACATTATGAAAATCTGAAAGTGGCAACAAAAATAATCATAAAATAATAAAATTCCAGTAAGAATGGCGGTGATGTATTTCGATAATGCCGCTTCCTATGCTTTTTCCTGCACTCCCGTCTCTAAATCTTTCTTCCTTGGCCATCCGATCGTACATTATTCCCTTTCCTGGTCTAATAGAAAAAAAAATTTCAGCTGATCTATGAATTTTTTTAATTTAAAAAAAATGGATACATTTTTAAAGAAAGCTGCTAAAAACGGGTTTCCAGTGACTGAGCTTGAGAGTGTTATTACTAGTAATAAGCCTAGTCTAACTAAATAAAAAGAAAAGACGTCATTCGTTTTCAAAACTGTCAGTATTTGGAAAAACACTAATTTAGTCGGTCATTGCCCTGTGGCAAAATATTTGCAATCTGTTCCAGACCTGATTATCTGTTGAAAGTGGTGGGTTCAATATATCATAAAAATAGTTTAATGCAAAAATTACAACTGCTGATAAATTAGTTAAGTAAACTAAAAGTAATGAATCTACATCTGTTAACAATTTCTTTGTTGAAGGAATAGGAAATTCAGTTTCATTTATGAGATTGAGAGTTTTATTTACCACCCTTCTTTTTGGAAGAAATAAATATTTTTCCAATGCCCATCTTTTTAATGCCAGAGTCAAAGAAATGTTTCCAGAAAAATTACAATGAAACAAGGGCAATCATTAATTTTGATTCAGTTACTGATACTCTTTCTGAAGTTTCTAACTTAAAAATGATTTAAATATTTAACTGCAATCAATTGCAAAGCTAACTTCAATTGACCCAAGAACTGTTAGACAAGTTCAGAAAGGCCACTAGTCACTAGGGAAATGATGGAAAGCTTGAGTTCTGTGCAGCCTCTGTTCATATGTTAAAAACATGGTTATTTTGTTGTGTAGATATCTGTATGTAATGTAAACATTTCCAGTTATGTTTCTCTCATATTATGTGGTGCTCTGTAGACACTTGCAATTAAAATATAATGTATTTAACTTAATAACTTTATATTTATTTAGTATGTAGTTTTTAAACCAGCGCCTCAGGGTGCTGCGACTCCGTGCGTGGACCCCTATACAGATTTTTTTTCTTGGCAGGTCTGCTGGTGATCTGTCCTCAAGGTCGTTGTGGTGTTTGATATGGTTTAAGTGGCCTCTACTGAAATTTGAAATGACAATTTGTTCATGCTTTACATGGATAGAACTGTTTTAAAATAGTTTTACTTTGTTCCTGTCAAAAACAAAAATTCATTTATGATAGTTTACAATGTAATTGATGTGACTGAAGGATGTTTTCCTTATGCAGGACTCGATCTTTTTCTTTATAAATTGCATTTAGCTCTCAGCGCTGTGTTGCTTCTGGTACTATGGCAATCACCAGCTTTTGAAATTCTTAGTTATTTTATAACCAACAAGGCCACGCGTCAAATTTCAGCCTTGCATGGTGTGCTGGTGACGTCACAGCCTGCTTGCGTTCAGGCCTGTGTTGCTTCTGGTACTATGCCAATCACCAGCTTTTGTTCTTCTTAGTTATTTTATAACCAACAAGGCCACGCAAAAAATTTCAGCCTTGCGAGGTGTGCTGGTGACGTCACAGCCCGCTTGCGTTCAGATACTTTTCAGAGCTGTGTCAGAGTGAAATGACTCGCGAATTTTGTGTTTGCAATGTTGGAGAATATAATAAAAGTTTGTATCGATAAGCGACATTGGTTTTTATTTTAAATTTGTAAATTTCTGCTGTTAG
Organism: Ampullaceana balthica; assembly: GCA_944989445.1. Classification (NCBI taxonomy): domain Eukaryota; kingdom Metazoa; phylum Mollusca; class Gastropoda; family Lymnaeidae; genus Ampullaceana; species Ampullaceana balthica. The sequence goes on along the minus strand of CALYLW010000142.1, from coordinate 941,151 downwards.
TTGGTGCACATATACCTTTTGTTGTTAGCAAACATGTATGTACATTTTTATAGCATGCCGATAGCTTCATCAAACAAATAACGGCAAAAAAACAGACAGTTTACCCACCCCCACTCTAAGACCATTGTAAGCTGAGGGGATCGTATGGAATAACAAAATGTACCTGTGCAGACTTGTTGTCATTGGCAACCATTCATCCTTCAACCTCATTTTGACTCAATTACTACTACTTTGTTCTCATTGTTTCATTCATAAGAAGTGGCCGTGTGCAAAATCCATTTAACTATTGGTTAGAATTAATTAAAATGTGTCAAAAGTTGAAGGTTCAAAAGGAGTTCCTAATTTATTTGTGTACATTTTTATAGAGAAGAGTTCGCTTTGTCGTGAGTCATATATAGGTCATGATAAACAGCAACGCCGTTGTGTAAAAAAAACACGTGCATGTACATTCTCATTTATTAACGCTAGTGATGGGACGATACCAAAATCATAGGGTGCTTACTGTAAACAAGGCTCCCCAGATTTTAAAATATATAATATAACAGACTGCAGACAGTTTACCCACCCCCATGCCCACACCATTGTTGCTGGTTAGTCCGATTAGCATCAAGTTACCGAAGGAATTCTAAGTCCATTGTAATTGTAAGCTGAGGGGGACGGACCGAAAGAAGATGATTAGGAAGAGAATGGTTCGGGGACAGTGAGGGGATGTGTAGGTTACTTATTTGTGTAGCTTGTAAGGCACGCAAGTGCCTTCCAAGGCACAGTATTGCTCAATCTGGGAATCACCGCAAGGCGGCAGCGTGGCAGGCAGGAGTAAATGAATTCGTTATAGTTATGTACTAGGAAAAAAAACTGCGCTAACGCAACAAAGGGTTATATTTAAACTTAAACGGTCCTTAAAAACGAACGGTCTTAACAACCTTAGGAAAGAGTGAAGAAATAGGGTCCCGATATTCCGATAAGATTCTGATTAATTGTCCCACCTCTAATTAACGCACAACACGTACATAAAGAAATTTGAAGCGCATGTTAATATTGGTTTTCGTTTTAACTCGATCATCGGTTATCTCGATGCCATTTTTCATACCCCAACGCCGTCGACTTAACCGGTTTTGGCTGTATTTCAATAACTTTCAAAGACATGTATCCTAAATCTAAATACATTTAATGTTTGTCTGTTAAGAGATTATATAACTTTTTAAGAACTCAATAATTTTTATTTTCCAGGACTTCAGGACAAACATCAGCAAATCAACATTCTTCACGGTCTCATGCAGTCTTCCAGATCATCTTACGGCAAAGGTAGTGCTGAAATAAATGCAATTAACATATTGTTGCATATTTTGGTATCATCAAGAATTTGTAAAATTCAAAGATGTTATTCAAATTATTATATCTGCAAGGTTTATAAAATGTTAATGATATATGTTTGTTTTTTTAAATTTTAGAATAAGAAACAAGATACATGGGAAGTTTTCACTTATTGATCTTGCTGGTAAGTTGTTGATGATTATATCAAAAGGTTCTAAAAGGAAATCATTTTAAAAAATGTATTTGGACATATGACATAACTTTTGCAAAATGTTTTATTGCAAAGTTTTGCGAATTCCTAAGAAGACATAAAATACAATAACTTACACACTGTTCTTCATTTACTTCGTAAATAAAATCACTATTTATTGCTTTCTAATTTCAATATTGTGAACTTATTTTTTAAGGAAATGAACGAGGCGCAGATACATCCAGTTCAGACCGAAACACGAGAATGGAAGGGGCTGAAATTAACAAAAGTCTGTTAGCACTGAAAGTGAGTCAAAATATAAATAATACTGTTGCTCTTCTCTTTTTTTTGCTGAGGGTGTGGGGAACATCAATTTTTTATTATAAGAAAATATAATTTAAACACGAAAGTTAGTTTTTTAAAACATTTTACAAATATAAATAAATGTCTCTCCAAGTTTAAAAAAAAGTTATATCAATATATAAAAAAGCTAGACCCCTTTGAAATTAACTTTCTTTAAAATCATGCACAGATTGGATAAGTGCATTCATTTACCTTCACATACCTACTTAAATCAACGATAAATTTTAAATATATTTGATAATTTTATTAATTAATTGATTGTTTAATCTTCTCAGGAATGCATACGAGCACTTGGAAGAAAAGGAGCACATCTCCCTTTCAGAGCCAGTAAACTAACACAAGTGCTACGAGATTCTTTTATTGGAGACAAATCTCGAACTTGCATGGTATGTGCTTATTTTTGTCGATGAACTTTGCTGTTTACTGTTATTTTACACTTGCAATTCTATGCTAAACCTATAAGAACATTTAGGAATTTAAAATATTTTAAATAATATTTCTATGTTGTACTGTGTTTTTTGCAATTTTTAGTTTTTTTAGAGTCCTGTTAAGCATTTTTTTTCCTGACCCTAGGTATTTGCAAACTGCTGCAGTATGTGGTTAGAAATGTTATTAAGTTACAATTAGTAAAGGGCACAGCCAATTAGACAGGTTTTCTACTTCCTTCCCAAAATACAAACCTTGTAAACATGGCAATTTCAGTCTGTTCTTAACAAACAACCCAACATTTCTGAATTTCTCTATGTTTATTTCTAACCCACTGTAGCTGGTTACCAATGTTCATCAAGGATATCAACAAGCCGTAGTTTATCAGTCTTCAATATTTCTTCTAACCAACACAATACAAAGCCTGTTTCTTCTTAATTTCTGTTTCCTTTACATTTATAACCCACATGCTCATGCTCTTTTAGCTAGTAATTTTTTTTTCCTTGAATGTCAAGTCTCATTGTTCTGTACCCACTAACATCCCTTTTCAAATGGTTGAGCTTGCTTTAACCTTCAAGTTATTAAAGGCCATAAAATGGCACTCGGTTAAGCTTTATTTTTCCTTTGTAGTTGGAAATAATGTATGATGCCTACCAGAATTTTACAAACAATATATTGCCACTGCTGTAACCACCTAGAAACTCGACTTGATCACAGCTCATGTGAGCTCTTCTCTTTGAATAAATTTACAATCCCTGTATATGAGATGTCAGCAACCTTCTTGAATATGGCTGTACTGTAAAAGCAGCTGGTTTATCCACCTCTGTCAATTACAAACCTTCTGATGGCCACACCACCCTAATCATGTAGTAACTTCATCCTTTTGTTCTTCTACGTTTGCATTGACTTTGCAATTATTGATTTTTGATGAGATACGAATTAACTGGAGAGAAAAAAAATGTCTTCCAAATGCCTTACATCAGCATAAAATAAAATAAATGCTTAGGCGTTATTGAAACTTACTAGTGATAATGTGGACAGAAAAAAGTATAATTCAAATGTATCAACCATTACAATCTTTAGGCTAAGCATACGTGTCATGAAAATGCAGGTTTTCTTATTATTTTCTCTCACAGTATAGGAACGTGCCCAAATTTATTGCCTCCCACCCACACCACATTTGGATCTAAGCCATGTGGTTGGAGCTGCATTTACTCTATTGAAGCTACATAAATTCCATAGTTTATATTCTAAAAAAATATCAATTCTCCTTAAGCAGCCAAAATGTAATTTAGTTTGGAAACAATGCCACAATACTAGACTATGCGATTATTATCACTTCAGAATGTCACTGAAGTGATGGCAAGAGCGTGACAAGCTTCGGATGTAAAATTATTTCGGATTTTTCTTTACTAATTCTATCATAATGCCAACATATTCTTTTGAATTTTTCTATCTGTTTGCCAAGTTCTGCATGTCAACAATGGCCCATTTGTATTTATCTTTTTATCATTATATTTGCCTCAAATTCAACATCCTTGCCATTACTACCCGTGTTAGCAACCCACAACTTATCTTATTTCATTTATTTATTTCAAAACTTTCAATACACACTTTCTTTTCACTAGGCCCTTTTGCACCGTTTCCAATCACCTTTAACGTTTAAAGCCCCATAAGGTTTTCGGTAAACTTACGCCTCGGTCCCGTAAGGATTTCCCGTATCGCGATCGACTGGTTATGAAATTTAAAAAATTGCTGTAAATGTACTTATAATGTTATTGTCATACTGACTTCATCTTCTAGGATAAGAATGGTTATTTTAAATTATCAAAAAGACCGTTTTGAGTTTAATACTATTTTACCTGTAGGTTAGTAATATTATTTTTACAACAAAAAGTATAGCGAAATCACATTTTCAAAAAAAAACACGTAAAAACTACCCCGAAACTACGTGAATTGAGGGAAAACACGAGCGAAGGCAATTGCCGCCATTTACGGAAGTCAAATACATCTTCTATTCCCGCACTGAATAGTTTTTACTTTCTGTGATCTCGTTTCTAAAGAAAGTACTATTGAGGCGCGCTTTGGTAATAGAGGCTAGGCGCGCATTACCGCGCTTTTTCAAATTAAACGTTAATAAACTATCTAATTTTTGTGTCTTATCTTTAGCTGACAGAAGTTGTTCATTTGACAGATACATCTTTGTTCTGTTATTCTTTTGGTTTTTATCTACATGTACCTTTATTCCTTATTGCTTTAACCTAAATGAAGGCCTCCTTGTATTTTTATTTAACCAAGGCAAAAAGAGTATTTGAGATTTATATATATTCTCCTAAAACAAGATTTATTATTTGTAATAGCTGCTGTGCTATATAACAAAGTTATAAATATTCTTTTCTTCTTTTAGATTTCAATGATATCTCCAGGAATGAGCTGCTGTGAGCATACCTTAAATACACTGCGCTATGCAGACAGGTTCGTTTGTATTACATAAGAATATAGGTAATGATATCATGTTTTTAGAACTTTTAATTTACACGATAAGGGATATCTTGGAAAACCTTATTATTCATGTAAGTACTGATATAGTGTATATCTTAGTCAAGCTAGCATTTAGGAAGTCGCACAATCATAAGCTAATATCCATGTCTATTTACTTTTGTGCAGCTGCAAGTCTTGTTCCTACAGCTTATTTGGTAGCAAGGATTATTCACAAAGTTTTAACTAATTCATACTTTAGATACATGAAAATTAATCTCATATTTTTTTAAACAGTGATTATAGTGTTGTCATTGGACATCAAGTGTTATTTTTAAATGTACTTCTAATATATCTAACCTAAAGTTGAATTGTACTCATTCTCATGATCAAGTGGCAAAAATGTATGACCCTATAGGCAAATTATGAAGAATCCTCTAAGTTCGCTAGCTAGAGGTGGCTGAGAGGGCTCTTCAATTGGAGTATAAACCTACAATTATACCTCTAGGCCCCACATATGCTCACTGAATGCCCACTCTTTAAGACCACCTCTTCATTAGTTGAAATACAAGTTATTTTTAAATCCCTTATATTAACTTCATTGTCTTGTCGTCTGTCTGTCGTGGTCCCCCAAAAAAACAAAAGTAAAAAATTAACCACTTTCAGTGATCCTATCGAGCTGAAATTTTGCACATAGACTTTTGTTACCTAACAATACATTCTATCAAAATTTCAGATCGATCGAATCAAAGTTTCAGATCAATCAAATGTACTGTAATTAAATTAATGAATTTTTAGTTTATCTCTATGTAGCATGTAAATGTTTATGCTAGTCTGTCGCATATTATATTGAACATACTTCACACAGTGCGTATTATATTGAACATACTTTTATATTTTCCCGATCTGTAAATGTTTATGCTAGTCTGTCGCGCGATGCGTATTATATTGAACATAATCAATACTTTTAGCTATGTCTCATATATATATGGGATTTATAGTCAAAAACTTTGTTTTTACGGGTTGTTTAATAATAATTATTTTATTTTTTTAAATAAAATTTTTTTAGCTTCAGTCTTGTTAATGATATTTTTTATGTGAGGTCATTCAGTAATGTTTTTTGCAATGTTATTTTTATTTTCATTTCCAGAGTCAAAGAACTTGGTCCAGGGGGTCCTGTTGAAGGTAAATCGTCTGACGTGGCCCAGGATTATCCTGTTGATGGAACATCACCCCAAAACTCAGATTTAGCTCTTCTTAAAACTTCAAATGTAATTATCAAATAACTAACATAGGCATGGAAATGGATAATGTGAATACAATGTAGTTCAAAAATATGATTAACGTTCCTGATTCTGCTCAGCTTCTATTCTATCACAAATACCAAGAAAATTCCATGAATGATGTACAGTGTTTAATCAGTTTTTGGTTTATTTTAAATAAAAAACTTATGGTGGTTAAAAGCTATTTTGTTTCCATTGTTGAACAGGCAGAAGAGGTAACAGAAGAGCTGTTGACATTCCACCAAGCTTTGAACAAGATGCAGGAGATGGAGGAGGTCCTTGTTGACGAGTACAAAGCATACTTAGAGGTTCTTAATTCTATTTGCACTCATTTTCTTACACATTATTTGAATAGTGTCAATCTTCAGCAAAAGGTGAAAGATAAATTAAGATTATACTATTGTATACCATCCTCTAAAATATCATTTACATGGGGACTATTAATTACTCACTCATTTCCTACTTTAGGAATCTCAAAAATGGATCCAGGAAGATAAGCGACTGGTGAAAATGACAGACAATGTAGAGTATGATGTTGAAGGTAAGAGGGATATAATTTTATGGAACATTTTTTTAAAAATCTTTTGTTTTTTTTAAAATTTCTCTGCCCCCTAATTAATTTGTAATGTAACCCAAACTTTTTTCTCTCGTTGTTTTATTATTATTTGAATCATTTGAAGAGAATTAAAATTTTTCTGCCTTGTAAGTAACGAAAATTAACTTAAAAATTTTATTTAACTCTTACAAAGCTGGAAAGATAACAAACTGAAGTCTAGTTGATTATTAATCAAAATTGCGATCCCCATCTTTAAAACAAAAATGTTAAGAAAGATAAAAATTTGATGCCAGTTACTAACCGTTGCTCCAAATTTGTGTCATCTGTTTCCCAATTAGTTTTTTTATTTTAAAAGATTTCTAAATAGTAATTCTAACAGAGAAATATTATGATGCTATTTATTTTAATGTATTTACTTATATCCTTTTCTTTTTTAAAAAAGGTTGTTTTTATAAGACATCTCTGTAGTTACATTTATTTTTAAAAATATATACAGTGGAACCTTGACATACGTCCTTAATCTGTTCCAGACCCTTGGCAGTACTTTTATACCAAATTGGACGTATACCAAAAGTATTTTTACCATAAGAAATAGAGAAAAAAATCTCACATATTAAACATTTATTGATGTGGTTGTATAAAATAACACTGCTTAATACTAAAATATGTAGATAAAAAAGAACTTAAAAATTATTTTTTTCTGTTTTCCTGTTATCCAGATGAAAAGCAATTTTTTCAACATGCTTGAATGTCTCTGATCTTAGATTTTGTCATTGATTTCACCCCATTTACCATTTAATAAAGTCTTTGTTTTTTGCAATCATTGGAATTCTCGTTCTTGGCATTCGGTATGCTTCAAATACGTCCTGGACACGCACGCCTATTTTATCCTATATAACAATCACTTTTTTCAACTCCATGGTGATCCTGGACATTTTTTTTCATTGCTTGGCCCCTCTCATTAACTTTCTTAGAACTCATGACAAGTGAATTTACTAAAAGTTAACATTGCGCGATCTGTCATTTTGGCTCATAAATGACCTAGGGGGAGGGGGGTCACACATGTGTGAGGGGGGTGTTTTAGAACTGTGACACATCAAAGCACTCAACTTTAAATAACTGTTCCACTTAAATATTTGATTGCATACAATTTATTTAATAACGTTTTCAATGGCTGTTCACTTGTTACGATATTAGAGTGCAACCTTACACTAAATGAATACTGAAACGACAATAAACACAATAAAGCGATTTGAAACACACTCATTTTCAAATAGGAAATAAGGCTTTTATGCGCAAAGCTCTGTGATGTCATATTTGAGTGGGGAGCTTATGTTTTGGGGGGAGGGGGGAAATTGGCCAAAATCGCGTATTTATGGACCGCCCTATACAAGTTCTAGCACGCAGGTCATATTCCAAACAAAGGTCGTAAACCAATGTTTCCCGTCCAAACAGGACGTATACCAAGTTGGACTTATTCCAAAGCAGACATATATTGAAGTACCACTGTCAATGTTCCTCTAAGGTTTGTGAAAAGTGAAAAAAACTCATGTGCAAAGTTGCGCAGTGTCCATTTTTTGTGCAATATTTTACAAAATTTCCTGCGTGGTAATTCTAAACTGCTGCGCGGCGTCTGTCAAATATCTGCGCAGCTTAAAGGGAACATTGAGCACTGTATATTGAGTAATTAGAAATCTGCATTGCAGGTCCATTGCTGGTACAATCACATGTTTGTAGTTAATTTTATGTATGAGGTACACAAGTACTACAGTACTTTTTTTTATATATTAAAATTACAGAATTTGCAAAGCAACTAGATGCATACTTAGCCAGAAGACATGAAGCTATTATTTCTCTCAGAGGTAAAATAACCATTTCACTTATAATTTTTTAATATTAATTCACACATTTTATTGTTCAGATTTTCTATTTTATGACTTTTCACTTATGTTTATAAGAAATATGGCAGAATTATATATTAGACATAGTGTAAACATTTCTATTCATTTAAACTTGTTAAAAGTTGTGTTTTTTTATGTCTTGTACAAGTAATCAGTCATATCAACTTAGAAACAAAACATAGTGTTTGGTTGTAAAAGTTAATTTTGGAGACTCGCTTATATTTTTGTATTCTAAAAACGTACATTTTTTGTAAGAATTTTAAAAATTTTAAATTTTCTTTTATTTTCACAAATGAACTTAACAAAATAGGATATTGATCGCAGTTATATTTACACATAGTAAAAATAAAGACCGACAGTTAACCGTCCTTTTTTAAAAAACGGTTAACCTGTCTTCAAAAACGAGCGGTCTTTACAACCTTAATCTGAATGATCCTGGCCATTTTTTTTCTTGTATACCATTATGCAATAAATGTTTCTATAAGGTTGGTCATTCTAGACAATAAATGGCCTTTTTGATAGTTATGAAATTTAGATGTATGTCAAATTCTATTCAATTGACTGTATCTAGTAGTTGTGTCAACCTGGTGTTTCATTCATGTTTGCTGTGTCTTTGGTTGGAGGTCTGTCTGTATAATCATTTCTCAAAGTAGCAATTTGCATTTTACAGTTAAAGTTGCCTAACCTCTTTTTTCATTTTTTTGTTTAAATTGCTGTTTTATTGGGAGTGAGGTGGTGATTTGTAGCTTTGTGGTTGGCGAAAAAAGTTGTTTACAAATTATTGGAGGGTTTCAAAAGTTAGGATTTAAGTGTTAGATGGCTCCTAATAAAATATTTAAATATGACAATTTAAAACTAAACAGCAGTCATGTAGAATCGTTAGTTTAGATTTTGATTTTATTCCTATTTCGAGCTACATAAAGTACATATTACATGAGACATTTCTTTTCTTCTACAGAGAAAGTAGCAACTTTTCGTCAGGAAATCCAGGAGGAGGAAACACTAAGTAAAAATATTAAAAGAGAGAACATCAACAAAAGGAAGTAGAGACTTCTAGAATGTCGTTTCATCCCTCCAATGATATACTGCTGTCAGTTTGCCTTTGTTAAAGTAGAAAGTTCCCATAGCAGGGGGGCTCTTTATATTCCTTTTAAGCTTCACTGTAACTAAGAGTAAAACAAGTTAGCTATTCCACCATTTACCAGTTTGTCACGTTTGGATTGCAAATATGCATGACCAGCTAAGCTAGAAATTCAGCTCACTTGTGTGATGTAAGATCTAACTTTTCACCAATGTGCATGAATTTGACTTTGTTCAGCTGCACTGCGCAGTTTCTTCAATGAATTAATGCACAAATAAATTGTATAATGTTTTACATTTATAATTTTTAGTGACTTAGGATCTCATATTACTAAAAATGTTTTGTCTAAATATTTTCCTATATTTGCAAAAAATAAATTGTTTTTAAATTTTACATTATTATGTCAAATTTACTGAGGATAATTAAAAAATAAGCAATAAAATTATCTTTTTCTTTCTAAAGTTAGAAAGTTAATAATGATTAATATTTTAAAAAATTTCTAACAATTATAAATGAAAAAGTTTAGTTAATTTTATGGCTGCATTGATATAACACCCAATAAGTATTATACTGCCAAATTTCATGAAAACTTCATTATTTTTATTTAGGAAGTTGGCATGCAAATGCAATGTAAATGTACTTGCATTATTAGGGATAGTTTTTAAAAAAATATGTATTGCCATAATTTGGAAGGTTCTGGGAAATACGGAAGTAGCAAATGGATACTGGTACTAAAATACATTTAGTAAATTAAACATATTTTATGCTGCATTGATTGGGGTGACACCAACAGCAGTAAGATTGCTGATAACTGTGATCCTCATGCATCAATCATATGCACTTGAAATATGACTCTTGATTACATGGGGCATTTTATTCAAATAGTGCAGTGATGTAACTAGCATTGGCAAACAAATAAGGTATGTCATCAATAAACCATTTTATTAAGTCCACAGAGATCTGCTTTGTTTCCTGTATCCTGATATGTAACCATATTATTACTACCCATATTTGCTCTGTTATCGTCCTAAATGAAAGGGCCAATGACATTTTATATTGTAGAAAGGTTTTAAAGATTAAAACATTCATGAAGGTGAGAAATCTCAAACTGGTTATCCATATGTAACATTCCTATGAAAATGTCAGTTGGCTAGTGGGAAAAATGTCTCACCCATAGCCTTTTGTCTGTAGAGCTCCCTCTATTCAAGAGTGTGTGTTGGCTATGTTGTGACTTTCATTGATTCAAATATGTTTTTGGCTTAGGATAGCAGTATGTATTATGTGCATGGCTTATACATATATGGCAGATTTCCAATAGAAGTTGAATAATATACATATTAAAGAGGATTTTATAGGTTTTTTCACTTTTTGCTTGTGTTTATGGAGTGTCTTTTTCAGAGGTGTACCTATGCAAGGCTTGGCCTGGTCAGTTTTCTCAATGAAAATGCTGTGAGTTTGGCAAGAGCTATTTCACAGCAAGAAAAAATGTACCTGAGATTTGCTTTAAAGATTTAGTCCCTCTGAAAATACTGGTCACAAATTTTTCTGTTGGAAAACACTACATACACATCATAGGAAATGGAAAATTTTTAACTCCACCTTTAAAAGAAAAACATTAAATAAAATGATCAAACTGGTGTAGAATAATTGTCAAGTATCAAAATAAATTGTACTATATTTGCACTAACATTTAAAAAGTCCAGAATGGTGGTGATGGGGTAGCTAGAGCCAATGTGTCAATGTAAATGCTTTTGTTAAAATATCTCAAGGGCAAAACATGCCTGTGTTTTTAACTATTTTCTTATCATCACCATGTTTCTTCATATATTTTATTTGACCTAAAGAACAAATGATCAATGACAAATAAATACAAGTTGTGTGCTTAATGGAAATGTTTTGTATTTGTTGATTGCTTCATTGATAATACAAAGTCTCCTTACACAGAAACCCTCAGAATAAATCTATTCTAATATTTGCAACTAAAATCTTGATTTTTTACAAAGAAAACTTTGTATGTTTTTGTATTTAAACTACAATGTATACATTTATTAATAATTTGTACTAATCATAAAGAAGTAAAGTGCATTGTCTTAGATTAGATTCTTGATAACCTCATAAAGTATATAGATATTAATGTCCCAGGTTTTCATAGGTAAAAGTCAGCATAATGTTAATTGCTCCCAAGTTTATTTTGATGATTGAAATTAAAAACTGAGCTTCAACTATGAATGTATATAATTAAGACGAATTGGGTAATTTTAAAACGAAATCTGACTGATACTGATAGCTTGTGAAATTGTCTAAAATTATGAATACCTTCCAACTTATGGCTGAATTCGATTCTAGCTTGAATTTAAGGCCATTAATCAAAACCAGCTAACGGTGCAATTAAGACATGCTTTTTTTTAAAAAGTGTTATTGTGTTGGATTTAAATCAGCTTAAGATTGAATTTGTGTAAAATGTATGCCCTTGTAATCCATCTGGCCCTTAGGCAAATGAGTAAAGTGCTTGCCTTCTAATCTGAATGTATTAGGTGCAAACAAAATTTTCATAATCTCCAAGCGGTTACACCTGGAACTCCAAAGCACTAAGGGAACCAAGGATTGGCATTGTAGCAAACGTTTTTAAAATTAATATACATATTCATGAATAAAATTGGGACATTGATTTCATTTGCTAGTTATGATGAAATACAAAATACACAAACAAATTGTGTAATGAAAACAATAAATTTGAGCTTTATTATTAAAGCTAACAGGACAGATAACATTTTTGGCTAATGCCTTCATCAGTACAATAAACATAAAATACATACTTACAAAAGTAATAAAATTATATTTAAATTCTTATATGATTATGATAAAATAGTTATGTAAAATAAAAAGAAACGAAGAAAAACAACAATGACACAGGATATAGGAAAAAGAAGGAAGTATCAAAAGTTACAGAGAAAACCACAACAGGAAAAAGATTCCAGTTTGGTAAAATTATGAATTTGGTTAATTCCATATGGAGCCAACGTACCAATCGTTTTATAAGTCTATTTTCCATGTAGACCCTATCATGGGTATTGCTCACATATAAAATACCAGTTACTGCAATATCTGATATTCCGTCATGGTCAACACTGTTTAAATGTTAAGACACTTAGTCGTCTGTATTCCACAGGATCTTCCACTGTCTGAGCCAGAAAGATCAGTTCTGAGTAAAGGTCTCAAATTCATTCCTCTTCGGGCCTCAAGTGATAAATACCAACTTTTAAAAGCTTTATCGCAGTCCTATTCTATATGATAGTTATGATGAGAGAGTAATGGAATTTGATCACTAGATCTGCTACATCATGACAGACAGCAAACAGTAATGAGATATCCAGAGGCTGATAGCTCACAAGCATAACAAGTCTAGTTGTATTGAACTGAGGATACAAGGATGAAAGCAGAAGGCAGTGGATCTTGCTGAATAAAAAAGTATAGTGCCACTGATTTTCACATTAATTTTCATGTTTGCTAGCCATTTGGTGCAAATGCAAAAAATACATTTGTGGGACCTTTCCTAAAGATGCATTAGTTAAAATTGCAATTAAAATTAATTACAGTGACCATCAATTTTCCCTCTAAGGTTTGTTGGTCCTAGTGAACAGTTAAAAAAAACTTGTGTGCAAAGTTGTACAGTGGCCGCGCAGCCAAAAGGGAACATTGGTGACCATTTTTATTATGTGACAGTGGTGAGTTTCATCTTCTTAAAATTAATTTCAAGTGAAATTTCCAATAGTCCCTGTACTTGAAGTAAGTTAAATATGATATTTTTAATTTGTGGGACCTTTTCTAATAATGCAATGGTTAAAAGAGCAATTAACTTTAACAATTACAATGACCATTTTTACCCAATTTTTATTAAGAAACATTCTGCTTCATCTTTTTAAATTCAATTGAAATAGTCCCTGTACTTGAAATGATTTAAAAAGCTTAAACTTAATATTTTGTAAAAATGTGTTGTTTTAAGTGTCTCTTACTTCTGGTACATAAAAAGTCGGGGCATTTTTATCAAACCATTCCACACATAAAAAGTCGGGACATTTTGTATCAAACCATTCCACACAAAAAATGTACAGAACATTATCAGTTTATTTAACTTTATTATTCAATCTCTGACAATAAATTAACAAAATAGTAGTATACGCTTATCTTATTTTTACAATTGGTTACATGATATTTTTAGTACTACAGTGGCCATTTATCAATGGTAAACAATATTTAGGCAATTTTTCTTTGCCTTTTTCAAACTTTCAAGCCCCACTCCCCATAATGTCAACAATTGTTACCCCCACCCCCTTTTTATAAATAAAATAAATGTACAATAAATTTATGAAAATTGCGAGAGGTAAATAAATTGAAGCGAGTAATGCACTTCAAATAAAATATTTTTATATTTACAATTATATTTAAATTTAATTTGAAAACTTGTATAAGGGTGTTTTAATCAAAGAAATTTTGATTCCATTTAATTATTTAGAACTAGGAGAAGAGACTTCCAGAGCCATCGTCATCTTGAAATGTATCTCTTAGACCTTTGCTATCATCCAATGGCTTGCTGTTTGTCTTATTAGAAATTTGCCTTTGAAAATGATAATGCACATTTTCGTCTTTGAGAGTACTGGATTTGTAAAACACATCACAACCATCTAAACTGTCAATGTTGGAAGTTTGGGTTCTGTCATCGTCAATGACTTCAGGTTTAGAAGTTGCTAGTTTTACTAATTTGTTGTCTAAAGTTTTTATTTGAAGGTCACTTTGATTCTCATTTCTTTCTTCCACTTCACTTGAATTTGATTCTGGTTTGCTATTTAAAGATTCAAAAATATCATCTAATATGCAAGCATAATGCCTTATAGAATGCATTTGGTTTTGTACACTAGCTATTTGGTTTGTATCACTATCTTTCTTGTTAGTGTGTACATCTGTTACATTTTTATGCTTTTTAATATTTATGGTTGTCTCTGTTGAAACTATTGTTGCAGTTTTATCCCCCTTGTGCATTTGTGAACACATATCATCTGTTTCTTTAAATGGACAGGATGCCATGTCCATATACTTCAGTGTTGGGATATTTTCTGATGAGTCGCCAATTTTTTTCTCATTATGTTTGTATATTTGTTCAGAGTGAAGCACTTTACTTTTTGGTCTTTCTTTACAGTAAGCCTTGCCCGAGTGGGAAACAGCTCCATGTTTCTGAGTTGTCTTAGATTGGAGGGAGACTTGCAAATCCACTTCATGAAACTCCTCATCTAGTGGTATCCCAGTGCCTGAATTGAGACGGTCTGAAGCCTTTAAAGATTTGTGGTTCTTGGAACCTATGTTGCCATTAAAGGATTTATCATATTTTGAAGTGATGGAAATGTCTTTCTCTGTAGCTTGCTCTTCTTTATTTGAGGTTAATAATCTTGTTCTGTTTGTGTTGAGATTATAACTCTTATCTTCAAAGAAAAAAAGAGAGACAGAATTCACTTTAGTAAAAATAAAAGTCTAGCCTTAAGTTCTAACCATAAAAAATAACTTTCATGTTGAGCTTAAGGCTTTTAATATAGTTTCAGTTTTGATAAAGCTTGAACGATTTAAAAAATGTTCTTTCTCCAAATTAATGTAAATATATAATTATAACTTCTGTAAATCTATATTCAGTATATCAAATTTAAAGTGATATAACTTTAACAACTGTACATTTGTAGAGGAGAATAATAATTGTATAAAAAAATTTTTTCAAATAAATTTTTGTAAAACTTTATTTCTCTAAATTTAAAATTAAATAAATATGTGTATATATGTATTTTTTAGTTTTGAAAATATAAAAGAAAATCAAGAAGTGGGTTAGTACATATTTTTAAAAACAAACAAAGAGCACTTATGAAATCTAATGGTCAGTGAAACCCTATCTGTGGTGAAATAATGTTTCTCAACAATGATTATTATGGAGAATGAGAAACATTAGAAAACAATATGGTGAAAGCCCCATTTCCTCAACACTTTTTTTACCGTTAGATTTCAACATGTCTCTCATAGATCTTGAAAGATTTTATTGTTAATGATGTTAATGACACCTTGAAGAGGTTCAAAATTGATATGCAAGTTAAAGGTCACTCAAGAATAAATGGTCAACTGTAATACAAAAATCATGAAATCTTGTGTCATTGGTGGTGGGTAAATGTACTATGTTTCTACTGGAATTGACTCCTGGATGTGTATCAAATTAGAAATGCAATTTACCTCACTCAAGGTTAAGTGAAGGTAAATAGCTGACCAAAAAGGGATGTATTGACATAAGGTTTGGATAAGAGTATGAACTTTGCAGCCCAGTTGGACATCAGGATGTGGGTCAACTTGAGATCAAGATTGAACCACAAACAAGCAAAGCCAGTTAATAAACAGCATATAATATAAAATATGTTGAAAAACGCACCTGTTTTCCTAGAGAAGAACTTTTCAAGTGTGTCCCTCAACTCTGGGTGATGTTGTGAGTAAAATTCTTTCAGTAATTCTAGCCTGTCTTCAACTTTTAATGACATTATAGTTCTTGCCAAGTCAAGATCCTCAATACTTTTAAACTTGCAGAGTTCAGCCCACTGCTGCCTGAACATTGAAGAGCATGAATGAATGTATTTGCTTTGATTTTACAATACAATAGTTAAAGAAAGTTTTAGACTGTATATAAAGATAATTTATATTAATGTATAAGTTTATGCTGTCACCTTAGAAACATAATACTGTAATATGTAAAATAAATGATTTTAAATAGTATGACTGAAGTTTTCACAGAATGAAATATAACATGCTAGTAGCTGTGCATAAACAATGACTTAAAAACTTATGTTCACAATCAAATAGGTTTATTTTCTAAATTTATCCCCTTTAACAAGCTTAAACAACCTGGATAAAATCTCACTAAACAAGAATGTTTGTATCTTTTATTTCTTGTAACAAATTCTTCTTCTTATTAATTTTTAAGAATAAATGAGACATTTCTGAAAATGAACTTTGTTTTGGACAAAGAATATAATAGCCTAATCTTAAATGCATTTAATGTAGTGAAAAGAAATAAAATATCAATGAAAAATATACATCGATGTACATATTTGTATATTATGGCAAAAATGGAAATTTCTTTAGTTAATCAAGCAGAATCTGCAAAAATTGAAGCGACTCTTTATCAAATCTGCCTCACCTTTGTACAGCAGCTGGTGTCTGTCCAACAAGAACCTTGTAACAATCAACTTGCACAGCTTGTTTTGTGTTATAATCTTCTTGGGGAACTTCCCTTTTCTTTTTACCTTTTCCTTTAGATGTCATTTTCCTTTTTGATGCTTTTCTTTTTTCTGGCTTATGACAAAAACAAAAGAAAAATACTATTCACTTTTTGGATAAAAATGCAGCAGTAACTTCTGAAACTTATATAAAGTGAACTAAATATTTCACTTCACACAAAGTCAAAGTAAACAAGTTGTTTTACTTGTGTGTATGGGTCACACTGCAGTGCTGGTGCCTGTGAGTTGATGTGGTTTTCAAACACATCTTCCATGGCACAATGTGTCATGTGATCCTCGGCACGGCTTGATCCCACAATCTTTTCATTTGCAACAGTATGAATGACTCCATCCCCATCTGTACCAAAGAGAGAGATGAACATTTTAAACCCCTCAGATAGACATAAGGATAAAAATACCTTTCGTATTCCGTATGCAAGAACAAACACATACAAATTTTTGTTCTTCCCGTCCGGAATTTCCTGAAGAAACCAGGGAAACCAACACTTCATCAACATTTAAATCTCTAATAAAAATGCAGGACTAAACACAAACCATAGATAAGCGTAGGACGCAATAATTTTCTGTATAGAAGGAGCATCTGTAAACAGATAAGATAAGATAAGATAAAGAGAGGCGTGGAAAGTTGGTAATTTTTTACTTTAAGACTTCAGAGTCATAAAACTTATGATCTTACTAATGATAAATAACGATAGGCTAGTTTCAACAGAACAATATCTAAATGATTGACTAAACTTTTAGGGTTCTATCATATAAAGTACTGTCAATCTTCAGATATCTTAATTAATAATTGAGTACCTGATTCTTACTTACACTTAAATTAAGTTAAATCAGACAGAAAGAATACTCACTCAGCACAGATTGTAATGATGGAAATATTGAAGCCGATGTTCTTGAATTTCTTGTTAATTTTTTTTCATCATTGCAACTTGTTTTTAATAATTTTGATGAGTCATGATCCAAAATTGAAGCAGTCCTTTGACTTTTGTGTGCGTTATAATTTTTGATGAGTGAACAATTTTTTATTCTCCTTGCGGTAGTTCCATTATTATGATCAGTACCATTACTGTCAACTACATCATCTTCAAATAGCCAAGAAATACCAGACTCAGCACCTCTTTTGTTCATCCTAGATTGTTCAACTTCATTTTTATGATCAATAACTTTACTGTCAACTTCATCATCGTCAAATAACCAAGAAATACCAGACTCAGCACCTCTTTTGTTCATCCCAGATTTCTGGCCTACATTTTTGTGTTGCTGACCTACATAAGATTCTGCCATCCTACAAGTTGAGAAAGTGAGGTCATCAAAAGTTAGATTTTTGGCATGGGTAACACCACATGCATCTGGTACTTGAGATGAGATTCTCACTTGATGTGATGACAAAGAGACTGGGGATGTGACTGGGGAAGATTTTTGTGACCTGTGATGTAACTTGGGTATCAAAGAAAACTCCTCATCACTTTCATCACTACCAGCATGGAACACTGCAGCTGATTCTTGAGTAATGTTATTTGAGTTTGAAATCTTTCTTTCTACTGTTAGGAGGCTCCTGTCTGTGATTAAAAAAATTTACAACACTAGATAAAAAGTGAAAAAAGGATATAATAAAATATAAAAAGGACGTTCGGTATGAAAAAATGGCGTCGAAATAACCGATGATCGAGTTAAACGAAAACCAATATGGCGGCAAAATATTAACATGTGCTTAAAATTTCTTTATGTACATGATGTGCGTTAATTAGTGATGGGACGATTAATCGGAATCGTATCAGAATATCGGGACCCTAATATTTCTTCACTCTTTCCTAAGGTTGTAATAACCGTTCGTTTTTAAGGACAGTTTAAATATAACCATGGTTCCCACTCAGTCACGAAAACGGGAAAAAGTCGGGAATTCTTAAAAAAATATTCTCTGTCTTGAAAGTCGGGAAAAGTTATGACTAGTCGGGAATTTTTATATATATTTATTTTTATGCCGAAGTAAAGGACTTTGATTACGTCTCTGTGGTCATGTTTCAATTCACTTTAATAAAATTTTAAAAAGTTACCAGTTTATAATTGTCTGCGCATGCGTTAAAACTAAGGTCAAATTTTTCGCCTCGCCTCATCCCATGGCGCATGTTGCGTGGCATGTCACAGCTGCTCGCGTTTGCAATGCCCGTCGAATCAGCGAATTAAAAAAAAATAAATATATATCAATATGGTAATTTGAAGTTTAATGCTTTTGACGTGCAGGATATCTGTCACTATCAGACCGCTCTCGAATTTCCTCAGTCAATCAAACTTGTAATATAAATAAAACTATTGCGGCCTTGACCGGTGATCACAGCATGCTATGTGTTAGACCTCGCCCGGGAACTAAGTCTAAGCGAATTTTAAAAAAAATAATTCCTTATATACCTACAACAGTGATGACATGTATATTATATATATATATATACTAGAATATTAAGAAAATGATTTGATTTCACCGTCACGCGCGTGTTAGTCACAGTCACGTATCTTACTGGTAACAAAGCAACAACAAACTTTTAAAAGAATAATAATTTTTTATTTAATTAAATAAAAACCACCGTCGATTCTCGATACAAACCTTTATTTTCATTTCTTAAGATATTCGTTTATCTTAAAAAAATAAAATGATTAATGCATCAGAAAATGAATTAAGTTTAATAATAATATAACATGCACTGCGAAATAATGACGGATTAACGACCGCTAACGCGATTTTCGAGCACCTCGGGTGAATACATACTCAAACTAATTCACACACGGAATCAAATTGAAAGTAAAAACATCAGGTAATTTTTATTGAAATCTCGTAGAATCACACAATAGCCGGAAGTCTTGAAGAAAGCGAGATGTCAACACTGTTTTGAACTAAAAATGCCAAAGTGCATTGCTAGGCGAACATTCGAGGATCGAGCTAACCAACGTTAAGTTGCAAATTTGGCCCTCTTTTGTGCTCGAGGTATTAAGTTTCGGCGACTTTAAAAAATCGAATTAACAGATGAGAAAATGCTAAGACAAAGAGAGAATCTGGCGGTTCCAATAAAAAACGTCGAGTTAGTAGGGTGGGCGAGTTAACCGGACTCGATTTAAGTGGGTTCGACTGTATATGCTTAATTTCTATAACGAGAAAGACTTTACGGACACTATACTAGCGCAGAGAAGTATCATCAATATTAAAAAATACCACTATAGAGAATGAAAAGTATTTGATTATATAAATACTGGTATTAAGAATTAGGAGTATCATACTTCTTTAAAATGTTGGTCCCAGATAGTAATATTTGACTAGTAATAGAGATTAAAAAAAATAATAATAATGTGTTACTCTAACTACGGCTAATATACAAGCATTTCTATAAGGCACTTAGCATAACTTCAAAATGGAAATTCTAATTTTTCAGGGCATAATTTTTACCTGGACCAAATAAGTTCCTCATAAATGATTCACTGTCATCATCATCATCATCCTCTCCCTCCTGAATCCTCTCATCATCACTACTACTAACATTAACATCTGATGAGTTGTCACCCGTGGGGGGAGGGACATATTTTGTGATGTCATAGCCAGCAAGACTTTTCTCAAGATTTTCATTTCTCTTGGGAGACAAAATATCTTTTTTTTGTTGTTGTTACAGAGCATTTAAAACAACAACCACAAACCATTATATTAATTACACACTTTTAAAAATAATCCCCAACTATGATCATAGAAATTAAAGAGGTTTTCTGGCCATTAACTTTAAGCTACCAACATCACACAACACTGATATCTTTTATCTTATACATTAAAGATGCTCTTTATATACAGAAGATTACTGATATTTGTTTTTTTTTAAAAACTAACTTTGCTTTGTATCATGAAGTAATTTTTTACTATTTCATTAAAAATTTTCTAAAAGGAAAAGTTAGAAAATTCAAAGTATTAGTTCTTAAAGACATGCTCACAAAAAAAACAAGCAATATTTTTAATTATACCTTCAAAATATCCAAAGTTAGACTTGATTCTCCCGTGCGAAGTGAAAAAATATTCTTAATACCAAAAAGTTCTCCTTGATTTTCTCTGTCTCCTTGTTTGCCAAAAAAGTACCTTCGTGCATTGCCTGTACCAACAGCAACTTCATCTAGCTGCTGCAAACAAACAAATCTATAAATGAGTTAACAATTTAAATATTTTTTTTACCTTGCACACAAATTTTTTTCCAGTTATTTTCATATTTGAAACTTATTTTATCATTTCTAGCATAACACTCATGACTTCTTTGGATGATTCTATTAATCTATTATTAATGTCTAAATAAATTGCCACTCTATTGTAAATATTAACCCTTACATTTTATTTATCTCACTTTCAGTGGCTTTATTTAAATAGCAAATAAGCTAATAAATAACACTCACTTGTTTGTAAATTTGCCTAAGGTATATATTTTCCTCAATGGTGCCAGCAGATACAAGACGAAACACCTGAACATTCCTGGTCTGACCGAGGCGATATGCCCTGAAAATGATGACAGTATTAATACAAACATTGAAACAATATCAAACAGAACAAAATATAGCTGGTACATCACTATCCATGTTTAATTGTTATGGATGTTGTATTACTAAGGCTGGTGTTATTTTTTTACTCAAAAACTAAGACAGTGAAAACATTCGGGCTGGTGTGATGCTAAGTGTATACCTGTCTTGAGCTTGCAAATCATGGCTTGGATTCCAGTTGGGGTCAAATATTACAACCCTGTTGGCAGATGTCATGTTTAGGCCTAAGCCACCAGCCCTGGATGTAAAGTTAAAATAATGAAATATGAAGATGAAATAGCTCTTTGATGGCAAGAAGAAAGTCACATCAGATTCCAATGAAATTTATAATGAACATTCGAATATGCAATACATCTGTTCTATGTAGGTTAACATTAAATTTTGGGCTTTATATTTATTATACTTTTAGTATTCGAGGATGTCCATAAACATACTTTCATTTCAAATATTATTTAAAACATTTGTGACAGAATTATCTTGCAATCTATAAACTTTCTAATTAGTAGAAAATAACTTTATTATTGGTTTTGTTACAATTTAATTAATAAATATTAACTTATAAGCTTAAGATGGAAAACTGACAACTTTACTTAGTAGATATGAGACATAGAAAGATGTTATTGTCTTTATTAAACTCTAACACTATGTCTCGACGACGCAGGCTGTTTACTTTGCCATCAATTCTCCGGTACTCATAGCCTTGGCTAATCACATACTGCTCTATGATATCTAGGAGCTGAAAAATTCAATAAAAGCAATCACTAAATCACCCTTTATAAACAAAAAAAGAAGGGCTTGTCAAACTCAATCCGCATAGATACCATGCAAACTTAAATCAGTGTTTAAAGACATATGTTTTAGTGAGACAATATTTAGTGTTATTGAAATGTGTTTTGTCCCTTTGGTCATCCAATATATTTTAAAATTAATTTTTCATATTACCCAAGATTGATAGGAAATATTTTATTACAGACCATATACACAGATCTAGTTTCTAAATATCCAAAACCGATGATGGGCAAAATTGTTATTTTTTCTTATTTAAAATTTATTGTTGAAAGCGCATCTTAATTGTTGTTTATATAGATAAGTGTTGCAGAATTTTTCCACCTGTTTCAATAGAAAACTGAACTATTGGTCAATAATGTTGCCTCATCTATAAGTTTAAAAAAGAACTGCCACTCTCCTTATGCCATTGGTTTACATGGTGAAATCTCGTTCTTCCTGTCTAAAATTTGGACATGGAATGGGTTGCCTGATCAAACCAGGAAAACCAACACTCCATTAACATTTAAAACTGTAATAAAAATACACAACTAGACATAAACCATGGATAAGCTTCCGAATAGATATGTAATAGATAAGACAAAAATCCCAAATAATCCTGGTGTCAGAAAAGAACTCTGAAATACTGAATTGAACACTATTATTAAGTGCTTACCCTTGTCGAATATGAGAAGACTAGAACTTTATCATGACTAGATGCAAATACTGACAGCAAGCCAGCTAAAATCTGATGAAAAAAATTAACTTTAAAAAAAACAACTTTTTTTGGACAAAAAAGACATAAAATATATACAATGTATAAAATGACTGTCACTGGCGATGACATGATGCTTTACAAGTAAAATTTCTATCCTAAAATGAAAGTAGCACATAAGTGTAAGTGATAACAGAAATAATTTTATTTCATGGGCCCAGCATAAGGTTATAAATAAATAAATATTTATTATGTCAAAACAATTAAATTCAAATGGTAAACTTATCCTAATTCAAATGGTAAAATGGTAGACAAAAGCTTTAGTGTTCTAATTACAAGGAAAGCATACTTTCATTTTCCCACAATACTTTGGGTCAGAGAGCGTCCTAAAGGCAGCTAATTGAGTTTGTTCAACAAACTGAGGATGGTCTTTGAAAGCCATTTCACACATACGTCTGGTCATAGTGGCTTGTTTCTCACTCATTTTGTCATCAGGAAGAAGGAGTGCTATGTGATTGGCTGCTTTAAGCATCAAATGCATATAGGAAAATACCAAAGCTTGAACTTTCATGCCATTTGGAGCCACCTATGTAAAAATAGATAAAATATGTTAAAATTTAGTGATTTACAAAAAAATAATACATTATTAATATAAAATAAGGCGCTATCCATATAACATGCTTGTCAAACAAAATCAAAGAGTAATTGAAAAAAAAATGTTTAATGGATAGCCCCTCCCTAATGATGGCTTCAATGTTCCTTTAAGATGCCCGGCCGAGCATATATCTGTCCGCAAGAGTTACAGCACAGCAAATTTTGCAAAATATTGCACACAAAATTGATGCTGTGCAACTTTGAGCAAGAGTTTTTTTTACTTTGCACCTGGACCAACAAGCCTTAGAGGAAACATTGGTTGGCTTATTTAAATTATATCCTGTGTGTTTGAGAACTGGACTAAGTGTTTCTTCACAATTAGTCTCATTTGGGGAATTGAAACTACTGTTATTTTTCTTTTGATACATTTCATTCAATGTTAACTAAATATTAAAGAATATTTTATTGTTTATCAATCATGCACCGTTGGTAACTTTCACTGAATTTTAGTAACTGGTTCTCAAATTATTTTCAGTTCATACTGTTATGCTATTAGCAAACAAAGTCTTCAAAACATACAATGATACTTTACAAAGTATGAAACTACTCTTATTTATAGACCAATTACAGTCGAACCCACTTACCTCGAGCTCGGTTAGCTCGACCACCCCACTAACTCGACGGTTTTTATTGGAACCGCCAAATTCTCTCTTTGTCTTAGCATTTTTTCATCGGCTAATTCGATTTTTCTAAGTCGCCGAAACCTATTACCTCGAGCACAAAAGAGGGCCAAATTTGCAACTTAACGTTGCTTAGCTCGATCCTCGTCGGTTGCCCTAGCAATGCACTATGACATTTTTAGTTCAAAACAGTGTTGACATCTCGCTTTTCTTCGAGACTTCCGGCTATTGTGTGATTTTACGAGATTTCAATAAAAAGTACCAGATGTTTTGCGTGTGTGAATTATTTGTTCGACGTGTATCCATGGAGTATGTATTCACCCGAGGTACTGGAAATCGCGTTATAGGTCATTAATCGTCATTTCGCAGTGCATGTTATATTATTATTTATATTATTATTAAACTTAATTCATTTTCTGATGTATAAATCATTTTATTTTTTAAGATAAACGAATATCTTTAGAAATGAAAATAAAGGTTTGTATCGAGAATTGACGGTGGTTTTTATTTTAAATTATTTAATCAAATAAAAAAATTATTATTCTTTTAAAAGTGTGTTGTTGCTTTGTTACCAGTAAGATACGTGACTGTGACTAACACGCGCGTGACGATGAAATCAAATCATTTCTGATAAGGAATGATTTTTTTAAAAATTCGCTTAGACTTAGACTTATTTGCCGGCCGAGGTCTATAACACAGTACACACAGCGTGCTGTGATCAACGGTCAAGGCCACAATAGTTTTATTTATATTGCAAGTTTGATTGACTGAGGAAATTCGAGAGCGTTCTGATAGTAACAGATATCCTGCACGTCAAAAGCATTAAACATAAAATAACTATATTGATTTGTTTATTTGTATTTTAAATTCGCTGATACGACGGCAAACGCGAGCGGCTACGCCATGCTACACACTACACGCAGGCCGCAGCATGTGACGAGGCGAGAACTTTGACCTTTTAACGCATGCGCAGACAATTATAAACTGTTAACTTTTTTTATTAAATGGAATCGAAACATACCACTACCACAGAGTCGTAATCAAAGTCCTTTACTTCGGCATAAATACATATAAAAAAATAATAAAATATATATATAAAAGCTGCCGATTAGTCATAACTTTTCCTGACTTTCAAGGCCGAGAAATTTTTTTAAAGAATTCCCGACTTTTTCCCGTTTTCCTGAGTGGGAACCATGGTTATATTTAAATTTTAAACGGTCCTTAAAAACGAACGGTCATTACAACCTTAGGAAAGAGTCAAGAAATATTAGGGTTCCGATTCGATTCCGATTAATCGTCCCATCACTAATTAACGCTTACTAATTAATCACGTACATAAAGAAATTTCAAGCACATGTTAATATTTTGCAGCCATATTGGTTTTCGTTTTAACTCGATCATCGGTTATGTCGACGCTATTTTTCATACCCCAACGCCGTCGACTTAAGCGGTTTCGACTGTATTTGTATTTTTCTCTAATTGACTGACAAGGCAACAAAAAATCTGAATATATTTTATCAGAAAATTGTTACAAACATGAGGTTTGTTCCCTCTAAGATTTGCAGGTTGTGTGCAAAATAAAAAACTTGTGAGCATATTTGTACAGCATCCTCTTTTTCTGTGCTAAAATGTACATTCTACACACATACATCAATCAAGCTTGTGCAATAATAATAATACAATGTATAAGTTAAAAAACTGTAGGATATTAATAAAGAAATATGATCAGACATGTTCCAGTCGTTCAATTAAGGTGATGTTCATTTCTATTAATGATCAATTCAAGCAACTACAGTCAAACACACCACTACAACCACCACCAGTTATTTCTGGAGATACACTGCCGACCATCTTTCAAACAGATCCATGTTCTACACAAATGGTCAATGTTGATTTGATGTACATTATTCTCATATGATTTAATCATCATAAACATGTCTGAATGGAAATCTTCCATCCTATTTTCCCTGATATTACTATTAGTAAATACAATTCATATTGGCTGGATCATTACACAGGGGCAATGCTTGTCAAGCAAAGTGCCGCAAAAATTGAATGACCTCATTCAGAGACATGAAGAATACAAAAAATTTCAAAATTTTAGTTTTTTTCTGTCAACTCTGTTTTCCATATTGATGACTTTCTGACCTATATGCACACAATTCTCAAAATGTTTCAATGTCTCCCATTAAAATGTGTCTGCAAGCATCTTCTATGCCTAAGTATTAATGATATGCCAAGGAATCTTGCACCAGTAGATGTGCATTACATAGGAAACGAATTGCAGAAACTCCATTCTCGCCAAGTATATCTTTTATGACAGACATTCAGCTAATAGTAATATATTTTTTGTTTTGTATATTAATATTATATCCAACAATCTCCATCAATTTTTCAGGACTAGTAATAATTTAAATATGAATTAATTAAAATGTGTAACAAGATTAGAAACTCACTTTATAACAACATAAGCTCCTTTGTTTCCCACTATCACAGTCACACGGATCCCCAGAATGCAACACAAGCTCCATGTCTGGGTGTGAGAGTATAGCTTTGTACACACTGATCTGCAATTCTGTTAGCTTACACAACACAACAAGATCCTCTGAAACAAAATTAGTGGAGGTAATAAAGTTAAATATACAAACAGTAAAACTTTCTTCAAAAGAATATGAATGGGAAAATAATTTAAGAAAAAAGTAAATAATCATTGTTTACCTTTCTTAGGAAGCTGATCAGCAATTAAAGCTTTTGTTCTTCTCAACAACATTTTGTTTCGTATTTCAGCAAATTTGTTTTTCTCTAAGAGTTGAAAATTATTAAAATGAAACATATGTTAACATGTATTACAGCATTTTAAAAAACAATTCTATGTGTATTTATTACTGAAAGATTGCATATACTCGAGTATAAGTCAAAATTTTGAGGCCAAATTCAAGGGGTCGACTTATACTCGCACAACTCATTTTTTATAACCAATTATGTATTTTTGGCCTTTTAAAATTCCACTTTTCAAGTCTCAAATTGCGTCTTATACTTGAGATCGACTTATACTCGAGTATGTACGGTAAGCTTCAAACTAACTTTAAAGCTACTTTTAAGTTTAACTTTGATCTCTTACTTAAAAGTCTAGGCTTTAATTATGTGTGTGAGTATATACTTCATAAACTTCTAAATTATAACTATAGCAAGGAACTTTCTTATTAATGTTTTTATCATCTTTACTGGGCAATAAATATTTTATTGTTGGTATGAGTTCAGTCTTAGATAAACCTTGGAACATAATAAATCTTGCTTTCATTCTCTTTATTTTTTTTCATTAAAATATTTACACTGACACCACACAATATCACACAAACCCCCACAAATCCACCCCATTCAGAGCTAGAAAATAAAATGCACTAGCCCAGTAAAGGACTAAGACAGTTTTTAAAAGAACAGTTCTTTAATTCTAATTTGCCTAACTATAACAAGTGTAATTTCTTCCCCTACGTTTTCTAGCTTGAGCTAATTCTCTTTTGGTTGCATCATGTCTCTGGCCCATTTCAATTACGTCTACAAAGTCTTTCTCAAATTTTTTAAGACTGCCTAAAACACCTGGTTTGGCCCTGAAAGTACAAAAATTTAAAACAATAATATCTACCTAGATTAAGGACATTTAAAATAATTTAATTTTCAAACATCGTTTTAGTCATCTTTCTAGATTTTAAAACTAAAATGCCAACAAACTAAATTAATATTTATGCAGTAAATCCTACAACAATTGCAAGCTAAAGACACAATTAAATTTTTTAATTAGGGACACATTGGTCAAAAGGAAACTGAAATCTTATTGGTCTGTTGAAAATAACATTTTTTGAAGTTATCTAAATTTGTAAAAATAAGCATGATTTCATTACTAGCATTTGTTACTAGTACCACAGACTTGTCTGGTAATAACTACTTTGAGTGGGAAACCATGATCAATACTAAAAAATTATGCGAAAAGTCTTTCTCTTTTTGTGTGCCCTCAAACAATGGAATTCTCTATTACTACACATTCACACAATTCAAACTACTAAGGCAGGGGTGTCCAAACTTTTTGCATGGCGGGCCAAATTCCTTGAAATAAAGACCCTCGCGGGCCGGATTAAAATTATATAAAAATGACATAAGTTGAGAGTTTTTATAGCAAAATTTTAATGTGAAGGGTGAAACTGAGATCTTGAATGCAGTAAATAGTTGAGGTCAGGCTCAATGCCACTGGTTTTGATACGTATGATATCACGTAGGTGAGAGTCACTTATTCTTGTCCTCACACGGTTCTTGTTAAAATTCATAACTGAAAATGTCTGCTCACACAAGTATGTCGAGCCAAACAAGCTGAGCATTTTCTTAGCAAATGTTCGAATCTCTTTGAATCTCTCTTTATCCAGCTGTCGGTAAAAGTCGTTGAGAGAAAGCTGTTGTTGTCTGCTGCGAATTTCGTTATCACTTTGCAACTCAATGAGTTCCAGCTGCAGATTGCCTGGAGCATTATCAGGGTCAACAGAGAAAGGTGAAGAAAATAACATGATGTCCTTTTCAATAGTTGCAAAGTCCTGAAAGCGTCTTTGAAATTCATCAGCCAGGGATGTGATATCTGCAACATACCTCTGCATTTGCTCATTGAAGCTTCTTTCTGGGAAACTTGTCATGATTTCCTGTAGTGAGGGGAAATGTGTGGTATTAGGCTACATTTGAGACAGCTGCCTTTGAAAAAGTTGCAGCTTGTTCCCAAAGGCCTTGATGTGGTAAACCAATTATATTCACATTTTGACCTTGAAGATTTGTGTTAAGTACGTTTAGATGTCTTGTCATATCAACTAAAAATGCTAAATCTGCCAGCCAAGCAGTATCAGATAATTCTGGCATTGGTTGTCCCTTATCTTCCATGAATTGCCCAATTTCTTTTTTAAATGCGTAGAAGCGCTGAAGTACTGTTCCCCGACTGAGCCACCTTACATCATTGTGATACACAACATCTCCGTATTCTCCCTGGATGTCAAGAAGAAACTGCTGAAACTGGCGTGAAACAGGGCTTTAGAGCGAATAGAGTTTATAGCTTTTATTACTGGCTTAATGACATGATCACATCTAAGATGTTTGGCACAAAGAACTTGTTGGTGAATGATACAGTGAAGTTTAATAGCTTTGCCACCCTCCTCACTGACTTTGTTACAGACAATTGTTGCAAGTCCACTATGCTCACCAATCATGGCAGGTGCACCATCAGTAATAATTCCAGATATTATTTTCCAAGGTAGTTTAATGTCATTAACAGCAGAACAAACAGAAGTAAATAAATCTTTTCCCCTTGTTTGGTCTTTAAGACTCTGAAGGTCAAGTAATTCTTCACTCACACACATGTCATCATTAACTCCTCTAAAAAAATAAGAAGTTGCGCAGTGTCAGATGCATCAGTGCTTTCATCACATGCTATCGAAAAAAAGTCAAATTTTTCTGCTTTTGTCTCTATTTGTCTCTTTAATGTCAGATGAGACTTCTTCAATTCTGCGAGCCAAAGTGTTGCGTGACAGGCAAACATTGGCAAACTCCTGCTTTTTCTCGGGACAGATATTTTCAACAATTTTCATCAAGCATTCTTTTACAAACTTGCCATCAGGGAATGGCGTGCTGTGTTTCGCTATCAGTTTTGCTACGTCATAACTTGCCTTTGAGGAATTGTCATTGGCCTGACCGATTCTTGAAAATAAGCTTTGCTGTGAGGTTAAAAATAATAAAATGACGTCATCGACTTTTACAGTAGGCTGTCAAGGTTTTAGTATATTAACTTCATCGGGTTTTAAAACAACCAATTTCCACGTTGTTTAAAAAAAAATAATAATCACAGATTTTCGCCATCATTTGACATACTCGAAACAGTACAAAATTTCAACTTTTCTAATAAATATACTATCTTTACAGAAATAATACGTCTGTTAATTAATTATTTCAGATGAGGCCGCGGGCCAGTTAAAATGGCTTCGTGGGCCGGACTTTGGACATCCCTGTACTAAGGCCTTCAAAACTGCACTAAAAATACACCTCTTCAAACTTTAATTTCAAAATTAATTCAATAACAATCAAAAATTTCTTTAAATGATAAACGTAGCTTTAACTACTTTGGAATCACAGGTCCCTTACATCACTGGATCCAAGACTTCCTTTTGGGCAGGGAGCAAACTGTAATAATTAATGGATCTAAATCTGCACCAATAAAGGTTAACTCAGGAGTTCCACAAGGAACTGTGCTAGGTCCCTTACTCTTTTTGATTTATATAAATGATTTACCTAACAACATCTCAACAGGTACAAAAGTTAGGTTATTTGCTGATGATTGTATAATCTATAGAACAATTAAATCAGAACAAGATAGCAAAATTTTACAAAAAGACTTAGATGAATTGATAAAATGGGAAACTAACTGGAGTATGTCTTTCCATCCAGAAAAGTGTCAACTGTTAAGAGTAACAAAGAAAAAGAAACAAATAAATTCAAAATATTACATTCATGGAAAAGAAATGACCCAAACTAAACATGCAAAATACTTAGGAGTCTTAATAAATGAGAAACTATCATGGAATCCCCATGTCAATGAAGTTATTAAAAAATCAAACAAAACCTTAGGCTTTATAAAAAGAAACTTTAACAAATGTAATAGAGATATAAAACTAAAATGCTACCTCACTTTGTACTAGAATATGCATATTCTGTATGGGACCCATCCACCAAAGAAAGCATTGATAAACTAGAACAAATTCAAAAAAGAGCTGCCAGATTCATTACTGGAGAATATTCAAAACTGACAAGAATAACACCATTAGTTAAATCATTAAACCTTGAAACACTAGAGGATAGAAGAACCAAGAGCAAAGTAGTAATCATACATAAAGCAATTAATTCTAATTTAGAAATACAACACAAAGATAACTTAATACAACCCTCAGATAGACATAAGGATAAAAACACCTTTCTTATTCCGTATGCAAGGACACATACAAATTTTCATTCTTCCCGTCCAGAATTCGGGCGTGGAATGGGTTGCCTGAAGAATCCAGGAAAACCAACACTTTATCAACATTTAAATCTCTAATAAAAATGCAGGACTAAACACAAACCATAGATAAGCGTAGGACGCAATAATCTTCTGAATAGAAGGAGCGTCTGTAAACAGATAAGATAAGATAAGATAAGATGTACACAGATATGTTGTTATATGTTGTAGTTCTGATGTGTGTGTTTTACATTGAATGCATTGATTATTATGTGTATAACTACTTTATGTGAAGCTCTGAGCACAGATACTTGCTGAGGCACAGCGCTATATAAGTTATCAAATTATAATCATTATTACAAATCAGTTTGTGTTTCTTCATTATAAATTCCATTGAACACTTTACAACATATATTTTCTAAAAATATAACTATTCTTAGGGCTTTTGCAGTAGTATGGACATTTTTAAAATCTATTTCTTATTTATTTCAAACAGGAATCAGTATCAAGATCTCCAGTTCCAGATACTCTCGATGAGTAGGCTAGTTCTTAGGAAGTATCCTTTCCACACAAAAATCAAAAACCCACTCAACATATATTGGGTCCCGAAGATTAAAACATAGATTTTGGCCCCTTAATATATAGAAGTAGAGGATGATCTAAACTGAAAATATTGTAATCGAATTTGTAATCAAATTCTATTTATAACAAAATTGATATTGACAACAGTAAAAATCAACAACATCTAGGGAACATTTTTCATGAATTTGAGTATTTTTCTGTTTTAAAAAAATGTTATACAGCTTTCTTTTTTATCCCAGAATGTTAGTAACCATACTTATAATTTTTAAAAAATCAACTATTTTTATAAAATTATCACTTTTGTTAAAATGCAGTGAAAAAATTACTTTATACACCCATGCTTTGCTAAAATGTTTTTAAGGATTACAACTATAGTATGTTATAATTTTTCAAGCCTTATTTTTCCAAGAATGATAAGCCTAAAGCAGGCTTGCTTTAAAAAAAAATAAATTAAGAATACGAATCATGCAAATGAATACCAATGCTATAAAAATCTCCTCTCAGAAGAGCAAACTAATATTCAAAGTCAAAAAAGAGCTGCGGGATTCATTACAGGAGAATATTCAAAACTGACAAGAGTAACACCATTATTTAAATCCTTAAACCTTGAAACACTAGAGGATAGAAGAACAAAGAGCAAGGTAGTAATGATACAAAAGGCAATTAATTCTAACTTAGAAATACAACACAAAGATAATCTAATACAACCCTCAAATAGACATAGGGATAAAAACACTTTCTTAATCCGTATGCAAGAACAAACACATTCAAATTCTTGTACTTCCCGTCCCAAATTCAGATGTGGAATGGGTTGCCTGAGGAAACCAGGAAAACCAACACTCTATCAACATTTAAAACTCTAATAAAAAACCAAGACTAGACATAAACCACAGTTAAGCGTAGGACGCAATAATCTTCTGTGTAGAAGGAGCATCTATAACAGATAAGATAATAAATATTGCTGATCCACTTTAATATAGTGTATCAGATGTTGCTTCCCAAGAATCACCAAGGTGCCTTAGTGTGCTGGAAGATTATATTGACCTAAGCAATCACCAAGGTGCCTTAGTGTGCTGGAAGATTATATTAACCTAAGCAATCACCAAGGTGCCTTAGTGTGCTGGAAGATTATATTGACCTAAGCAATCACCAAGGTGCCTTAGTGTGCTGGAAGATTATATTGACCTAAACAAACAGATTTTTGTGTCTCATAACGATCTAACCAGAAATTTTTGCTGTATTTTTTTAAAAATATATATTTTAGGTTGAATACCACAGTAGATGCTGATATCTTTTAATAGTATTGGCCTAGTTAGCTGCTCTTTATTAATTATATTATTTTGCATTATGTTTTTTTTTCACTTTTAATTGTAGGTATTTTACATTGTATAGGCATTTAGACTAAATCAACTATTAAACACTACACAAGTTAACTTTTTGAAGCTAAATAGAAACCAGTTCAAATGGAAAAATGGTGTGCTTTTCTAGGTAATTCAATTATAAAAACAAAAGAATATTGACATGAGTGACAGGATTATTATTGCAGATATTGTCATGGTTTCCTGTAAAAATCAGTAAAAGAATAACACAAAAATCAAGCTGGAAATGGGTAATAGGTGTAATGGGGTAAGACAGAAATGATTTAATCACTTCGTAGCTACATTGTTGGGTGTGGGCAGAGCAAATTGAATTTGGAAGAATTGCGCAGTGGCTCGCAGCAGAGAAATAATGGCATTGATTCAGGCCATTCAGAATAGTAAATGCTTTTCAGATATGATTAAGCGTAAACTGGCTTTTTGTTTGTTATAACATGGGACTTATTTCATTTTACAATAACAATGTTCAGGGGAGATGCACTAACCCTACCTATGCAACTGTTAATGTGCTACTGATTTAGAAAAGTGTGTTGATGATGTGGTATACTGTCTTATGCAACTCTCCTAGTCCTAAATACTAAGTTGAATGTCAGTCAACATGAGTTTTCAAGTGAAACATGAGAGAAGGGCAGAGAAGTTCTCAAAACTCAATAAACAAAAATTTTATGAAAATATATAATATACAATCAGATAATCTTTGTAAAGTTTTTAAACATTTCTGGACTTGAGTTAAGACTTATACTCAGATTTTAGCTTACAAAACTCGACTGCAAGCAATAATGATTTTTGATATTGCATCAACTTCATTATGAAATGAAATAACTTTCTATGGACTTTGAAGCTGACTTAAATGACAATGATTCCGCTACATAATCCATTCATTAAAAAAATATATAAAAATATGATACCTAGAAAAAACACAAATGAAAAATTAACCTCAAACAACTAACTGTGTTTCTATTTAAATACATCTTTGGAACTTTCATGAATTTAGGCTCTAAAGTTAGCAACAACAAAAAAACAACAACCTTGTTTATGTTTAACTTCAAAGGAGAAATTGTTCCTTATAC
Source organism: Ampullaceana balthica (assembly GCA_944989445.1). Taxonomy (NCBI): domain Eukaryota; kingdom Metazoa; phylum Mollusca; class Gastropoda; family Lymnaeidae; genus Ampullaceana; species Ampullaceana balthica. Next base: position 906,892 of record CALYLW010000142.1, on the reverse strand, counting down.
TTTGTAATCAGTGAGTTAGTAAGTCATTTTTATTTGGTTTTTAATTATTAATACCCATAGATTTTCTAAAACACAACAAAGTCATTTCGTGTAAAATTGCAATTGTATAAAATTTATGTTAATTTTTAAATAAGTTTGTCTTTCTATTAAAATAAAAGTAAATACCAGTCTAAAATACTCCACAGATCTGTCAAGCTGTTCTGTAAAGCAGTACCAGTCAAACCAAAGCGGCGTGGTGTGTTGATTTTACGCAAACTCTGAGTTATTTGAGCTTTCAAACCCTGAAATTGCAAAACATAAAGCCCTCCTCAAAATACAAGATACATAAAAGAATTGTGTGATTAAAATAATACATTACAGCTTTATCAAATTAAAGCAGTATAATTTAGTCGACAGTATTGGATATATCTAGACCTGCCAGCCGAATTTTTTTTTAAATTTCGGCTGGCTGACACAATTTTTCGGCTGATATCCGGATTAGCCGGATTTTTAAAATTTCGGCTGACTGACATAATTTTCGGCTGATATCCGGATTAGCCAGATTTCTCTGTAAATTGACATTTGCAGCAAAATCTTATCTTATCTTATCTGTTTACAGACGCTCCTTCTCTACAGAAGATTATTGCGTCCTACGCTTATCTATGGTTTGTGTTTAGTCCTGCATTTTTATTAGAGATTCAAATGTTGATAAAGTGTTGGTTTTCCTGGATTCTTCAGGCAACCCATTCCACGCCCGAATTCCGGACGGGAAGAATGAAAATTTGTATGTGTTTGTTCTTGCATACGGTTGTATTAAGTTATCTTTGTGTTGTATTTCTAAATTAGAATTAATTGCTTTATGTATGATTACTACTTTGCTCTTGGTTCTTCTATCCTCTAGTGTTTCAAGGTTTAATGATTTAACTAATGGTGTTATTCTTGTCAGTTTTGAATATTCTCCAGTAATGAATCTGGCAGCTCTTTTTTGAATTTGTTCTAGTTTATCAATGCTTTCTTTGGTGGATGGGTCCCATACAGAAGATGCATATTCTTATATTCTAGTACAGGTCTCACCAAAGTGAGGTAGCATTTTAGTTTTATATCTCTATTACATTTGTTAAAATATTCGTAAACATCATCCAGGGATGTTCCAGCAATTGTCACAGGTGCCGGTATGTTGAGATATGGGCAATTAATTTTAAAGAAGTCAACAAAACCATCTTTAGCCACATTTTCAAAGGCGAGCAAGTCTCTAAAGAATCAGATAACGATATCTCTTGTCAGTTCATGACTTGATGTTGCCTGACATTGACTGTTGCCTTCTCCATACTTATGGAAATATCCCAAAATTGTATTGACTTTTCTTGACTTTGTACTGACACATTGTGCTTGACACTTAAGTGAAGATTCATATTGCCACTTGATGTAATTGCAGCAAAATTGGTTACTTTTGAAATTTGACCCTATTTGTCACCCAATGACTGCTGAGCAGTGAGACACAGCTGACAATAAACTCGATCTTCGTCTAACATTTCTCCCATCAGCAGAGAACAGGCCACCAAAATATTTCTAGCATTGTGCTTTAGAATTTCCATGTAGGCTAGGCGGTTTAGGTTTTACTTGTATGTTTTTAATGAAGTGCCTCTTTTCCCGGTTTAGATGACATTTGCTGACATTTGTGTTCACCTAAAATTATCATATAGTCATATAGAATTGTTACATCAGAAATGGTGTAACGTAAAAAGGTAATCCTGCAGTCTTAGCACGTATATTATTTCACTGCGAATTTTAATTTTCTCGTGAGAACTTTCGTTTTTAATTTATTAAATACATTTATATATGTTATATTTTAGCTATTATAGCGCTAATTTCTAGGGCTTTTTAATTTATAAGGCTGTTTTCGGCAATTGACGCTACATAATCAGAGTAGAGTAGGATACATCCATTTTGTTTATCTAGCACCCTACTTGCTGGGTTGTCACAGCAAGAGGCCAAGCAAATTTTCTCACTTACAAACAAAAAAGAATTAAACATCAAGTAAGGAAATAAAAAATAAAATTTTCATTAAAATATTTATTGATCTTCTAAGAATCTTAAAATAGATGAATGAAACTTTTTTTAAAGACATCTTCAGTCAGTAAATTTATTTTAGCATGGGTCGTTCCTGGTAAAAAAAGCTAGCTAGCAGGGTGCTAGATAAACAAAAATGATGTCTCCTACTCCGATTAAGTAGCGTCAAGGGCCGAAAAAGCCTTATAAATTTAAAAGCCTTACAAATTAGCGCTATAATAACTAAAATATAACATACTAGCTGACCCGCGGCGTAGCATACGCCGCTAATGATTTAGTGACGGGTGAAGATTACCTGAAAGACACGGTTGTAAAAATGGGGTGGGTTTGGGCAAACGACTGTGAGTGAATGAAAAGAAGGAACTCTGGAGAGACCCGCGGCGTATCACCCGTAAAAAATGACGGAAGCGTTCAGCTGAAATCTATTTATTTTGAAAAAATGCACTTTTTTAGGGCGCCTAAGGCGCCCACCTTTTTAAAAATCCCAACTAACTTGTCCTTGTTTGATCAAAATGAAATATTAAACTTTCTGAAATGGACACAAAGTATTTTATAACTTTTTACATTGTTCCCTTTTTACAAAATTAAAATATCAGCGAAAACAATGACGTCATATAATTTTTTTTTACAGCGCATATTTAATTTGCACAATTTTTGATGCATTGGTGCAGTAATTTGGTGCGCTGCTTTCTAAAATTAGTATCTGTTGAACATACTTGCAACTTGGTGTCTCGCAGGGTCAGACCACAAAGAGAATTATATATATAGAAGATATAAATGCCTTTAATAAATTAAAAATGAAAGTTCTCCCGAGAAAATTAAAATGCGCAGCAAAAAAAATTATGTGCTAAAACTTCAGGATAACCCTTAAAAATCATCGGTTATTGACTAAAGTAGTATCTAGTTAATTGAAACAATTAATTTAGGCTTATCTTTCTGCTAGTAGAATATCGTTGCGCCATAATTAAGTAATAATAAATCGCCTATTTACGACAAAGCTTAAAGATAACTTAAATTAATTAATTTATTGATTTGTATTTTAATTAGTATTTTATAAATTAAGATTGTAAGAAAAAGATAACTTGCAAGAACTGTATCAATGATTTTATTGATTATTTAGGTTTAAAAAAACTGTACAAATAACTCATTTTTGTCACACTTTCGGCGACGGTTATTCTAAAAATTCATTCGATCTTAAAACGGAACGCAATTAATCTTAAGAAAAAAAAATTTACGTTACGGCGGCTCGTTCATTTTTCGGCGGATTTACAGCGGACAAAATACGGCGGCTAATGCGGCGCGCCACATATTTTCCGGCTGACGAAAATTTTGCGGCGTATTCGGCGCGCGGCGACGGCTGAGGGGTCATAACGACTTATACATTTATTTCAGTATATTTTAAGATTTAAAAATGAATTTATAAATGGACATGGAAAAAATAGGAGAATTAAATATGACTTTGCAATTGCTTAATTTAGGGGTTATTTCTTAAATCTAATAAAATTTAGTTAAAACAAATTACAGTCGAACCCACTTACCTCGAGCTCGGTTAGCTCGACCACCCCACTAACTCGACGTTTTTTATTGGAACCGCCAAATTCTCTCTTTGTCTTAGCATTTTTTCATCGGCTAATTCGATTTTTCTAAGTCGCCGAAACCTAGTACCTCGAGCACAAAAGAGGGCCAAATTTGCAACTTAACTTGGTTAGCTCGATCCTCGTCGGTTGGCCTAGCAATGCACTCTGGCATTTTTAGTTCAAAACAGTGTTGACATCTCGCTTTCTTCGAGACTTCCGGCTATTGTGTGATTCTACGAGATTTCAATAAAAATTACCGGATGTTTTGCGTGTGTGAATTATTAGTTCGACGTGTATCCATGGAGTATGTATTCACCCGAGGTACTGGACAATCGCGCTAGAGGTCGTTAATCGTCGTTATTTCGCAGTGCATGTTATATTATTATTAAACTTAATTCATTTTCTGATGTATTAATCATTTTATTTTTTAAGATAAACGAATATCTTTAGAAATGAAAATAAAGGTTTGTATCGAGAATCGACGGTGGTTTTTATTTAATCAAATAAAAAAATTATTATTCTTTTAAAAGTTTGTTGTTGCTTTGTTACCAGTAGATACGTGACTGTGACTAACACGCGCGTGACGATGAAATCAAATCATTTCTGATAAGGAATGATTTTTTTAAAAATTCGCTTAGACTTAGACTTATTTGCCGGCCGAGGTCTATAACACAGTACACACAGCGTGCTGTGATCAACGGTCAAGGCCACAATAGTTTTATTTATATTACAAGTTTGATTGACCGAGGAAATTCGAGAGCGTTCTGATAGTAACAGATATCCTGCACGTCAAAAGCATTAAACTTAAAATTACCATATTGATATGTTTTTTGTTTTTTTTTATTTATTTGCTGATTCGACGGCACTGCAAACGCTAGCGGCTGTGACACGGCGAGGCGTAAACTTTGACCTTTTAGCGCATGCGCAGACAATTATAACTGGTAATTTAGTTTTCATTAAAATGGAATCGAAACATGACAGAGACGTAATCAAAGTCCTTTACTTCAGCATAAATATATATATATATATATATATATATATATATATATATATATATATATATATATATATATATATATATATATATATATATATATATATATATATATATATATACATACAAATTCCCGATTAGTCATAACTTTTCCAGACTTTCAAGGCCGAGAAATTTTTTTGAAGAATTCCCGACTTTTTCCTGAGTGGGAACCATGTTTATATTTAAATTTTAAACGGCCCTTAAAAACGAACGGTCATTACAACCTTAGGAAAGAGTCAAGAAATATTAGGGTTCCAATACGATTCCGATTAATCGCCCCATCACTAATTAACGCTAACTTATTAATCACGTACATAAAGAAATTTCAAGCACATGTTAATATTTTGCCGCCATATTGGTTTTCGTTTTAACTCGATCATCGGTTATGTCGACGCCATTTTTCATACCCCAACGCCGTAGACTTAACCGGTTTCGACTGTATAAACATAAATCAAATTTGCTTGTATATAACATTTTTGGACTTATGAACAATGATTGACATTCAGTATAAAAGAATGATAACAGTTTTGATTGTTTAATAAAATAACTGAAATCTAAGTTTTCTGTTGACACGTTTTGAATTACTTAACCAAAGTTGAAATGTACAAACCTTAATTTTGTGAACCTCGTCAACAATAACTGCCTCCCATTCAAATTGATTTAATCTATCCTGAAATTAGATATTAGAAACCCAAAAACGTATTAATTCTAAGGCTAAGGAAATCTACAAGTAACAAACATGTCTGAACAGCTTAAATACCACATAATATTCTTTATAAAGTATTAAGATAAGTATTTTCAATTAAATCTAAAGAAAACAGTGAGTCACCACAGGTAAGTTACATTTCTTTAGCACACCTGTTTATCCCAGGGTAAGAGTCAGCATAGATAACTGTTAAAAACTTAAGTTTCAAGCTCCAAAGTAGTTTGCTCAATAAGAGGAGTGAGGGGAGAACATGGAGTGCATACCAACATGACCTCTCATAAAATCCACACTTATTATGTGGCTCACAGTGGCATTACAAAACTACATTTACATGACCAATAACATTTATTTTCATAGATCAAATATTCAAATATTTACGGTTTTAAGAAAAGCTTAAATTTTCACAACTTGCTTAGAGTTGTTGATATGCAGATTTGAACAATGTGAGGTGGTTTTTTTTTAGCTCAATGCTCTGCTCACAGCATTTGGTGGGTATGGAATTAAGTTATTCTGAGACATCTTTTGGGCTTTAGTCAAATATAGCAAATGAGTCAGAATTTATTTTTTAAACTAGAAGTTATTTAATGAGCTGTCATTTTTATAAGCCATATGCAAGTCTAAAATATTTAAACACAATATATTAGATAATAAAATACAACACTAACATCACATTTACACAATAGGAATCAGTGATTACCAACCCACATTATACTACCTTTTAAAATTAACTAATTTTTCAACAATTTTGAGTTTTCAACATACCCAGTTCTTGTCATGGCCAACATGTCAACCATTAAATAATTATTGGTGTAATAGATGATTTTTCAAAAGGCTTAGATAATAATAATAAAATATACACAATATTACTAGACTTCTCAAAAGCATTTGATAAAGTTCACCATTCTAGTTTACTTAAAAAACTTAAATACAACTCTGGTAAAAGTTTATTTTTTTATAAGGTTTTGTTGGATTTTTTTAATAACTTTATTGACATAGGAATTCCATGATAATTTCTCTTAAGTACTCTTCATCTTTGATTTGGATTAGTTATTTTCCATGAGTGAAATAGTTTGTGTTCATTTGTTTCTTTTTCTTTGATACTCTTTAACAGGTGACACTTTTCTGGATGGAAAGATGTATTGCAAATAGTTCCCCATTTTTTGCAATTCACTGAGGTCTTTTTGTAAGATTTCACTATCTTGTTCTGATTTAATTGTTCTTTAGATAATATAATCATCAGCAAACAAGCTAACTTTTGCACCAGATGAGATGCTTTTTGGTAAATTATTCTTTAGAAGGATCATCTGTAATAGATTAGAAATTATTCTAAAATCTATAGCTTTGTAGTACCATTGTCTTCATGTCTAGCAATAGTCTTCATGCCTAGACATAAGTTATGGGTCTCTGACCTCCAGGTCTAGCATTATCAAGGGAAAGCTAATGAGTAAACAGGTGTCTTATTATTGTAACATCTGAAACCTCTCTTCTGAGTCTTTAAATATTTATGTCATTTGAACTGAAAAAGTAAAATTTTGTAACTTACAACATAATCCCTGAAAGTTTCAAATGTTGTTACAATTATTTCAAGCTTCCCCTTTTCCAAATCAGCAAGGCAGCCATCTTTGTCAGCCCCATGAAATTTTCTAAAAGAAAAATAACAAAGTTAATGACTAAATCAGCATGTTCTATTCAACTTTCTGTTAAATAATAAGGCCTGTTATCGATTAATTTAAATTTAATCGTTAAAATTGAAAAATTATCTATTCATTAATCAATCATTTCGATTAAAGCCAAAAATAGAAATTTATTACGTCATTAAACTGAACATTTCTCACGGACATTGAAAATTAAGAATATTTTGAACTAAATTTTATGACAATGTGTTGATACTTGAGCAGATGTTTGTGCTGAAGGGGGTACGTCAGTGATGTATTTGATCGTTTAAAGGAGAATTGTTTATGGCAGTGAACACAGTAAACTTTTTCACCATCTTCGACTTTGCCATCCGCAGTTAGCTTAAAAACAAAATTTTTACTCAACTTTCTAGTTATATGTTTAAAATTAACTGCGCTGATGCTGTCAGCAATTTTTTAGTTGACGTCTGTTGGTCCACATAAAGTAATAAAATAAATTATAATATTACGCGGGAGAAGTTTGTACGTGAAAAAATATATAAATTATTATTAACGAGCAACAAAGCCTGTCCAAGGACGTTCCGCCACCGTTCGGTGGCATGTTGTAACTTCCCTCCAACAGCCGTCTCGACCGGCCTTACATGTGCATCGCGTCAAAAATACTATTCATTATAGTTAAAATAAATAACTCGTAAAAACAGAGCTTTTTGCTATAAATCCCAACGGGCATAACTCAAAATAAAATCTTGGAAGAAATACTGCACCAAAAATAACTCGTTTTGAACGTCCGCGTAAATGGCGTAAACGTGTTCAATATGATTGGCGGTAGGAGTCATATGTGTTTGAGGGACCAATCGCTATAGATGACCGGACAGAAAGGACAGAAACTTGCCTTTTATTATATAGGATTATTAATAATTAATTATTTATTAATAAAATTGTTAAAAAATATTATAAATATTTTCTTTAATTTTAATCGAATTTTTATCGATTAAAATAATTTTAATTGATAAAAAATTTTAACGATTAATCGAGAAATTAATAGTTAATTTCCGCAGCCCTATAAATAATAATTTATTTTTTCCTTGTAAAATATAATATTTGTTTTCTTTTAACAGAATACTATAAATTACAAGTTATAGAATATGTATAAGAAATATGCCTTATGTAAAAATCACTTCACTTTTTTTTATAGTATATATGCTTTTATGTAGGTCTCATATTTCCCTAAAATAAAATAAAATATAATCTGATCTCTCAAAAAGGATTACGGAATATACAAGTTAGGTTATTTTTCATCTTTCAAACTAAAATAGGGAAAATACATTCAGAAATATTTTGCAACACTTAAAGCCATTAAAAGTGAGACATTTTCGGACTTGAATCAAAGACGAGACTTCTCAGCTAATGGTTTGTTTTGGCTGTTTGCTTGAAAAGCTAATTATGGGCCTTTGGTAATAATTTGTCTTAACAGGTGAATGGTTGTTGCAGTCCATTCCAGTGATACACTAATTGCAACAGCACAATGCTTTGAATAATTCCATCTCTCCAGTATAAGTGCTGTTGACTTTGCCCAATACTTATTGTCATTGTAACTTACTGTGAAATATCTCAATTTTAACTTTTTGTAATATATCCTTAAGAGGTAAGACATCAGTCAAGCTAGGTAGAAAGGAAAACCACAACAAGATAACAAACGTATCAGCTAGAAGCCATCCTCAGCAAACAAACATAAACAACAAGTTTTAAAAAATTGAAAACTTAGCTGCAATGTATAACCCAAGTAGACATCAACAAGAAAATAAAGTGCAAGAGCGAGGCCTTTGAGGGCAAAGGGAGACAAAGCAGGGGAAAGTAAAATTAATGTTTTATTTTTGTGGAGGCAGGGGGGCAGAGTTAGGATTCAAGATGTGAAAGAGAACATGACATCCCTAATCCTAAATATGTTTATTGTCAAGGTTGACTCTGGCTGTCCGCTGTTGCAGGGCAGGGCTGGGGTAATAGATCTTTCACACTCTTATAGTCATTCCTATTGAAGAGACTGAACATTTTATTCCACTGAGGAAAGATTCTTGCAGATTTGTTCGTTATATTTTCTAGTTGTGTCTTTTATCAGGCTTTACCAAAGCCTGTTTAACAGATTAGTTCCCATTGAAATAGATCCCAATTTTCACCTTACCTGGCTGTGAAATATCCCCAAGTGTTAATCTCATCCAGCCAGTTAAACATGACGGCTGATGGTCCAATAATGAGGAAATGTTTACATGGTCTTTTGGGAATATTGGATGGAAAGTCTCTGGACAGCTAAGATATAACAGTAAAATATTATTGTCATTTATGTAATAAAATTGGAGCAAAAGTGTTAAAAGTTTGATATAATCTGCAGTATTTCATAACAAGCAAAACACAAATCTAGTCATCAATACTACTTTTCACTGTTCATTAATAAATCATTTCATATTTTATACTAGATAAATTCTGGAGGAAAAAAAATATTTCAATCACAAATATTTTGAAAATACAAAAAACAATTATCATCTCTGGGACTGATTGTTTTTATTTAAAATTAATAATAAGGAAAGATGCCAAGGTCCATTTTAGAAGAGTAACTTTATCAGTTTCTTGCTACAAAAAGTGATGTGAAATTGCAAACATTATTGAATGGCTGTAAAATTGTTATAATATTAATTATCACTTATTCATCAAATTTGATTGAAAATTGTATTAATATTTTTTATATCTGTTTAAAATTTTAAACAAAAATATTACAAGTTATATTAAGCATATTTCATATTAATTAATGCCATAAATACCTGTCTAATAAACTTAGGTAAAGCTTGTAGGGTATCTAACTTATTTCCTTGTTTACCAAGCAATGCTGACAAAAAGCCAATGACCTGGAAATATATTTTAAATAATTTATATTAGAAAACAAAGTTTTAATAAATGTTCTTGCAGCTAACAATATTGTTCTAATTGAGCGCAAAAACTTGCTCATTTCTCTTAATATCAAAACTGATGTGACTTTTTTTTTCCTTCGGAATTCTGGTAATTTTATGATTATTTGACAGTTTTTCAGCCCCATTACTGTTATACTCAACCTGCACTGTTTTGCCAAGGCCCATGTCGTCCCCAAGTATAGCTCCTGTGTTGTTGCTGTAATGTTCGTATAGAAATTGTATTCCTTCCCTTTGGTAGTCTCTCAGATATTGATTTATTGTTGCAGGTACCTATGAATATATTTTAAGATAATATACTATTAAGGATTGAAAAAATATTTACAATTATTTTAATATAAAAGTTTTACACCTTGAAAATTCAAGCATTAAATCATAATTTTAAAATTAAAAGTATTTAATATTTTATGAGTTTAATCTTTAGATAAGTAGTACTAAGATAAAGTAAAAGTATTTAACAACCAGATGCCAAAATATCAAATGCAGAACAGATTCCTTATAAAAGCAATACAATACATATTAGACTCATTAAAGAAGAGAAAACCAATTAAATACAAATTTAAGAAAATGAATGTGATGGGCATGTAAACAGCAGGAGGTCAAAGAATTATTTACTTACTATAACTTGAGGGACTGACTCATCTTTGTTAAGTTGAAAGTTTACTTTGTTTCCTACTGGTGGTATAGAGAATTTTGGTTTCTCTGTTTCTTTCAAAGAGAGCTCTGAAACCCAACATTCAGACAAGATATTTTTACAGCATATTAACTTGCATAAAATTAAAATTAATTGTTCCAGTGTATTCAATTATTTTTTAATGACTAAAATATTTATTTTGCATAATCTTTGTATAATATAAAATTTAACAATTAAAAATTATTCAACTAAAATAAAGTTGGTAAAATACCTTCCCATAATTCGTATTTTGCCAAATCAATTTCACTTTCAGATGATACTGAATAAACGAGTTCATTGTCTTCATCCCTTTTAACTCTACTACATGATCGTTCATTAGTCATGTCTTGATCAATTTCATCATCTTCATAGATTATCTCTTTCTTGTCATAATTTAGATTGATCTGTGTATTGTACTGAGCTGACTTTGTGGATTTCCATTGTCCTGAATCTTTTTTAGATTTGAATTTGCTACGGATGTTAAAAAAAATTTAAAACTAAATAAAAAATAATTCAGGTTAATGATTCATATCATTGCAAAAAAAAACAACCAAAAAAAAACAACAACTCAAAATTCAACAGATCGAAGAGTGGGATAAATTGCTTTTAATTTGACTTTACTATTAGGGAAAGTGTTATCTGTGACTGGTGTTAGTAAAATCATAGCAATGTATAATAAATTTTATTTGCATCCATTGCAATGAATCTATTCTTAAAAATTTGAATCCAGAATATTTTAAATATGTTTGATTTTATATTGCTATGCTGTTAAATAATAAACCAATAATTGAGGATACATAGAGAAATGATCACCCACCTTTTGGATATCATGTGAAATGCTAATTTACTGGTAAAATATGTTCATAGAACTGAATTGCATTAATAAATATTCATTTACAATAAACTAAAAAAATGATAATGCTTATTAACAATTTAAAAAATCTTTGAAGGTTGTTAAATCGTAAAATAAAAAATATGATAAAGTTAGTACAGTTGTATAACAAAACACTTTTAATGTGATATTTGTTTCTCTTAGTGTTTAAAAAAAGGTACTTTTTTGGATCCAATGATACAACAGCAAGGTGGAAAAGTGTAATGTGTTAAAGCAGAAACAAAATCTATTTTGAAGTGATGAAACAGATGAAAATAATTGGGGTGGGGGGTGGGGGTTTACACACATCATGAACATGGAATATTTTTTTAAAAAATAAAAATTATTTACTCAGCAATAGGTATTTATTTTTAATGAAGAACATAATGTTATGTCTTTTTAAGGATCATTGGCATTGAGCTTAACTTTGATAATGTCACGTGAGAGATCTTTCTTTAACATTAATGTTTAAATGGATGTTTTCAATGTTTAATTTAGATGAATGTATTAGGTACATGATACCATGTCTAGCATCTTCTGTCTTTTGACAATAGTGACCCATTGTGAAAGGTTATAAGTACTGCTGAGAAATGTTAACCAGCTGCTGGTTAACATCCTTCTCCTTTATATATGATATGCATCAAAATTTGTAAGCATTTGCAGATGTGCTTCAGATACCTGCATTAGACAGTAATATTTTATTTAGTCTGGCGACCCATGTGGAGAGAATATTGCCCAACTATTATTTTATCAAGCTAGATGAAAAAAAATAGTGGACCGTAAAAAAGATGTGTGGGCTTTTAAAGAGTTTTTATTATAATTTTTAAAAAATAGCTGTAATAATTATAAGTAAAATGTAAAAAAATCTTTTTTTTAAAAAGGACACGCTTTTATTTACAAACATTTACAGACTGAAACGCGCTGATCTCCCCTGTCCTTGATGTAAACATGGGAATTTGGTAAACGAGGGCTGGAGTGAAACCAGTGAGCCGTGGAGGTCAACTCTAGCAGACGACTATACATTCTAATAATTAAATATTTAAAAAATCTTTTTTTAAAAAGGACACGCTTTTAACATAATCACTACTTTTAGTTATGTCTCATATATAAGGGATTTATAGTCAAAAACTTTGTTTTTACAGCTATTTTTTAAAACTTATAATAAAAACTCTTTAAAATTCACGTCTGAAGCACACACATCTTTTTTACCACTATTTTTTTATACCAAACACCTCATATGCGCCCGCCCAACGTTTTATACCACGGTGTCGCGTTCACATGGTGAACTCATGGATGTCAACAAAGCAGACGGGTACCGATGCTTATATATAGACTATAGATAAACTAAAAATGCAATAATTTCAATACAGTACATTCGATCGATCTGAAATTTTGATACAATGCATTGTCATCCAAGATCTATCTGTGATAAAATTTTTAGATCTCTAGGACCATCAGAAGTGGTATAATGTTACGTTTCAAGTTTTGAAGGAAGGATGGATGGATACAACATACAAACATTGTGACTTAAATAAAAGCGTGTAAAAATGGACCTGATCAACCAGCAATGAATGCTTGCCACTGCTGACTTCATGTCCCTAGCTAACTGTTGGCGAGGACAGGGCAACAGAAGAGTTTTTTGTTCAGAAAATATTCTATGGCATAGCCCAATGGATGGAGCAAGTTGTCCTAGTGTTAGCTGGGGATTTTAAGAATTCAAACTCAAGCCCCCAGATCAAATACAAAATACACAAACAAATTGTGCAATGAAAACAATAAATTTGAGCTTTATTTTTAGATCAAAAGTGTTAGGTAATTTTAAGTAATTTTTTATTGTTACTCTCAATCTCATTGAACTAAATTTATACCAAACTATAAATACAATAAAATATAAAGAGAATTACCAATTTTTTTTTGTCCACTGATTCCTAAATTTGAATGGTAGAAAAAAATAATCTAAAATGTGGTGAAATAAGATTTTTTTATTTATTTCTTTTATTTTACTATAAAATAAACAAAATATTGTATTCACCCACTGAGATAACCTTCATAAACTTTTTAAAAATTTCATTTAGAATGTATAATATTCTTTAAATTATTAATGAACTATTTAAAAACATTATTGCCAATAATAGTTTGCACCGAAAACTTATCGCAGACCACATATTGGCGAAAAATGTAAGATAAAGAACTATTTTGTCTATGAAGCATTCTTTACACAAACACATGACAACGATCTATCAAGTTAGAAAATTTGTATACATAATAACTTTTTAATATATACTTATGCCTGGATATCAGAGAAACTTTTAATTTTGTTTAAATAATATTTTAAGTAGGTTTTTCCCAATGTTATTTAAAACAGTATTGATACATAACTTACTCCAAAAGTAACAGTGGTCACCTTAGGGAATAAATTGATGTTGTATAAAAATTCATATTTGAGAAATTATTGCATTTACATAAATCTCTTTTTCTTACAGATAAAATAGATGTTATTAATTCTCCACAGAGCAATGTAGAATATTAATTAACTGTACTTGTGAATCCAACTACAGTCGAACCCACTTACCTCGAGCTCGGTTAACTCGCCCACCCCATTATGTCGACGTTTTTTATTGGAACCGCCAAATTCTCTCTTTGTCTTAGCATTTTCTCGTCGTTTAATTCGATTTTTTTAAGTCGCCAAAACCTCATAACACGAGCACAAAAAAGGGTCAAATTTGCCACTTAACGTTGGTTATCTCGATCCCCATGACCAATCGCCAGCTTTTGAAAATATTAGCTATGATTTTTTATAACCAAGGGAAGGGACCAATTTTCTGCCTCACCAGGGTCTGCTGGTGACGTCACAGCCCGCTTGCTCAGCGCTGTTACTTCTGGTACTATGCTTCGGTAACTAAGCGAATACATTTTTTTTTAAAAATCGGTCACTAGCGAACTCCACAAACAGTGATGACGTGTATTTTTATATTTGTAGACCAGAATATTATTATTATTAAGAAAACACTTGATTTTGATGTCACGTTCGCTCGCGTGTTGGCTCTGGTATTCTGCCGTAACACAACAAAAAATTAACTCCGGGTAGTAAGCTAATATACCGACTTAAGTCCTGATAAAACGGAGTAAACAGTCATAATAAGATGGAATTTATTTAAATACCATATTATGTTTCACTCGTCAACTTGCCAGAATTATTGAATTTCGCCGCGCACACAACGATTCCCCCCCCCTGGGGTGGGGTTTAGATGGGGTTGAGCTACACTGGCCATTTACCAAGGCATGCTTTGACTCAATTTAAAAAGAAAAATGTTCCTTCCCCCAACCCACTGTAGATGTATAACAGTGGGGGAGGAGAGGGAAGGTGTCTCTTCTCGCGGTCTTGTATTGGTATGTCAAAGCAAGAGGCTTCCTTTTATATAAACATCAAAGACCTTTCAAGCCTCCTAGCCTTCCCCCCCACCACCCTCATTATCCCTAACTAGAAAACTCCGTAACTTGCTTTGAGTTCACTTAGAGCAGTCCGACTGTAGTGGTTCACATCAAGCTCTCGTACGGCTTATTGAAGTTGCAGCTGAATACATTATTTAAATTCCGAAGACTTAAAACTTATATAAATAAGCCTAAACATTTTTAGAGATGAGTGTAAGCGGTCGTTCGATAGTCGTAACTACGGTAAACACTAGTCTTAGCGTAATAGTAGTCAATTATTAACAAATATATTTATTTGAATATTGATTGTTTTCCTTGGTCCTTATACAAATAAATGCCTTGGTATTTATTAGTAATAAACTTACACTAAGATTATGACTTTAATTATAATTACATCATTAGAATTAGTAGTAAATAGCATGAAATAATAAAGTTCAAGGACGAACGAGCAAATGAACTAGAACTAGAGGGGGAGAGCCTCAGTCAGAGCCGAGTCACTAATTCATTTACATAAACCATACTCGCAAGGACATTCCATTTCGCATAATATAATATATCACATAATTTAACATTATATTGATATTTAGTATATTCCGATACGATTCTGATTAATCGTCCCATCAGTAATTAACGCACAACACGTATATAACGAAATTTCAAGCGCATGTTAATTTTTTGCCGCCATATTGGTTTTCGTTTTAACTCGATCATCGGTTATCTCGATGCCATTTTTCATACCCCAACGCCGTCGACTTAACCGGTTTCGACTGTATGTATAAAACACAAATTATTCATTCCCATTGACAACAGATCACTTTATTTTACAGTGTAATTTATGGTAGCATTTTTAATATAAATGTAATACTTTCTGAGACATGAAAGGTTCATTTGAGAAACAATGTTATATAAATTTATTTATCATCCATAATAGTCTTGTTAAGAAAAATATTTCAGATCCTGTTAATAAATATTACCTGTTGACTTCAGCCTTGCCATTAATTCTTCCTTCATTATTTCTGTGTATGCGCCAACATTATTTCCCTTAATTTGTAATTAAGCATATTTACATTCTTATAATAACTTCATAACTATTCCTTAATACAGTACTCATAAGTATAACATTTAAAAAAATTATTTAATTTTGGATAACATTTTATTTTATTGAATTTGAATAACATCATAAGCTAATTTAGGATAGTCATTTTATTACATTGATAAACTAGAAATATTTTTATAGCCACTATGCATTGCAACCTTGGAAACATTTTTAATAGATCAACCAAATACAACAACTATGTTATATATACGAGTGGTGGCGAACATTTTTGGGGCAGCGTGCCCAAAATTCAAACCAAAAACCACTTATACTTATTCATAGCAAAGTGCCAATACTCCAATTAAACCCAAAAATGGTAGTTTGGATTAACAGGTTGGATAAGGAAGTAATATTTTAGTCCCGTGCCGTATGACGAGGCTCTGCGTGCAGACTGTTTCACGAGTGCCATAGGTTCGCCATCACTGTTATATACTATAATAGTTAGCATAATTTTGTCAGGATCTGAAATACAGTAGAAGTCCATTATTCCGGCACCCAACAGTCCGGAATGCCCGATAGTCCGGCATCGCTCCGGATAATTGTAAAAATTTTGGTTTTCTCCACAAGTGTGTCTTTAAAGCAAATAAAAACGCTTGAGAGCTATTCGGAAGTTTTCGGGGTAGTTCGGGATCATCCGGAAGCGGTCGGTATTGAAAAACCTACGTGAAGATAAGGTAGAAGAGTGGCTTCTAATCGACGAGAATGCGCCCGTTGAACAAGAACTAACCGATGAGGACATTATCAACAGTGTAGTAAATTCTCAGCATACTCAAAATCCTGAAGAAAGTGACTCAGATGCCGAAACGGAACAAAAGGAAAAAAATCAGCTGGGCAGAAGCTGCAGAATCACTAAATAAGTTTATCTCTTTTACTGAGGCTAGTACTAGCTACAGTGCTTCAGAAATTATTGACTTCCATATCATTAGAAATAAATTTTATACTAAACGCCAAAAGTCAAGAAAACAAAAAGACATTCGTGACTTTTTTTAATCTAAGTGAAATATGTTTTACAGTACGTGTACATACATTATATGAAATGTAAACTAAACTTTGTTGTATTTGCATACTGTATTTGTAGTTTAATTATTAACCTAATTGTTCTTATAATTACGATTTATGTATGTATGTAGTTAAAAAAACAAAGTACATTTGTTTTACGGCAAAGCCTACACTAAAAAGAAAGGGCACCGCCCGATAGACCGGAATTTTCGGTAGTCCGGCACCGAGCCGATCCCGAACGTGCCGGATTATTGGACTTCTACTGTAACAGCTTTTAAATAAAAGAATATGCATAGGTGAATGTAAAACACTAATGCCTAATCCTAATTGCCTTTTTTGTATTATTAAAAGAACAATTATCTTTATTTAACGTATTTCTTAGTAGAACTAATTTTTGCTAAGACTACTACATGCACCTACACTTGTTTTTGTTTTCCTTTGGCTTTGGATATTCTGTTCCTTTCTTTAACACTTAGCACAGTGTAATTTTGTACATGTGATTCAGAAGATAACCACTGGGATTGTGTAGACACACAATTAAAAGTATTATCAAGTTTCCATGGAGATATCTTCGTCTTTCCAACAAGTTTAGTGTCCTCATCAGAACTAAATGAGTTATGTTCAAATTTCCAACTGGAAAACAGAATTAAGACCCATTAGTAAATAATTATTTCCCAGTTTAAGGGATTCAGTTCAAGCACTAAAATGAAATACATTAATTTATCATTAATCTTAATTTACCATTTTCAAGTTTTAATTTCTTTTGTTCAGATAAAATTATTTACTAACTTTTTATCACCACAATTAAGAATTACATGTATTTAAATTTGTATTTACATGTACTACTTAATTATTTATAATATATATAGATATACACACTCAAGTCTTGCTGCCTGATCCTCCCTGCTCAATGGTAGGAAGAAGTTTGATGATGCTGATGATTTGTAACTTTTCTTCTGGTTATTCATTTCAACTAGGTCTAAGATTACCTACTAAGAAGAAAATGAAAAAGCTGTAAATTTTTAGCTTAAATTTAATTTAGTAAGAAGCTATATTTGGTATGCCATGCCCATGTCACTCAAAGAAAGAGTTTAAGTTTTAATTCTGTTTATTGAAGTGCTTTTAGAATTTAGATTCACACTTTTTTTATTACCTTCTGATGGTACACTAATAAATTTAATTTTCCAAATGTGAGTAAGCCATTCAGCAGTCAATGTGTCACTATGTGTGAATCATGGACGTGGACTCCTGTTAACATCCCATTTCCCTGTGGGATCCCATTCCCTGCTTGGATCTCATTCTCCTAATGACTATGAGAATTTGGGTCCCATTCCCGATTGGATTATGTTCCTCCTGGGTCCCTGCCTCTAATTAGTGGATATAATTATAATGCGTACAAAGTTCAGTTACAATTCCAACAGTACTTCAACCGGACATTCTGACAATCAAATGCAATATATTTATAAATATAATCAATGTTTACAAAGATTGGTCAACAGTCTAGACATATTGTCACATAGACTTTAGTCACTTAGACAGTCTAGATCTAATATTAGTGCCATAAGATATGATAACTTGTGGAATGTGTAAAGAGGGATAAACCAACAAGCCTTACGTTTTTTAGTTAGAAAAGTAAAAAATAAAATAAACAACCCCGTAAAAACAAAGTTTATATATGAGACATAACTAAAAGTATTGATTAAGTTCAATATGTTACGCCTCACGGGACAAACATTTACAGACTGAAACTGAGTGAACTCCCCTGGCTTTAAAACCGGGGGCGGGAGGGGGGGGTGTGGACTAAACTCAAGTGGCACAGCACGTGGAAGGTGAACAATAACAAACTGTGAAATTGAATTACATATAGTTATATAGAGATAAACTATAAATGCATTAATTTAATTACAGTACATTCGATCGATCTGAAATTTTGATACGATGCATTGTTAGGTGACACGAGTCTATGTGCAAAATTTCAGCTCGATCGCATCACGGGAAGTTTGTCATTTTTTACTTTTGTTTTTCCGCCCTACGATGAATGACAGAGATCACGACAGACAGAGAAAGATGACTGAGAGACAAGACCATGAAGTTAATATAAGGGATTTAAAAAAGGGGGAGGGGAGGGCTCAATATTTCCATGATGTCACATTGAGGCTACAATCATAGTTTATCATACCTATTGATAAATTTAGACTGGCAATATCTGACATTGACATACAATATCCACAAAAGTAGGTGAACAATCTTTTAAAAAAATATTTCTTTTTTAATTTAAAAATTACAAAATCTCATGATCAAATTTTATATGCTAACATTCATCCTCCACATTTACTTTGCGTGTTCAAAGCTTCAAATGCCAATGTCGCTCAAATAAAATTGCAATCTAATCTTTTTTTTCTTTTTTTATTTAGACAAATTGTCCAACCCAGCTTTTTAATCAAAATGCCTGCTTTATAATCACATTTGCATTTATCAATCAATAATTTAATGACATAGAGATTATATACAATATTGACTTTCAAAGTTGCAGTTTCCGTTTGAATCCCATATTCATATCAATATTCAAGTTGAAAATTAAAATACAATTTTAAAATGGTAGGTGTCGAAAAACTCATTGTCTTATCTTATCTATACAGACGCTCCTTCTATGCAGAAGATAGTTGCGTCCACAGACCATGACAGATGATCTGTTTGGCAAGTGATGCAGCGCTCACAGGCCACGGCTTTGTGGGTTCCACGCATTACCCAGCCGCCTAACTACATGTAGTGTTAGGTACCCATTCGGAGCGGGGTGACTCAGGGACGCCCTAGGCCCCGGGAACAAACCAATCCCTTCACACGGATTCGAACCCGTGACCATCGGTACGACAGTCCAGTGCGCTGCCACTCGACCACCGCGTCACTAGTGAATTAATGCATGCCTCTGTGGGATATGAGTATGACATCAAGAACTATAATAATAGGGATATGGGGTGAAAACATTGGCTGGAAAGTGCAGAGGAACTTGACTCCACCAGTAAGTAGGTGAAAGATTCCTAATTTTTTTTTGTAAATGTAAATCACTGTCTTTGGAAATTTGAATACTTTATTATAATAATACCGGTTATTATAAATTATAATTTTAGGTCTCCGGCCTCATGCACAAAAATTTGTTAATAGTAAAAAATCTTAAGCTTTTAAAACCTTCAACAACTAAATACTTTAGGGCCTAACATGTTTAAGTCTAATGTCCTAAGTCTTAGTCTGTCATTAAAGTTTAAGACGCATTTTAAAATAAATTTATTTTATGCTACACTCTATACTCATGATAGGCGCAGTTTTAAGAAAGCACTATTTAATTGGTTAAACTTGAACTTCATGGCAATATTCCCTTTAGGGCAGTCCTTAATGACTTCACGCACGTAGGGGGGTCCACACATTTGTGATGATGTGTGACGTGGGCGGGGGGGGGGTGTTTGAGAAATTTGACGTCACATCAAAACTTGTAATTTTAAATAAAAGTTCCACTTAAATGTTTCTTGCTTGCAATTTATTTAATAATGTTTTCAATGGCTTCATGCGGATTATGATATTAGAGTGCAGCCTTACACTAAATACATACTTAAATGACAAAAAAGTGATTTGAAACAAGCTCATTTTCATATAGAAAATACAGCTTTTATGCGCAAAGCTTTGTGACATCATATTGGAGGGGGGTCTAAGTTTTTGTGACGACGCGTGGCGAGGGGGGGGGGTTGTTGAAAAATCTGCCAAAATCGCATGACGTCATTTATGGACGGCCCCTTAATATTAATGGCTTTAAGCTGCAGGGCTTCGCAGATTCAGATATCTGACAGACAGATATCTGCAGCAGTTTAGAATTTTATTGCAAAAATAATGGTTGCTGTGTGCAACTTTGCATACAACCAACGAACCTTAGAGGGAACATTGCTTCATGGGTGATTTGATAAAGGAACGCTGAGATGACACATACAAGTTAAAAACTACTATTACTTTTAATAGGAGAGGGATTCTATTCACTCTTTTACTTTTACTTTCATTTTATCTGCCTACTGTCTACTGTGAACTCTAGCTTTATTCTGACTGGACTGACTCGGATTCTGACCATAATATTTTCTAATTTACCCAATAATACTTAATTTAGTCACTCACATGTGAAATGAAATAAATTTATTTTAAAAAAAGATGTTCTCAATTTCTTTTTTACAAAAAAAAATGAAACATTTACTTGACGCCCGCTCTAAATCTAATGACTATGACTATGACTATAGTCTATAGATAGTGTGTGTCTATGAACAAGATCGAACTTACATGATTCAGCAGGTAAACATAAATTCATAAGGTAAAACCTTATTTCAGAACATTTTATATATCAAGTCATCAAAAAACCATTTTTTCAAACTTACTTCATTAATTATTATTATGATTATGAAATCTATTTTAAAATTAAAACATTATTTTTTGTTGAAATAAAATTACTATATTACTAATATTATTAATATTACGATTTGTACGAAATAAAAATTTGTATATCGTAACACTAGCAACATCCCGCCGAATCGTCTGCTGCAACGACAGTTCATGTCGTAACGCTAGCAACATCCCGCCGAATCGTCTGCTGCTACGACATGTCGTAGCACTAGTTTCCTGGCTAGCGCTACGACATGTCGTAACGCTAGCAACATCCATTAAAATAACTTACTTAAACTTTATTGAACCTATAAATTATATGACAAAGAAGCAAAGGTCTGAAACTGAACTGAAACCTTTCATCAGGAATGCTCTTTATGATTTCTTGTTTACTTGTCAATCAAATATCCCACTCAAATTTTAATGAGATGTTCGGTTGTTTATTTTGATGAAAATTTGAAAATAATTGATAATTAAGTTGGTAAGGCTAAATTTCGAGATCTTCATTTAACAGTGACAGTTACAGGCGTTCATTACTTTCCAAAATGCCAAAGACAAATTAGTAATTTGTTAAATTAATAACGTTAAAAATATAAAATTTGTAAAAATTAAACCAAATGTTGAATAAATTAAATACAGTTTTACAACTACTTTATAATGGCATTTAAATATGTAGTTAGGCGGTTGGGTAATGCGTGGAACCCACAAAGCCGTGGCTTGTGAACGCTGCATCACTTGCCAACAGGTCATCTGTCATGGACGCAACTATCTTCTGCATAGAAGGAGCGTCCGTATAGATAAGACAAATAAGGGCGTACCGGATTTCGGCTCCGTCAAATCCGGAATCCGGCCATTTTTACAAATCCGACTCTGGCAGGATTTCACTTCATGAATCTGGCTGACCGGTAGAGCCCTTCTCTCTTCACTCAAAGCTATGGGGTATGCTTCCGCGATATGAATGCCCTCACGCACTTTTGCCCGACAGGAGGTGCGCTCTTCGGAACTTGCAGACGTCCTTGAAGCGCAAGCAGGGGCGACCTCTTTTTCTCTTACCGGTTGCCAGCTCACCGTAAAGCAAGGCTCTAGGAATGCGCTCCAAGCTCATCCTGCGGACATGACCTAACCACCGCAGGCGCCTCTCACTCAGAATTGAGTGCATACTCAGCATATGGCTTCTTCTGAGTACCTCGACATTGGTGATCTTGTCCTGCCACTTGATGCGTAGAATCCTACGCAAGCATCGTAAGTGGAAGCTGTTGAGCTGCTTTGTTTGCTTGGCGTAGGTCGTCCAGCACTCACTGCCATAGAGGAGTGTGCTGAGCACGCAGGCCTGGTACACAGTGATTTTCGTCCTATCTGTGAGATGCGCATTGTTCCACACTCTTTGATTCAGCCTAGCCATTAATGATGCGGCCTTTCCGATTCTGGTTCCTATTTCCTTATCCAGGGAGAGTGTGCTTGTGATGTTACTGCCAAGGTAGGTGAAATCATCGACGACGTCCAAGGTGTTTCCCTCAATGGAGATTGCTGGAAGGCGGTCAGTGCCTTGTCTCATAATGTTGGTCTTTTTGAGGCTAATCCTTAAACCAAAATCATTGCATGCCTCTGAGAACTTACTGACCAACTGTTGGAGTCCTGCCTCTGTATGTGAGGTAAGGGCTGCGTCATCCGCGAAGAGCAACTCTCTGATTAATACATTTTCCAAATTGCTCTTCGCACGGAGCCGGCTGATATTATATAGGTTTCCATCCGTCCTGGTATGAAGTTGCACACCCTCGGAGCAGACCTCGAAAGCATGTCGCAATAACATCGAGAAAAAGATACCAAAGAGTGTTGGAGCCAGTACATGGCCCTGTTTGACTCCGCTACAAACTGGGAAGGGTTCTGAGGTGGCACCATCGAAGAGCACTGTGCTGTGCATATTGGTGTGGAAGGATAATGATGGAGAGAAGCCGCGGCGGACATCCTATTTTTTCCAGTATACGTAGCAGACCCTTACGGCTGACCAGGTCAAATGCCTTCGTTAAATCTACGAAGGCAATGAAGAGGGGTTTCTTTTGCTCCCGACATTTCTCTTGTAGCTGACGGAGTGAGAAAATCATGTCCATGGTTGATCGGCATGCCCAAAAACCACATTGTGATTCTGGGCAGACATTTTGTGCCAGAATTTGCAGGCGTGCAAGGACCACTCTGGCAAAGGCCTTTCCCACAATACTCAGGAAATACCACGATAGTTATTGCCATCGCTGCGATCACCTTTGTTTTTGTAAAACGTGACAATCTTGGCGTCGCGCATTTCCTGTTAACTTTTGAAATTAAAATTTGCATTTAAAATTAATCGTTAACTTTTGAAAAATTAACGATTAATTAATCGTTAATTTCGATTAAAGCCAAAAATTGAAATGTATGTTGTCATAAGTAACATTTATTAAATGTACTTGTGGAAATCGAACACTTGAATGTCTTCTTTATATATGTCATCTTTTAACCAACAACGCCTACAGACAAGTGTATTGACATTTTTTGGTTCAAGTGATGAGCAGGTCTTATTGACAATATAACCAGCCGAGCTGAACAATCGTTCACATAGCTTTAGATTGTCTCAACTGAAGTTTCTGATACTACTGTAGTGGATGTTTGGTTTGCAGGTGATATGTAAGCAAAGTGTTAGAACCATGGTAGCAATGTTCCCTCTAAGCAGCGCCGCTGCGCAGATATTTGAACGACGCCACGCAAGAGTTAAGAATCATCGCGCAGCAAATTTAGTAAAATATTGCACAAAAAATGGACGTTGTGCAACTTTGCACAAAAGGTTTTTTTTAAACTTTACACAAGGACCAACGATGAGAGAAGTAGAGGGAACATTGCATGGTAGTCAAACGATTTCTCTCAATAGACACAATAACCTTTATCAAGATTTTGAACATTTCCGTCAGTCAATAGTTTAAAACCAAAATGTTCGTGTAATCGTCCGGAAATTAGTTTATATTTATCGGCCAAAATATTTTACTTTTTGGCTTCCAGTGCATTTATAAGTGGTGGATCGATTTATCGTTAAAAAAAATTTAACCGTTAAAAAATTTCAACGATTAATCGAGAAATTAATCGTTAATTTCCGCAGCCCTAATATATATATATTGACTCCGGCTAATCCGGCCATTTTTACAAATCCGGCTACGACTCAGACCGGATTTCACTTCATAAATCCGGCCGGGCCGGATTTCAAAAATTGGAATCCAGGACAGCCCTACATTTAAAGTACTTAACTACCATAATGTGTAAGAAATTGTTGACTATGTTTACAAATCACAAATTACCTGTTATGGCATGCGGACCTTCCTACATGCTTGCCCTACACTCTTGGTATTGAGTCAAATTTTGTATCTACATCTATTTCAGTTATCATTTTACCAGCATCATCAACAAGGATAATCCAATCTCATTAAAAAAATATTTTTTTTAAAGATTGTAAATACAATAACATAATTTTTGCACCACATGAGTATAAAATTGGATTGACTTAGATGTAATACCTCACAATATTTCGCGACAGAACAATAAAATTTGAATTGTTGTATTTGCGTAAGTAGTTGGATAACATGCAAACAGGATATGTATGAGCCTGACAAGACGTCACAAAACAACGAAATTTTCGGCAAAGAGCTTTCTTCAACGAAAAAGTAGGGCAAAAACAAATAAAACTAATAAAAATAAATTAAAACTTACTGTGGTGAAATCCAGATCCAAAGGTAGCATATGCTCTGACATGTTCACTCTACTATATTACAGCTCAGGGGTTGGGAAACTTGTTGCCTGAGGGAGCCACAAACACCACATGTTTTGAAAAGTAATTCTCTGAGAGCCACAGCCATACATTATGTTTACAACTAAAAATTCAAGTAAATGAATGCATTTTGTGTAATTTCAACACTAAAAGTAAAATAATTATGTCTCTGAATTCTTTTTAATTGCATTGTTATGCTGTTTATATATATATATATATATATATATAATTAAAATGTAGATCAAAGGAGTCGGAATAAACTTTTTTATTTTTAAATCGAACATTTGTCTGAGAGGCTGATGCAGCCATCAATAGAGCTACGTCTGGCTCGCGAGCCATGGTGCCCGACCCCTGTTATAACTGATTTTTCTATGTGTGGTTCACTCTGATATGAATGACTCACTCTGCTATCTATTTCTGACTCTGCTATGTAAGGATCACTCTTCCATCTATCACCCATTCTGTATCTAAAGCTCACTTAGTTATCTATATTTAACTATGCTATTTATAAAAGACTATACTATCTTTGACTCACTCTACCATATATGGCTTCCACTGCTTTATATGGCTCACTCTACCATATATGGCACACTCTGCTATTTATGGTTCACTCTGCTATCTATGGTCAACTATGCTATCTTTAGCTGACTCTGCTATCTATGGTCAACTATGCTATCTTTAGCTGACTCTGCTATCTATGGTCAACTATGCTATCTTTAGCTGACTCTGCTATCTATGGTCAACTATGCTATCGTTAGCTGACTCTGCTATCTATGGTCAACTATGCTATCTTTAGCTGACTCTGCTATCTATGGTCAACTATGCTATCTTTAGCTGACTCTGCTATCTATGGTCAACTATGCTATCTTTAGCTGACTCTGCTATCTATGGTCAACTATGCTATCTGTAGCTGACTCTGCTATCTATGGTCAACTATGCTATCTTTAGCTGACTCTGCTATCTATGGTCAACTATGCTATCTTTAGCTGACTCTGCTATCTATGGTCAACTATGCTATCTTTAGCTGACTCTGCTATCTATGGTCAACTATGCTATCGTTAGCTGACTCTGCTATCTATGGTCAACTATGCTATCTGTAGCTGACTCTGCTATCTATGGTCAACTATGCTATCTTTAGCTGACTCTGCTATCTATGGTCAACTATGCTATCTTTAGCTGACTCTGCTATCTATGGTCAACTATGCTATCTTTAGCTGACTCTGCTATCTATGGTCAACTATGCTATCTTTAGCTGACTCTGCTATCTATGGTCAACTATGCTATCTTTAGCTGACTCTGCTATCTATGGTCAACTATGCTATCGTTAGCTGACTCTGCTATCTATGGTCAACTATGCTATCTTTAGCTGACTCTGCTATCTATGGTCAACTATGCTATCTTTAGCTGACTCTGCTATCTATGGTCAACTATGCTATCTTTAGCTGACTCTGCTATCTATGGTCAACTATGCTATCTGTAGCTGACTCTGCTATCTATGGTCAACTATGCTATCTTTAGCTGACTCTGCTATCTATGGTCAACTATGCTATCTTTAGCTGACTCTGCTATCTATGGTCAACTATGCTATCGTTAGCTGACTCTGCTATCTATGGTCAACTATGCTATCTTTAGCTGACTCTGCTATCTATGGTCAACTATGCTATCTGTAGCTGACTCTGCTATCTATGGTCAACTATGCTATCTGTAGCTGACTCTGCTATTTATGGTCAACTATGCTATCTTTAGCTGACTCTGCTATCTATGGTCAACTATGCTATCTTTAGCTGACTCTGCTATCTATGGTCAACTATGCTATCTTTAGCTGACTCTGCTATCTATGGTCAACTATGCTATCTTTAGCTGACTCTGCTATCTATGGTCAACTATGCTATCTGTAGCTGACTCTGCTATCTATGGTCAACTATGCTATCTTTAGCTGACTCTGCTATCTATGGTCAACTATGCTATCTTTAGCTGACTCTGCTATCTATGGTCAACTATGCTATCTTTAGCTGACTCTGCTATCTATGGTCAACTATGCTATCTTTAGCTGACTCTGCTATCAATGACGACTCATTCTGCTATCTATAGCGCAATGTGCTATTTATGGCTCCCTCTTTGTTATCAATGATTCACTCTGGTATCTAGTCTATGGCTAACTCTGCTATCTATGGCTCACTCTGCTATCTATTGCTGTCTCTGCTATCTATGACTCCAGCGGCGTAGCGTGGGTATGTACTGTCCGGGGCAGAAACCAAATTTTCCGCCCCCATCCCCCCGAAAAATATGTTAACGCTATAAAGTAACAACAAAAATTAATTAGAAAGTAATTATAACACTATATATTTTTATATTAAAAATAAAGGCTTCATTTCTTCAATGAAATTAGGTTTTTTTGTTTTTCCTCATGGCTCAATCGTTCATGTATCAATGTTTTCAGCCATGGCATGCTCAATATCTTAAATAGCAATAGATTAGACACTTTTGGTGTGATCGTAATTGATCGTCATTAATTTTGTCATTCAAATAATTTTAGAGAAGCCTTTTTAACAACTTGCATTATTTAAGACAGTTGTAAGCAATGTTCGAATTAATTATATTATTTTAGGCAGGGTAACTTCGAGCCTATATATCTTTAAAAACTTAAATAAACCACCTAGTCCTGAATTCATTATTTTTTTATCTATTCATTGGGTTAAAATATTTCTTGCCAGACTATGTCATGTGGGATATTTTAAATACACTAATTTGAAGAAAAAATTTCAAAGTCCAGTAGATTAGCTGGTGTACGAAAATCATGTCTGTTTTATAAATTCTATGTAACTGCCAAAGCCTCACAAGAATTTATACACTAATCTCATCTTATGAAGAAACCAAATTTCTTCTTAACTGTTATTCTACACAACATGGTGACATATACATATTTGCTTCGATCACCAAAAAATTGATCTCTTGTTCTTTGATTGGAAGATTCGATTAAAATGATGAGGTCTCCACATACATTTTATCAAATGTCAAAGCATCCCTTAAGTATTCCATTCAATTAGTTTCTCTGTGAGTAGCCACTGCTAAGAATATTATGTTTTGTTGAGGACTATACGTTTGTAAAGAATTTCGGGCATTTTTTTTATATATAATTTTGAAAATAAAAAGATTTCATTGTGACTAGCAAAGTTCCTGCGTCTGTTCGTGTGTTGAGCTTTTTGTGTGCATCTTTCAGTTCAGTAGCTTACAAGGTACCTCAAAATGATTCCATGGTATATTCACTATTTTGTATCCTGAAGTCTGAATGCCTTGCTTGTAGAAGTAATTAGGTATTTCCATCAGTGTATGGACTTGGAAAAGAATGCGTAACAACGCTCAGGTGTACTAAAATAGTTGGAGAATTCGTTTCAGTTGGAGTATCATGTTAAAAAATTAGGTTTAACTTTTGAACGAGTTTGACATGAGATTTTATGTTTTTGCGCCTTTGTCGAACTCTTGTATACTTTCCAGCCCTTAAGAAGTATTAACACACTTTGGGCCTGTGCAATCCATTATTTTATTATCATAATTTATTCAAAATCATTTCAGAAATGTCGTAAGCAGATTTACTTTTGCTTGAATGAAATCTTTGAAAGATTCTACAGCGTCTACTTTTTTATTTTCAATCTTTACATTTTACACAACTGGACTTGTTTGATCTTTATGTCAAATATATGAAGAGCTATCAAATACAATGGAACAATATTTGGTATCTTGTTATTGAGAAAGATTATTTTTCGTGAACTGTATCTCCTAAAATTGCTATGAGCTCAGTTTGAATTTTAGATGACAAGTTTGCTACCCCTTTTCCCACTATGTTCTCGGAGTGCTCGAACGTACTTTGCAAGCTAATGCGTTAGTTCAAGAATATTGCCTTTATTCGCAACAGTATTGCCCTCTCTGTGACCTCAGAAAGTCACATTCAGTTTCGCCAGGATTTAATAACGTCAAATATTCTAACAAGAACTTCTTGCCACTTTGTTTTCTCTTTTACACCAACTAATTGTCGGTCTTTATTAATAGTCTATTCTTTTTTATCCAATTTCTGATTCCTGCCATTTGCAAAAAACGTTGGTAATGTTGAGTACTTATTGAGTGCATATATTTTATTTTAGTAAAATTTATTTTCACGTTTTAACAATTAGCAACGAGGAATTTGCCGCCCCCCCCCCAATATTGTATTTATTTGTGCCAAGTTTTAATTCCACTAGATAAGCAATTTTTTCCATTATATTTGTTTATGCCACAAAACAAAAGACTTCAAAATTAATATAAGCCATATAAATACGCCACCAATTTTGTCCAGTAGTTCACTTACGTTCAAATCAAGCTTTAATCAATTATATATACCAGCACATTATTTTCATACTGTCAGCCCCTATGTTTTCCAGCTTAGTAACATTAGTATTAGAAAACTTTAGATTTATAATGCAGTTTGAAGTTTTGGGATTATAAGAGCTCTCGTATTTTAAAATATTTCTTCATTTCGTAAAATTTGTTTAATCCTGGCTTTTCTTTTCTTTTATTAAAATTTATTTTCACGTTTTAAAAAATTACCTAATTAACAACGAGGAATTTGCCGCCCCCACCCTCAAATTTTACAACAGGGGCGGCAGTCAAATTTTAAGAATCAATGAATTTATCACCACACCAGTGTCACGTTCTCATACTAATTTAGCCTCTGTTTTCTTTTTATAACTGTAGTATAAGTATCAAAAGAATTTATATCCAATAAGCAGTTTGAAGTTTTTGGCAGTTAAAACATTCACATGCTTTTGGATAGTTCCTTTATTTCTTTTATTAATTTCTTATTTGGCTTTTCTTTAATTTCAATTTTTAAAAAACTCCTCTTTCTTTTAAAGAAACTAATTAACGACTAGGAATTTGCCGCCCCTGGCAAAGTGCCACCCGGGACGTTTGCCCCCAACCCCCCTCGCTACGCCACTATATGACTCACTGTGCTATATTTGGCACACTCTTCCATCTATGGCTCTCTCTGTTATCTATGGTTCACTCTGCTAGCTAGGTGGCGGATAGGGGAAAGCCCACCAGGTATGGATGGTACCGGGGAAATAAAATACTCGGGCGGACAAAAATCAGCCCTACTGCCTTGTAGGAAGTAGAGGGATCCACAAAGGCTAGAGACCCAACACAAACAAAGGCAGCTACCCATTGTGCTGTGAGGGGCAGCCCCCCCCGCGCCCAAATGATTGCTTACAAGGCTCCCAACCCTGCCACGTAAAAAATAATGTTACAAAACGTAACCATTATATCTACTAGGATCACCACCGTCATTGGAATATCCGCACGATGTATGAGGCTGTTAAAACTGCACAAATAGCCGCTGAGATGAGGAGCTATAACCTCACCATTCTTGAAATTAGCGAAACAAGATGGGCTGTATGGGGCCAGAAGAAATTAATCTCAGGAGAGATTGTGTTATTTTCGGGAAATTTTCGGGACAAGAGGAAGATGATGCGCAACATATCCTGGGTGTTGCCATGATGCTATCAAGGGCAGCACAAGGAGCACTCATTGGATGGGTGGCGCATGGACCTAAAATTCTCTTAGCAACCTTTCGGACAAAGAAACGTAGCATCAACTTAGACGTCATCCAATGCTATAACGCACCAAACAATGAAAGCGATGAAGGAGACAAAGAAGAATTCTATAATTGAGTACTGACATCTTCCAGGTTCTCCCCTGGAGGAACATCGTCATCCTCATGGGAGACTTTAATGCCAAGATTGGCAGTAACTACACAAGCTATGAAAAGGTTATAGGACACCAAGGTATAGGGGAGACGAAGAATGACAATGATGAAAGATTTTCGGACCTATGTGCCACAGCAGATCTATGTCGACTTTGTTGACTATGAAAAAGCGTTTGGCATTGTGGACAAACAAACCATCTGGAGATTGTTAAGACACTATGGGGTGCTGCAGAATATCATGGATCTAATCAGGAACACTAATGAAGGGATCAACTGCCGAGTTATACATAGCCAGCAGGTGAAAGATGCTTTCCAGGTGAAGACTGGCATGAGGCAAACATGCTTGCGGTCACCCTTCCTGTTCTTGTTGGAAATAGAATGGGTGATGAAAACATCCACACAGCATAAAAAGGAATGTCATACCTACCCAACAACAGATGCAGGAGAAAACAAACATTGTTGCAGCCACTTAGGCTAGTATGGGTCTTAATATTCACAAAAGGAAGAGTAAAGTCCTCAGTGTTAATGCCAGCAGTACAGCACCCATTATGCTTGAAGGAGAAACACTCGAAGAAGTGGACAGTTTTGTTTACCTCGGCAGCGTGGTAGCAGCCTTCCAACAACTCAATAATGTTTGGGTTCCAGAAACCTAAGCAGCAATTTAAAAATAAGGATTTTCAACGCCATGGTGAAACCTGTGCTGCTATAGGGAGCCGAGACGTGGAGAACGACGGCCGTAAACCTGACTAGAATCCAGTCCTATATCAACAATTGCCTAAGAAGGATTATCAGAATTCACTAGCCGTACAAGATCAGCAAACTGGAACTGTGGCAGCAGACAAGGCAGAAGCCAATTTAGGAAGAAATTCTCCAGAAGCAGTAAAAATGGAATGGCCATACACTAAGAAAACCTGCCTTCAATACAACAAGGCAAGCCCTGAAATGGAACCCACGGGGAAAGCGAAAAAGAAGTCGTCCAAGAAACACTTGGCGCGAGAATTGGCGGCAGACATCAAGAGAATTGCCCTTGACTGGAAGATCCTGGAGAGGCTGTCCGACGACAGGGATGCCTGGAGGTCTCTTGTAGGTGGCCTATGCCCTTAGAGGAATCGGAGACGCCGACGATGCCCATTTTGCACGAGAAGGCTGAACAATAACAACAATACTATTTGCATATGACCCTACTATTTGTTGCTCAGTCTACTATAAAAGGATTGTACTGCTTTATGGCTCTCTTTGTTATCTATAGGGTATCCTACAATCTATAGCTCATTCTGCCATGTAAGGCTCATGGCAAAACATATATCTGTGGATCACTCTGCTTTCACTTGCGGACTCTGCTTTCTATAGATGACTATGCTATGTTTGGCTTACTCTACTATATCTAAATTAGGGACCAACCGGAAACCGCTCCGGACATTGGCCCCGGCCGGATATCGGGTTTTTCGGAACTATTCGCCTCGCAAATAATTCCCACGCAAACAAACCAAATATCTAAAAATACATTAAAAATACAATTTTGGAATTCGATAAATATCAAGTTTAGTTTACTTACAAATTGTTAAAAAATATAACAAATGTAACATAATTATATAAATTAATAATTTGAAGTTATAAAGATATAAATTTAATAAACTAATTTTCTAAGAAAATTTCGTGTTTACTTCTAGCAACTAGCGCCATGCCGCCATATTTACTTTAAAAAAATTTATTTAAACAATCGAATAAAATAATAAAATAAATTCAAATTAAAGTAATTATATTAACTAAAAAATAGAAGTAAAACGATTTTTAAAAACCACGTTTTTATAAGCGGACTAAAAAGAAGAAAATAAGTTAAAACTTATTAGTTCAAGTACTTTGATTTGATATGACTAAAAACGTGGGGCGGCGTTTATAAGGTTTAACATATGCGGTTCACACATTCTCTCACTTATGGATCTCTCTTTTGCCTTCTAAATTAGAAATCTTTAATTTTTATACCAAACACCCGCCCCACGTTTTTAGCCATATTAAATCAAAGTACTTGAACTTATAAGTTTTAAAATATTTTCTTCTTTTTAGTCCGCTTATAAAAACGTGGTTTTTAAGAATCTTTTTTTTTACTTCTATTTATTTTATTCTTTTTAGTCCACTTATAACAACCTGGTTTTAAAAAATATTTTTTTACCTCTATTTATTTTACCAAACACCTCACAAGCGCCCGCCAAACGTTTTAAAAACATTGTGATGTGGTCACGGGGTGAAATCACGGATGTCAACAAAAGCCGACGGTACAGATGCTTTTATATAGACTATAGATAAACTTAAAAGTTCAATAATTTAATAACGGTACATTCGATCGATCTGAAATTTTGATACAATGCATTGTCATCCAAGATCTATCTGTGGTAAAAATTTTCAGATCTCTAGGACCATCAAAAGTGGTTCAATTTTACGTTGGCAGATTTGAAAAAATCTTGGACAATGCCACAGGAACGAAAGCGAGTTAAAAAAATATTTAAAAAATCTTTTTTTAAAAGGACACGCTTTTATTTACATATAGAAAGTGCACTAAAAAGAAGAAAATAAAATTTTTCAATCCGTGAACCTATCGACTGCACATAAAAGCGTGGGGCGCCCATCACAACTCATTTCTTATTGCAACTACTCTTTTGCATATAGATAAATTTTTCTAATTAATATGATAGTAGCATGTATATGATCAAAGTTGTGAAACTTTAAATGTTTATTAATATTCATATAAATTTGTATTTATGTTTCGCAGCTTTGTACATGATTGCGAGTTGTGATGAGGGCCCCACGCTTTTATGTGCAGTCGATAGGTTCACGGATTGAAAAATTTTATTTTCTTCTTTTTAGTGCACTTTCTATATGTAAATAAAAGCGTGTCCTTTTAAAAAAAGATTTTTTAAATATTTTATTTTCTACTTTTTAGTAACACAATTTTTAATCAATTTTTTGACATAATCAACTCAATTTAATTAGTCAAACTTCGTTGTCTATAACTTAAATGTGATAGTGGTAAAAAGATAGATTATTAATTACAAATTTATGTATTTAAAAAATAACAGTTTCCCCAACTGAAAATTGAACCCAGTACCTCCAGTTCGAAAATCCATTAAGCTAACAATTGGGCCAACTAGGCTACACAAATACCAGTTGTTCCTCTTGTATTATCATGTCAATTAAGATTTAGTTTCGAATTACTGAGCTGTTTAACACCTGGAATGTCGTCATCCATGGCTGGTTGTGAACTCCGGTGACATTCACGTGAAAGTCAAGAATAGCACGGATACAGATTATATATAAAGATAAACGTAAAAATGCGTTTATTTAATTACGGTACATTCGATCGATCTGAAATTTTGATACAATGTATTGTCATCCAAGATCTATCTGTGGTAAAATTTTTAGATCTCTAGGACCATCAGAAGTGGTTTAATTTTACGTTACAAGATTTGACGGATACAACATACAAACAGTGTGAGTTAAATAAAAGCTTGTAATAAAATGTGGTTAAATAAATAGAAGTAAAAAAACGATTTTTAAAAACCACGTTTTTAGAAGCGGACTAAAAAGAAATAAATAATTTAAAACTTGTAAGTTCAAGTACTTCTACTTAATATGACTAAAAACGTGGGGCGGGCGCTTATGAGGTTTAAAATATGCGGTTCACTCATTCTCTCACTTATAGATCTCTCTTTTGCCTTCTAAATTAGAAATCTTTAATTTTTATACCAAACACCCACCCCACGTTTTTAGTCATATTAAATCGAAGTACTTGAACTTACAAGTTTTAAATTATTTTTTTCTTTTAGTCCGCTTCTAAAAACGTGGTTTTTAAAAATCTTTTTTTTACTTCTATTTATTTTATTCTTTTTAGTCCACTTATAACCACCTGGTTTTTAAAAATATTTTTTTACCTCTATTTATTTTACCAAAACCTCACAAGTGCCCGCCCAACGTTTTAAAAACAGTGTGATGTGGTCACGGGGCGAACTCACGGATGTCAACAAAAGCCGACGGTACATATGCTTTTATATAGACTATAGATAAACTTAAAAGTTCAATAATTAAATAACGGTACATTTGATCGATCTGAAATTTTGATACAATGCATTGTCATCCAAGATCTATCTGTGGTAAAATTTTCAGATCTCTAGGACCATCAGAAGTGGTTCAATTTTACGTTGGCAGATTGGAAAAAATCTTGGACAAACAAACAATGCCCAACGAAAGCGAGTTAATAAAAACGTGGTAATAAAAAAACGTGGTAAAATTAGCAGCGACTAACAGTTACAAAGTAAGTAAGTAACATATTATTAAGAGAAACCAAATTTACAAGTAATATATAATGAATTTATTGATTTAAGTCTTAATAAATTAATAATCCATTCTTCTGACCATAATAATAATATCATTGCAAAAATACAAAAAATCAATAACTTCATATTTTGATTCACTTTTTATTATGTAATGCAATTTACAATTAATTTCCTCTGGGTATATAATACGTTGAACTACGTACTCAAAGAAAAGGGAAATTATATTTGGGATTTACGGTTAACAAAAAAATCTGGCTTTGAGAAGTTAAATTAAGTTTGGCTATTAATTTCCCCCGGGCATATAATGTATTGAAATATATAATTAAAGAAAAAAATGAAATTACATGTATATTTGGGATTTACTGTTAACAAACAAAAAACAAAAAAATCTTTGCTTGAGTAGTGAAACTGAATTTCAAAGTTTAAAGCATTTAGTATTCAATTTTTTTTTATGAAGAAACGCAAAGTATAGCTAACAGAAGTATCCAATTTAAAAATAGTCTATATTACGTCAATAATCACGTAAAAATTAAACTAATCTACAAGTTCCAACGATACGTAAGAGCGAGCAGTTTACCATTTATGGAACGTTTGCTTATGATTAGGAAAGGGGCGGCTTATTTCATCCTAACAGAGTCAATACGTTTCATAGCTTATTCCTATAAAGCCTGTCACCCTTAATGTATTCTTTTTCCATGAAGCTTTAAATGTGGCCCTGTGAATAATATTTAGCTTTAAAGGGATTATTATCAAATGGTTAACACCTTTGATGTTAGAGCATGAGAATCTCCCACACACCCGCAACACACACACACAAACCCACACAAAATCACTCACGCTATTGAAATATTGACGCTGCTCACGAACATTTTGGCAAGCGCCCACTTTGGAACGTTCCTAACACAATCTTCTCACGCTAAAGCTGATAAATTGCCCGCGGGATCAGCGACCGCCGAAAAAAGCCAGCCAATGAAGGAGAGGCGTTTCAAGCACTTGTCTGTTCGTCCCCCTACAAACTCCAAAAGTGAT
The DNA here is from genome assembly GCA_944989445.1 of Ampullaceana balthica. Lineage (NCBI taxonomy): Eukaryota > Metazoa > Mollusca > Gastropoda > Lymnaeidae > Ampullaceana > Ampullaceana balthica. The sequence goes on along the minus strand of CALYLW010000142.1, from coordinate 870,571 downwards.
TTGTAACCCTCTCCTTAGTTACCGCTATCGACCCGTCCCCATGGCTAGTGAAATCCTAATGCGTGAGCTATCCGGACATGCTGCACTTTCTCTGCCTGCCTCCGGCCGTCTGAATAAGCCAGCATTAGCACGAACATAGTAATACTTAAACATTTTTTTTCATCAATTTGCTACACGAGATGTATCTTTGTTAAACACGTCTTCCTGACAAACAATGTGGACGAAATTTTAACATTTGTGAAGGAGATTATCTTTGTGAAATAAGTTTGTCCTCTGTTGGTCGTCATTGATTTCACTCAACAAGACAAATTTAACGAAGTGACATCATCAGAGTGAGGATATTTTCTCAACATTTCACTGAACAAAACCTATCAGTATCAGCGATAAATTTGTTCATTCAAATAGCTGTTGTTAAGGAAAGTGAACAAGATTTAATTATGAAATAAGCTGCTGTATTTCACACCATATCCGCTGAGGAGGAAATGGATCCACGTTTGTTCCAAGAAGGTCTTGGGATCCCCCCTGGTTACCATGACGACCAAAAGTTGGAAAAATACGCACACAGTATCGCCTCTTCAAAGGATTCAAGACATTCAGATTTCAGGTGATGCTTCAGTTTGTCATAGCAAAATCCAATGTCTACCACTTAACCTAATACACTGCACAAATAATTTATAAGAGTACAATAAAAATGTTTGTAAGAAGAATTTCTTAGAAATTAAAATAACTTTCTTCAAAGGAACGTTTTAAGTTTGAATCTGACAATAACTGTAGTTATTTACTTTTATTTTAACTTTTACTTAAAGCAACAAGTTTATTTGAAGCTTTTCAATTTATTAAGTGTTGGTAATTCTGAAACCATTTTTGTAAACGAGCGTGTGATAAAAAAAATATTCAATTGTAAGGAATAAATAGTTCGAACATAGTCATTCTTAAATTAAATGACAAGTTCATCGTAAGATAATAATTAAAAAAAACTCTTCAGACCACGACGGCCTATGGGGCAAGTGAAGTAGCGTTCACAAGTTTCATTGAGCCACCACTAACAAGCAAGGGAATGTGTGGTTAGCACAATGGTCGATTTAAACTTAAAATTTCTCATGCTTTACATTCAAAGCGTGAGATCAGTAATTATAAAATGCTAATAAGATTTTTTATTAGCCTCCAAAATAACCTCATTTTGTGTGTGTCACAAGTTAAACATCTTTTGAAACTTGTATGACGTAGATACAGACGACTGACATTCAAACATTTCAAATATTTTCGGCGAGTCTTGCAGTGTGGTTTATCAAGTCTGTTGATACGTTTGCAATTCAACACTAAATGTTTGCCCCAAGAAAGAGAAATCTTTAGTTTTTATAACTCGTATAATTTGGAATTAAGAAAAATAACGGGAAATTTATTTCATTTAAAATTCAGTCATACTTTTTGTATAAATTTATTAAAATCATTTAAGGAGTATTAACTTTTGCGAACATGTATGAAATTCGTGCCTGGCGAAGTTTAGTTGAACATCGTTTTGATATGTTTTGAAATAACTGTTAATTTAGATACATCTTTTTACTAAAACTTTGATATGACCCTCTCATATGACTTTTTTTTAGTATTACAGCCATATCATTGTTTTTGCATTGAAATTCATGCCGATGTAAATAAGTTAGATTTGTATTTATAATTTGGAGTAAATATTTTGATTTACTATTTCGATTATCTATTAAGAAATCTGGCAAAGAGTCTTTGAAGTAGTAATTTATTATTAGGTGTTTTAAAAAAACGTGTGTCTTAATTTGATTGCAGTGATCAAGATAGCAGTGACGACGAGAGACTTGGAAGGCGGCACGGAGAGTCATCTGGGAGAAGTAATGATTCACACTCTTCAACAAATCTCCAACATGGTGACGGACTTTACCACGAGAACGGCAGCTTCGAAAACAGCGACGAACGAGACTTACTCGAGCAAACCTATGCTGGCGGTGACTTGGAGGGAAAGGTACGGTCCAAGAAGTCATCAAGCGGGCAGAAACATGTCCGTCTGAACATTAACTCACGCGAGAGAAGGAGAATGCACGACCTAAACGATGCACTGGATGAGCTGAGGTCAGTGATACCGTATGCCCACAGTCCCTCGGTGAGGAAGCTCAGCAAAATAGCCACTCTACTCCTGGCCAAAAATTACATCTTGATGCAAGCCCACGCCCTTGAGGAGATGAGGCGTATCATTGCCTACCTCAACCACCATTCGTCTCTGGGGGCCCTAGAGGCAATTCCCTACCCGCACATGTCCCAGGCTAGTCCTTCTCGTAGATCGGGTGCGTCGGTAGACAGAGACATGCAATAAACCTTGACCTTGTTGTCTCAATTTTAGGGGAACGTCATGGACACCTTGAACTGCACCTAAAAGATCGTACTCAACAAGGTTAAACGAGTGAAATATAATCTTACACGAATCAGTTAGTTAAAACATGAATCATTAAACGCATCTTTTAACATAAATTATCTTGAATCACTTGAATTACATCACTGCTTTCAGCCAACATTCATTTGAAAGTTAAGATGGCAACATCACTCTAAGATATATCTCATTGGCCACTCCCTTTGCCCGGGCTTTTGGGCTCTTTTAACTAAAAGACTTTTCCAAAAAGATATTTCATATTTTTAATTGGCTTCAAACATTTTCACTAAAATGCAACAACACGAAAACGAGTATTTGAAAAATGTTGACACTTGAGTAAAATAAACAAATATTGTGGTTTTACTTGGTGCAGAAGATTTCATTTTAATTTAACTGAAATCATAGATAGTAAAGAATCTTGGCACTGTTCTTTTTATTCCAGACAGTCGCCTTAAAAAGTAATTACTTGATCATGAAAGATAGCTTCAAGAAATTGTTACAGCTCGGCATCTGTTATCACACTGTTATAATTCTCCAACAAGTCATTTTATGTATTCATTAATAAGTATTTTCACTGTAGACTTTGTCATTAGTGCTTCCACATATACGATGCTATTGTTAAATGTGAATTCATTATGTGTTTAATCTTACTATGCCACCATATTTGAATCCCTTGACAACATTGTAGGTAATGCACTTTTTACTCTTTACAATAAACTTCCGATTGTATAACAAGTCTTCAATTTTATCCTTTAAATTTCTACTTGATTTAAGATTAAGTTCATTTTGACTAAATGTTTACCCATAAAGAAACCTCCACATTTAAATAACGTTGCATTGTGCGAGAATTTTCAATTTTACGGCATTATAGATCCCTCTTTTAAGTTTTAATACATGCTTATTATTAAAATATCTGATAGTTTTTCTTTTTTATTGATTGATTTTCCTCTCGGGCCTCTTAAATCCAAAATAAAAAATTACTTAACACCAATCGCCAACTCTATGTCGTCACTTCAATTTTTGTTTATAAGCCTCTATCAAATTTAGATTTTTCTATCCAAATTATTTAATTAGGATAACACTCAAATAATCATTTTACATTTACCAGTAAACTGCATAATTCATTATTCTAACTCATCAACACTTTCTTTGTCCCACACTCTTAAAGTGATTAACTGACTTATCAATTGTTGGCTACGCTATGCCATTCAAAAAGCAAATTTTAATAGAAAAAAATAACAATGGCTGATTACATTATTATATGATAAAAACTTTTGATTTTTATGAGGACTTAATTTTTTTTAAATGCAGAATTCAACAATGTTGATCTAAATATTCGCCACGCCACAATCTTAAGATAGTCGTAAAGTAGAACAAAAGAGAGTGTAATAGATCAAAGCCTTTGTATTATAAGATGTTCCCTTTTTAAAATACATAATGAGTTTTACTACTTGTGAAAAGATTTGAACTTCCTTGAGGTATCGCCATCTGTGATTAAAAAATCATATTACTCTATGTATACTTTTGTCATCAAAGGGTTATCTTATGGCCTAGGGGTATAGTTTTACTGAAGCCAGTTTAACCCACGGCCTAGGCCATAATAGTCCCGTATATATACTGGGCAGAGGTATGATCTGGCCTGTAACACTATTCTGAATAAACATTTAACGACATGTAGCTATTGCATAACATTAAAATGCCTGGTTCTTAAGCTACACAATGGGTGCTTTCCCTTTTAGTCAGAACGAGTTCTAGAGTAATGTCTGTGATACTGGTGCAACAGTTCGATATCCATGAGATGTAAGTTGTTAAAAGTTAAGTTAGAGAGGAACGGTAGTGTAAAAAAATGATTAAAAAATTAATAAAGGCTCAGAAGTATTTGGCGATACATTTAAAAAGTGGTCTGAGTTTTTATGACAGTCTGTGATGTTATGCTGGAGTGGGCTAGAACATTTCATAATTTGAACAATGTCATTATGGATGGACACATGTAACTTTTAACACTAGTCAAAGTCTAGACTCTAGCTAGACCATAGCTCATCATTGAATCTCATGAGCACACTAGCGTATATGGAAACTATCTCACGAGGTAATTACAGTATTTGGGATAATTTCTCACCACTACTGACGTTTATGTGCAAGCCACCTCTTAAGTAAATTAGTGTATGATCAAATATATTTAACCATGACACTAGCATAGATGCAAACTATTCCAACAGTACTATAAATGCCATATTCAAACCCGACTTTACAGTACTATAGCTTAAGGGCAAACATTTTAGCAACATTATGTTAAAGATCACAAGGACAAACTATATCACAAGTACAAAACAAAGTGCTGAAATCATCTGACTTGTTCGACAATCCAGCTCTAAACAAAATTCTTGTCTTGATACTCAACGATTTATTTGTTTACGTCAAATCTGAGGCAAATCTCGAAATTAATCAACTTTTCAAGGACAAAACACATAAAGTTATCTGCCCCCACCCTGCAAATGTTCGTTTAGTTCTAATCCCTGCCAATGTTTCCGAGCTGGGAGACTCCAAAGTTGATTTTACTTCCCTAAAACTTTGAGATGTTTGCACAATCCGAGCCTGTGTTGGAGACTGTCAAGAAATCACCAACAATCTCATCTCGACTTTTCCCTGGGTCTGAACCCGTCAAGGGAGGTTATTATTTTATTGATTGAGGACCCCCAGAATCCAGCGTTTTATACCAGAGCCAATTTGTTAAGGGGATGAGCCCGTCTCCCAGCGTTTGGCCCGTAGAGTCCCGTGGAGAATGCAAGGCGATGTAAAATCAATAATCTTGGAGGGTGTTTAACGTTCAGTTACTGAGACAGTGGCGTGTCTGTGGAGTGGGGAATGGGAAGAGAGTTCTAAGTTGAACTGAGTTTAAAGGATTAGTTAAGAATCTTGCACTTTACAACAACTATAATCTTTTTCCCCAGAAATGCTTACCCTATATGGTATATAGTTTAACTAATGGGACATTGGAATTTCGGTCTTGAATGGAGTGTTCCATGGTGAACTCGATTACGATACATATTTATTATGTTACTTATGGCATATTTTTATATGACTCACTCTGCTATCTATGGCCCATTATGCTATATAAGGCTCATTGCCTTTTCTATTAAAATCTCTTATATTTATAGCTCACCCTGTTATCTGTGACTCATTCTGTAATCTATTGTCTGCTATATAAGGCTGACTCTTCTAAATATAGCTCACTTTGCTATCTCTGTTATATGGATGACTCTACTTTATATTGTTGACTCTGCTATCTATGGATGAGTCTACTATATATAGCTCACTCTGTTATCTTTAGCTGACCCCGATATGTATAAATGAATCTGCTATCTATGCCTCACTCTGCTTTCTATGGCATTTATATTTCCTGAATCTGTCAGCTATGGCTCACATTGCTGCATAAGGCCGCCTCTGCTATCTATCGCTTACTCTGTATCTTTAGCTGAATCTGCTATCTCTGGCTAAATCTATAATCTATGGCTCACTCTACTATGTGTGACTCGGTTATTTATAGCTTATTCTCATATACGTGGCCATTTGCTTACTATGGCTCACTCTGCTATATATGGCACACATTTTATCTGTGATTACGCTGCTATCTATCACTGACTATCAGTGATTCGCCGAGCTCTAACTTAAAGATATAGTTTTTACATGCACCACTGAACTAAAGAGAAATGATATAAGATCCGCTAGAAAACTGTTGCGATAATTTGGACATAGGCCTACTAGTCATAAGGGAAGTGATTTTCTTTACATTTTCGTTTGGGTGATGGTGAGATAATTTGAACATGCGCTAGAGTAGCACATAGAATTTTTGAAAATACGCCATTGTGCTGTCTTGTCTTATTTAGAGATTGTTGAAACATACGCAAGGCTACCGAAGAGACTAGTTGACCATTCCTTATTGTTCTCATGGGGAGACATTTGGACCAATCACTAGTCTACTCAAGAGATACTATATACACATATTGTGTATGCATGCGGTTCACTCCGTCTACCCACGTTAATGATTTTTTACCAACATATCGTGTGTTTTTTTTGTTGTTTTTAAAAAAAATAATATAGTTGGTTATCTTATACAAAAATAAGTGTGGAAGCTGGGGATAAGACTATCTGAAAAAGTTACTGTACTATACAGACCATTTATGTGTTAAAACTGGTTATTAAGTTGTATAAGACGTATACAGATCTCAGGGTAATGGCTGATCTGTTCCACATATTTTCAAAGATAATATGTATTTATTAGATGTAATCTTTAGAGTTTAGGGGCAGGTAAGTGTGTGTTTGCTTGTAGGTTCTAATTCTAGTACATAAATCAGTTTTAATTTTTATGAGTCAATCTTTAAATAGGTCCGCTAAAAATTGTTCAAGTTGGAGCTTGATATTAAATAATAATACTCAGAGATTAATTTATTGAAGAACGTTATCTGTTTCTGTAAACAAGCAAACATGTTTGGTCTAATCATCGCGTGTTCAAATGAAATTATTTTTAAAGGATAAGAATATTCAAAATTAACAGGGGTAACACAATTACTTCAATAATTTAACCGAGGAACACTAGAGGATTATAAGAAATAATGAGCAAAAGATAAATAAAATGTAAAGTAATTAATTATAACTTGAAATTCATCGCAAAGATAATCTAATACAACCCTCAGATAGACTACAACCCTCAGATAGACTACAACCCTCAGATAGACTACAACCCTCAGATAGACTACAACCCTCAGATAGACTACAACCCTCAGATAGACTACAACCCTCAGATAGACTACAACCCTCAGATAGACTACAACCCTCAGATAGACTACAACCCTCAGATAGACTACAACCCTCAGATAGACTACAACCCTCAGATAGACTACAACCCTCAGATAGACTACAACCCTCAGATAGACTACAACCCTCAGATAGACTACAACCCTCAGATAGACTACAACCCTCAGATAGACTACAACCCTCAGATAGACTACAACCCTCAGATAGACTACAACCCTCAGATAGACTACAACCCTCAGATAGACTACAACCCTCAGATAGACTACAACCCTCAGATAGACTACAACCCTCAGATAGACTACAACCCTCAGATAGACTACAACCCTCAGATAGACTACAACCCTCAGATAGACTACAACCCTCAGATAGACTACAACCCTCAGATAGACTACAACCCTCAGATAGACTACAACCCTCAGATAGACTACAACCCTCAGATAGACTACAACCCTCAGATAGACTACAACCCTCAGATAGACTACAACCCTCAGATAGACTACAACCCTCAGATAGACTACAACCCTCAGATAGACTACAACCCTCAGATAGACTACAACCCTCAGATAGACTACAACCCTCAGATAGACTACAACCCTCAGATAGACTACAACCCTCATATAGACATACGGATAAAACAATTCATTCTTATTCCGCATGCAATATCAAAAACATAAAATTCTCATTCTTCGCGTCTGGAATTAAGGCGTTGCCTGGGTTGCCTGATCAAACCAGAACACACTATCAACATTGAACACATTATCAACATTGAACCCACTATCAACATTGAACACTCTATCAACATTGAACACACTATCAACATTGAACACACTATCAACATTGAACCCACTATCAACATTGAACCCACTATCAACATTGAACACACTATCAACATTGAACACACTATCAACATTAAACACACTATCAAAATTGAACACAATATCAACATTGAACACACTATCAACATTGAACACAATATCAACATTGAACACACTATCAACATTGAACACACTATCAACATTGAACACACTATCAACATTGAACACACTATCAACATTGAACACACGATCAACATTGAACACACTATCAACATTGAACACACTATCAACATTGAACACACTATCAACATTGAACACACTATCAATATTGAACACACTATCAACATTGAACACACTATCAACATTGAAAACTAATTTCTAAAAAACAAGACTTGACATACACAGTGGACACGCGTCGCAATAATCTTCTATATAGAAGGAGCGTCAGTCATAGATAAGATAAGTACTTCTAACCAGAAATAACATATTTAATTTGGGGCCGTCCATAAATGACGTCACGCGCCCGGGCGGGAGGGGGGCATCACGCATTCGTGACGATGTGGGACGAAGGGGAAGGGTAGTTAAAGAAATGTGACGTCACATCAAAACGCACTACTTTAAAAGTTCCATTTAAACATTTGATTTCTTTCAATTTATTTATTGACGTTTTCAATGGCTTTCACGCGTATTATATTAAAAGTGCAGACTTATACCAAATACATATTTAAATGACAAAAACGTTATTCGCAACATGCTAATTTTCAATTAGAAAATATTCCTTGGGGGGTGAGGGTCAAAGCTTTGCAACGTAACATTGGAAAGAAGGGGGGGGGGTTAAGTCTTTGTGACGAAGTGTGACGAGAGGGGAGGGGGGGGGTAAAAATCGGCCAAATTCGCATGACGTCATTTATGTACGGCCCCTTTCTACAATGAAATTTGAGCTACATTTTCTTAAAAAAGTAATTTCGCTTTTTTCTATATTTTAATTTAATAGTGATGCCAATTGTATAACAAAAAACAAGTTTGAATTTCATAATAAATATTTCACCAACATGTTCAGGTGGCTAAAGCTAATGATCATTACAAACTTCAGTTGTTGTTTTTTTAAAACTTCAATTACACGTAAATCATATCAATGTTTATCGTTATCAAAATAAAATGTTTATTTCGCGAACATTTTTGTTTCGATATGCCCTCCGTAAATATGGGCGTCTGTTTTTGACATCCTGTAGTGAGCGTGTTGATCAATGTGGAGCCTCTATTTTGATGTCACGTGACGAGCACTGCCTTTAAAATAAAATAAAGAATTATAAAATTAATCCGATTTTTATCCCTGATTAATATTTCGATAACAGAAGCACTCCAAGAAAAAATGGTGAATTCTGTTTGGTGGTTATTTCCTCGTTTAGCTATGAACCACTAAAAAATAGAATAGTTAAATGTAATCGTGTCTCGAATGCAGACTTTATTACAGAAATCTCTTATACACAATCCCAAACTTGCTTAGATTTTAGCTGTGAATAACGTTAGATTTCTTTTTCCATCAATTGTTGGAGATCATTTGAGTCTCGCGCCCATTAGAGAGCTCAATAAAGTGGGCCGAAATACGAGAACAATAAGTTGGTTTAAACCTTAGGAAGACTGAAGAGGTTCTGAAGGTGGTTCACATTTTGAGAAACTTTTTTTTTAAATAAGGGAGGTATCTAATTTTGGTTACCAAGCCCCAGACACATATTCAACAAGCTGAAACATCAGCAAATACATAAGCACTTTTTGCTGAAAAATTAATAATGAATGCGTGTAAATAAAATGAAAAAAAAATATATTTTTTTTAAATTAGATTTTTTTAAACTTGACTATACAATTTAAAGTCAGCTCGCATCCCCTAGTACCAGGGGTCGATCGAGCGTTTCTTTGTCCTGTCTTTAGTTTCCTCGTACAGATGGTTCACTATTGAGATGTCTGGCTGTCCATTTAATTCAACACGCGCACAAACAACGGATGAATGGGCGAGGGGCTGTGCGATACCGAGACGGTTTCAGGGGAGCAGGGGGGGGGGTGTATTGTTCTTTTATTCAGCCATATTGTGACTAGTTCTGGTCCTCGCCAGCATGGGTGTGTGCACTTCAATGGTCGCTCAGTTGTCACTCTCACCTCTAGTTATGTCCATTTTTTCCTTCTTTGGTTAATATTTATTTGAAAGTAGAAATGAGCACCTGCAGCAAGGGGAAACAAAGTCAACATTATTTTATTTCTTAGTATTTCATAATTGTTGTTATTTTATTAAATTTTTTCTTTTAGTAGTAAATATATTTTATTCATTTGTAAATCTTTACTTTTCTCATCAGTTCCTTTTGCCTGAAAGCCGCATAGTAAATAATCAGAAAATGTAGAGAAAGAGAGAAAAATTAAATCTCTTTTCCATATTGAACAATTTTATGCGGACGTTTGAAAATAACGTTTTTTCAGTTTTTTATATATATTTTTATTTTTTATTTTCAGTATTTTTTTCAAGGCTATTTTTTTTAGCGGTGCGCTTTCTAAAATCTAGCCTTACGAACGGACATAGCAGAGTATATATTTTGATTATATATACGAATATATGTGTTATGAGAAAACCTTCAAGCTTAGGCTTCGCGTTATATAAGTTTGCATGAATAATAATGATATAATCAGGATAATAGTAAATGCATTGTGAATTACACACAGCATAAGGTGATACTACAGCAAAGAAGTTTGAAGTTCAAAGTATTAACAAATATTGCTGAGGAGTCAGCCGGACGTTAACTTGCGGCATTGAATAGTGCGCACCAATTATGACTGCACTAATAATACAGCACAGTGCTTTAAAAATAAATTATGTGACTGTAATGTGATCCACATCAAGCACATCTGTGATTTGAAGCAGTTTAAGTTTTATTGATGATTATGACTTGTCAGTTTATTCGCCCATTTGTCCATACATTATTACCACAATATTACCAAAACATTTAAAAAATAAAATGTAATTTTTACACATGTTAATAACAAAGAACTATACATTTTGCATGAAACATGGCAAGCAACGTTTGTCACAGGATAACAGAAAAGATTAAATTATCAACTGTTAATGATATTTACAATTTAATATAAACGTGTTAGTAATTCACATAAACGTTTTTATTATTGTCAAGTCAGCACCCTTTCAAGATCTATTATGACTTGTCAGTTTATGCGCCCATTGGTCCATACATTATTACCTTTACATTGTAACTATTTACAAATATTAATAACAAAGAAATATTTATTTTGCATTAAACCTTTGAAGTAATGTTAATCGCTGGATAAAAGAAAATATTAAGTATCAACAGGTAATCGTATATAAAATTTAATATACACGTTTTAGGAATTCTAATAAACGTTTTCATTATTGTCAAGTCAGCACCCTCTTCCAGTTCTATATTAAAAGCAAAGATTTTTTTATTCCAAATTAGTCTAAGACGCATTAAAATATTGACATGTAAATAACAATTTAAAAAAAAACTATTGTGGGGAGGAGTCCGATTTTTAAATATGTTATTTTTATTAAACATACAAATATGCAATCTCAAAGTGTATAAAAGAAAAACAAACGCTAAACTGAAGCATAAGTTGGCAAATTTCATTTGCAGTAATAAATAATGGCTTTGTAGATCAAAACGCATCGAAACTTGACAACCAAACGACAACCAATTGTAAATTTCATAAACCGAAAAACGAATGTTATATATTAATATAGAAAATTAAATTTATAATTACGTACGTAATATTGACATGGACACATATACACAAATACGGACATTTAATACAAAAAAATAATAATATTAATCACATAAAAAAACATAGCTCTTTTTACTTCGTTCCCTTCACACATTAATAAAAGCTCAAATAATGACGTCACATCACAATAATTTATGGCGAGAAGCACATTTTGTTAATCTCGAAAGCAACATTTTTACTTCTATATATATTTTTTTATTGGGAGTTACCTCGCATAGCGTCACGGACAGACATGATAGACGTGAAAGAGATTGCAAATTATGTATATTGACTAGCGTATCACCCGTCCAAAATGACGGAAAATTTCAGCTGAAATCTATTTATTTAGATATATTAAAATACGTCATGAGTACGTGTACGCTTGGAACATATGCCCATTATTGAACCGGTTCCTTCCAAAAAATGCATTTGTAAAAATTTGACAACTATGTAGATTTCTTACCTACATACTATACGAATACACGTAAATCCACCCTACTTTCATTTATATTGACACGAGTGACAATAATCTTAATCAACATGACTTGACTGTATCAAGTATCTTTCTGTGATATTTAACATTAATGCCTTAAAAACTGAGCTAAGAAGAAAAGTTATTTTGTGCTCCTCTCGAATTGCGATGTCAAGAATTTGATGCATTCAATAAAGTTAATGAATACTTGACTAATTTTAAATGGGCTCATTTATCATTATATCTAGAATGACCAGGGGCGTTTGACCAAAAACCAATCGAACAATTAAATCAGAAACGTTTATAATTCTATCAATAGATCCCCTCCCCCCTTTTTTTTGTTTTAAAGAAAAAGGATATTCCGTGTTGTTTTTACTTAAAATACCTACACATAATCCTATTCAGATCATTTTCAGACACTTGTCATGCTTGTAAAACTCACCAGTAGTATTTTCGGGGGGGGGGCTAACGACGCTCCCCTAATTCCCCCAGTCATGTGAGCAGGACCCAGAGTCTGGGGGTGGGGAAGGGGGGAGTTACGCACTCAAAAACTTGTATATTTTGGGGGGACTCCTGCCGTGAGAGAACCAAACGGAGCTGCGGTTACATCACAAATGCTTTGATTGTAACATCAAACGACGTAATTTCATACGTTATCTTGTGGGTTCTCAAACTTAAGGATTATAATTAGATTTAATTTGACGTGTCTTGATAGCTTACGCCAACCAGCGTCTGATGGCCTACCGAATGGCACATTGAGAAGCACTGATTTTAAAGTCATTAAATAAATTGTAAGCGACCAACTATCTCAGTGGAAGTTTTATTTAAAGTTACCCTTTTGATGTGACGTCACATTTCTTCAACCCCCTCCCTCCCCCTCGTCACGCATCGTCACAAAAGTGTGACCCCCCTCCCCCCTAGGTGCGTGACGTCATTTATGGACGGCCCCAAAATGATTTTTACATTATTCTTTGTGATGGACTGAAACCATCTACCGTAAGATTAGAAGACTATCACTTCATTTATTTGATGAACAACCAGCCATATTTCTATTTAAAATTATTTTATTTCACACAGCCTTTACTGAAATGTAAGTCCTTTAATCTATAATAATATATTATATCTAATATATAAAGCTCATTTGTTTGTATGTTTGTATGTTTCACTTTTCGACTTTCTGTTAGACAATCACGGAAAAACCAAATGACGGACGGGGACCAAATTTGGCAGGACGGTTCCTTTTACCCTGAAGGTGGTTTTAAGTTAGTTTTTGTAATTGTCCCTTTTGCCCGAATGCCGTACATTAAATAATCAGAAAATGCAGAGACAAAGAATAAAAAATTTAACCTCATTTCATTATTGAACAAATTTACGCGGACGTTCAAATGCCGTTCAAAGCGAGTTACTTTTGGTGACGTTTTTTTCCCCCATTACTTTATTTTCAGCGGTGCGCATTCAAAAAATATTATACATGTAATGTCTAATTACGGTGCGCACATTTTCGTGTACGCTTCATAATTTGAGCTGTGTAGTACAAAGAATTGTCATTTTCTTTACTGTCACTTTCTATATATTAGATAGACACGTAAACATATTTAATTACAACTGCCACACGATGCATTAGATTTAATTGTTTACACGTTTAAATTTAATTGAGAATTTGTTTTAATTATTTTCCATAACTCGACATTTAATAAAAATCTATTTATATAATAATTGTGTCAGTATTTTTTCAAACTATTTAAATTTAGGCTACCGGAGCTATTAACATAAGTAGATTAAACTAAATAAAGTGATCCTGAAAACGCTTAAGTATTTTGTATTGCGAATTTAATATGTTATGTTCATTCCTTTGATGATTGATTAACATAGGTCATTTTTAAAATCAATTATTGTCATGGTTTCACATGCGGTTTTAACATAAATTGATTTGTTTTGTTTGTTTTTTTTAAAATTAGTAATATAGCCTAATTTCTGTATTTATCTTTATTATCTTTATCTCATAGAGGCTGTTGCAAATATTGTATTAATTACAATTGTATTACGATGCAGTGTCGTAAATATATAAGAGCTTTTTTAGAGACGACAGTGGCAGAGATCTTTTGGAAAAATGTCAAAAAAGCAGTGGCCTTTTTTTGATGGATACAAACAAACAAACATAAAATTATCAACTGAGCTTTATATATAACAAAGAAGTATTGACTTTTTTGTGTTATAAACAATATAATAGCCAAAGTCACAGGTTGGAGTATAGATCCGTAGCGCTATGACGTCATTTTTTGGAGCTTATATTTAAATATATATACAAGTACAAGGCGCGCATCAGGAGGTGTGCACAATTCTAAAAATTCTAAAAGATTTTAAAAAATATTATATAATGTCATAGTTTTAGCTTATATTTTTAATTTTGAAAAAGAGAGCGATGTAAAAAGAGGATTTGAGGATTTATAATTATAAAATAATTTGTGTACATTTCATGAAGTTTAATATTTTGTATTTATCAAACACGGATATGTTACTCTGGGCTTTTTACCAAAAAATAGTGGGCGCCGTAGGCGCCCCACAGCCCAAGTGGGCGCCTTAGGCGCCCTAAAACCGCTAGTTGTGTATAATATGCAAAGTGTGTTATTCAGACATTCTATAAGTTGTAGAAAGCTTGAAATAAAATATTCGATAGATTACTCCTAATGCTCTTACACGAGTCAACCAATGTCTTTGAAAGAAAAGAACAAGGATTTGTTCACAGTGCCAAGGGCGTCCCTGAGTCCACCAAACTCCAAATGGGTAACGAATGGGTACCAGGCACTAGTTAGGAAACAAATGTGTTTGGGCACTGTACCACACAATCCACCCACCCCCAATAACTGTGAACGCTGCGTCACTTGCCATCAGGGCCACTGCACTATGGAATACACTGTGTATAAGGAGCGTCTGTAATATATAAGGAGCGTCTGTAATATATAAGAAGCTGAGATGGCGATCTTTCGGAGTGAAGCGATGAATTTAAATCATCTATTGTAGCACTGTAGTTAATTAATATAACTCAACAACAAAATTTAATATAAATATATGTCTACACTGTATTTAAACAATACTCCGCAGATCAGGGATAAGACAAGGGTGGTACGTGTTAAACAAAAATAAATAGAGAAGATCCTTTACACTTTACTGTGTAAGACTAATCCTTTTGTTTGTTATTGAACCTACGTGTGGGATGAAGTCAGCAGCCCCGAGGCTATTGCTATTCATGGGTCTCCCCGGGACCATCTCCCAGCCACCCAGCCCCCACCCCAAAGGGACCAAACAGCTGATAGGCCGCCCCACCCCCCCCCCTGGAACGGTCGCTTCTGAAGCGAAGACCTGGGCATCCAAAATGGTCGAAAATATGTGTTATTAAATACTTTGAATAAGTTCTAGAGAATTTCAAAAGATTTAAGTGAGAGTAATAGTATACTTAAGCCGCTAAATACTTTTTCCTCCCATTTCTATAGAATGCTTGGCTTTCACATTTTGTCTGTAAAATATAAATGAAGGGCAATAATCTAGTACTTAATAGACGGAAGCTTTTTTGTTTCCCTTAAAATACCTTAAGCTGAGTTTTGATCTTCAACGACACATTGATAACTGATAAATTACCTTTGAATTATTGTAGACCAGGGGCGTCCAAACTTTTTTGCATGGCGGGCCATATTCCTTGAAGTAAAGATATTCGCGGGCCGGATTAAAATAATATTATAAAAATGACATGGGTTGATAAGATTGTATGCAAAATTTTAATGAGAAGGGTGAAACTGAGATCTTGAATGCAGTAAATCCTGACTACACCTATTTACTGCATTCAAGATCTCAGTTTCACCCTTCTCATTACACCCTGACTACACCTGTCAATGCCACTGGTTTTGATAAGTATGATATCGCGTAGTTGAGAGTCACTTATTATCGTCATCACACAGATCTTGTTAAAATTCATTACTGAATATGTCACACAAGTATGTCGAGCCAAACAACTTGAGCACTTTCTTAGCAACTGTTCGAATATTTTGTAATCTCTCTTTATCCAGCTGACTGAAAGAGTCAATGAGAGAAAGCTGTTGTATGTTGCGACTTTCAGCATCACTTTGCAACTCAATGAGTTCCAGGTGCAGAATTGCCTAGAGAATTATCAGGGTCAACAGAGATAGGTGAAGGAAAAAACATGATTTCCTCTTCAATAGTTACAAAGTCCTGAAAGCGTCTTTGAAATTAATCAGCCTGGTATGTGACATCTTCAACATACCTCTGTATTTTCTCATTGAAGCTTCTTTCTGGAAAACTGGTCATGATTTCCTGTAGTGAGGGGAAATGTATTATGCTGAGCTTGAGACAGTTGCCTTTGAAAAGGTTGCCGCTTGTTCCCAAAGGCCTAAAATTCTAAATATAATTGGCTTACCACTGAATTGTGCCCTTGAAGATTTGTGCTAACAACGTTTAGATGTCTTGTCACATCAACTAAAAATGCAAAATATGCCAACAAATCAGTATCAGATAGTTGTGGGATTTGTTGTTCCTTATCTTCCATGTATTGACCAATTTCTTTTTTAAGTGCGTGGAAGTGCTGAAGTGCCATCTTAGATCATTGTGATACACAACATCTCCGTATTTTCCCTGGATGTCAAGAAGAAACTGATGAAATTGGCTTTAGAGCCAATAGAGTTTATAGCTTTTATCACTGGCTTAATGACATGATCAATGGTCTAAGTGGTATCGCACTGGACTATCGAACCGAGGCAGATCCCGAGTCGCGGGTCGAGCCCAGGTACTGGCAAGGCCTCTGGGGCATTGTGCTGGCCACACTTCCCCCTGCTCGTTAGTGGTGGCTAAAAACTTGTGAACATCACTTGCCCCATAATCCGTCATGGACTGGAAAGGGGGTCATTTTCATCTAAGATGTTTGGCACAAAGAACTAGTTGGTGAATGATGCAGTGAAGTTTAAAAGCTTTGCCACTCTTTTCACTGACTTTGTTACAGACAAGTGTTTCTGGTCCATTATGCTCATCAGTCATGGCAAGGGCACCCTCAGTAATAATTCCAGATATATTTTTCCATGGTAGTTTATTGGCATTGACAGCAGACAAACAGAAGCAAATAAATATTTTCCCCTTGTTTGGTCTTTAAGACTCTGAAGGTCAAGTAATTCTTCACTCACACACATGTCATCCACTCCTTTACTTTTCTTTGTAGCGTCGTATCAACTTTCCTTTTTCTTTTACGTGCCCTCTCCATTCTATAATCGGAATTAAAATGTCTAAATAACACCAACTTCAATATCAATTTAACACAAAAACATATAGATAAGTAAATATTTTATATTTTCATGATTGAATCTAAGCATGAAATTTTAACATTCGCTAAAACATGACCAAATAGGAGTGTGATCATACTTTTTTTTAAATGATAATTTCCTATAAATGTTTTGAAATTTTATTTTGCCGATCGTAGCAACAGAAGCGCAACTGGGTTTTCCGCGCCCTTGGCTTATTCATTTTTGGCGCCCTTGAGAAATAGGTAAAATTCTAAATTATACAGAATAAATTGATTATTGAAGGATTAGCCCTCGGTGCCCTTGGCAACTCCCCCGATGCAAAGTCTTTGTTACGGCTCTGCGTAGCATTTACGTTATTTACAGAATTTATAGATCTTAACATTTTTCAAGATTGGATAAATACTGAGTTAGTGGTCTTTATATATATATTTTTAATGTTAGGACTATGGAGTTAAAATGAGACAATACTATCACAATTTTATAGCGATTTTCAAGACTTTATAAACATTAAATATTTTATTCATTAATTCATTCAAACATTATAATAATTAGACGCAATTTAATAATCTTCTAAATGCAAGGAGCGTCTGTAATAGATAAGATAGAGATGATTTAAATTTGATAATCAGGGCAAAGTTATGGAAAAAATGGTTATTTTGTACAACGTACCTTACAATAAACAAAATTTCTTGAATATAAAAAAAGCCGAAAAGTTGTTCAAAAATTGTGATAAAAAAACAATTTATTATATAATAAAAATGACATAATCGTTTTTACGTTGGTGGTTAACGAATTTCGTACACTTAACTACATCGGATTTTTAAAAATCCATTTCCGCGTTGTTAAAAATAAAATGTTCTCGATTATCGCCATCATTTGACGTAACTCAAAACAGTTCAAAATTTGGACTTTTTTTTTATAAATATAATGTCGTTACAGAAATAATACGTCAATCAATTAATTATTTCAGATAAAGCGGCCGCCAGTAAAAATTGATTCGCGGGCCGATTTTGGCCCGCGGGCCGGACTTTGCACATCCCTGTTGTAGACTTTATTTTGGTTTTCTATTAATTTTAACGACAGAAATGTTTAAATTAAATTTGTGTAATAAAACATCCAACCAACAATGGAAACAAGTAAAGAAAAGAAAAAAGGGTTGGCACTACTCCCTAACACGGCATAGCAGATCAGGCAGGAAATGTAAAAAGAAATGGAGTTAAAAACCTAAACTTGGAAAATGATTTTACAGCTATGCAACATTGTGAACTTCGTTCAAACAATATGGAACTGACGTACCAAATCTTTTTATTAACCTATTTTCATAATATATTTTGTCGGTCGTGATGCTTGCTTTAATATGCTTGATAAACTTTTTTGTAATTTGTATTGAAGGAGGCTATCACCGTAACATCTACACTTGTAGATAATAATAATAAAGTTTTAAATGTTTGTTTCAGGGGCCGTTAAAGAAACTTAGGAATAGGGGTGTCAATATTGTTGAAAAAATCTGCCTGGATACCCATCCAAACTGTGAACGAGTACACGGGGTACTTGTTCGAAACACCTCAAAATTTTCGCCATCATTGCCGCTATTAGCCTTATACTTCCTTGTTTATTATGGAAATGCACAATTAGATGTAATGAATCAGCTATGTAAAAATGATAACAATGAAATACTCAGATGCGTAGCTAGAACTTTTGCCGCCAGGGGCGGTCTCCAATTTGCCGCCCTTTTTAGGGGCCGTCCATAAATGACCTCACGCACCTGGGGGGGGGGAGGCAGTCACATATGTTGGTGACGATGTGTGACGAGGGGGGTGTTTAAGAAATGTGACGTCACGTCAAAACACAAAACTTTAAATAAATTTCCACTTTTCTTAAATGGCAAAAATTTAATTTGAAACATGCTCATTTTCAAACAGAAAATACGGCTTTTATTGGGGGGGTGGGGGTGGGCAAAGCTTTGTGGCGTCTTATTGAGGAAGGGGTCTAAGTTTTTGTGACGAGGGCGGAAAGGGGTGAAAAATCAGTCAAAATAGCGTCCTTCATTTATGGACGGCCACCTAGTCGATTATATTATGGTTTTTAAAAAATTAATAAACATGAGTAAATAATTAAAATTGAAACGCAGTAAAGGTGGGGAACATGTTTACCACTGCATGTCATATTTATGTAAGCAGTAATAAAAGAGGCAGCATAAGATTATATACCTAAAAATATAAAATACAAGATACTTGTTTTAAAGGCCACAAGAAAGTTACTGAGGTCGCAGGCCCCCCCCCTCCTGAGACAAAACATATTCCAAGTTAACACTAAAAAAAAACAATTAACAATTACTATTCTTTTATTTTTTATTTATAAATAGATGCTTTTTTTTACAAACAAAGAAATTGTATACATTAGCAGTGGCGTAACAACGGCTTGGCATTGGGGCAGTTGTCAAGGGCGCCGGCCTGCGCCAGTTCAAAAGGGCGCCGCTAAATCTCTCATTTTTAAATTTTTATTTAAATAAAAGGAGCCAAATATAAATTAGCCAAGGGCGTCAAAAACCCAGTTACGCCTCTGTACATTAGTATGTAAACATATTTATACATTTACTTTCCTAACTTTCATAATAGAAAAATCGTGTATTAGTATTATGCTATCAAAATTAAAATTATTTTTAATATCTTGGCTTATGGACAGTATTGCAAGATTTTGTTGTCTTATAATCGCTCATTGTGGAAAGAAGATAATTTTTAGCAACTTCAATTTGGAGCAGCTCCTTTCACAACTAGCGACACTGATAGCAATAGTTGAAAAAATTCATAACAAAATTACAATGTTGGGTACAGAATTTTCCAATCTATACTGTTTAATAAATTTTAATAGATCAAGGGTGCCTTTTCCCCCGTTTTTCTAACATAATGCCTCTTCTTGTAGTGCAGGTACAGCCATAAAAACCTGGATCTTTTTTCTTTCCATATTGAACTGTCAATGTCAATAATAAAGTAATTTGTTTGATTTTCAAATGCTTCATTTAGTAGGTTACATGGTATTATATACGAATATTTTCTTGCAAGGACATGCAAACTCATCAAAGCGTTATTTTATTTTCTTTTATAATTCCATCCATGGATAAAAAAATTTCTCGTTGTACTTCTTGTTCTAAAGATAGAACCACGTCTTCTGAATTTTCCTACTCATATTTTTTCTCCTTCTAACTAGGCGTTCAGTTGATATCTCCATCTCTTCACAAATTGTTTGGCTGATATAACAGCATTTTGTATTAGCACATCTCTTTGTTCCATGCAATGGCTTTGCATTAATTTAAAAAATGACGGGTTCCCATAAATTAGATAACATAGAAGAGAAAAAGATTGCATTGAATTGAGTAAAATTCAGCATCTGATCTCGTTTTCCTAGTTACTTCTTCAGATGTCAATTTTTCCAAGACGCTTGAAAGTTTAAAGTATGTCTTTTTCGAAATTATTATGCCTGTTGTGGTGTTTATTAACGGAGAAATTTGAATATTTACATATTCTTGTCATAAATCTTAATAATTTTCCATAAAATAGACGAATTCAAATTATTTACACATTACTATTACTTTAATTTGATAGGCGTAACATGCTTAATGAATAACCGTATTTTAATGAAAAACACAAATTATTTGTGCTACTTTAATGCAATAAAAACAAAATAAATTTCATTTTCAATAACGTACCTTACAATAATTTACTGAAAACTGAAGCAGTAATATAAATTACTACTTGCAAGTTAAACACAATATTTGAACCACCATGCCTTGTAGGTACTTGTTCGCGCATCATTCTGCGAATGTCGAAATTCCACGTAAAAACTGTCGTGGCGATATTAATAGCAAACATTATTCGGCCCAGCGGTGAAGTGTTTTTTGGGTAGTTTTCTTATAGAAGCGTCATCTGTGACTTATACCGCTTAGTTTTCCAAACAAATGAATACGTTGTTTTGAGCGATTAAAAAATTTTGAACGGTTTTGCGTTAGTTATAATATTCACTATGTAATCAAACAAATGTTGTACGAATCCGTTTTTGAAGACTCGAAATTACGAAAAATTTTGTTTCACCTTGGTTATCCCCTTTCAAAAAAAAAGGGCAGTTGTCGGAAATGTTTGTACTTTTTAAATGTCCACAAATGCCGCCCCTAAATGAGTGCCGCCCGGGGCGGACGCCCCCACCACCCTCCCCCCTCTAGCTACGCCACTGGAAATACTACTATAATACAGTGGTGTCAATCAAAACGAGCAGTGGGGTGCGAAAGTGATTTTCTTTAGGGGTGGGGTGGGGGATAAGCAAAGTCTTTCAAAGATAAAGGGCGGTAATCGTATGATGACATGGAGGGTTGTTTCTAGTTCATAGCTGGCAACTGTTGTAATTAAATAGACTTTCCGGGACTTGCCTCCACTGCAGGAGTCGGCAAATAGGGGTAAATTATAATAATAATAAATTGATTATTTATATAGCGCTGTATCCCAGTAAGGAACTGGGCTCACAGCGCTTTACATGAAAGAAAAAACATACCTCTAAGTATTAAATTAACTTTCATATCATAACATACACAAAAATTACACTAAATTACCCCATTTGGGGTAAAGAGGGAATTCTTGGGGGTAACGGAGACTAATTGGGGACATATAAAATCCGATAAATAAATAGTGTAACATTGTGGGTGTACCAAATCAGCTCAAGCGTTGGCAGAGACACTTCTTGAACTACAATCCAATAATGAGGCTTCCCCCAGTGACGCCATTGCTGCGCATAATCCTTTTCAATTTCAATTTTAAACACTTTTCAGCCTTTTAAAACTTACTAGATTCATTTTTGGCTGGGGGTTAGCCCCAGATACTTTGAGGTGTGCGTGTGTGTGTGTGGGGGGGGGGCGGGGGGTTAAATGCTCCTCCAGACCCCGAGTCGTGTGGGCAGAACTTGCGCCTTTGCGGTAACGTCAGCATAAACTTTTAAATTTTGGGGTAAAGGGCAAAACTCTTCGCCGACCTTTGCCCTGCTTCAACGATCCTTCAATGATTTAATTATTGAAAAAAAAGGAGTTTTTTTTAAAGTATGGTGGGAATAGGAGTGGATAAAGGAGTGAGTGTGTGTGTGTGGGGGGGAGGGGGGTATTAGACAAACATATTGGCTCTATGGCAGTGGTTCTCAACCTTTTAAGATTCGCGGACCACATCAAAAAAGTTCGTCATAGCTGCGGACCACTACTGAAAATTTTGCTACTGCCGTGATGGAAATGTATAAATAAATATACTTTTTATATAAGTATAACTAGTTACTAGCATACATATTAGTAAAACTATTATAAAATGCTACGATTTGCGAGCTCCAAAACAATATTGAATGGCAACAGATTGTATTACCTTTCTTTTCTGAATTAACAAATGTCACTTACACTAGTCTTTTCACTTAAATTAATATTCAATTCTTGTTGTGTACTATAACAAACAAACAAAACTTCAAGTCATAAACAGTAGTTACAGCTAGTAAAGCGGTAATTCCGTATTATTTAACGCGAGCCTTCAGCTTTTACATTTGAGCACAGGATATTTTAAAAAGGTGTACTACTTGAAAGACTCCATTGTAGTTATCTTCAACTTCAAGTCGGGAAACGATGTTTTTAATGCAGAAAATTAACAATCACAAAGATATGATGCAAAGGGTAAACTAATTTTTAAAAGTTTCTGATACAGTTCTGACAACTCCAAAATTTCAACAAGCTCACTTTCTGGTGCAACATATTCAAAGTATTATCGCTTGTCAGTTCAATGATTTCGTTTAAATTCCATGTTGGTAAATTTAATGAGTCGATGTGTGCAAGAAATGGACTGGAAACAAGAAAACTCTGAACGTTCAAATCACCAGAGTACAAGTTAAATTGATCCTGCGGTAATTGAATATGATCAGAAATCAAATTTATCAACAGTTGTTTATTGTTTTCAGCATTTTCTGGCTTATCGGTAAATTCGTACAATTGATCGATCATTTGAAAGTTACCCTTAAATAATATTGTTTTACGAAGATCAAATTTTTTCATGAAAGTAGACACTTTGTCACCGAGAGTAAAAATTAAATGTGTCATGTGTCTGTTTTCCTTGCAGAGATGAAAATAAATTTAATCAGCTCTTCAAGTAAGCCAGAACAGCAATCCATAATGCAGGCATATTACACACTCTGATTTGGGTTGATCATTTACAGTGACGCATATAAACTTAAAGCGAAAATATTCTTCATCATTCTGTCGTATGACAAATCGTCTTTTTTTTCTTCTCCGGAACTGCATTTGATTCACACACTGGTTGTGAGGATAGGTCTGAGTACTCATTATTGTCCTTATATTTGATTGTTCTCTTTATTAGAAATTTATCCATGTGTTCAATCAATTTAATTAATTTAAATTACTTTGTATTACTTTAATAATTATAATATAAATTTAAGGCTAATTTACTCAATGGTTTCAAATGAATTACCTTTAAATGTCAATAAAACAACTATAGTCTTCTAGAATTTAGTGTGACACCATGTGATTTCCGTTATAGCTAAGAGTAAACATGGAATCAAAACATATTGTTTTCGGTGCTATGCAATCACTAGCGAGTGAATAAAATTAATCAATATATTTTGTTTTTAAGTGAAAAAATGTATGCCTTTTCGTGTTTTTTTATTTAAAAAAAAATTAAATTTCATTCTATGCTCGCGGACCACCAAGTACATCACCGCGGACCACAGGTTGATAACCACTGCTCAATGGTAAATCAAAGTTGTACGGCGTATTTTAAAGCCAAAGCCAATGTCATCTCTGTCATGTCCTGCCCTTCCTATTTATTGGCCGTTGCGATCTATTCTCCTTATTTGAGCAATTCAACGGAAAAAAACCTTTTTGTTTTAAATGATTTTTATTTTATGTTTGAAGAAAAAAAAATTGTATCAAAATACATTGTA
Organism: Ampullaceana balthica; assembly: GCA_944989445.1. NCBI lineage: Eukaryota > Metazoa > Mollusca > Gastropoda > Lymnaeidae > Ampullaceana > Ampullaceana balthica. Next base: position 846,028 of record CALYLW010000142.1, on the reverse strand, counting down.
GTTTGTCAATACCGTGTTTTATTTTTGGTTGACTTTCTTTTAAAGCGTTTTCGTGTTAAATGTATTTCACAGTTAGACAAAACCCACCTCATTTTCTTTTTGAAAATAAGTATGTTTAAAATCACTTTTATTGTCATTTAATTATTTATTATTTATTTAGTGAAGGTCTACATTGTAATATCGTAACCCGCGTGAAGCATTTTTTTAAAACGTTTAACCGGCCTTCAGAAAACGAACTGTGTTAACATACTTAGATTATATTTTATTTTAATGCATACAAATTAAATAAACATTGACTATTAATCATCATGGTTAACGTCTTTGTTTAAAAAAAAATTATTTAAAAATAAAAATTTGACTAAAAGCGTGGGGCGGGCGCTTCTCGGGCTTAACTAATTCAATTCACTCATTTTCTTACTCATCATTTGTAAACCCTAATCATTTTAGTCAAACGTATAAAAATTAAAGATGTATATTTAGAAGGCAAAAGAGAGATCTATAAGTAAGAGAATGAGTGGACTGCATATGTTAAAGTAAGAGAATGAGTGAACTGCATATGTAAAACATCATTAGCGCTCGCCCCACGTTTTTAGTCATATTAAATCAAAGTACTTGAACTTGTAAGTTTTAAATTATTTTCTTCTTTTTAGTCCAATTATAAAAACGTGGTTTTTAAAAATCATTTTTTACCTTTATTTATTTTCTTCTTTTTAGTCCACGAATAAAAACGTGGTTTTTAAAAATCTTTTTTTTTACTTCTATTTATTTTACCAAACACGTCATCAGCGCCCGCCAAACGTTTTAATACCACGGCGATGATGTCACGGGGTGAACTCGGCACGTGAAATCTAACAACAGCAGACGGATACAGATGCTTATATAGAGATAAAATAAAAATGCATTAATTTAATTACCGTACATTCGATCGATCTGAAATTTTGAAACAATGCATTGTCATCCTAGATCTATCTGTGGTAAAATTGTGAGCTCCCTAGGACCATCAAAAGTGGTTTAATTTTACGTTGGCAAATTTGAAAAATTGCGGACAGACAGACACGAAAGCAAGTTAATAAAAACGTGGTAAAATAGCTCTTTCCAAGGGGAAGCGCCACATATCTTGAGTATCCGGCTATGGCACCAAATATAGTTTAGCCACTGTTAATATCCTGAAACTCTGTAGTCACAATTTTAAGCCTAATCCTTGCGATTTTACACCAGGATTCATCTCAAACCAATTTGAGGGCAGAAGAATAGTCAATCTTAAAACTTACATCTCAAGTTAAATAAAAGGTTTTTTGAAGACAATAATGGCAAGCTTCTGGACATATTTTAAATTTTTCAACGATTTAAAGAATTTGAGAAGATATATATATAAAACGCTTACACAAATACTGCCTTCACGTACTTTAAACACGTTTTCTTTCCCCTCTACTAATAAACAATGATCTGTTAAACTACAAAGTGAATTGATGCAAACTCTATTAATTGTACTTAGCAACTGTTTTATCCACATCAATTACACTCTTAAATTTAGACTTTAACCCCGAACAATGTTAAAAGACTACTAACTTCGTTATCACTGATTTTAAATTAAAATTTCATTATTTCCAAGCTAAAATCCCTTTATGACATGACTGGTGAATCACAGGTGTTCCCGTATAATGCTGTAAATGAGTGCCATTCACAAAGTAAAAATTATCATTCATGAAGTCAGGTGTATATAAATATGTATATAATATATATATATATATATATATATATATATATATATATATATATATATATATATATATATATATATATATATATATATATATATATATATATATATATATAATTAATATGTATATATATATATATATATTTATGTATATAAAGAACTGCTTAAGCGCTAAAAATAAAGAACTCAATGCAAGTGAGTGACGAGTGGCAAAAGAATGGTACCACATAGCATGCCTGCATACTAACACTCCAAAGCACATAGCAATAGGTCTAAGCAATAAATATGCATCTTGGCACTACATTGTGGGTTGCCCCAAATCAGTTCAGATTTATTTAACTATAGGGACCTTATCACCACAAACTCTTACAGTGTTTTGGCTAATCCTTTTATAAATAAACCACTAGATAAAATGAAACCTACCACACAAACCCATAAAATTAACCATAAAAAATCTAATAATAATAATAATCAAAATATTCTCAAAACACTATAGTTCATTTCCAAAGCATAAAAAATAAAATTCCAGATTTAGAACTACTTATAAAAACAGAAGAACCAGACATAATTGCTGGTTCTGAAACTTGGTTGAACCCCAACATATATAACTCTGAGATTTTAAACACCAATTATAATATTTTTAGGAAAGACAGACCAGACAATTATGGAGGAGTGCTACTTGCAATTAAATCAAATATCATAGCTGAAGAAATTACTACACAGCCAAATTTTAATATAGAGTCTATTTTTTGTAAAATAATTACACCAAACTCATCCCCACTTATCGTAGGCAGTATATATAGACCACCGAATATAAACCTAGAATACATGAACAATCTTTGTAGTCAATTAACTTTCATAAAAGAGAATAATAAAAATGCAGTTCTATGGATTATGGGGGACTTTAATCTTCCAGATATAAATTGGAAAAATTATACAATTGATAACCATCAAACTAACAAAGAAATTAATGAACACTTTTTAGACACTATAAACAACATAAACCTAGAACAGATAGTAAAACAGCAACAAGGAAAAATAAAACACTAGATTTATTCCTAACAAATAGACCAGGACTAGTGTTAGATTATAAAATAATTCCAGGACTGTCCGACCATGATATAGTTAGGGTCACCAATACAATAAAAACTAAAATTAATAAGATACCTAGAAGAATAATCTATCTTTGGAATAAATGTAATTCAATAAAACTACACCAATCAGTGGCTAACTTCCAACAAACTTTCCTAAGTAAATTTAACACAAATAGCCCAGTAGAAGAAATTTGGAAAGATATAAAAACAAATCTAAAAACTATAATGGATGAGAATGTTCCAACAAAACTAACATCAAATAAAATTAAAAAATGCTGGTTCAATTCTAGATTGAAAAAGCTATGCAAACAAAAAGAGAACTTATTTAAGAAATATAAAGCTACCTATTCATATAGGATACACAAAACATACTTAAAGATTAAACACTTGAACAAAAACTTAGTCGAAACCTCCAAAATGAATATATAAACAATGTAATTACCAAAGATAGCAATAAAAACTTATGGTCCTTTATCAAATCTAAAAACATGGAACCTTCAGGAATAGCCACACTAAAAGGCTCAAATAATAAAACCTATAATGATAATGAAACTAAAGCTAATATCCTTAACACATATTTTGCATCATCTTTTTCTGCCTCAGGCGACAAGGAAGTCTTAATAAATTTAAATAAAATGGAGGAAATAGGTAACATAACTGTAGATGAGATAGGTATACATTCACTCCTAAAAAACTTAAAAATAAACAAAGCTACTGGCCCAGATGATTTGCCTGCAAGGTTATTAAAAGAACTAAGCAATGAACTGTCCCCAATCCTTGTAGTTCTCTTTCAAGCCTCTCTAAACCAGGGTAAAGTGTCCCAGGATTGGAAATTAGCTAACGTAACTCCACTCTTTAAGAAAGGGGATAAATCAGACCCTGGTAATTACAGGCCTGTATCACTTACTAGTATCACCTGTAAATTACTAGAACACATAATATATAGTAGAATAGTTAACCACCTTGACAAATATAATGCCCTATGCCAGGGGCGGATTAAGACTGCACGGGGCCCCTGGCTGCAATTCAAACTGGGGCCCTATCCAGCCAGTGTACCTTTAGATAAAATGATTGCTAGCAGCTAATATAAGACTGTAACTTGTAAATATTCATCCAAAATGATTATTCATGAAAAAACCGAATTCGAAGAAATAACTTTTTGCGGTATCCTAAAATTGAGTGTAAAAGACAATTTATAAAATTATAAAACACATGAAAATTAAAACTCACACCCCACCCGGGGATCGAACCCGCCACAGCTTGCACCATAAGTCTTAGTACTTTACATTCGGCCACGAGAGCTCATTTAGAGTTGTCAATTTAAAATATATATATATAACATTCTTTAATAATTTCTGTTATTGAGCCTATCAAATCAGGTTTTTTGACTGCTAAGACTGTCGTGTGGGAAAAGAGATATTTTAATAGATGAGATTTTATTAATTTATCATATTTTCAGCAATTCAATTTTTTCATGTACGCATTTATTATAAAATATGCTAAGTTTGGGGGCCCTAAATCATCGGGGGCCCCTGGCTTTAGCCCGTTCAGCCCCCCCCCTTAATCCGCCATAGCCCTATGCCCACATCAACACGGCTTTAGAAAAAACAGATCATGTGAAACACAATTAATAGGTTTAATAGATGAACTATCAAAAGGCTTAGACAAAAATGATCAAAAAGATACAATATTACTAGACTTCTCAAAAGCATTTGACAAAGTTCACCACCTTAGTTTACTTAAAAAACTTAACTACTTTGGAATCTCAGGTTCCTTACATCACTGGATCCAAGACTTCCTTTTGGGCAGGGAGCAAACTGTAATAATTAATGGATCTAAATCTGCACCAATAAAGGTTAACTCAGGAGTTCCACAAGGAACTGTGCTAGGTCCCTTACTCTTTTTGATTTATATAAATGATTTACCCAACAACATCTCAACAGGTACAAAAGTTAGGTTATTTGCTGATGATTGTATAATCTATAGAACAATTAAATCAGAACAAGATAGCAAAATTTTACAAAAAGACTTAGATGAATTGATAAAATGGGAAACTAACTGGAGTATGTCTTTCCATCCAGAAAAGTGTCAACTGTTAAGAGTAACAAAGAAAAAGAAACAAATAAATTCAAAATATTACATTCATGGAAAAGAAATGACCCAAACTAAAGATGCAAAATACTTAGGAGTCTTAATAAATGAGAAACTATCATGGAATCCCCATGTCAATGAAGTTATTAAAAAATCAAACAAAACCTTAGGCTTTATAAAAAGAAACTTTAACAAATGTAATAGAGATATAAAACTAAAATGCTACCTCACTTTGGTGAGACCCAGTGGCGTAGCTAGGGTCATCTGCGCCCGGGGACATGACACAAATTTTGCGCCCCTTCCCGGACCGACAAATTCTGGGGGCTCACTGAGCCCCCTAGAAATTCTTTGAAATGTTATGGTTCATATGGTTCAATTTCGAAGCATCTGGTATTTTAATTAAATAGAATACAGACTAATAATTCTCTATGCGATTGTAAATTTATTTGAAAAAAAAGACTACTAATTATACATGATTGGAATAGACATAGTCTACAACAAATTGATCGTCCTTGATTTGACAGTCGTAAACTCGTCAATCACATTGTCAAAATCAATATTCTCAAGTGTTTCTCTTTCGATGCTAAGGAGTGCAAGATCACTAAGAAGATCTTGTCCCATTGAAGCATGAAAATAAGACAAAATAAGCTTCAGTTTGCCGAAGGATCGCTTAGAGCTTGAAATTGAAATAGCAATTGTTAGAAGTATTTGCAGTGGAATGCACATATTTGGAAATCAGTCATCTCCACATGAGACAATAAAACCAAGAAGCTCTAAAGGAGAAACTTCAATCCGGGAACTGAACATCATTTTACAGTCTCCGATTTCTGTGCACAATTAGTGACCATTGACGTCAGTGTCGTAGAAATTTCCAAAATCTAAGAAATTTTGAGGTAGTGTATAGACATTTTTCTCAGTGAGAAGAGTTTTGACGTTTATTAAAAATACAAATTTGGTGTTTAAGTTTTTTAGACAAAAACCGTATTGATATCTCTTGTTGGGGTCTATCAATTAGGCTGTTTATAACACGTGCAGTTTCTTCTTCTGCCGAAAGTCCTGTATGTCTTGCTAATTTTCCAGGTATCTTCCGATGTCGTCTAATCCTTCTGTCAACCTCGATTCCCCAAGTTGTGCATCTTGTTTTTCCATTTTCTATCGCAACTAGGCTAAAATTATCACGAATGTTGACAAGTTCTTGCACCAGCGATTCAAGATCAGATGCTGCTTCCCTGAAATTCATAGTAGGATCCTGCAACCGTTTCTGGACACTATCAATTTTCCCAAGTATGATGTTCCAGAAATGTATCAAAAGTTTAAATTTAATATACCTGCCAGTAAAGTTTCTGCATCACTTCTGTTGTCAGGTGTCATAGTTGCATCTTCTGATATTTTCAAACAGCTCATATAGTCAGCTCAATAGTTCATATAGTCCTTCATAAAAGCTTTAACAGCTTCTGATCGTGCACTCCAGCATGTTTTAGATTCCCTCTTGACTGTGATTGGCACATTTCTTTTTAATTCTTCCCAACGACTTGTTAACGAAAAAAAAACAAAGATATACTTTCAACTCTTCCAAAAAAAACGTTATCCTCTTTAGCTAGGGTTGCCAGATACGTGGACACCAAAAGGAGGGCATGATATAACAATAAGGAAGACGACAAAGGAGTACATTTTGAATATTTCATTTGAGTCGTCCCAGATTAAACTTAAAGTCAGTACAATTTTATTGTAATAGCTTCCACTTTTCATACAATACTCTTAAAAAACTGTTCATTTTTGTCTTGTACAAATGATTTAAGATTGTTGTATTGGTCAAACAATTGCACATCATCTACAATACCCTTCTCTTTCAAATACAATATACACGGCAAAAGGTCATCAAGTTTAAATTCTTTGATATTATCTAAGTACATCCAATTAAAGCATTGAAATTCATCAAAGTTTTAACCACTTTTCTAAGTAACTAATGCATGCTTCATACACCAACTTAACATCTGCCAAACTCTTCTTCTTGACCACTTTCCTTAAGTCTTCTCAACATCTCCTTGACTTACAGTGAAATAAATGTCTCCTCGAATCTATTTTTCAAAACTTACAAGGTTGTGTGAAGACGGCTCATAACCTCCAATACTGGTGTTATTTCCATTTCATTTTCAATGACTGCGATATTTTTTAACCTATAACTAAATTTTTTCGTCCTTGTCTAGATTTCAAAGTTTTAAAAATAGCCATAATCTATTTTTCTTTAAAGTAAACATACGATGTAATAGTTGTAAGAACGATACATAAAAATTATAATATAAAATGTAAGAAAAGACCGACATTTTAAACGATTTTAGCTTTGCCTACCGGACGGAGAACATTGAGCTTAAAAGGAGGACATGTCTTCCTTCTGCCGGACGTCTGGCAACCCTATGTTTAACTGAGTTTAAGCTGTGGCTATCACTGTTGACAAACAATGCTGTGTGATTTCTGGCACATATTCGCTGTTGAAGGCCCAGTCATTACATCAGCATTGTTATGTTATTGTGACCGACAGTCGACTAAACGAATGTTATCATATACCAGTTTCTCTACGATAACCCTTTCAAGCCCTGTTCTTTGGAATATATCTGAACAAAACCTAAAAATGATTCTTTAATGGTTACTTTTTTAAGTTTGAAAACCCACAAGGCTCCCCTTAATGCTCAATGGTGGCGCCAAAAATCATGCTTGCCAACTGGTTTGTAATGAAGATATTTTGTGGAACTCCAAATTCAATCTTGCAAAAGTATTTGAAATACATTAGTTTACATCAAAATAAATTTAAATAATTAATTTTAATATTCATTTTTGCGCCCTCTAACGTGGCGCCCGGGGACATATGTTCCCCCCTGCACCCCCCTAGCTACGCCACTGGTGAGACCTGTACTAGAATATGCATCTTCTGTATGGGACCCATCCACCAAAGAAAACATTGATAAACTAGAACAAATCCAAAAAAGAGCTGCCAGATTCATTACTGGAGAATATGCAAAACTGACTAGAATAACACCATTAGTCATTAGTTAAATCATTAAACCTTGAAACACTAGAGGATAGAAGAACCAAGAGTAAAGTAATAATCATACATAAAGCAATTAACTCTAATTTAGAAATACAACACAAAGATAACTCAATACAACCCTCAGATAGACATAAGGATAAAAACACCTTTCTTATTCCTTATGCAAGAACAAACTCATACAAATTTTCGTTCTTCCCGTCCGGAATTCGGGCGTGGAATGGGTTGCCTGAAGAAACCAGGAAAGCCAACACTTTATCAACATTTAAAACTCTAATAAGAATGCAGGACTAAACACAAACCATAGATAAGCGTAGGACGCAATAATCTTCTGTATAGAAGGAGCGTCTGAAACAGATAAGATAAGAAAGAGAGGAAGGGGGGGGGGAACGGGAATTCCCGTCAGATGTAATTAGATTTTAAGAATAAAATAAGACCCTTAGTCTAAGTTTAGCTATTAAATTATATCAACGTAATTCTTTTATTAAATTAGATGTGTTAATGTTAAACATAAAATGTCGTTATGGGAAAACTTCTTGGAAGCCGATATTATAAAGCAAATTTGGGCGTGGTATGTTAGTTTGTTTCATTTTCGAAATATGATAATATGTTTCACATTGTTTCATTTCCTAGAACACTTTCAGTTTTCATTAATGTTTGTTTAAATTTTCTTATGCCTTGGCTAGATTTGAGATCAGATTAGTTCTGTAAGAGACCGGTAAAAGACTTAATGTGGTAGGTTTTAAGCTAATTGTGACAGATGATGTTTAATATAATTCTAGCATAAATAAAGTATAAAGCCATTGTAAATCTTTAGATAATGTTAGATAGACTTATATAATAAAATAGTTGTAAAACAATATTGTCAGATAATAATATTAATAGTATATTATAAAAATAAACACCAAAACTTACATGGAGCATTGATTCAACTTTCAATTCCGAAATGTTTTATCAGCCCCAAACAACCTTAGTTCAAGTCAAGAGTCAAGAACTTAAATGCAATTAAAAAAACATATGATATAAATGTTATTTACTTAGCATAATAAACGTGCCTTTAAAGGAAAAAATAAAACACCGGGAGTTATTTTCTTACAAGACGCGTGGGGCTGAAAAATTGTGTTGAAAAAAATGGTTGGAATAGCACAAATACTATCTTATCTATTACATTTACATACTATCTTATCTATTACATTTACATACTATCTTATCTATTACATTTACATACTATCTTATCTATTACATTTACATACTATCTTATCTATTACATTTACATACTATCTTATCTATTACATTTACATACTATCTTATCTATTAAATATTATTTTATCTATTACAGACTATCGTATCTATTACATACCATCTTATCTATTACAGACTATCTATTACATAATAGACCCCCTTTCCAGTCCATGACGGACTATGGGGCAAGTGATGTAGCCTTCACAAGTTTTTAGCCACCACTAACGAACAGTGGAATGTGTGGCCAGTACAATGCTGAAAGGGGGTGAGTGGCTTGTGTTTTCAGTCGCAACACTATATAGTATATAGGATCACTTGGCTCGGCCTTTGATGGTTCAAAAGTCTACGTCTACGTGTTTACCTTCGTTCAACTTTTTATGTCACTTGAAATGAATAAAAAAAGATACCACTATTTAAATAAAGCACATTTAAAGAAGGGCTGCGAAGATTAACTATTAATTATCGATTAATCATTTAAAAAATTAATCGATTAAAATTAATTTGATCGATTAAATTTCGATTGAAATTTAAGAATAAGAAAGTATTTCTGTTATTTGTTTTTAAATTTATTAATAATTTATATATTTTTTAATTACATACGTTTCCCTCGTATTATTATTATTTATTTAGACGTGCACACGTAAACAAAAATGACGACTAATGACAGCACAGTTAAAGTTAAGTATTTAAGCGGAAACTTGAGCAAACATTTTGTTTTTACGCTAATTGCGGATGGCAATTATAAATCAGACGAATCAGATGCAGTACACGGTGCACAGGCCTAGCTGACTCGGGATCTGCCTCGGATCGATAGTCCAGTGCGCTACCACTTAGACCAGTGGTTCCTAACCTTTTGGGGTTCATGTACCCCTTCAGATGCCCAAAAAAGTTCATGCAACCCTCGTGAAACTTTCAGAAAATGCATAATAAACTATATTTATTTTAGGAAAACAACATTTTTTACCATAGGCAACAAGGAATTTAGGGAGAGATCTGCTGCTTCTTATGATCAATCAGCTATTCAAATATTGGGACTGTTTTGGACAAAGCAACTCTCATGTCATCCTCTGCATTCAACTTATTCCTTGCCTTGGTTTTAATCGTTAAAGATGTGGAGAATCCTGCTTCACAGAGATAGGTTGTGGCAAATGAAGGGAGAGTCAGTACTGCCCTCTTGGCTAGTTGTGGGTAGGAATCTAGCTGGGCGCACCAAACTTAAATCAAGGTATTGCAACTGAAGGTACTCATCAGTACTTCTCTGGTTCTCAAATCAATCAGGTCATCTTTAGCAAAGTCACTGTCATCAATGTTGTCCAAGTCACAGAGAAAAGGATTGCGAAACCAAAGGTCTTTCCTAGCGATTTCTTGACAGAAATACCCATCAAAGGACTTTTGCAATGTTGAAAGGTGCTCTGAAATTTCCCCTTTGATTTTGTCAGGCAGTGATCCTTCAGTGCTTTCTTCTGCACCAGATATTACAACTTCATCCAAGAGCGGAAAGTTGGCCAAGTTGGACTTTTCTAGTCGTCGTTGGAATATTGGCAGTTTGTTAAGGAAGGCTTGCAATCTCTCAGTAGTATCCATTACAGTCACAGCAGGTCCTTGGAGAGATGGGGCCAACTCATTCAAGATGGTGAAGATGTCAGCCAGATATGCCAAGTAATTAATGTAATTTGGACAGTCAAACTTGTCAGCAAGGTCACTCTCTTTTTCTCGCAAGAAAATGGCAAACTCCACTCTCAGTTCTACTAACCGAGAAGGTATCTTTCCACTGGACAACCAGCGCACCTCAGTGTGGTAGAGCAGAACTTCATGCTCAGAGACCACCTCCTGACAGAACAACTTGAAGAGGCAGTAGTTCAAGGCATGTGAGCGGATAAAATTTACAACTTGGACTGCAGTAGAAAGAACTGACTTCAAGGTTGGAGGTAGAGTTTTGCATGCCAGGGCCTGACATTGAAGGATACAGTGTGTTGTGACAATAACTGGAACTTCTTTCTTTACCAGTGCTAAAAATCCTGACTTGTTGACCTGTGCAAATTGAAGAAATTCTTGAAGTCCAGTCAAACTGGTTTTCAGTGAAGAATGCCCTGACTAGCTGCAGCACATCAGCAGCTTTGGTAGTAGCTAGGAGTGGCTTACAAAAGAGAAATTCCTCCTTCAGCAATCCACTGAGATATCTCAGAAATACAACAATCTCACTGCATTGTGCTACATCAAAGGACTGCTTCTCATCTCGCACAAGACTTCATACAGAATGTCTGCAGCCATGTCACTAATCCTGGAATGAATAGTGTCATTGGACAAAGGAACTTTCTCAACCTGCTTCCTCTGCTGGTGACCACACATCAGTTCCACCATCTCCAAAGCACAAGGCTTCACCAAAGTTTATCCAATGGTCTGGGGCTTCTTGTTCTTTGCAATAAGATTTGCAACCTTGAATGATGCCTCCAGTGCAGGTTTCTGTGACAAAGCTTGGCAAGCTCTCTTCTGCTTGAAGACCCCAACACTGTCCTTGGAATTGGATAGATGGACTTTCTCCAAGTGCTCTCGGAGTCTAACAGGCTTCATGTTGTCATTGTACAGGATTTTTCCACAGAAGAAGCACTGAGGCTTTTGTGTTCCATCTCTCTCTTTTTTTAAATATTTATTAACGATTTTGAGAAGGTGATGACAATCGGAAAGTCGTACCAGTCACAGGCAAATTTTTAACTGACGAAGTTGATGTATTTAATGACCGGATTTGGATGCTCAACTCAAGATTTTAGGTTTCATTGACGAATATTGGCTTACAATTAACGTTTTAAGACCTTTGCAGCGTACCGAGCAATAAAAGTGAAGGAAAAAAATCCCTACGTACATATCAGCTCAAAACAGTTAGAGGTTCACCGGAAGACATATATCTGACGTATTTGATGACAAATTTAAATTATTTTTTTTGAAAACTGTGACTTAACACACGAAATTCCGAGGAACACGTAGAGCGAACTGTTCATTTTGCGAAAAAGTTTTTTCCGTCCATTTTCGACATTCGCAGAACGATGCGCGAAAAAAAAGGTTGTATATGGGCGCCCTTTAACGCGGCATGCCTTGCTTATGGTTACATTTTCAGATTATCAGTTTTTCTTTCTTTTTTTCCCCTTCTTCTTCTATTTTTCCTTCTTTTTTTTCTTCCTCTTTTTTTTCTTCTCTGAATGGTTCATGCACCCCCTGGAATCTGCTCATGCACCCCTTGGGGGTGCATGCACCACTGGTAGGAACCCCTGACTTAGACCATCGCGGCCCATAATATTTTACATTATTACATAATATTATCGTATCTATTTGAAGCTCCTTCGCATGAGTTTCTTATCTGCCCAAACAAAAATAATTTAGAAATAGAAAATGAACATGACTCATAAAATATTACTGGGAAAAGTTTTAATGTATATTTTAGCTTCTAGGTATGAGTGTTACGGTTCAGTAAATTATATTTAAAAATAAATGCGTACTATGCACAAACTAGTTTTAACATATCATGACATATGATAAATTACAAATACTCTTTTAAAACATTGTAGATTACATACGTAAATATAAGATATTAACATTTCTTTTTCATTTGAAATATGCAGGGAAAATACAACATTCTACTAGTTAAGAGCATAATATATATTTTATTTAAACTATATTGAAAAATTTAAGTGCATTTGTATATCACTGAAACACCTACCGGTAATCTGATCCTGACCTACATTTTGCCGAAAAATGCTGCTGGGTATTGCTATAGTAACAATGTCTGTTGGAGTCTCGTTATGTGCAGAGTCGTGTTTGACGGTATCACATAGCAAAGGTGTGAATCTTACCTGCTCTGGTCATGCTATGGACAATTTTAGGTGAGTTATGTGCAATCAATTAACTATAAGAAAATAAAATATCTATGAAACATGTACAACAAAAAAAAATAGTTTTTAATAATGTGCAAGTTACCTAGCACAATGTTGTCTATTTTAATAATAATAATAAATTGATAATCTATATATGTAAAAATCAAAGTATGTATGTACGTATGTATGTCCTTTATAGCTTACTAAACCATTCATCCGATCGTCATGAAACTTTTGGAGACTTTTGAGTACGCTCCTAGGATGGTAACTGGCAACTGTTTATAAATCCCTTATATTAACTTCACCGGCGTCTCTGTCTCTCTCTCTCTCTCTCTCTCTCTCTCCCTCTCTCTCTCTCTCTCTCTCTCTCTCTCTCTCTCTCGTTCTCTCTCTGTCGTTCTCTCTCTCTCTCTCTCTGTCTGTCTTGGGCGGGCACCGCGGAAAAACAGAAGTAATAAGAAAAACCCGTAAAAAACCAAGTTTTTGACTATAAATCCTTTATGTACGAGAAGTAACTAAAAGAATGTTCATTATAATACGCAGCGCCAGACCATCCAGAAATACAAAATTGAAGTTGTGTCGTAAAACATGTTTAATATAATACGCACCGATCAGGAATATGTTTATAAAAAGAGCTGTCAATAAAATACGCACCTTATTGCGCGACAGAAAGGTTGTTCAATATAATACGCACCGCGACGCTCTATCTCAAAAAATAGCATGATACATAGGATTAAAAAAAATAATCTAAAAAATCAATAATTTAATTACGGTACATGCGATCGATCTGAAATTTTGATACATTGTTTTTATCATCGGTACGAAACTGCCTGCAAAATTTCAGCTCGCTATCTTGCGAGCAAGTGGGTTAAAAATCGATCAAAAGTTTTGGCGACAAGCAAGCAAGCAAGCAAGCAAGCAAGGTCGGTCGGTCGGCCGCAGACACCACGAGTTAATATAAAGGATTTAAAAAATGACCCACTTCCTGTAAAGCCATCGAGCTGAAATTTGGCACACGTACCCGTGTCACCTAACAATACATCGTATCAAAATTTCAGATCGATCGAACGTACTGTTATTAAATTAATGCATTTTTAGTTTATCTATATAAACTATATGTAGCGGTCGCTATCGCATACATTTTACGGTCGCTTGACTTCACCCTAGCCACAGGTGAACACATCTCGTGTTTAAACCAGAAGTACCGGCGTGCTTTTGTTTACATTTTGCGTGTCACGCTGAGCTCGATCCAGCGATCGGTGACAAGACCTTTCCCCTCTCCCGTCGGGTTAAAAGCAAAGAGGAGTTAAGACAGATTCAGTCTGTAAATATTTGTCGCGTTTGAACATAATCAATACTTTTAGTTATGTCTCATATATAAGGGATTTATAGTCAAAAACTTTGTTTTTACGGGTTTGTTTTATTTAAATCCCTTATATTAACTTCACCGCCGTCTCTGTCTTGGTCGGGCACGCGGAAAAACAAAAGTCGAAAATGACCCACTTTCCGTGACGCCATCGAGCTGAAATTCGGCACGGACCCGTGTCACCTAGCAATATATCGTATCAAAATTTCAGATCGATCGAACGTACCGTAATTAAATTTATGCATTTTTAGTTTATCTATATAAACTATATGTAGCGGTCGCTATTGTTTACATTTTACGGGTCACTTGTCTTCACGCCAGCCACCGGTGAACACATCTCGTGTTTTAACCAGGTAAACCACCTGGAGTTGAGTTAACGCGTTGACGCCACCCGTCCATGTCCACAGCCCCTCCCCCTTCCCCCAGTTTTAAAGCCAGGGGAGATAATTTCGGTTTCAGTCTGTAAATGTTTGTCTCGTTTGCACATAATCAATACTTTTAGTTATGTCTCATATATAAGGGATTTATAGTCAAAAACGTTGTTTTTACTGGGTGGTTTTATTCTATATTTAACGCTCATGGGGCGCCGGGGGCCCATAATATGATTTTTTTCTTATATGAGCTATATAAAAATTACTTTAAGCGTTAGCTATTAGGTAAATTGATGGATCTTAACCAAACTTTGTATATAACAACTTGGTAGCCAATATTGAAATACTATAGGGCACTAATTTCCTAATGTCAATTTCTTCGGGGCTGGGGGCCCAAAAATGTCTTTTTTCATAAACGTTTAAGATTGTAATCCCCATTCAAGTATTAAAGATCTAGATACATATAGAGAAATATATCCTCTATGACATTGATTGAAATGAACAGTTGTTTTGAACTTGACATCTTGCACTAATTGGGCCCTGGGGTCCTTAATGTCGTTTTTTTTGCTTATATGAGCTATATGAAAATTAGTTTATGTGATAAATACTGAGTAAATGAATGGATCTTAACCAAACTTTGTATATATAAAACTTGGTTCACATATTAAAATAGCAAAGGGCACTGCACTTATAATGTCCAATTGTTCAGGGCTGGGGGCCCCAAATGTCTTTTTTCGTATATGTTTGAGATATTATTTTCCATTCTATTTTTAACGTTCTTGAGAAATATATCCATCATGAAACTGAATTAAAATGAACAGCATTTTGAAATTTACATCTTACATCGAATGGGCCGGGGGCCCCAAATGTCTATTTTTGTGGTATACTCTAAGATATTATTTCCCACTCAGTTTTTAACGATTTTGCGAAATATATCCATGATGAAACTGAATTTAAATGACCAAGTTTTCAAAATATACATCTTGAACCGAACGGGCCCGGGGGCCCCTTAATGTATTTTGTTCTTATATTAGCTAAATAAAAAATAGTTTAATTGTTAGATAATGAGAAAATAACTGGATTTTTACCAAATTTGGTATATAAAAACTTAAGTGTCTATATTAAGTTAATATAGGGCACTGAACTCCTAATGTCCATTTCCTCGGGGCTGGGGGCCCTAAATGTTTTTTTACTAAATTTTTAGTATATTGTATTCCCCATTCAAGTTAACACGATATTGAGCAATATAGATAAATATATTTATATATCTGTAATTAAAATGAACAGATTTTCTAACGTCATATGTTAAACTAATGGGCCCGGTGACCCTTAAAGTAATTTCTTTTTTTGTATCTATATGCTAGGGTCAAGTACCCGACTTCTCCCAGGTTTAAAATAAGGTTTTCTTTAGAGGCGTACACAACTGTTTATTTGCATGCAATAAAAGGGTACATTTAACTTAAAGCAATGTGATAGACAACATTTGTGTGTACAAAAAGATTTTCCTCTTTGCCAACTCTGGAGCAGGCCACATACAACTGAAAAGCATGGTGTCTGCAAGTCTATACCAGCAATCCCAAAGGACTGAGTGATAATTTATATAATTTGTTTACCTGTTACCATCGCCAGATGATACTTAACAACCACCGAAAGTTTCATGCTTCTACCTACACGGGAAATAGGATAATATTTATTTATATTTTTTTATAAAGCTCATATAGGGAAAAAACTACATTTTTGGCCCTCGGCCCCCAGTATCTTATAAATGTGGAACGAAACCTGTTTAGGGGACGCGGTAGTCGAGTGGCAGCGCACTGGACTGTCGTACCGATGGTCACGGGTTGGAATCCGTGTGAAGGCAAGGGTTTGTTCCCGGGGCCTAGGGCGTCCCTGAGTCACCCCGCTCCGAATGGGTACCTAACACTACATGTAGTTAGGCGGCTGGGTAATGCGTGGAACCCACAAAGCCGTGGCCTGTGAAAGCTGCATCACTTGCCAACAGATCATCTGTCATGGTCTGTGGACGCAACTATCTTCTGCATAGAAGGAGCGTCTGTAAAGATAAGATAAGATAAGAACTTTTCCCATGTAATTTTGTGTATGTGTACCAAATTTCACGTTATTTGGTTGTCTGGATCTTGAGTTATTAGGTAACAGACAGACAACAAATGCGTCTTATAGAGATGTATTCCTTTTTACTGAGATCGTTGCAGCACACGACGGGTCTGCTAGTTATACTATATAATATAGCGTTGTATCCCAGCAAGGAACCGGGCTCACAGCGCTTTACCATTCTAATCTGACATTTTAAAATTGTTCGATAAATAAATGTTAGCTGGACTGTATATTTTGATTATGTAAATGTTGATAATAAAATATTAATTTTTTTAATTTTTGAAGCGAATGATGAATAAGAGGCAAATATATATTTATTGATAAATATTTGAATTCATTTATTGAGATGTTTGGTATTAATCCATTTTTACAAAGCCATTCCTCCCCCCCCCAATTCTTTAAAAATCATTTTTGTATGTGAATAATTAATATACACATTGGCCTTGTGTGTGCGTGTGCGTGAGTGGGTGAGTGATTTCAGAAAAATAAACCGTGTAGCTAAAAGGGGGCGAGTGGCTTGTGTTTTCAGTCGCAACACTATATAGTATATAGGATCACTTGGCTCGGCCTTTGATGGTTCAGAAGTCTACGTCTACGTGTTTACCTTCGTTCAACTTTTTATGTCACTTGAAATAAATAAAAAAGATACCACTATTTAAATAAAGTACATTTAAAGAAGGGCTGCGAAGATTAACGATTAATTATCGATCAATCATTAAAAATTAATCGATTAAAATTAATTTGATCGATTAAATTTCGATTGAAATTTAAGAAAGTATTTCTATTATTTGTTTTTAAATTTATTAATAATTTATTTATTTTTTTTAATTACATACGTTTCCCTCGTATTATTATTATTTATTTAGACGTGCACACGTAAACAAAAATGACGACTAATGACAGCACAGTTAAAGTTAAGCATTTAAGCGGAAAGTTGAGCAAACAATTTATTTTTAAGCTAATTGCGGATGGCAATTATAACTCAGACGAATCAGATGCAGTACACGGTGAACAGGCCTAGCTGACGCGGTACAAAGAAGAAACTTCCATTCCGGAAACAGAGGACCCTCTCATCAGTGGCGTCACTAGAGAGGTGAGGGGGGCCAGCCGCCCCGGGCGACACCCATCAGGGGGGTGACACCCGAGCCTAAAATTTTACTGTGTACGATTTTATGTCAGAAAAAAAATTAAGACACATTTTTTTCATCTAGAAAGAAATTAAGAAATACTAAGAAATACTTTAAACGCGAAAACGTTTTATTAAAAAATATCAGTTAACTTGCAGTAATAAAACAGTCCCAACACTCAAACAACATTAAAACAAATTAGGAAAAAAAGAAAAGAAATGACGCAGCTGAGAGATCTTTAAAAAAGGCTGGACATGAAAGAGGCAGTGTCTTATGTTTTAAAAGCTATAAAGCTATTTGGGCTTTGACACACCGACACCATGGACGAATCCCACCTCACGACCAAAAAAAAATATTTAAAAAAATAAAAAGGTGGGTTTTCTTTGTTGATGTTTTTTCTAGACGAAAAGTATGAATTCAATATCTTTGAGTTAATATTTTGTTTTATTAAAGGCTTGATATGCATGTTTATATACAGGTAGTCCCCCGGTTACGACGGTCCCATCCCGACTTACCCTGTTTCGTGGTTACGACTTACGAACGCCCCGCGCATAAAGAATACTCTTTCGCGTTCTTTCTAATTTAAACTTTTTTTTCAATGGGGTAACGAATTGTTTTCTCTAGTTGAAATTTTAAAAAAATTATTGAAAAATATGTATTATTATTATTTGAACCCACAACTTTCGTTTGCGAATTTTTCTCATGGTGAAGTTTTCAATCAAGTCAGTAAAGCTAAGAAAGCTTACAAGTAAGTTCCTTTTCAATGCTCATTAGAGAGAGCATATTCAGTCTTTGTTGTCCCATGCAAATTCTAACTCATTTTATATTCTTTTCAACGTTGAAAAGGATGGCTCTCAGTTGCAGTTTGATGTCATCATTGAGAGATAGATGAGAAGTGCGATGTGTACATTTGTAAAGAGCTGTGTGAAATTTAGCTCATTCAAAAGCAGCAAAATGTTTAGCTCTCGGTGCACGTGTTTTGAGTTTGGCATTAGGGTACTTCCTTTTCTTTACCCTGAACCTGGACAATAACTTTTTTAAAGATTTTTGAAAATTGGACTAATTCTGAAGGTAAGCAGTCTTCGAAATCACTTGACTATTCTTCCATTATCTTGGCTGCTGCCCATCGGATGGCGAAATTGCTGAGCTCAGATAGGTTTGTAAGAAAGCCAAATTTTTCATGGATGTCTTTATATGGGCCTAACCGATGTTGTAGGGCTCAAGAAAGTTTGTCAATGATTACCAGAAATACCTCTACCTTGAAACTTTTGTCTCGGGGAGAATACTGTTTTGGTGATGTCCCTTTATCAAACTGACGCCCTTTTTTCCTTTTTGTTTGTTTGTTGATAGCATTGAAGATTGTTCATACTCTTTTTTACCACGGACTTTTCCTTTCCTTTGTCTTCATAGGAATCAAATTAAGAATGCTGTCTTTTAACAAACTCAATGAGAGACTTCCTTTCTAAAAATGTTTCCCGAATTTCAAGTAAAATAGCGACTTCCAGTTCAAGTTCCTTTAGAAATCCTTCTGCTTCAAGTCGACAGTCACGTGGCTGATTTTCGTTTGTTGCTTATTCTTCCTGTGCTGCGATAATCTCATGATATGAGTTATTAACAGACCATGCAGCGTCATGTCAGGCTAACCATCTTGTGTCACACAAGGCTTTGTTAACATGTATCAATTTCATGTGTTTTTAAAGTACCTGTCAACGATGAGTAGATGCAACAAGCCGTGTATAAAGATTTTGCAGAAGACAAAAAATCTGACTGCATCAGGACAACCTGCTGCACTTTTCCCAACCAAATTAATAGAATGAGCTGTGCACAGCACATAATGAGCAACACTGCACTTCTCACGAAGAATAGCCTAGTTTCCGTTATACTTCCTACTCATATATGCAGCATTGCCGTATGACTGTCCAAGGCATTTTCAGGGATTCATACAAACATTTGCCTGCACCTTTATGTATACACTATAATAAGTTTGGTGTACCTTAAATTATTGGTGGCCCCTGGATTTAGCCCGTTCAGCACCCCCCCCCCTTTTTAATCGGTAATAGAGTGTGGGGGTTACGCATCGGTGACGATGTGTGACGAGGGGGTGGGGTTAAACAATGTGACATCACATAAAAAAACGCGCAACTTTAAATAAAAGTTCCACTTAAATATTTGATTGTTTACCGTTTATTTAATGACGTTTTCGATGGCTTCACGCGTGTTACGATATCAGAACGAAGACTTACCCTAAATACATATTTAAATGACAAAAAATAATTTGCAACATGCTAATTTTTATTTAGAAAATACGGCTTGGGGGGAATGTGGGCAAAGCTTTGTGACGTCATATCGTGAAAAGGGGTGGGGGTATAAGTATGAAGCAGGGGGATGCTGGGTTAAAAATTGACATACTCGTGTGACGTCATTTATGGACAGCCTCTTCAGTCGTGAAGGGGTGACACCATGAGCTACCGCCCCGGATGACACCAACCCTAGTGACGCCTCTGCCTCTCATATGATGGAAACTTTAATAACCATCGTTTTCCTGTCTTAAGCAGTTTTGTGCAAACGATTCTTTGTGTACCGGGTACCTCTGTTCCGGGCAAAAACAAATTCTGTTCTTCAGGATACATCGTCAATAAAATGCGATCATGTCTGCTTCCAGAAAATGTAAACGCTCTGGTTTGTCTGCGTGACTGGTTAAAGTGATGCCTACTTGCTTACTATAAAGTGACCGACAGTCAGTATACTGCATAAGTTTTATAACTAAACCAACTCTACGTTTTTAAAAAAAAGTTATTGAAAAATCACTTACGTGAGAGTTAAAGTTTGAATTTGCAACATTTTTGTGTCACTTCTAAAGTTAAGTCATGGATTGTTGCAGATCAGATACAAATATAGTGCGACCCCGTTAAGTTGCGATCCTTCGAGTCCATATTTATGTAATCGCGACTTAGGTGAATCGCGATTTATCGTCACTTAGAACATATTTCATTGTAACTTATTGAGCGAAGTAAAGGATGCAAATAAAAACGAGTTTTCTTCCTGTAACATAATTTATTTATAACTAGCAGACCCGTCGTGCGTTGCAACGATAAAAGTAAAAAGGAATAAATGTAAAGAAACCAATGAGTGGTATGTTTAAAAACAATTCTGAAGAAACCTTCGTGGAAGTGTGAAAAAAAATCCAAGTTTCATAGCAAACGGATAAATAAATTAATAATTAAATAGCGTACAAAAGAAGAAACGATATTAAGGGCCCCGGACCCAAAATGAGTGATATTATAGTTTGTTATTGCCATTGTACTCAAGCTATATTCCTCAATATCGTGTAAAATTGAATAGGGAATACAATGATTAAAGTTCAGTAAAAAGACTTTTTCGAAGGAATGGAAATTAAGAGTTCAGTGCCCTATAGTAATATAGGCTCTTAAGTTTTTATATTCTAAGTTTTGTCAAAATCCAGTTATTTTCTCAATATCTAACTATTAAACTACTTTTTATAAACCTAAAATAGGGGGAAAATAACATTAAGGGGCCCCTGGCACATTCAGTGCAAGAGGTCAATTTCAAAAACCTGCTCATTTTAGTTCATTTTTATTGTGGCTATATTTCTCAAGCTCTTTAAAAAGTAAATAGGAAAAATATCTTAAACATATACAAAAAAAGATATTTGGAGCCCCGGCTCCGAAGATATTGGCATTAGATGTTCAGTGTCTATAGTATTTTAATATAGGCTAGCAAGTTTTTTGTATGCAAAGTTTGGTGAAGATCTATTCATTTACTAAGTAGCTAACGTAGAAACTAATTTTTAAATAGCTCATATAAGATAAAAACGACATTAAGGGCCCCCAGGGCCCATTTTCGGCAAGATATAAAGTTCAAAACACCTGTTCATTTCAATTAGTATACTAATTGATACATGTGTCATAATTTGTCAAGATTGTTAATGACTGAATGGTGAATAAAATCTTAAACGTTTTAAAAATGTGAATTTTTGGGCCCCCAGCCCAAAGGAATGAATATTAGCAGTTTAGTTCCCTATAGTATTTTAATATTGGCTATCAAGTTGTCATACACAAATTTTGGTTAAGATCCAATAATTTACACAGTAGCTAAAGCTTAAACTAATTTTTATATAGCTCGTATAAGCAAAACATGACAATATGGGCCCCCGGCGCCCCATGAGTGTTAAATTTTGAAAAAGTGACAGTTACCATCCCGGGAGCATACTCAACAGTCTTGAAAAGTTTCATGACGATCGGGTGAATGGTTTAGACAGCTATAAAGGACATTCATACACACACAAACATATTTTTATTTATAACTATATATAGAAATAAATTAATAATTAAAAAGTTTACAAAAGAAGAAACAATATTAAGGGCCCCGGCCCCAAAATGAGTGATACGTTATATTTTTTATTGCTATTGTACACAAGCTATATTTCTCAATATCGTGTAAAATTAAATGGGTAATGCAATTAATAACAATTCAGTTAAAAAGACATTTTGGGGCCCCCATCTCCGAGGGAATGAACATTAGGAGTTAAGTGCCCTATAGTAATGTAATATAGGCTCTAAAGTTTTTATATACTAAGTTTGGTCAAAATCCAGTTCTTTTCGCATTATTTAACACTTAAACTAATTTTTTTATCTAGCCAATATAGGAAAAATAAACGAAATTAAGGGGCCCCCGGGCCTATGCGGTGCAAGATGTCAATTTCAAAAACCTTTTCATTTTAATTTAGTTTCATCATGGATATATATTTCTCAAGATCGTTACAACGTGAATGGGGAAAATATCTTAAACATAACAGAAAAAATATATTTGGGGCCTCCGGCCCCGAAGAAATTGACATTAGAAGTTATGTGCCCTTAAGTATTTTAATATGGGATACCAAGTTTTTGAAAACAAAGTTTGGTTAAGATCCATTCATTCACTTAGTACCTAACGCATAAACTAAATTTTAAATAGCTTATATAAGCAAAAAACGACACTAAGGGCCCCAGGGCCCATTATTTGCAAGACATAAATTTCAAAACACCTGTTCGTTTCAATATGGATAGTAATGGATGCATTTATCATTATTTTTCGAGATCTTTAATAAATATATGGGAAATAAATTCTTAAAAGTTGACGAAAAGTGGCATTTTGGGCACCAGGCCCGAAGGAATGGTCATTAGGAGTTTATTGACCTATAGTATTTTAGTATTGGCTGTCAAGTTTTTATATACAAAGTTTAGTTAAGATCCATTAATTAACACAGTAGCT
The DNA here is from genome assembly GCA_944989445.1 of Ampullaceana balthica. Lineage (NCBI taxonomy): Eukaryota > Metazoa > Mollusca > Gastropoda > Lymnaeidae > Ampullaceana > Ampullaceana balthica. Next base: position 822,722 of record CALYLW010000142.1, on the reverse strand, counting down.
AACGCTTAAACTAATTTTTATATAGCTCATTTAAGCAAAACATGACGTTATGGGGCCCCGGCGCCCCATGAGTGTTAAATTTAGAAAAAAAGTTGCCAGTTACCATCCCGGGAGCATACTAAACCGTCTCAAAAAGGTTCATGACGATCGGGTGAATGGTTTAGTCAGATATAAAGGACATGCACACACACACACAGGCACACACAGACATACTTTGATTTGTATAAATATAGATATAGTGAAATAAAACGACATAAAGGGGGCCCGGGCCTATTCGGTGCGAGATGTCAATTTATAAAATCTTTTCATTTTAATTCAATTGCATCAGGTTTATCAAGATCATTGAAATGTGAATGGAAAAATATCTTAAAATATATGAAAAAATACATTTTGGGCCCCGGGCCCCGAAGAAATCGACATGAAAAGTTCAGAAACTTTAAGTATTTTAATATGGGCTACCAAGTTTTTGTATACAAAGTTTGGTTAAGATCCAATCATTTACTCTGTAGCTAACGCATAAACTATTTTTATAAAGCTCGTATAAGCAAAAAACGACATTAAGGGCCCCAGGGCCCAATTATTGCAAAAATTAAAGTGCGAAACATATGTTCGTTTGAAAAAATTTCAAAATACATACATTTATTTATATTTCTCAATATTGTTAAAAAATTTGAATGGACTATAAAATATTAAACATATAAAATATTAAATATTTACTAAAAATAGAAAGTTTGGGCCCCCTGCCCCGTGGGTATGAAAATTAGGAGTTCAGTGCCCTATCGTAATAGAATATTAACCCTTGATTTTTTATATACTAAAATGGGTCAAGATACATTAATTTTCTCAGTATTTTAATCTAATACTAATTTTTATACAGCTAATATAAGAAAAAAAGACATTTAGGGGCCCGTGGGCCCATTCTGTGAAAGATGTAACTTTCAAAAACCTTTTCATTTTAATTAAGTTTCCTCATAGATATATTCCTCAAGATCGTGAAAATTGAAAAATTGAGTGGGGGAAAATACATTAAACATATCTGATGAGAAGACATTTGCGGTCCCTGGCCCCGTAGGAATGGACATTTGAAGTTATGTGCCTACAGTATTTTAATATGGGCTACCAAGTTTTTGTATTCAAATTTTGGTTAAGATCCATTCATTTACTCAGTAGCTAACGCATTAAACTAATTTTTATATATCATATATAAGCAAAAAAAGACATTAAGGGCCTCGGGGCCCATTCTGTGCAAGATATAGATTTCAAAACCCCTGTTCATTTCAATTTGTATAATAATTGATACATGTGTCATTATTTGTCAAGATTGTTAATGACTGAATGGTGAATAAAATCTTAAACGTTTAAGAAATGTGAATTTTTGGGCCCCCAGCCCCAAAGGAATGAATATTGGCAGTTTAGTGCCCTATAGTATTTTAATATTGGCTATCAAATTGTCATGTACAAATTTTGGATAAGATCCAACAATTTACACAGTAGCTAGCGCTTAAACTAATTTTTATATAGCTCATATAAGCAAAAAATGACATTATGGGCCCCCGGTGCCCCATGAGTGTTAAATTTAGAAAAAACAATTGCCAGTTACCATCCCAGGTAGGTACCTAACAGTCTCCAAAAATTTCATGACGATCGGATGAATGGTTTAGTCAGCTATAAAGGACATGCACACACACACACACAGACATACTTTGATTTATATATATATATATATTAAATTAAGTTTATACTCACGTATAATATATAGCAATTGATCCAATTTATATCCTGGTAAACTTGTTTTAATCCAATACATTAAAAGAACTTTAATTACAGAAAAATCGGTAATTGTTTGTAACTGATACTTTGTAGTAAGCCGAATGATAATTACAAAAATCTGTATAACTTTTTAAAATCCGTAATTACTCTTTTTAAATCCTTTATACTTTATATTAACTCGTGGTGTCTGTTTGGTTGATTGTTTGATTGCTTGTCGAAAAACATTCGGATCGATTTTTAACCCACTTCCTCGTAAGCCACCGAGCTCAAATTTTGCAGGCAGTTTCGTACCGATGATAAAAACAATGTATCGAAATTTCAGATCGATCGCATGTACTGTAATTAAATTATTTAATTTTAGATTATTTTATTTATCTCTATGCATCATGTTATTTTTTGAGATAGAGTGTCGCGGTGCGTATTATATTGAACATCCTTTCTGTCGCGCAATAAGGTGCGTATTTTATTGACAACACTTTTTATAAACATATTCCTGATCGGTGCGCATTATATTAAACATGTTTTACGACACATAACTACCATTTTTATTTTCGGATGGTCTTGCGCTGCGTATTATAATAAACATTATTTTAGTTACGTCTCGTTCAGAAAGGATTTATAGTCAAAAACTTGGTTTTTTACGTTTTTAAAAATTTTATATTTATGTTCATTTTAAAAGTTATTTCTTTATTAACCAGCTACTCATCAATGATTGCTTTTTACTTTCATTGGTTTTTTTCCCTTATTTCTTGCATAGCAGAACGAATTGGCTGTGTTACGTCACAAAATTTGGGAGAGTCATGGAATTACCGCGACTTTACGATTTCGCTAAATAACGAGTTGTGACTTAACGGGATCTATATATGCGTTATAATTTATCGAAATTAATTGATTAGTCGAATATTTTTTTCCAGATTAATCGAACAAAAAAATTAATCAGCACTAGCCCTAATTTAAAGTAATTGCATTCTCTGTAGGTGTTAATGCTGAATATACAGGTGCATACACAATTCATGATGTAAAGTTATATGAAAATCTATTTACGGTTGTATCTCTTGCTAAAAGTGTTATAGATTTAGGCATGTTCTGAGAGGATCGAAAATGTACAAATAAAAAGCATTTCTTAACTGTAGTTTTAAATATATACGGCATTACTACTCGTATTACAAATTACATCTTTCATGTTAAGCATTGTGCTTTTCAAAGAAGAAGAGTCGAACTAAATTATTTCCACATGTAGTAATATCAGCTTATGTTCCCCTTCTTTTAATATTGAACAGGCACATTTACTGGAAAGCTGATGGAGCAAACGATAGTATCGCCAACTGTTACAACAGTCGCAATGAGTGCTACATCTATGATACACAAAGATATCGGGCCAACCGTGACGACCCAACTGATACGACATTCCAGAGTTCACTGTTTATCAATGACGTCAGAAATAACATGGTTATAAAATGTTTTCTGTGGGTAGCGGGAAGAAAAGATGAAATTCTTATTAAAACAACACGCATTTTGGTGGATGACGAATGTGACAAGTATACAGAAGGTATTTTCCCCGCATAAATCATCCGTTAGAAGTAAGAGTACTGAAAAAAAGACGTTGATATCTGTACGTTCGATGATACAATCTAGCATAAGGCATTAAGCTTGTAATTTACAACGGTTTACGGCATATGTAGCTTAAAGTACATAGGAAGTACCGTCAATGTGTAGATAGTATTTATATAGCCTACTATAAATAAGTGTTAAGAATATCGCTAGGAAAAATTTCTAAAAGAAAATATGGAGTCTTGTACATCATGGCAAAAAGTATGTACTATGCTATGCTAATATACGAACTATCCTGGCTCGCACGAAACTCATGAGACCAACTGCAAACGGGTGAATTGCTTGTTGACAAGTTCATAAAACATGTACGTGTGAGACTCTTAAGGCGTACAATGAAAGAATGTATAACACGTGTTTGATTATCACACGTCCCAACAGCTACTGATCAGTGAATCGCATTCTTCCGTTGAGACAGCACAATGCTGGAAAGCACTGCCACTTTTCAAGGTGCAGAATTCTTACTAATGTCTTGCGTTTTTTCCATCACGTTTTCGTTAATGTTCGGGGCCCCTTCATCAGCAAATACAACTATAGTTTTTAAATTTTCTCCGTGGTGACAGCCGTTTCTAAAAATAATTGCCCCAAAACACTTCATTGACACCAAAGGAAACACGTAGAATATATTCGCTGTTGTAGAGTGCACGTAAGCTGTTACAGCTTTAGTGGATACATTTTCAGTACTGATACTTTCAGCACCAGAAATTCTATCGCGTATCTTACGTGCTTTAAAATTAACTTTAAAAAAAAATTAAAATAATTTTAGAACAACTAAAACTTTGTGTCAAAAATGGAAAACTTGATCTTTTTAGCTTTTATGTGCAAATCACAATCTGATTTGCATAAAATTGGTCGCTCAGTCTTTTATTATTTTTTTTATATTTAAAATTCAAGTCTTTTTTTTTCAGCAGCTAAGATAACAGAAAGTAAACAAAGTGCACACGAGTCTTATCTTCCAACTACATTGTCCAGAAGTCCCCAAGAATCCATCTCTAATTCTCCCATTGGCTCTACAGAATTCAATGCATCAGTCAACACCACCACCACTAACGCCTCTGTCAACCCAACTACGACAAAAGATCCTATACAAGAGTTTATTACAATTAAAGCAAATATTGAGACAACGGTCACTAGTGACGATAAAGAAAGTGAAAATAAACTCAATTTTCTTAGTTTAATTCTGCTGGGGATCATTGGGCTGTTCTTCGCTGCGGCGCTGATATTTATGATACGGTGGAAGTTACTGAAGAGAAGGAAAAGATCCAGTGATATTCCACATGTTACTGACCATTACGACATTCCCGATTGTGAAAGACATTTCTATCACACTCTTAATTTCTCTGGTAAGGACGAATAAAGTCCTCTTCTTTGAAAACATCATCCTCATTTTTTAAAAAGACGATTAAGTCAACCTGGCACTAACGAATAAAGATAACTCGTGTTTTCACAACGGATATAAGTCTACATATGGAGACATTTATCTAAATATAAATTATAAAAACTTGGACTTTATGAGATTTTATGAGAGTTCACATTAAAATGGTGTTACAAACTGTCATGGAAAGATTTTTTGACTTCAGCAGTAATTAAAATATTTAGTAATATTTAAAGATTGCTCTAAACTAAAGCTTTAACAAATTAAAATCACAACTATTTGTGCATGTAAAATCATGATTTAATTTTAATAGATATATGATAAAATTAATATCAAAGATAAGAATGTATTTACAAGTAGTTGTCTTTATTTGATTGTTTATTTCCAGCTGATGAATACAACTTGTCATCGACTCTCCCCCTCCCGCTGCCCCCAAGACCAATCCGCCCTTGCCATGATGAGTTGCACGAATCGCTTCTACATCCTCCAGCATACTCGGAGATTTACGAGATTCGGTCTCTGTTAAATGACGTCCAAACCAACGAGTCCTTGACACCGACTGTGTCATTGGGGCAACACAGACAGCGAATAGGTGATGACCAACTACGAGATGCTACAACACGGCAGTACTACAGGGTGTCTCCTACAATGAAACTACAACAAACATTTCAATACAAACAAAACTCAACGGAACCTATCTCCCCTCCCCCTGATTATAACACCAGTATCAGATTAAAGCCTCCAGACTGGCATAGACGTTCCTTCAATCCTGATTTAGATTATATTGAGGCTATTCCACCTCCTCACAATTATATGGTGGTAACGTGAGAAATAAAAAATGAACATCATTCCGACATGAGATTGGCTTTTCTTTTGTTGAAATGTTGACACCACGTCTCTTGGTACCAAGGGCATTAACCCGTCCTAATGTTTTAACTCAAATTCCTTAGTCACATAAACCAGTTATAACTGTGGACACATTGGTGACCTATTATCGTCGGTAACATTCCAAGAACATGCAATAGAGCTTAAACTACGGCATCAATGGAGCCACAATTCCCTGGAGTGAGTGGGTAGGGGAGATTCAGATTTTGAATTATCAAAATAAACTTATTGTTTAAATTTACTTAGAATTCAAGAGCTCAAAACTTTCACAAGTGTTAACTGGTGTTAGGTCAATTGTGCCATAAGTTCCCTGGAATGAGCCGTATGCTCTTATTTTGAACTAATCAAAATAAACTTACTGTTTAAAGTTTAAATTTACTTCGAATTAAAATGCTCAAAGCTTTAAGTAATTGTTGTTTACTGCTGTTGTATCGTTCTAGTGTCTATGCAATTATTTTACATTTTCAATGGTGCTTAATATATATATAATATAAATATTGAAAGCATTATTCGATATTAAAAACTGTACAAAAAATATATGAGTGTGTGTGTCTGAGTTTGTGTGTATCCGAATGTTAGCTGCATAATTGTGTGTTAGTATTAAAATACAGGATGAAAAGACGTGTTGAGGAATAAATGTATGGTTTAACACTTCCCTGGCACTATGGGGCCCCAGCCCTCTTTGAACCATGTTTTTAAAAAAAAACTATCACGATTAGTGACCTCGCCTGCCTTGTATTTTCTTGTCAGGCCTTTCTTAGTATGTGACACGTGTGATAATTTCAAAAAAATTCCGTTAATTTTTACGTTTACATTCGCTTGGGGTCATGTTGACCCCATAGTACCTTCAATAGCACATAGGTATTTTTTCCCTTTTATTTCGAGGTTCTGTGGCAACCGCAGCGTAAAACAATGGCTAAACGACTGGGAATACAGTCTTTAGATCAGCTAAGTCTAAGTGACGTCGACAGTGAAAAGCACTCAGGGTCATCCAGAACAACGCAAGAGATACTATATTTGCCTCAGATCAAGTGAGAAGAAAACCAAATTAGTCTGTAATAAGTGCAGTAGATTTGTGTGCGAAAACCATACCAAACGGTTGTGCAACCAATGCGAATAGAAACATTTTTGCCTACATCGGCTATAAAAGCGGAAATTCGCACATGAAATGTTGTGCAACATTTTTCGAATTTCATAACACATTGGGATAAATTATATCAAATAAAACCAAATATTGTAATAAAGTGATGTTATTCTTGTCATACCATGTTTTTCACCTGGGGTCACACTGACCCATGGTACCAAGAAGGTGACTTTTTTTTCATTGTACCAGAGAAGGGTTAATGTAGACGGAGGAACAATTATCTTATCTTATCTATACAGACCCTCCTTCCATGACAGATTATCTGTTGCAAATGATGAAGCGTTCACAGGCCACGGCTTTGTGGGTTCCACGCATTACCCACCCGCCTAACTAGTGTTAGGTACCCATTCGGAGCTGGGTGACTCAGGGACGCCCTAGGCCCCGGGAACAAATCATTGCCTTCGCATGGATTCGAACCCATGACCATAGGTCATGCCAGTCGAGCGCGCTGCCACTCGACCACCGCGCCCCAATTACACAATTACCACAATTAAATTTAGTTACAGTGCTGATCAAAATAAGGTATGAAGAGTCGTTCTTCAACTCTGCCGCACACTACACTTCACTGCTCCCCTCAACAATCATTCTTCACGATCCAGTCCCACTGTCAAGTTATCTTAAAATACTCGTTGCCGTGTCGTTGCGAGAAATAGATCGTTAGGTTAGAATGGACACAGCACCATGGTTATAATGGCGACAATGAGTGAAGTTTCGATCAATCCGATCAATTATAACATACTATATTATGGCACTTCTTTTAAGATAAACCAGGTGAGAAGTAGACAAAAATAAATATGGGGAAGCTTACTTGGATGACATCATACGATAATGTCGCTGTTGTTAGAAATATATTTTAACTAAATAAAAACAAAACAGTTTGAGGAAACGCACATAATTTTGTCTAATGACCACACTCGAAATAATTCTAAAACAACGCAATCTCTATTTCTGTAACAGCTATTTCTGAAAAGTTATTTATGGCTCGTGTGTAATCTGTAATATTACTTACTGTAAGTACACATATTTATTCATTATTTATTTATTTATATTAAGATATATTTTTAAACATGCTAAAATTGAAGATATAAGTTCTAAAAGTACTACAATCACAAATTACTCGTTTTCAGATAGTCAATTATATTTTTAAATTTATAACACGGTTCCTTTGCGACTAGTCAAGTTCCATAGTCTTTTCTATGTCTAAGTTTTCTATAGCTGTCAAAAAACAAACTTGAAACGGTTCCATAATATATCTCTCCTGCATCAGCTCTATTAAAATATCCCTGTTTCCTGAAGTCTGTTCAATGCCTGGCATGTAGCAGCAGTCATAACTTCCAAACGGTTGTTGGACACCGAGAAGAATGCGTTACAAAGTTACATAGTTCGAATGGACAAAATAAAGGTTCAAAATTCCTTTCAGTTACAGTTACAGCAGCATGTAAATAAAACAGATTTATTGAATTGTTTTCAACAAAATACAAGATACGACAATAAGATTTATGTTTTTGAGTTTTTGTTTTACTCCTGTATGCTTTCAGCTTTTTCATAAGTTTGACCTCTGCAATCCATTATATTAGGATCACCATCTTTAGCTTACTAAAAGTCATTTCAGAAATTTCATTAAAAAATTATTTCTCCTTTTTATACCTCATCCATCACAGTGAAGTTTTTCGAAGACAAATATTTTCATATTATTCTTAAGTTTAAATTATTCATTCTTACTAATTTTAAGTATAAGAGTAGATGTTTAACTGGTCTTTTCTTTATGAATGGCGGCAAATACTTCGTATTATTTAATATTAAAGTTAACATCCTAAAACGTACACACTATGTGCCATTCTTTAAATTGTATGTAAAACACATTGTAGACCATTTAATATTTTATTGTATATAAATATTTTTGGGAAGAAAAAAAGGATTGGGGGTGTGGGTGACGGGAGGGTTTGAGTTAAAACGTGTAAATAATAATGATGACATAGAAATGTAGGTTTTAAAAACGTAGACGTAGTTTGAGCTGATAAAATGGGTCAAGTTTAAGATGTCAACAGTATAACTTTACGGTTATGTTTTTCTCATTTATTTTAAAGAGATGATTGTTGTGAATTTAAAGGATCATTTCATTTATTATTCATATTACAAGTAACATCTATTTATATAATTCACCTAAACGAGTATGTGCAAGTAAGCATGACGAATGACTCGATGGGGTCAACAGATCACAGTTGGCAAGCGTAGTGGGATTAAAAGAAAGAAGTGGAAATAAAACAACCCCGTAAAAACAAAGTTTTTGACTATAAATCCCTTATATATGAGACATAACTAAAAGTATTGATTATGTGCAAACGCGACAAACATTTACAGACTGAAACCGAAATTATCTCCCCTGGCTTTAAAACTAGGGGAAGGGGGTGTGGACATGGACGGGTGGCGTCAACGCGTTAACTCAACTCCAGGTGGTTTACCTGGTTTAAACACGAGATGTGTTCACTGGTGGCTGGCCTGAAGTCAAGTGACCCGTAAAATGTAAACGATAGCGACCGCTACATATAGTTTATATAGATAAACTAAAAATGCATAAATTTAATTACGGTAAGTTCGATCGATCTGAAATTTTGAATCAATGCATTGTTAGGTGTCATGGGTCCGTGTGCCAAATTTCAGCTCGATGGCTTCACGGGAAGTGGGTCATTTTTTACTTTTGTTTTTCCGCGGGCCCAAGACAGAGAGACAGAGAGGGCGGTGAAGTTAATATAAGGGATTTAATTTTTAAAAAAAGACCCGTAAAAACAAAGTTTTTGACTATAAATCCCTTATATATGAGACATAACTAAAAGTATTAATTAAAATCCAACGCGACAAACATTTACAGACTGACACCGAGTGATGTCCCCTGTCTTTAATAACGGGGGATGGGACGTCAGGGGGGGTTGGCAAGACGGTCGAATTCAACGCGTCAACTCAAACTCTCACGTGAAAAAAGAACAATAACAATGAACAACCAGTGAAATTGAATTACATAGTTTGTATAGAGATAAACTAAAATGTATAATTTAATTACCGTACGTTCGATCGATCTGAAATTTTGACACGATGCATTGTTAGGTGAGACGGGTCCATGTGCCAAATTTCAGCTCGATCGGATCATGGGAAATGGGTCATTTTTTACTTTTGTTTTTCGCCCACCCAAGACAGAGAGAGATGACGACAGAGACGGCGGTGAAGTTAATATAAGGGATTTAAATAAAACAAACCCGTAAAAACAAAGTTTTTGACTATAAATCCCTTATATATGAGTCATAACTAACAGTTTTGATTATTTTCAAAGGCGACAAGCATTTACAGACTGACACCGAGTGATGTCCCCTGTATTTTAGCGGGGAATGGGACGTAAGGGGGTGTTGACACGACGGTTGACGTCTAAGCGTCAACTCAAACTTTCACGTGGAAAAAAAACAATAACAAACCGTGAATTTGAATTACATACGTTATATAAGGATAAACTAAAAATGCATTAATTTAATTACGGTACGTTCGATCGATCTGCAATTTTGATACCATGCATTGTTAGGTGAGACGGGTCCGTGTGGCAAATTTCAGCTTGATCGGATCACTGAAAGTGGGTCATTTATGACTTTTGTTTTTCCACCCGCCCAAGACAGAGAGAGATGACGACAGACAGAGACGGCGGTGAAGTTAATATAACGGATTTAATAAAACAAACCCGTAAAAACAAAGTTTTTGACTATAAATCCCTTATATATGAGACATAACTAACAGTATTGATTATTTTTAAACACGACAAACATACAGACTGAATCTGTCTTAACTCAACTTTGCTTCATAACCCTGGGGGGGGGGAGGGTGAGAGGAGAAAAGTCTGGTCACCGATTCGCTTGACCGAGCTCAGCGTGACACGTAAAATGTAAACAAAAGTGCCCCGGTGCTTCGACGGGTCGCCTCAACGCGTCAACTCAAACTTTCACGTGGGAAAAAACAATAACAAACCGTGAATTTGAATTACATACCTCATATAAGTATAAACTAAAAATGCATTAATTTAATTACGGTACGATCGATCGATCTGAAATTTTGAAACGATGCATTGTTAGGTCAGACGGGTCCGTGTGCCAAATTTCAGCTCGATCGGGTCACGGGAAGTGGGTCATTTTCGACTTTTGTTTTTCCGCCCGCCCGCCCATGAGATGATGAGATGACGACAAAGACGGCCGCGAAGTTAATATAAGGGATTCAATAAAACAAACCCGTAAAAACAAAGTTTTTGACTATAAATCCCTTATATATGAGACATAACTAACAGTATTGATTATTTTCAAACATTTACAGACTGAATCTGTCTTAACTCAACTTTGCTTCATAACCCTGAGGGGGAGAGGAGAAAAGTCTGGTCACCGATTCGCTTGACCGAGCTCAGCGTGACACGTAAAATGTAAACAAAAGTGCCCCGGTGCTTCGACGGGTCGCCTCAACGCGTCAACTCAAACTTTCACGTGGGAAAAAAACAATAACAAACCGTGAATTTGAATTACATACCTCATATAAGTATAAACTAAAAATGCATTAATTTAATTACGGTACGATCGATCGATCTGAACTTTTGAAACGATGCATTGTTAGGTCAGACGGGTCCGTGTGCCAAATTTCAGCTCGATCGGATCACTGGAAGTGGGTCATTTTCGACTTTTCTTTTTCCGCCCGCCCAGCCCATGAGATGAAGAGATGATGAGACGGCCGCGAAGTTTATATAAGTATAAGGGATTTAAAAATGGGTGGGTGGCAACGATGCTTCTTGCCTTGTTCCTTCACAGAATAACATGATTCGTAGTGTAGTGGTTATTACTATTACGTCCGCCTTCTTTTGGAAAGTCCTGAGTTCAAGTCCCGGCGTGAACATTTAATTTTTAAAAAAATTTTAAATGTTTGTTTCTGCTTTTCTTCCATTACTTCGTGCTGCTGTTTGTCATTCTCCCCCCCCCCTTCTTTGCATTATCTCGCCGCAGGTCATATCTCGTATTTATAATTTAAAATAAACTACAAGTACTTCGTCATAGTAATGCTGGGAAACAGGACTAAATAAATATTGGAAATTCCCGATGCTTTCTGTTTCAGTTTTAGATTTTATTTACTAGTGGCTTTGACTTTGTTCATTGATGTTTAATGTGTAAGATAATCTAATGACACTTTTGTTATTTAGAATAAACATTTTACAACTTTTTTTGTGTTAATTAGTCAAAATAAAGTATACACTAGTTAAAAACGGCCATCATTCTCTTTAATCTACTATTTTGTTTCAGTTTCAGTTTCAGTTTCATTTTCATTTAATTTCCTAGAGTCTCTTTACCTTTGCGGAAATAAAATGCAACGCCTCATGTCATATAATATTTTTTATAAAAGTGTACAAATCATTCATTCTTTTGTGCCTCTTGGATACAGAATAAGAAACGTTTACGAAATTCTCTGTAATGTGGTTACTACAAGTAGCTTAGGAATCGGTTAAGAAATAGTGAACCAACCAATAGACTGTTTCTGTAGACTGTAGTATGTTTTTGTTTTATAATTTACTTCTTTAATCTTTTTCTTAGTCCTATGTATGACGAAGATATTAAAACTAAAACGATTATAGAATACGACTACATGTACAGTTAGCCATTAAGGCGGGGCTCAGTAACTCGGGAGTCCGCTTAACTCGCTGTAGTAACTACTAACATGGCTCCCACGAATGTTTTGTCAGATTGTTTTGCCCGTAGTCAGTTTGTTTTTGTTAACAAGTTATTTCGTTTAAATTATTTATTATTATAAATATCTTTATAAATGTTTCCGGTAAACAAAAAAATACGGATATAGTTATAATAAGTTATAGTTATAGATACATCTGTTAAAATTTAAAAGTAAAAGATAATGTATATACTATATATTAAATTATTTAAATACAGTGATACAGGTTTGAATCTGTTCAAATAATATTCATATTAAATAAGCATATTTTGTAATGAAGTTAAGTTAAGTGATAGAAATAGAAGATTATTTTTACTTAGTGTTAATGTTAAATACCTTCGTAACTAGTATTATTATCAACCATTTACACATAGCTCTGTCATCTATCAAGCCAGCACGGTTCACCTAAGTCGCGATTTGATAAAATTGGACCTTGACTACCGCGTCTTAAAAGGACTGGACTGTTTATGACTGAAGTCTATAAATATATGGTATCAATTCAAAACTTTCTCTGCTGAGAAATTTTTGTTTTTTTATATTTTTGGTTTTTTTTTAAAGCTTTATAAATTAAGAAACAAAAAAAAATTATTGAGCGGGAAAAACGCAAGTATCACTAAGAATAATAATAAAGTTTAAAGTCGTTGAAAACATGTTTTTAAACTAAAGTAAAGGGTACTTGTTTTTTTTATCCGACCACCAAAAAAAAATTATTTATTTATTTGGTATCAAGTATCAACTGTTGGCAACCCCCGCGATACTAAGACTAAGGCTACTAGTACTACTACTACTACAATTACAACTAGATGGTTATGGACTTCTCCCACTTACAACGATGAAGATTAAAATTAATATGAAAATAAATAATGTAGATAAAATAACTTTTAATATTATTAATATGCAGTACTAATACAGCAATAAAATACATTATAAGTAACAAGATTGACTATATTCATTATATAAACTATATTGACATTTAGGGGACGCGGTGGTCGAGTGTCGTACCGATGGTTTACGGGTTCGAATCCGTGTGAAGGCAAGGGTTTGTTCCCGGGGTCTAGGGCGTCCCTGAGTCACCCCGCTCCGAATGGGTACCTAACACTGTAGTGTTAGGCGGCTGGGTAATGCGTGGAACCCACAAAGCCGTGGCCTGTGAATGCTGCATCACTTGCCAACAGATCATCTGTCATGGTCTGTGGACGCAACTATCTTCTGCATAGAAGGAGCGTCTGTATAGATGAGACAAAGACAAAAGAACAACCCCGATTAAATCTAAGAAGTAGCTAAATGATAAATGAAAGAAATTAGGCTTTAAAAAAATTAATTTGCTGCTTTATGTATTATCAATTGCAGAATGACATTACACATACGCGACGAAACCGTGAATGACAGCCTACATTTCGTCAATCCTAATTCTGGTGCTAACACCAAACGAATCGAGCGGTCATTAGAATCTGTAAATGAACCAAATAAACGCCACAACGGGAATCCTTGTCGTATAAATAATAATAGATATAAATTATAAATAATATAAACATTTATTTTAACTAGTTTAATGATTTTAATATTAATTTATTTAATCTTCATCGTCGTAAGTGGGAGAAGTCAATAGTGACCATAGCCATCTAGCAGTAATAGCCAAAGTATCGCGGGGTTTTCCAACAGTTAATATCAAAATAATAAAGACATTTTTTGGGTGGTCGGAAAAAAACAAGTACCACCTAAAGTATTTATATGTTTATTATAGTTTAGTCTAAATATTAGTAAATGATTTGATTTAAAACAAGGAAAGGGGAAATCAGCCCCGCCAGATAACTTTTGTATTGTGCTTTACCTTTGAAGGACAAGGATTTATTGGTATCCAACTAATAAATTTGTTTTGCTTTTCCGTGGATTAAATGACAAATTTAATTGAGCTTCAACTTGAAGTATTTCAATGACTAAAGAAAAGAAAGCCCGACCTGACGGCTAACCTGTTATTGCTGTATTTTAAAACAGATTTTAAGACTCCAGGAGGATATAATGAATTTAAGATTGATTTGTAAGCTATTTCATTTATATGTGTATTAAAGTAAGCGTAACTAAGGAATAATATTTCAACAAAATCTTACACGTAAACGGACTTTAAAATCTTGCAACGTCGAAAAATCCCACAGTACTTGTACCGATCGTTGGCACCTCTGTAACCATGTCGGTGGCTGTGGTTATTGTAGCATTGTCTGTAACAGTCAGTGTGATGTGTCATAAGGCGTGTTTGGTGACACCACGGCAAAAAAGTTTGAAACTTACCTGTTTGGGGAAAGCCGAGTACAATTTCAGGTGAGTGCAATGATGATGAAATTTAAAAAAAACACACTCTCTCACACACACACACGCACGAACGAACACACCCACTCTCGCACACACAAACACAATGAACATCTAAGGATTATATAAATTAAAATTAAAGGCTTTTTCTAACAATCGTGAGGGCGTGTGGAATGATTTTGCGTTACTTGATATGTTAGCGTGTACCTTCGGGTAGAAATTGTTGATTTGTGGTGTAGTTTTCTGCTGTGCTTTTGTACCTGAGTTATGATGACCTTGATGTTATGGGTGAGAGTTCAAGGAAGAAGTTAGGCAGAGAATTTGTGAATGAAGACCTATGTAAAATATTAAATTTGGTGCTGTTGCTTTTAAAGTACATGTATCAAGAATTGTTCCTCCTAGACAATAAAGGAATTTCTCGGAATATTTATTTATATTATATCAATTTATAAAATCCAACAGGCACATTTACTGGAAGTCTGGTAGAGCCAACGATTTGATCGCCAACTGCTACGACAGTAACAAAGAGTGCTACATCTATGATACACGAAGATATCGGGCCATCCGTGACGACCCAACTGATACAACATTCCAGAGTTCACTGACTATCAATGACGTCAGTAATAACATTGTTATAAAATGTTTTCTGTGGGTAGCGGGGAGAAAAGATGAAGTACTTATAAACACAACACGCGTTTTGGTGGATGGAGACTGTGATGAACAAGACGTTGAAGGTATCATTGATTCTATTTAATTTATAAACTTATTATTTGGTGCCATTTAACTATATACCTCAAGACGGAAACACCAACATCAGATTAAGCAAAATATAATAATAGTATTATTAATATTATTATTAATAATCATAGAAATTGAAATAGCAATATAATAAGTTTGCATTTCTCTTTCTTTCTTAAATCATACCAATTTTTCGTCGCTTTATAATAGAGATAAGATGCATCTTTTCTTTAACTAGAGGGCATACAACTATTTTAAATTATAATTCCAGACTTAATTTTATATAGAGTTGATCAATTTTTCTGATGTCTTCACTTGTTACACAAAACTTCAACAGAGTTTTCAGATACCAACAGCACCACCGCCCCAACTTCCGCCACCATTGTCAACACTATCAGACCTATGACCGGCACAGAACAGAACCATGAAATCAGCATAGGTGAAGTGAAGTATGACAATGACAGCAGTGAATGCCAGAGAGTTTGTTATATGAATCTATTTCAAACCCCCATTGCACTTGTGATGATATTTCTTCTACTCGCAATAGTCTCAATAGTCTGGCTAATACTTTTAAGATGGAAGCGAGCGCTGAGACTTAAACCGACCATTGTTATACCTTTCTATACCGACTCTAAAGACCTGCCTCAGGCAAATGGACATTCCTATAGCAACCTCATCTTCTCAGGTAAGGATAAGCTTTTTTAATACAAGTAAATTTCTGCTCAGTTTCGGCCATTAACATGAAAGAAAGTTGTTGTTTTTTAAACGTGTTTGTTTTATCTAAATACAGCTAAACTTGAAAGTGCTAAAACTAAAAGTGCACTATGCTTAGTCACAACAAATAATTTATTTACTGATGTTTCAACAATCATTAAGTTTTTAATATTTCTAATATTCTTTTTTCATTTTGTCATTTCGACAAGATATTATTTCAGTTTAAAGAGAGCGTTTTAAAAGATGTGCAGTTAAATTGTTTTTAAGTGATTAAAAACCTCGCGCTTTTATTTAGACTGCCTGTTCAAAGATCAAATATATCAAATACAAATAGAATGTATAATGCAATGATTTCAAAATTGTCTTTTTCCAACTGTTTATTTCCAGCTGATGAATACAACTTGTCATCGACTCTCCCCCTCCCGCTGCCCCCAAGACCAATCCGCCCTTGCCATGATGAGTTGCACGAATCGCCTCTACATCCTCCAGCATACTCGGAGATTTACGAGATTCGGTCTCTGTTAAATGACGTCCAAACCAATGAGTCCTTGACACCGACTGTGTCATTGGGGCAACACAGACAGCGAATAGGTGATGACCAACTACAAGATGCTACAACACGGCAGTACTACAGGGTGTCTCCTACAATGAAACTACAACAAATATTTCAATACAAACAAAACTCAACGGAACCTATCTCGCATCCCCCTGATTACAACACCAGTATCAGATTAAAGCCTCCACATTGAATGACGAGTGCCTTTAACAAGACATGGCAACGAAATGATTTCCTATCGGGGGCACTGCCTCCAGGGAAGCTGCATCTATGTTTGTGGGTTCAGTTTATCTGTAAACTGTAACGAACTGGACGGTAGAAAAATGACAGGCGTTTTTGATCCCACGCCCCTTCCCACGAGCCCCGCACTGAGAGTCTTGTCCAATTGAACCAGCTGAAATGTCCACTGACTCGGGAAAGTTAGTTTCCACCACTTGCCTAGCCATCGTTGCTGAATGCCAGGTTCATTGCTGTGGGCTATGACAGTCTCAAAGCACCCTCCTTGTTCGATAGCACTGCCTCAAGTCTAGAACTTTGGAAATTACTACAATAGCTATTATAATAAATAAACGATAGCTTACGGTACTGACTTTTAAAAATAAAAAAATATTTTTGTTGCACTTTTAATTTCCATTTTGCAGTTTTCTGCCATTTTTGTTGCAGGGCATGTTTTATTATACAATTATTGGTGATGGAGTGAGATCAGCGCACGTCATCACCTGACCGCCGAAAAGATCTCCTGGAGAAAAAGAATGTCTTCAGCATAGTCCCAGACAATAGTTACAAATTCGCTCATTCCCCCCCCCCTTTTGAAAAAATAAATTTTAAGCCTAAAAA
Source organism: Ampullaceana balthica (assembly GCA_944989445.1). Classification (NCBI taxonomy): domain Eukaryota; kingdom Metazoa; phylum Mollusca; class Gastropoda; family Lymnaeidae; genus Ampullaceana; species Ampullaceana balthica. The sequence continues at coordinate 805,058 of CALYLW010000142.1, read as the reverse complement.
GGGCGAGGGGTGTCACATGTGAATTACCAGTGTATCATGTGTGTATTGCATGATCGGATGACAGAGAGATCACGTGAGTAATAAGCGCGGGAAGAAAGAAGCCTTCCCATTGGCTGAGAAGGTTGGGCGATCAGTTGTCAGAGAAGTTCTGTAGTGGAAGGACGGAATGTGTGTGTGCCTCAAGATTTCCACGTTGTATTATAACCTCAAATTATATTTCTGTGTACAAAGTATAAATATTATAGTTGTTTTGTTGAAACAAGTTCTTCAGTGGATTATTGTATACAAGATTATTTATTGAGAGAACGCCTACAAGTTACATATTAAATAAGTAAAAAGTCAGTCACATTGACAAGGGGGTCACGCATTCGTGACGAGGGGGAGGGGGTGTTTAAGAAATGTGACGTCTCATCAAAATGCGCACTACAATATTTGAAAATGCGGCTTTTTTCTATTTTTTGTTGGGGTCAAAGCTTTGGGGTCGTCCATTAATGACATCCCGCGATTATTGCAGATTTTCATCACGTCACGCGTCGTCACTAAAAGTTAGACTTCTTTTCCAATGTTACTGTTACGTCACAAAAAAAAACATTTTTAATGTCAAAATCACGTTTTTGTCATTTAAGTATGTATTTAGTGTGAGGCTGCACTTTAACTTTAATATCGTAACACGCGCGAAGCCCATGTAAAATGTCATTAAATAAAATAAATTGTAAACAATCAAATATTTAAGTGCAACTTTTATTTTAAGTTACGCGTTTTGATGTGACGGGACATTTCTTAAACTAGCCCCTCCCCTTTGTCATAAATGGTCGACCCCCTGCCTCCTCTAGGTGCGTAACGTCATTTACCCCATAAAAGCTGTATTTGAAAAAAGAGCATGTTTAAAATCACTTTTTGTCATTTAAGTATTTATTTAGTGCAGGCCTGTATTCTAATATCGTAACACGTGTGAAGTAATGTAAAACACCATGTAACAAATCAAATATTTAAGTGAAACTTTTATTTAAAGTTGAGAGTTTTGATGTGACGTCAAATTTCTCTAACACTAATACCCCACGTCACACATCCTCACAAATATGTAGACCCCCCCCCCTTTTTTTTCCCCCTGTGTGCGTGAAATCGCCGTCCCGTTGTGTGTTTATAACGGCTAAGGCACCGGTGGGCGAAAGAGAAACTTCATCTAATTTCAAGAAATGGAAATATAAATCCGGCATATATTTTAGAAATGTATAAATTATTGTAAACGTTTGGTCTCAATCGAATTTTAATTACTTCCAAGTAATTAAACGTTCAAAATTTCGTTTGCAATAAATTATATAACATTAGTGCAGCATATCAGTCTTGACTCAGTCGGTCTCGAATGCCGTTTGCAGCCAGAGCGGTTTACGTTACTATGCTTAGCATTATGCAAATTAAATTTGTTGTTCGTACGTACACATTCAGTCGAGAACCCCCTCCCCCCGTACGCATGCATACGCAAAATGCCGTTAATTTAAGACCCCCTCCCCCATCCTTGCATACTTAATATATGGGTCAAAAGACCGAGCGTCGACAGTGCCGATGTGAAAATGTCTGTCTTTACATTTACTCACCCCCACTGCATGTTCATGTACGCCTCTGGCAAAATGTCTCATCAATGAACAGTTATTCAAGGCCACACACCAGATTAGGTTCAAGTGCGTCCATTTGGCAGTCATGAATTATGGACATGAGACGATGGTGTGTGTGTGTGTAACTAAACAGATCACCTGCCTTTTGGTACCCGGGGTGTCCCACTGACCGTGTCTTCAACATGCTCGAGCAATGATAGTTATATTAGGGGCCATCCATATATTACGTACGCACAAAATTCGTATTTTTGTACCCCCCTCCCCCCCCCGTAGCATCTCGTACATTTTCAGGGACCCCCCCCATGCGTACGTACAAATTCGCTCAAACCCCCCCCCCTAATTTGAAAAAATAAATTTTAAGCCGGAGTCAGAAGATATTAGTTTTACTATTTGAAGCCGTCCATAAATGACGCCACACGCCTAAAAAGGGGGAGGGGATCACGCATTTGTGACGAAGGAGGGGGGTGTTTAAGAATGTGACGTCACATCAAAATGCGCACTAAAATATTTGAAAATGCGGCTTTTGTGTGTGTGTGTGTCAAAGCTTTGGGGCCCCGCGATTATGGCCGATTCCCCCCCCCCGTCATGCGTCGTCACTAAAAAGCTGTATTTTCTATTGGAAAAAGAGCATGTTTAAAATCACTTTTTTGTTATTTTAGTATTTACTTAGAGTAGTCCTGCATTCTAATATCGTAACACGTGAAGTCATGTAAAACACCACCTACCAAATCAATTATTTAAGTGGAATTTTATTTAAAGTTGCGAGTTTTGATGTGACGTCACATTTCTCTAACAACCCCCCCCCCACGTCACACATCGTCACAAATATGTAGACACCCTCCCCCCCCCGAAATCGCCGACTCGTAGTGTGTTTATAACGGCTAAGGCACCGGTGGGCGAAAGAGAAACTTCATCTAATTTCAAGAAAAGGAAATATAAATCCGATGGATATATTTTAATAATGTGTAAACTTTTGGTCTGAATTAAATGCTAATTACTTCCAAGTAATTAAAAGTAAAAGTTCAAAATTTCGCTTGAAATAAATTATAAAACATTATTGCATATCAGTCTTGATTCAGTCGGTCTCGAATGCCGTTTGCAGCCAGAGCAGTTTACGTTACTATGCTTAGTATTATGCAAATTAAATTTGTTGTGCGTACGTACACATTCAGTCAGGACCCCCCCCGTACGCATGCATACGCAAAATGCCGAAAATTTAAGACCCCCTCCCCCCTCCTTGCGTACGTAATATATGGATGGCCCCTTAGTAACAGCATAAAAGATGGCGGACACTTTAAGCAGTAAATGGCACGAAGCTTCTCCATCAAAGTCACTCAAAACAGCAAGTCTTAAGTTAGGAGTGACGAGGAGCGTAGGCCCACCAAAACAGCAGTCAATGGCGGACATCCAGGCACAGAAACAACTATAAGATCTAACACATACCAGGAACTCGAGGCCATACGTGCCTAATTTATATTAGCATTACATTTAGTCAAAAACAATTGCATACGCATAATATCAGAACTAAACTTTAGTTTTATTACCCTTCCCGTATTTCAATAAGCTACTCGCTCACGATAAATATTACCAAGCAATTTAACACAAGTTGAGGTTGCAAGAATTAAGAGTCAACGTGGAACTGACAACTTCACGAATGCACCAGTAAAAGGCTGAAAAATCTAACCTCGCAAAATATATACAAATTCAAGCTGGCAAACTAGAAATTCTCTAAAAATCCCCATCAGATTGCCAGCTCAACCGCTAGTTTGGCGGCTGGTTAACAACATGCAATTTCAACTATCGCAAGTATTTAATTATTGAACATAATTTTAAATAAAATTAATCTAAACAAAAATATAATTCCCTTTTTTAATTGTGAAGAGGTCGCGGATCACTTGGTTTTTATAAAATTTAAAGAGGGGTCGATACCTGAGAAAGGTAGGGAACCTGTGACGTGTAGGAACACAGCCCATATACAGATGCATGTTTAGAAATTAATTCTTTTGTATTGTTGATGATGATGCATCTATAAAGCCATTAGTTGGTGATGTTTTTGTTCATCTACAGCAGGGGTCGGGAAACTTTTTGTCTGAGAGAGCCATAAACACCACATATTTTGACAATCAATTCCGTAAGAGCCATACATTATGTTTAAAACCAAAAATTCAAGTAAATGTGTGCATTTTGAGTTAATTTCAACACAAAACGTGCAATTATTATGTCTCTGAATTCTTTTAAATAACATTATTATGCTGTTTTTTTTATTATATGCAATTAATATGTAAATCAAATGAGTCTTAATAAACTTTTTTTAAATAAACGAACATTTGTCTTAGAGCCAGAAGTAGCCATCATCAATAAAGGCACATCTGGCTCGCGAGCCATGGTTTCCCGACCCCTGACGTAAGCCATCAAAAAATAGATCGTAATTAATAAGGTTATTGACTTATGATGATTTTTTTTTAAAAGGATTTTTTCCTTCAATAATTATATAGATCAAAGGTGTCTGAAGAAACATTTTTTTATATAATGAACATTCTTCTGCGAGCCAGATGCGGCCATCAAAAGAGCCACATATGGCTCACGAGCCATGGTTTACCGACCCCTGATCTACAGGAACCCCTGCTTTTATTATATGACAGTGACATGATGCTAAATTGGCTTTGAAATACACCGATAACATTGAGTTACCGGTTGAGACGAGCCAATGTTGTTAATATACCCCCTTCACTCCTCAGTCCCCGTGCAGTCTTAATCCGCCCCTGCATCCAAGTCCAGGAGGCAAGCCAGTAATTTCAGTAAAGACCGTGCGCGAAACCCTCCAAGAGATGACATTGTCGAATTTATAAACGTACCTTTAAAGACAAAGATATTACTAATTAGCCATCTGTGAACAACCGCCAGAACCCAACATCCCTAGGATGAACACGACCGACGCATCAATGGAAGAACAACATTTTATGTAATAAATAATTCTGGACGTCTTCGAACTCATTACATCTACTTCGAGCAACTTCTGTCTGGCTTAACATTTAGATATAACAAAATTAATTCACATTGGGAGTTTTCAGTACTGACCCCTACTACCTCAAAGTAGCTTGTTAGCGGAGCCCTCTTCCATAACAATAACACTTGACACATTTTCTTAACAGGGCATTACATTTGACCAAACAAAAATCACTTCACTCACATTGTTATGTCTCTTACTCTTATTCTTCGTAATATGGGGCCGTCCATAAATGACGTCACGCACCTAGGAGGGATGGGGGTCACACATTTGTGACGAGGGGGAAGGGGATGTTTATGAACTTGACGTCACATCCAAATGCACAACTTTAAATAAAAGTTACACTAAAATATTTGATTGCTTACAATTTATTTAATGACGTTTTAAATGACATAACATATATAAAAGTACTATATTAAAGTACAGCCTTTCACTAAATACACACTTAAATGACAATAAAGTCCTTTGTAACAAGCTCATTTTCAAATAGGAAATATGGATTTTATGGGGTTGTGGGTCAAAGCTTCATGACGTCATATTCAGGGGGGGGTGCTAAATTTGTGTGACGAGGGGGGAAGAGGGTAATTGGACTAATTTGCGTGACGTCATTTATGGACTTTGATGAGGACTTTTTAAAACAAAATAAAGATGCGCGATCGTGGAGCCTTGGAGCTGTAGTCTTGTGCATATGAAGTTTAAATAGCCGAGACCAGATTCAAATACTGAAAGAAAATATAAAGTGTAAAATATATTTCAAGTCATCATATGGTGTTTGAAGAGTTTATGTGCTTCATTACCATAATACCCGAAATATTTTTAATTCAGCAGATGCGCAACATTAAGTTGGTCCACAGGTAAAAATGTCAGTATTTCTCAAATTTTTATCAAAAATGAGATTTTTGGTGAATTATACTAGTTTATCCATTTATCTATATTTCGGCATATACCGTTTTCATTAAAATTAAAATTTATTAAAAAGTGTTAAAAATGTATTTGAAAGTGGTATAGGGATATACTATACTAGGGGCAAGTACCCGGCTTGCCCGGGTTTAACAGCAACAAAAACAACAACAAAAACAACAACAAAACAACAAAAACAGAACAAAAACAATAAAATCAACAACAAAACCAAAACAACAACAAAAACAACAAAATCAACAACAAAACAACAAAAACAAAACAACAACAAAACAACAACAACAACAACAAAGCAACAACAACAAAACAACAACTACAACAACAACAGCAACAACAACAAAGCAACAACAACATGAAGGACATTGTCGTCGCAGGGCAAGGGATGTGGACAATAACAACAACAGCAAAAACAACACAAAAACAGCAACAGCAACAAAAACTGCAACAACAACAAAAACAACAACAACTGCAACAAAAACAAAACAACAACAAAAATAACAACAACAAAACAACAACAAAACAACAACTACAACAACAAAAGCAACAACAAAAGCAACAACAACAAAGCAACAACAACAAAAAAATTATTTTATGGTGATAATCGCCTTCTTGTTAATCTCGACACCAAAATTTTTATTATTTTGCGTCATTATTTTACGTCTTAATTTTCAATAATTGTGATTTTATATAGCTCATATAAGGAAAAATTACATTTTGGGCCCCCGGCCCCCAGTATCTTATATATATGGAACGAAACCTGTTTAATAACCTTTCCGGTATAATTTTGTGTACGTGTACCAAATTTCACGTTATTTGGTTGTCTGGATCTTGAGTTATTAGCGAACAGACAGACAACCAGACAACAAATGCGCCTTATATATATATAGATAAGAGATACCATTTTGACTTGGGGGCGACAATTAGTCCAAATATACCCTGTAGGGCGCCCTTTGCTTTTACAATCATAATTATAAAGCTACTTAGGCATATTTGGTATCGTTGGAAAGCTTATCAACCCCACTGTGTAATGGACAAAATCTAAGAGAAAAAGTTGGGGGGGGGGTCGACTTACGAGCGGGTCATAGGTCATTTCTGTTGTTATTTACTGACTTTATTAAAAATGAAATTTAAAAAAAAACATTTTCTTTTCGTTTAAATACAATAAAAAGCCCTCTAGCGAATGTTACAAAAAATAACATTCATCTTCTCTGTTATTCAAATATCTTTGTTCTTCAACCTAAACAAAAGTAAACAATCATAATGACCGATTTAGTTTGTAGTTTTTAAAAATGTGCAATCTAATGTCAGGGCCTTGAAAACGTTTCCGCTGTGGGTGACAACTGCAAGCAATCCCCTGAGAGAGACAACTAATATCATGACTTTGTCAAAGTCATTTAAAATAGCTAACAAAATGGCTTTGCAATGTACAATGGGGTTACCCGCAGAGCCTGCAATTACTTTAGTTGCATAAAATAAAGGGCACATTAATTTTAAACAATCGTCACTTTTTTTGGGGTCAAAAACCAAATGTTTTTATTTTGTGATTTGTGTGGAATAAAGTATGCATGCTTTGTTTAAAAATATATAATTTATCCGTTTTTTGTTGTGTGTTTTTTTCGTTCTTTTTTTGTGTGTGTCAGTTTTGACTTTCAATAAATATAACTTTAGTGGGTGGTGGTCAACGACTAAAACAAAAGACTAAATTATCTTATTTTTAAAACTATGCACCAATTACACTAAATTCGGAAATTAATTCTACATTAATGTTGTTCTCTCATTACATTATTTTAAAAATATAAATCCCTTTCGCCTATAGATAATGTGTTCTCACAATAACATTTGTATATTAAATTTCAAGAATTTATGAAACAAGACATCGATTGCTTGCTTAAAAAAAATATTAAAATATAGATAATAATAAAAAACAAGAAAGCAAGCAAGAAATATAATTCGGTAATTCCAGATATGGAAACATTTTGGGGGCAGTCTTTTATTTGTTAGAGCCATGCGGTATCACGAGAGAAAACACCTAGTTGCATCTGTAAAACATAAATTTATGAATAAATGAATTTATACAAAACTAATATTCTCAACCTTTTTTCTTGCTTGTTTGAATTTTTTTTTAAACTGTTAAAAAATGATATTTTCAATTTAATGTGAACAAATGTTTCCAACCCTTTGGAAGTTGTCGGCTCAGCAAATATTTAGCTTCTTGATTTAAAAAAAAGAAACAAAAAAAAAGAAGCTATATTTAGATTTAAGAAGGAAATGTCTGTTTTAAAAATCAGGTCAGTGTAGGATTAAACTCCGCCTCTCCAATAGCTTGACTTCATGTCTATGAGATTATTATAGACAGGTCAGAATCTCTGGTTACCCACAATACACCGATCCCCCTTGCTTTTGTTTTCTTACCAGATCGTTTAAACATTTTGGAAACAGTTTTGTATTGGACAGGTATTAGATGAGTAAATGGAGCTCTATATCGCAATATGCAACTAGTGCAATAACCCCATCGGTCATAAAAGGTTGGGAAATATCTTTGGATATCGTTCGCTACAGTTCGATCCCCACCTTCCATGGTTCAGTTTAATAATGATGTTACACAATGAATGTTTCAACGATTTCCAGACATTTTTTTTCTTCAAAAAGGTTCCATGTTTGTGAAAAGTTAGTGGATTTGAAACTGGGATTGTTATTTTAGTGTTCACTACTCAAGGATTTTAACTCGTAAAAGCTTATAAAGAAATTATTTTGCATCTATGTTAAATTGCAAAATATGTTTCTGTGAATTTAATCCACATACAGCATCACATACTTAATTAATAATTAAGATCTATATCAATAATTTAAAGCATATAATCAGTATTGATGGTATCTTTGGAATTTTTTATCATTAGATAAAAATACAATGTATTTATAAAGTTTATAAACCTTTGGGACCGCCACAAAGCTTAACTTAGAGCATTAGTTTGTTTGAAGGCATTTGGTGTGATATGTAACATAGATAAAACTAACCCTCAATAATAAACCTAGATAAAATTTCCGATATCTTAATAAAAAGAGATTCTTCAAAATAACATAACAAATTATTTTAGTGTTTACTATTTTGTTGTTTTATTGAAATCTTATTAAATGTATAAAATAATCCCTTTTAAAGATATTAAACTATTGAACGAATAAATATTTGGCATTGTAAAAGTATGTTATGACAATGAAATACTTATAGATTTTGAGGACGTGAAAAACTTGTGCGGTGGCTCCTTATGAGAGTGGATAGCGCTCTTTGCTATCATATGTATTTATTCCTTATTGGCGTGCAAAATATTTATATATAAAACTACTAACCAACAACAATTTATAAAAAAACATTCAATGCTGCACTTACATATTCCAATTATTTAGAATTCTCAGATGAACGGTCTTTATAAACTCTTTGAATGAAGTATAAGATAGCTAACGCTCATGCTATTAATGAATATTTCAAGCAATATATGAACTTACTGTTTAAATTAAATTATAATTTCGTTTTAAAAATAATTCATATATTTCATTTTTACACAAAGCCTAGGGACCGTCCATAAATGACGTCACGCGATTTTCGCCTATTTTTCACCACCCCTAACACGTCGTCACAAAATGTTAGACACCCCCCCCCCTTTTTTTTTCTCCAATATTACGTTACAAAGCTTTGACCCACAAAAAAAAACATACATCGTCACAAAAGTGTGACAGGTGCGTGACGTCATTTATGGACGGCCCCTATTAGTCCAAGCTTGTATTTATTAGTTTTATTTTTAAAAAGAAAATATATTAATCATGAAGCGGAAGCCACCTTCACAGCTAGGTGTGAATAGAGAAGAGCCATGAGAAAGTTGGGGGAAGAGGAGCAGGAGTCAACGCCATCGTCCCTTCAGGACGGATGGATGCCATACCATACCATATTAATCAATCGTTTTTTATTATTTTTGTTTTTAAATTTTAAAAATCGGAATCTTGAAACGTTTTTCACATCTGATCTTCAGCTTTCAGCTTAAATATGAGAAGTCTTGTTTGGTGATGGCATCATCACATACAGGATAATATTTTTATTGAAACAAGTCCTCAGACGAAATATTGACTTCATTATTAACAATAATTATTTATTTTGCAATGGGTTTCAAAAATGTAAAAACCAAGTCAAAGTTTATTAAAAACAACATTTCATGAATACTAACATTAGTGGTTTAGAGCACTATTTTTTCAAGCCAAAAGGTGGACACCTAAATTTAGATTTCATTCACAAATATTTTGTGCTCAATCTATCAAGATTTTTCTTCTTTTTTAAAAACAATTGAAGAGATTAGCCGAGGATAAATGAAAACAACGAAATAAAACATTCGAGGCACGTTGATTGCGCATGGAAAAAGTAACTTAACTGACCATTCTTTTTTTAAAATCATGTATTTTTTAATGTTTCCGAATGGTTCTTAACTTACATGCAAAATGTGCCCTAGGTTTGAGATTGAGTTGAGTCAAAAGGGCATGACCTTTAACTAGTTAAGAACCCTGTACTTCTAATTTTAAATCTCTGCTGACTTTGGCCTTTTTGTCTCATGTGGCAGCCCAATAATGCCACGACGAAAGCCGGGATTACCCACCGGGGAACAACCACTTCTGTCGGTAGTGACGTCAATTTTAGTGGCTCTACTATTTAAGATGGGGCGCGAGCTGTTTCTCACTGCTTCTCAGGGCTAAGGGAGTTAGGAACATAGCTTGCCTGCAAACAGCACGCAACGCTACTTTAGATAGCTAAGCGATATTGCCTTTTTTTTTCAATAGATACTTTTAGATTAATTAGATTTTGTTTTTAAGCCACTATAAGCCAAAATAACTTCAAGTAATTTATTAAAGCCCTCAAGAAGAAAAGGAAGCTCCATATTATTAACTTCGTTTCAAGAGCTTTTTCTGAGTGTAAATTAAAATAAACAAGCTCACCATACCAATATTAGTGAAGACTCTGAAAGTTCAAAGGTGAGTGAAACTTTCATTTTATTTTTCTACAAGTCTCATGTTTTAAGAAGAGATATGTGAATCAGTGAATGCCCTATTTGGTTGTCTATTTACACGCTTTTATTTAACTTCGATGCAATAAACTATGACGTCCTCTCCCTTTTTCCCCCTTAAATCCTATGCCCCCACAACTGGGCTAACATGACTAAAAAACAACATTTCAGGCATTAAGGTTTTATTTAATCAGTTTACTTTTAAAATTCAGTTAAGAAGAAAAATAGCGAAAGAAAATAAGTATTTATATGTTCTGTCTGTAAAAGTTTAATTGTCATTATTTTATTGTAGTTGTAGGCCGTTGAGCATTTCTTCGTGTTTGCTGCTACCACTTGTATCTACCAAACATATTTATCACTTCCAATATTTACCACTTTTTTGCTTCTTCGCCTTTTGCGGAAACCCATGGCGCTTACTCAAAAGCATTTCAAATGTCAATTATTACAATTAGCATAAATACATAAGAAATGTTTGGAATTACTTTTGAGCGATGGAAAATTATATGAGACATTTTTTTTCTAAAGTGGAGTTCACTTAAGTGTCGTGTTTAAATAAATGCCTTTAATAAAGGGAGCATAGACTACGTATTCGATATTTAAACAGATTTAACCAAAACAAAACGAAACAAAAAGACACACAATCAAGATCAGGAAAATATGCGTGTTGGCATAATACTGTACATATTTACATAGTTATTTTCGTAGTCAATAAATATGTTAGTTATTTTCTACAGCATAATTTTAAAAGTGCTCTTTAAAATGTGCCCTTAAAATCGTGGAGGTTTACAATAATTTCATAAATTAAAGCTTTTGTTTCCCACATTCCTTTTTCAATCCCATGAGCTCCATAACTTGGATTACACGAGTTTGTATGCCCTTCTATGGTGTGATAAAGCTTAGAATATTTGAACTAACAACATCCTATGGAAATTTCAGATCAATAAAATGGCGATCATGAAGAAGATTATTCACAACTCATTCAAACAATTGATTCAACCCAACCTCACGTCAACAAAACGTGTTGTATCCACGTCCCCAAGGAAGGAACAAGGAGTAACTGCCATCAGTTTGGAACCCTCAGATGTTGCGGTAAGAATCCATTATTGCAGACAGCCGCCATCTGTTTTGGAAAAAAATAATTTATACTTAAACAAAAATATTTCTCATTCCTTCACTCGCCCTTTCATAACCTTTATTTCCATACTTTTAATGTCACTGATGAATGAGAAATTAAGTGCATGCGTGAAAGGGGTTTGATAATTGCATGAAAGTGAATTATTTTGATTCATTAATGTTTCTATCTGTTATCCTGGATTATGTGGTTTTTAGTGAGGAGGCAAAGACAAATTTTGTACAAATTCAGATTTTATAAAAAATCAATAATCATTCTGAAATCATAAGGGTCCTAAGTAACATATACACCATGTATATCCTATCACCGATTTATTAAAATACGAGATCAATTTTTTCTAATAATTTTTAATTTAACATATCCATATTCTAGCTTATAAATTATGGCATTTTTTAATCCAATTATATATATATATATAATATATATATATAATATATATATATATATATATATATATATATATATATATATATATATATACATATATATATATATGTATATATATATATTTAAAAATAATATAAAAGCCCAAGTGGCTCACTCATTGGATGTGGAACGCTGATGATGTACAACAGTCTATAGCAGTTTTAAAAAATCGTGTGGTGATTAGCGCTGTAAAAATATTTAATATGACGTCATTGGTTGATCTTATATTTAACACAAGGTGTGCATCAAAAGGTGTGCAAATTAATTACAAATTAAAGACGCGCTGTAAAAAATATATTATATGACGTCATTGCTTTAGCTTATATCTTAATTTTGGAAAAAGGGAACGATGTAAAAATAGGATTTGATGATTTATAATTATAAAATACTTTGTGTACATTTCAGGAAGTTTAATATTTCGTATTTATCAAACAAGGATAAGTTACTTGGGGTTTTGACAAAAAAAGTGGCGTACTTTATGGACGGCCCCTATAAAAATACTTTGTGAACATTTCAGCAAGTTTAATTTTTGCTTATGAATAAGGTGGGCGCCGTAGGCGCCCTAAAAGAAGTGGGCGCCGAAGGCGCCACGGCGCCCCGGAACAATCTAGTATATATATATATATATATATATATGTCTATAAACTATCCATATACTAGCCCGTATACAAGCATATGCTCTTTTAGTTCTATTTTAAACATCTAAATATCCTAAATCAGGAGTCTCAAACTTGGATGATGCAATATGCCATTTTTATACTTAAGAGATGTGTCCCAGTCAGCAATCGCCCCAACATTTCTAGTAAAAATTAATTTATTTTTTTTTGGTGATTTTAAAATTTACAGTAAAATTGATGTGTATCAGTAATAGCTGTCTTAATTTCACGATTAGTAAATGTCCACAAAAATCCCCTTGGTGCGCCGCATGCAGCCCGCGGGCCGCGGGTTTGAGAACCCTGCTAAATCGTATGTAAATTGTGACAAGGCTGAGTGCCTCTTCAATAGGTAAAAAAATTCATTGAGTTCACGAACGTCCAAAATGTTTTATTCACCTGACCAACAACCTGTAGCTTTGGAGAAATCACATTGTACTGCATATTTGTCAAAGCATTTTATACTGTCTAATTAATTACATTAATTGCGTAATAATTATTTTAGCAATGCCCGTTTCGGAAGTCGTTGGACACATTTACCGAAACAGCGCATACAGTTCAAGCACCGGAGGTGAATCAAATTCAACCTTTCGAGAAGATACCAGGCCCCAAAGGTTTACCTATTGTTGGAACACTTTTTGATTATTTCAAGAAAGATGGACCGAAGTTCTCTAAAATGTTTGAAGTAAGAAATTATTTTACAAAATAAAAATTATCCGAACAAATTAAGAAGATATTGAATTACTTACCTTCTTTAGAAATTTAGTTGTTAAATGAATGTATTATAATTGTTACATATTACCATAATTTATTGTTTGATCTTCTTCCTTTTTTTATATAGTAAGTTTCTACTTAAAATCCTTCATTATATATTCTTGAGATTAAACTCAATGAGAATGTATGTAGTGACAGGCAGGTATCCCCAATGTCTAAACATTGTAAATCGTGTAGAACAAATATATAAATCATATTATAAAACGATTCAACTTGATGAAAGGATAACTTTGACACATTCAGCAAAGAAAAAATGTCCTTAGATTTACTTTTAATACATTAATTCTTTAAACAAAACGAATCCTTTTTAACTTAGTCATGTTTTTATTCCTTTTCTGGGCCGTTTTCTATTCGACAGGTCTATAGACAACGTGCTCTTGAGTTTGGAAAAATTTACTACGAGAAAGTTGGTCATTTTCATTGTGTGGTTATCAGTAGTCCAGAAGAATATAGTCGTCTGGTGCATGCCGAGGGCAAATACCCCAACAGGAGAGAAATGATGCCAATTGCTTATTATAGAAAACAAAAGGGATTTGACCTCGGGGTTGTAAACTCGTAAGTTATGAACAAGCTTTACATTACTTACCTATCGATTCAAGCCCTCTAGCTCAGTTGCCGGATAGGTGCCGGTCCGTGGGCCAGGAGACAAAAATATAATTATAATTCTCCATTTGCAACCATTAATACTAACCCTATAAAATATGTCAATTTTTCGGCATAAGTACATAAAAAGAAACACATAAAATATAATAAATTACACTTCGCTACCATGTAAGTAAAGGGAAAAACTCCCGCCGGTCCGTCATAATAAAAAGTTTGAGAAGCACTGCTCTATCTTACTTAAATTATGTAAAGCCCATTGGTTTAAAATACCTTAAAGGTTTATTTATATTTGACCGAATGTATCGCAGTTCTCATCTGTGAAACTTTGATTGTATTGTTCTCAAACTCGCTAAATATCCCCATAAAAGTTAAAGGCTTGGAATGAGTCATGGAATATGAAATAATTTACACCAGATGCGACCCGCGGCGTAGCATACGCCGCAAACTTGCTCATTGATAGTGCAAAGAAAGTGGGGAGAACGGACACAAACTACATCACCGCCGACGCATTGTTGGTATCGAAACATGCGCACTGTCATGGTTAGTTACCTGTGCAAATTGAAGAAATTCTTGAAGTCCAGTCAAACTGGTTTTCAATGAAGAATGCCCTGACTAGCTGCGGCACATCAGCAGCTTTGGTAGTAGTAATCAAGAGTAGTAAAAGATAAATTCCTCCTTCAGCAATCCACTGAGAACATATCTCAGAAATACACGAATCTGACTGCATTGTGCTACATCAGTGGATTCATCCAGCTGCATGCTAAATGGAAAAGGACTGCTTCTCATCTTGCACAAGACTTGATCCAGAATGTCTGCAGCCATGTCACTAATCATGGAATGAATAGTGTCATTGGACAAAGGAACTTTCTCAACCTCCTTCCTCTGCTGGTGACCACACATGAGTTCCACCATCTCCAGAGCACAAGGCTTCACCAAAGTTCTCCAATGGTGTGGGGATTCTTGTTCTTTGCAATAAGATATGCAACCTTGAATGATGCCTCCAGTGCAGGTTTCTGTGACAAAGAAAATCCAAGCTTGTGAAAGGTACCTGAGGTCAAGAAGCGAGCTCTCTTCTGCTTGAAGACCTCCACACTGTCCTTGGAATTGGATAGATGGACTTTCTCCAAGTGCTCTCGGAGTCTAACAGGCTTCATGTTGTCATTGCGCAGGATTTTTCAAAAGAGGAAGCACTGAGGCTTTTGTGTTCCATCTCTCTCTCTCTCTCTTTTTTATTATTTATTAACGATTTTGAGCGGGTGATCACAATCGGGAAAGTCGTACCAGTCACAGGCAAATTTTTAACTGACGAAGTTGATGTTTTTAATGACCGGAATTGGATGCTCAACTCAAGATTTTAGGTTTCAATGACGAATAATGGCTTACAATTAACGTTTTTATGACCTTTTCAGCGTACCGAGCAATAAAACTGAAGGAAAAAATCCCAACGTTTACATCCGCTCAAAACAGTTAGAGGGTCATCGAAAGACATATATCTGACGTATTTGATGACAAAATTAAATTATTTTTTTAGAAAACTGTGACGTAAAACACGAGTTTCCGAGGAACACGTAGAGCGAACAGTTCATTTTGCGAAGAAAAAAAATTCCGTCAATTTTCCATGTATGCAGAACGATGCGCGAACGAGTATATATACTTCTTTTTTCCCCCTCTTTTTCTTTTTTTCCCTCTGAATGGTTCATGCACCCCCTGGAACCTGCTCATGCACCCCTTGGTTAGGAACCCCTGTCCTAAAGTATTCATGTACTGAACATATTGTTGAGGAGAGCGTATGACTACTTTTCCGTCACTGAGAACAACGGAGAGCACGTCCCCGAAGTTATCCCAATGTTGAGAAACAAAGTTTACAGCCATGTTGCAAAGTCATGTTCGAAAAGAAAATGGTAAAAGAACGGGCACAAAAAAATATATTTTTAAAAATTAAAGAAGTAATGTCTCAGTTGGGGCTTGAATCCAGGACATTCCACGTGTAATAACCACTACACTACGAAATCCATGCTATTCTGTGAAGGAACAAAAAAAGTGAAACAAGAAGCATTGTTGTCTCCATGAGGGAGGGGGGCCTCCACCATCTGTGCTTGCCAACCATAAACTGATTGACAGACCCCAGCGAGGGTCATTAGTCATGCTTATATGCACATACTCGCTCTTGATTTGGTGAATTATATACATAGATGTTAAGCGGTTAATTTTCTGTGTTCACTTGCAAGGGTGTCAAAACGCGAGGGGAAAGCAATCAGCATCTTTCAAATTATGTTTGTCTCATGGCTGACTGTCTGGGCATCACCCATGTATATTTATCTAAAAACATTAAATTTTTATATTTACTCTAAATTTATGTTCAGATTAGGATGGAAATAAATGAAAGTGAAGAGGGCATTGTGGAAGTTGCTTAGCAGGCATGTTACCATTGATATGGTTCCTTTAATGTCGGTTTTCAAAATTAAATTGTAAACTCAAATATTTCACCAATTTTAAATCATACAAAGAAAATTCAGTTAACTCGTGTAAATGATTAATTCACGAACTAATTTTTTTATTTTATTTTTTGGTGTCCCATAACCTCGTTAGGGGGTTCTAAAGTTTCCATTGGAACTTTCTCGGGGTTTCGTAGACCTGGTGGCGCCCATCTCCTCTCCAGGTCAGCGGAGCACTTTTAGCAATAGTCATTCATCAACATTTTCATTGTGGCTTTTACGTGGGCCAGAACCCACGCCCCCCAGCTTGTGAGGCGAGCGCACTATTGACTTCGCTATCCAGCCGCAACACTAATTATAACACTAATTAAATGTTCAATTTGAAACTTCTATTATAAATTATGTTTCTTTAAATAATATTTTTTAAAAATATTTTTTTCTGATTCTCACTTTATTGTATAATTCGTTGTGATCATTTATAGATGCGGCCATTCCCTGAATGAAATTTGTTTTAAACATTATACAATATACATTATTATACATGTAAGTGGTTACATTGGCCACTAACAGAAGATGTTTTATAAATCGGAAATCGCAGGATAAGCTGAAAGAATTTCTGTAAAACAACTTATGAAATTCAAAATAATATCTGCAGTAGTGTAGGTAAAAAAGAGTTTGGGCGTGTTGGGGAGGATCATAATGGAAAATTATTTTCTCAAACATTAAAACATTATTGGATAAGATGTTTCCATGAAAATATTTACCTATAGGGTAGCTTTAATATTCCTGAGTGTGACTGACGGGTTAAGTTTTATGAAGCATTCAAATTAGCCTTCCCTTTTAGACGGATTATTTTAACAACGTGGATTTGTTTTCTGGCATGGTTTTGAGCCGAAATAACACGGTATTTTTACTGAACAGGCAAGGAGAAGAGTGGTACAAGCAAAGGACGGTGGTCAGTAAGAAAATGCTGAAACTTGCCGAGGTCTCTAGCTTCAGCGCTCAGATGGGCGAGGTGTCAGACGACTTCGTTAAACGTCTGTCGTACGTGAGAGACTCACAGGGAGAAGTACCAGCACTGGAGAGGGAACTCTTCAAATGGGCCATGGAATGTAAGTCTGCATCTCAGTGTCGCCTATCAAATGCCATGTGACTATTAGCTTCAAAGTAATTGTAATGATATAGAACTGCTTGAAAGATAATTAAGTAAAATTATAATTAAGGTTTTGCTTTAATGAACATAGGACTATAGCTAAAATAGCGTAACAATGGGAATCATTTAGGTTTATAAAAGAAGCAGGCGCTTTAGTCATTTTACACTTAGGGGTCTTATTAAGGCATATAACTCTGCATTGCACCTAGGGAGATGGACCCTCGAATGTGTGAATTACTTGTTATAACCAAAGACAATTACATAGATTAAACGCAAAACAAAGTTCATTATTCGTCAGATTTCTGAGCCAAGTATAAAATGT
Source organism: Ampullaceana balthica (assembly GCA_944989445.1). Lineage (NCBI taxonomy): Eukaryota > Metazoa > Mollusca > Gastropoda > Lymnaeidae > Ampullaceana > Ampullaceana balthica. The sequence continues at coordinate 786,980 of CALYLW010000142.1, read as the reverse complement.
TATGTTTAGCCATATTGTTTATTTTTAAATCCTTTATATTAACTCGTGGTGTCTGTTTGAGCCCTTGCTTGCTTGTTTGTCGAAAAAACTTTGGATCGACTTTAACCCACTTCCTCGTAAGCTAGCGAGCTGAAATTTTGCAGGCAGTTTCGTGCCGATGATAAAAGCGATTCGCATGACTGTCATTAAATTATTGAATTTTTAGATAATTTTATTTATCTCTATATATCATGATATTTTTTGAGATAGAGTGTCGTGGTGCGTATTATATTGAACGACCTTTTAATACGTTCCTGTTGCGCGATTCGGTGCGTATTATATGGATGATAATTTTTTAAAATAAATTCCCGATCGGTGCGCATTATATTAAACATGTTTTACGAGACATAACTAAAATTTTGTATTTTTGGATTGTCTTGCGCTGCGCATTATAATGAACATTCTTTAGTTATGTCTCGAACATATAGGATTTATAGTCAAAAACGTGGTTTTTACGTTTTTTTAAAATCCCTTATATTAGCTTCACCGCCGTCTCTCTCTGTCTCTCTCTCTCTCTCTCTCTCTCTCTCTCTCTCTCTCTCTCTCTCTCTCTCTCTCTCTCTCTCTCTCTCTCTCTCTCTCTCACTCTCTGTCTATCGTTCGTCGTCGGGCAGGCGGAGGGCGAAAAAACAAACGTAAAAAATGACACACTTCCCGAGAAGCCATCGCGCTGAAATTTGGCACACAGACTCGTGTCACCTAACAATGCATCGTATCAAAATTTCAGAGCAATCGAACGTACGGTAATTGAATTAATGCATTTTTAGTTTATCTATATAAAACTATATGTAGAAGTCGCTATGGTTTACATTTTACGGGTCACTTGACTTCACGCCAGCCATCGATGACCACATCTCGTGTTTTAACCAGGTGGAATTCACGCAGTTTCAGGCTGTAAATATTTGTCGCGTTGGAACATAATCAATACTTTAAGTTCTGTCTCATATATAAGGGATTTATAGTCAAAAACTTTGTTTTTACGTTTTTTAAAAATTTATTACCCCCTTCCTGATATCTTATTTATCTGAAACTAAGTACGCTTATCTTGCCCCGCCCACAAAATGTTTAGGTAACCTGCAGTTACAATCAAAGAATTTTAAATTAACAGGAACGTCGTGATTTCATACTGCGTTTTCTTGTGCATGGTTACTCGTTCCTGATATCAATAAACCTTGAGAATTACTGTATTTAATCATAAACACTGTTACATTTCCAAGATGCTACGCACTAAAATATATTATCTTTAAACCAAATTCATAGTTTCTAAATACATGTAGATCTTTAAGAACTAAATAATAAAATCAAAATTAATGTTAAAATAAGTTTATAAATATTTACTTTTCCTAACCTACTTTTTTTTCTACTTTGTACAGCTATTGGAACATTTCTTTTCGAGGAACGTATTGGATGCCTAGGACAGGAGACGTCACCGATGGCCCAGTCTTTCATCGCTAATCTGGAGGGTTTTTTCAAGACACTGCAACCCCTCATGTATAATCTTCCAGTTTACAAACTCTGGTCAACAAAATTATGGAAACAATTTGAAAATTATTCTGACAACGTCATCGATATAGGGCGAGGATTAGTAGAAAAGGTACTGATCTTTTTTTTTAAATTAAAGGGAGATCAGGGAAAGGGGTAATTAAGAAAAAAAACTGCAGAATTATTTGATATATGAAGGTTGTAAACTACATTGACCTCCTGAGGCGACAGTAACTCTATCTACGTCTGTGAGTTAGATTAGGTTAGAAAATTTATTAGGAATACGAAAATAATGAAATAATATTTTCTGTGTTTAGTTTCTGATTTTCTTTTGTTTATTTTATTATAGAAAATGGCATCCATGCAAGATGGAAGTGACTCAAAATCTGCCTTCATAAGCTACCTGGTCAACAATGGATCAATGTCCACCAAAGAAGTAACAGGTCTTATTGTTGACCTCCTTTTGGCTGCTGTTGAAACGGTAAGTAATATATTGCCAGACCTCAATGTCCATTCAATTTAAAGGGCTTATGGTACGCATTGTGTTGTATTATATAGAGCTTGAATTTACGCTTGAAATTCATTTTTTTTTCGTAAAATTTCAGACATCATCAGCGACTATTTGGTGCCTCTACAATTTGGCAAAGAATCCGCAAGTTCAAGAGAAACTTTTCCAAGAAATCACTGAGGCCCAAGCAAAGAATAACGGAACTATCAGCGCTGAAGAACTCTGCAAGTTGCCAATGGTAAAAGCCGTTGTAAAGGAAACTCTGAGACTTTATCCTATCACCTACTCAACAAGCAGAAATATATCGGAAGACTTGGAGCTTGGTGGCTATAATATACCTGCTGGGGTAACTAAACGCTCTTGCTAATCTTTATAATAAGGTTATATTTTGGTTTTATTTTTAAAAGCACTGCTTCAGGTTACATTAAGCATAACAAAATTGTCACTCGTCATTTTCAGACTTAAAGTAACTCTACCCTTCAATATCACTTAAGTCCATCTATAACGTGTAGCAAAATTGGATTTTTACATTTATGTTTCCAAGGCAAAATAGATCATCTCAAATCCCGATTGTCCATTAGTTTATTCACCACTTGCAGCTTAAAACATAAACTTCAATGTACAAATCTTTATAATTATTGAAACAAATTATAATTTCAATTTCAAACTTCAAAACTACAGCATTAAACAAATATCCTTTTTAACATTATGTAAAAGCAACGGAAAATATAATTTGGTATTATTTACGTAAAATACACCCCCTACTGACTGCTGCGGCTAACGCCATGTCTAAGGATGTGTGTACTATTAAGTGAGGCCAGTCTATACTCAAAATTCTATTTCATTTGAAAGGGATTGATTGGTAGTGATTAGCGTTTCATTCAACTTCCTGTTGTTTTGTTTTTAAAATAATAATGGGGGATGTATATTTTTTTATTACAGTGACAGAGAATGAGATATGAATGGGTAGGGGTGCACCGAAAAATTTGGGGTGTCATACAGCATTTTAGTGGTATTTAATGGATGGCGTTAAATGAGTTTTGGGATTGAGCTGTTGATAAATTAATTTTGTTTTTCTGTCAATATACACATTAATCACGTCCCTGCTTGAGGCTCAAAAACACTACAGCTAGCTGAAATAGCGGCCCTAACATTTAAAACCACTACAGCTAGCTGAAATAGCAGTCCTAACATTTAAAACCACTACAGTACAGCTAGCTGAAATAGCGACCCTAACATTTAAAACTACTACAGCTAGCTGAAATAGCGGCCATAACATTTAAAAGCACTACAGTACAGCTAGCTGAAATAGCAGTCCTAACATTTAAAACCACTACAGTACAGCTAGCTAAAATAGCGGCCCTAACATTTAAAAGCACTACTGTACAGCTAGCTGAAATAGCAGTCCTAACATTTAAAACCACTACAGTACAGCTAGCTGAAATAGCGGCCCTAACATTTAAAACTACTACAGCTAGCTGAAATAGCAGCCCTAACATTTAAAACTACTACAGCTAGCTGAAATAGCGGCCCTAACATTTAAAACCACTACAGCTAGCTGAAATAGCGGCCCTAACATTTAAAACCACTACAGCTAGCTGAAATAGCGGCCCTAACATTTAAAACCACTACAGCTAGCTGAAATAGCGGCCCTAACATTTAAAAACGGGAAAACGTAATGAATCGCCTCCCACACCCTCTCTTTTCTCTGGCTCACAAAACGATGAATGCTGCAACTACCCCCGGACAAACAGTCTCGATAGAAATCTGTAGGCTAATATGCTGGGCATAGTTGACCTAGGTGCGATGTGAAAGACTCTTGATGGTTTAAAGTTTAAACGTTCTGATAAGGATTGCCATGCGTACAGACTATCAGAACACGACTTCTCTTGAGGGCTCTATATCTTACTATAAGTTGGGAAGCGATCTACATAAATGGCTTTATTTCGTATCATTCCATGAACATCCGTGCTCTATCAAACCTACTACAAGTGCGGTAATAATGAAGGTCTCCCTTTGCACTATTACATATAGCTACATATTATCATGTTATGGTTCTATTACACACGAGTTTTTAGCCCAATCAAATGAGCTTAACTTTTTAAATCCCTTATATTAATTTCGCGGCCGTCTCTGTCGTCATCTCGTGGGCGGGCGGAAAAACAAAAGTCAAAAATGACCCACTTCCCGTGATCCGATCGAGCTGAAATTTAACACACGGACCCGTCTTACATAACAATGCATCGTATCAAAATTTCAGATCCATCGAACGTATCGTAATTAAATTAATGCATTTTTAGTTTATCCTTTTATAACGTGTAATTCAAACTCACTGTTTGTTATTATTTTTTGTCCACGTGAAAGTTTGAGTTGACGCGTTGAGGCGACCCATCGAAGCACCGGCGTGCTTTTGTTTACATTTTACGTGTCACGCTGAGCTCGGTCAAGCGATCGAAGACCAGACTTTTCCCCTCTCCCCCACCCCCCCACCCCCCCCCACCCAGGGTTATGAAGCAATGTTGAGTTAAGACAGATTCAGTCAGTAAATGTTTGTAGCGTTTGAAAATATTCAATACTGTTAGTTATGTCTCATATATAAGGGATTTATAGTCAAAAACTTTGTTTTTACGGGTTTGTTTTATTGTGTGTTGTTGTTAACAAAGAGCACTGCACAGCAGTACTGCGCTCATAGTTTATAATTGTAGTATAGTTATTTTGTTTTAGTTATGTTTCGAGTTTTAAAAAATTAATAACAGTAATAATAAACTGTGTTTTAAAAGAGGCACGGGAAACCCATAGTTACGTTTTTGTACAGGTTAATATACCTGTGAAGCCAAAGGCATACAGCGGCGGAGTTATCTCTCAGTCGTAAATCAGTGTGTACTAGATTAGAAGTACACGTTGAAACGCCAGTATTTGTCATATCTCATTATTATTTGAAAGGCGACGATTGTGTTTCGCCAGCGGAAGACAAATTGGCATTTCACACAGTTTAGAACCATTATAAATCTGATTTAAAAACAAATTTTAATACCTCTAATATTGTTTCTAATATTATACATTTACTTAATACAAGTTTATAATTAAAACTTTGTACAATAAAACAACGGGTTACAAAATTTTTATGAATATTTGCTGTACACTTTATTTTCATTTAAACCATATGGAAACTCCATACTAGGTTACTTTCATGCATATTTACCTAATGCTGATTTGGCCATTATAACACTATGGTAATCTTATGGTTGTGCTTAAGGTAAATTTGACTCAATTCAGTGTTAAAAGTTTACTTATTTAATTCATAAAAACAATAGATTTGTATGTTTTGTTTATTAATTGTAAATTCCCCCTAACAGTCCCTCTAAAGATCATTTTTGCATGTAATTTCACATCCAGACCCACGTTCAGGCTAACTTATATGGAATGTACAGAGACCCAGAACTGTTTCCCCAACCCGAGGAATTCCTCCCAGAGCGATGGCTTAGAATGAACGGCCAACAGATGGACGCTACAATAAAGTCAACATCGCAACTTGTGTGGGGACATGGTGCAAGAATGTGTCTTGGTAAGCTTGATGGTTCATGGACTTTCAGTGTTAAGGGATAACGTAAATAAGTAAACTTTTATTCTAAATTTAGACTATAATGAAATATTTCTTTAAATTCTAAACTACCAATCATAGAAAAGGCATTAAATTAGGCATTTATACTTTCCAATTAATTACTTCCTTCCTAAATTCACTTTCATTTCTATTTTTTTTAAAAACTATGTTCAATAAGTCAACACTCTCCGGATAAACGTTCGTCCACTATGCAAAGTTTTGACTTGTTTCAGTTTACTAATATAACGAAACATGATGCATCTAGTTGGTAAAGTAAGTGCTTAAACAAAAGCTTGCCATTAACAGGCCACAAATGTGTGCATGTCTGTAATTTAACAGGCTACAATATTTTTAAAATCGTATAATTTTTGCTGAATACCTTTTTAAAAAAAGAGAGACAAAACCGAACCAGTTTATTACTTCAGTGTCAGAGCTTTCAAATATGTCTTAGTAAAATGAACTACTGATACTTAGCAGGGCCGTCTTAACGCATAGGCCCGTTGGGCATTTGCCCGGTGGCCCACGAGCATAGGGGCCCCATGGGAATATGTTTATTTATATATATATTATGTATATTTACTAGTGTATTACCTGTCAAAAATGACGGAAGCTTTCAAAATGTATATGTTTCAGTTTTTGTAATTGTCCCTTTTGCCTGAAAGCCGCATAGTAAATAATCAGAAAGTGTAGAGACCAATAGAGAAAAATTAAATCTTTTTTCCATATTGAACAATTTTATGCGGACGTTTAATAATAGCGTTTTTTCTGTTATTTTTTTTCAAGGCTATTTGTTAGCGGTGCACTTTCTAAAATCTAGCGTTACGAAAGGACAAAGCAGAGTATATATTTTGATTATATATACGAATATATGTGCTATGAGAAAACCTCCAAGTTTAGGCTTCGCGTTATATAAGTTTGCATGAATAATAATGATATAATCAGGATAATAGTAAATGCATAGTGAATTACACACAGCATAAGGTGATACTACAGCAAAGAAGTTTGAAATTCGAAGTATTAACATATTTTGCTGAGGAGTCAGCCGGACGTTAACTTGCGGCATTGAATAGTGCGCACCAATTATGAGTGCACCAATAATACAGCACAGTGCGTTAAAAATAAATTATGTGACTGTAGTGTGATCCACATCAAGCACATCTGTGATTTGAAGCAGTTTAAGCTTCATTGATGATTATGACTTGTCAGTTTATTCGCCCATTTGTCCATACATTACCAAAACATGTAAAAAATGAAATGTAATTTTATCTTATCTTATCTTATCTGTTTACAGACGCTCCTTCTATACAGAAGATTATTGCGTCCTACGCTTATCTATGGTTTGTGTTTAGTCCTGCATTTTTATTAGAGATTTAAATGTTGATAAAGTGTTGGTTTTCCTGGATTCTTCAGGCAACCCATTCCACGCCCGAATTCTGGACGGGATAAGGAAAACTTGTATGTGTTTGTTCTTGCATACGGAATAAGAAAGGTGTTTTTATCCTTATGTCTATCTGAGGGTTGTATTAAGTTATCTTTGTGTTGTATTTCTAAATTAGAATTAATTGCTTTATGTATGATTACTACTTTGCTCTTGGTTCTTCTATCCTCTAGTGTTTCAAGGTTTAATGATTTAACTAATGGTGTTACTCTTGTAAGTTTCGAATATTCTCCAGTAATGAATCTGGCAGCTCTTTTTTTAATTTGTTCTAGTTTATCAATGTTTTCTTTGGTAGATGGGTCCCATACAGAAGATGCATATTCTAGTGCAGGTCTCACCAAAGTGAGGTAGCATTTTAGTTTTATATCTCTATTACATTTGTTAAAGTTCCTTTTTATAAAGCCTAAGGTTTTGTTTGATTTTTTAATAACTTCATTGACATGGGGATTCCATGATAGTTTCTCATTTATTAAGACTCCTAAGTATTTTGCATCTTTAGTTTGGGTCAGTTCTTTTCCATGAATGTAATATTTTGAATTTATTTGTTTCTTTTTCTTTGTTACTCTTAACAGTTGACACTTTTCTGGATGGAAAGACATACTCCAGTTAGTTTCCCATTTTATCAATTCATCTAAGTCTTTTTGTAAAATTTTGCTATCTTGTTCTGATTTTATTGTTCTATAGATTATACAATCATCAGCAAATAGCCTAACTTTTGTACCTGTTGAGATGTTGTTGGGTAAATCATTTATATAAATTAAAAAGAGTAAGGGAACTAGCACAGTTCCTTGTGGAACTCCTGAGTTAACCTTTATTGGTGCAGATTTAGATCCATTAATTATTACAGTTTGCTCCCTGCCCAAAAGGAAGTCTTGGATCCAGTGATGTAAGGAACCTGAGATTCCAAAGTAGTTAAGTTTTTTAAGTAAACTAAGATGGTGAACTTTGTCAAATGCTTTTGAGAAGTCTAGTAATATTGTATCTATTTGATCATTTTTGTCCAAGCCTTTTGATAGTTCATCTATTAAACCTATTAATTGTGTTTCACATGATCTGTTTTTTCTAAAGCCGTTTGATGTGGGCATAGGGCATTATATTTGTCAAGGTGGTTAACTATTCTACTATATATTATGTGTTCTAGTAATTTACAGGTGATACTAGTAAGTGATACAGGCCTGTAATTACCAGGGTCTGATTTATCCCCTTTCTTAAAGAGTGGACTTACATTAGCTAATTTCCAATCCTGGGGCACTTGGCACGGGTTCAAAATAGCGACTGTCATAAACAGCGACCGTCATAATAGCGACTTCAAAATAGCGACTGTATCAAAACAGCGACCGTCATAATAGCGACTTCAAAATAGCGACTGTATCAAAAGAGCGACTGTCATAACAGCGACTTCACCACATAGCTATTCTTGTCCAACCGTTCACCTAACATAGTGGTTCCAATCTTTTTTGACATATAGACCCCTTTTCATTGTCTAAACTTACCCAAGGACCCCAAGTGAAAAAATTAAATACATGCATAGTAAAAAATAAAAACTCAAAAAAATAGCAACATTTTGATGAAGTATTTATTGAAATTAAAAATTGTGTTTAAAATAAAATTTAAAAAAATTAACTTATGCTACATATACACGCATTCATTCAAAAACAAACAACTGCTCAGTAAAACTTAAATTTGAATCATGGTTACCCGGGAAGCTTTTTTTAACAATATTGACAGCCCCCTTGTCAAAACGTCCTGTGGTCGAACTGTCCGGGGGTTACTTAATGACATGTTACGAAGGCTAGACTAAGTGACGGCAACGGACCCCGTGTTATTGAGATGGTAAATAAATGGATTGGGGCTGAAAGAATGTAGGTACCTTAAGAAAGGACTATCTGACCACATTGCCTGGGGTGGGGATGGAGTTGGATAGGTTTGGAAGGACTTGCTACCTCAGAAGAGTGTGCATTTAACACAATCATGAATTCGCCCTTAATGTTGATTGGTTTTCAGTGTGTATACTTTTTAGTGGTAAATCAAACGTTGAAAATAACTATTTCATGCCGTCTTTAATTTTCAATAGATAATAATATTAAACTATATTATTTTATTTATTTTTTTAATTTGAAAAAAAAATACAATTTTACGAGGTAAAAAAGAAAAGGGTCGAAACATCCGGGGATCAAAAAGTCCTGTAGTCGAACTTTTTCTAGCTTAAAAAAAGCAGCCACACGCCACCTCTGCCGCTACCACCGCAATCCCCCTAAAGTAATCGACTGCATCTATGTTTGTTAATCACTATCGAGCTTTCTGCAAAATATAGTTGACTGAAGTAATAGCAGTTATAATTTTATTTTTTTCACAAATTTTTTTTAAAACAAAATGTGTCCCGATAATGTGTTTACACTTTTTACAACACCAACATTTATTTATACACACCTCCAGTTGATTGTATTTAATTTTGTATTGTCCCTTCTGTACAAAAAACCTACATGGCTTATCATGTCTTACTATTTTTTATTTTATAAACTCCATTGTAGGCTAGGCACCGTAAGTTTTTCAAACATTAATACAAGCAAAAGAAGAAAGTCGCTATTTTGATGCAGTCGCTATTATGATGCAGTCGCTATTATGACGGTCGCTGTTTTGACGGTCGCTGTTTTGATACAGTCGCTATTTTGAAGTCGCTATTATGACGGTCGCTGTTTTGACAGTCGCTGTTCTGCCCGGATGCAGGGGCACTTTACCCTGGTTTAGAGAGGCTTGAAAGAGAACTACAAGGATTGGGGACAGTTCATTGCTTAGTTCTTTTAATAATCTTGCAGGCAAATCATCTGGGCCAGTAGCTTTGTTTATTTTAAAGTTTTTTAGGAGTGAATGTATACCTATCTCATCTACAGTTATGTTACCTATTTCCTCCATTTTATTTAAATTTATTAAAACTTCCTTGTCGCCTGAGGCAGAAAAAGATGATGCAAAATATGTGTTAAGGATATTAGCTTTAGTTTCATTTTCATTATAGGTTTTATTATTTGAGCCTTTTAGTGTGGCTATTCCTGAAGGTTCCATTTTTTTAGATTTGATAAAGGACCATAAGTTTTTATTGTTATCTTTGGTAATTACATTGTTTATATATTCATTTTGGAGGTTTCGACTAAGTTTTTGTGTCAAGTGTTTAATCTTTAAGTATTTTTTGTGTATCCTATATGAATTGGTAGCTTTATATTTCTTAAATAAGTTCTCTTTTAGTTTGCATAGCTTTTTCAATCTAGAATTGAACCAGCATTTGTTAATTTTATTTGATGTTAGTTTTGTTGGAACATTCTCATCCATTATAGTTTTTAGATTTGTTTTTATATCTTTCCAAATTTCCTCTACTGGGCTATTTGTGTTAAATTTACTTAGGAAAGTTTGTTGGAAGTTAGCCGCTGATTTGTGTAGTTTTATTGAATTACATTTATTCCAAAGATAGATTATTCTTCTAGGTATCTTATTAATTTTAGTTTTTACACATGTTAATAACAAAGAACTATTCATTTTGCATGAAACGTAGTAAGCAATGTTTGTCACAGGATAACAGAAAAAATTAAATTATCAACTGATAATCATATTTAAAATTTAATAAAAACGTGTTAGTAATTCAGATAAACGTTTTTATTATTGTCAAGTCAGCACCTTTTCAAGATCTATTATGACTCGTCAGTTTATGCGCCTATTTGTCCATACATTATTACCTTTATATTATCAAAAACATGTAAATAATTTTTTTTAACTATTTACAAATATGAATAACAACGAACTATTTATTTTGCATGAAACCTTTGAAGTAAAGTTAATCACTGCTTAAAAGAAAATATTACAGTATTAACAGGTAATCGTATATAAAATTTAATATACACGTTTTATGAATTGTAATAAACGTTTTCATTATTGTCAAGTCAGCACCCCTTCCAGTTCTATATTAAAAGCAAAGATTTTTTTATTCCATATTAGTCTAAGACGCATTAAAATATTACATGTAAATAACAATTTAAAAAAGTATTGTGGGGAGGAGTCCGATTTTTAAATATGTTATTTCTTTAAACATACAAATATGCAATCTCAAAGTATTTAAAAGAAAAACAAACGCTAAACTGAAGCATAAGATGGCAAATTTCATTTGCAGTAATAAATTATGGCTTTGTAGTTCAAAACGCATCGAAACTTGACAACCAAACGACAACTCATTGTAAATTTCATAAACCGAAAAACGAATGTTATATTTTAATATAGAAAATTAAATTTATAATTACGTACGTAGTATTGACATGGACACATACACAAAAACGGTCATTTAATACAAAATAATAATAATAATATTAATCACATCAAAAAAAACATAGCTCTTTTTACTTCGGTCCCTTCACACATTAATAAAAGCTCAAATACTGTAATGACGTCACGTCACAATATTTTATGGCGAGAAAAAACATTTTGTTAATCTCGAAAGCAACATTTTTACTTCTATATATTTTTTTTTATCGGGAGTTACCTCGCATAGCGTCACGGACAGACACTACAGACGTGACAGAGATTGCAAATTATGTATATTGATTTTTTATTCCTGCGGGGGGGGGGCACTCTTTCTCTGCCCATAGGCCCAACACTATTTCTTTGCCCGGGGGCCCGAAATGGTGTAAAGACGGCTCTGACTAATAGTGCTCTGCTTAAAGACATCTTCTGATTTCAGGTAAAATCTGATTTTTTAAAGTTTGGAGCTGTGGTCTCTAGGGAAATGGTTATCGATAGTGACTATAATAGAAAAATGGTGGTCGATAGTGACTATAATAGAATCCTATTCAAGAGAAAATTGAAGCATTGTTCTTCACCCAGGGGCGGATTAAGACTGCTAAGGGCCCCTGGCTGCAATTCAAACTGGGGCCGGTCCAGCTAGCGTCCATTTAAATAAAATGATTGCAAGCAGCTAATATAAGACTGTAACTTGCAAGGTAGAATGTAATAAGACAAAATATAAATAGAAGTCAATTTAATTAATATTAAGTTGCATGAATATTAATTTCATTGAAATGTTTGATATTATTTTTTCAAACCTACAACTTTCATTTGCAAATTTTTCTCATGGCGGGTTATCAATAAAGTCAGTAAAGCTAAGTTAGCTTTTAAGTTCCTTTTCAATGCTTATTAGAGAGAGAGCAGACTCAGTCTTTGTTGTCCCATGCAACTTCTAAATTCATTTTAAAATTCTTTTCAACTTTGAAAACGATTGGTCTTCGCTGCAGATTGATGTCATCATTGAGAGGTAGATGCGAAGTGTGTAGATGCAAATGTGTACATTTGGAAAGGATTGTAAAATTTAGCTCATTCAAAAACAGCAATATTTGTATCTCTGTGCATGTGTTTTGAGTTTTGCATTATGCTACTTCCTGTTCCTGACATTGAGCCTGGGGCTGGACAAAAACTTTCTTGATGACTTCTGAAAATTGGACTACTTCTGAAGAAAAACAGTCTTCAAAATAATTTGAACATTCTTCCATTAACGTGGCTGCTGCCCATCAGATGGCATTATTGCTGAGCTCAGTTAGATTTGTTAGAAAGCTAAATTTCTCATGGATGTCTCTATATGTGTCTAACCAATGTTGGAGAGCTGAAGAGAGTTTGTCAATGATTATCAGAAATACCTCAACGTCGAATTTTTGTCTCGGGGAAAATACGGTGTGGGGTGATAGCCCTTTGTCAAACTGACACTTTCTCTTTTTTGGTCGTATTGAAGATTTTTTATTACCACGTTTTTAATTACTCGCTTTCGTTCGTGTGGCATTGTTTGTTGGTTTGTCCAAGATTTTTTCAAATCTGCCAACTTAACTCCCTCCACAGTGGGATTGGGGAAGTAAGATATTTCTTTTCAAAAAGAGTCACAGCATGCAGCAAAGGGACGCAAATTAGTTACCACTTACCACTCCTTTTTCTTGTCTTTGTCACTTTTTGTACTTGCAAGGGTCGCTTAATCCCTCGTGGAATGAACTAAGATAAGATTTTACGTCCATTTACGTGGCTCTACTGAACACGTGTTCTGAAATGTCACTCCAAAATAATAACCCAAACGCCTTGGAAAATTCGACTGAGAGAGGTTGAAAGCCAAAAATCTTGGAGTTAAGGAGATCTAAAATACATTAGTCTTATGGAATTTGGCCGGGACCTAACAATTAATTCGATATAAGGAGGCTTTCGACTTAGAGAAGTTCAACTTAGCGAGGTCCGACTGTATTTCACTTTTATCCTTGATAACAAAAAAGTGAATAATTAATTTTATTTAAATATATTTCATTTAAACCATTATAATATTTTTTATTATGTTTGTGGCCTTTGTGGGACTTCTTATCATACGAATGTAAATATGATTTTGCAGTCTTTCTTTTTAAAAGAAAACTCTTACTATCCCCATCCCACAGTCGAGGGAGTAAATTGAGGGAGGGGAGCGAAAGTGTCTCCTCTCACGGGCTTGTGTCGGTATGTCAAAGCAAGTTGGCTCCTTTCAAATGAAACATCACCGCCCCATTTTCTTGTCAAGCCTTCTAGAACGCTATGGCTGCCCCCCCCCCGCACTTTTTTCTCAATATCAACATTTTCCTTGATTAATCTGCGCCTATTACACCAGTTTCCTTGACTCGAAAACTCCGTAACTCGATTCCCCCCCCCTCTCCTTTGAGTTCGACTTAGAAAGGTCCGACTGTATTAGCAACACGCCAATACGCCAGCTAACTGAAGTGCTGAGTTGTCTTGAACCACTTCTGATGGTCCTAGAGATCTGAAAATGTTACCACAGATAGATCTTGGATGACAATGCATTGTATTAAAATTTCAGATCGATCGAATGTACCGTTATTAAATTATTGAACTTTTTAGTTTATCTATAGTCTATATATAAGCATCTGTACCGTCGGCTTTTGTTGACATCCGTGAGTTCCCCCCGTGACCACATCACAATGTTTTTAAAATGTTGGGCGGGCGCTTGTGAGGTGTTTGGTAAAATAAATAGAGGTAAAGAAATATTGTTAAAAACCAAGTTTTTATTAGTGGACTCTAAAAAGAATAAAATAAATAAAGGTAAAAAAATGATTTTTAAAAACCACGTTTTTACAAGAAGAAAATAATTTAAAACTTGTAAGTTTGATTTAATATGACTAAAAACGTGGGGCGGGTGTTTGGTATAAAAATTAAAGATTTCTAATTTAGAAGGCAAAAGATAGATCTATAAGTGAGAGTATGAGTGAGCTGCATATGTTAAACCTCATAAGCGCCCGCCCCACGTTTTTAGTCATATGGAATGAAAGTACTTATACTTACAAGTTTTAAATTATTTTCTTCTTTTTAGTCCGCTTGTAAAAATGTGGTTTTTAAAAATCATTTTTTTACCTTTATGTTACTCTTTTTCCACGGACTTTTCCATTTTATTCACAGGAATCAAATTCAGAACGCTGTTTTGTTTTTTGTTATAACAAATATTGCTGACTCAAAGATAGTTCCTGCTCTTGAAGGGATGCATTCTTTTTCTGAAATCTTTCTAAAATTGTGTCCCAAATTTCAAGTTAAATAGTGGCTTCCAGTTCAAGTTCCCACCGCAATCCGTCTGCTTCAAGTCGACTGTCAAGCGGCTGATTTTCGTCAGTAATGTTGCCAATTCTTCCAGTGCTGCAATATTCTCACGGTATGATTTATTAACAGATCTTAAAGCATCGTGTTGGTCTAACCATCGTGTGTCAGACCAGGCTTTGTCAACAGGTAACCCTTTCATGTGCTTTTGAAGTACCAGCAAACATGAGTAGATGCAACAAGCCAGGTATAAAGATTTTGCAGAAGGCAAAAAAATCTGGCTGCAGCAGGACAACCTTCTGCTGCACTTTTCCCAACCAAATAAATGAGATGAGCTGTGCACGGAACATAATGAATAACACTGAACTTCTCAAGAAGGATAGCCTAGACTCTGTTTTAGTTCCTACTCATATTTGCAGCGTTGTCGTGTGACTATCCACGGCAATCTTGAATTTGAATGATTGAATGTCATTTTCAACCAAAAAATTCATTTTGTCATCTGATCCAGTATAGGAATACATTGGTATAAACTTAATGCATCACTAAACAGGGCCAGATTGTGCAACATATCGAATGATCAATGTTCAGTGGTCCACATGCATAATATATGGCATGGAGTATACAGATATCGAGAAGTACTTTGCAGATTTTAATTCAGCAACAATAATAGACAGTACATTTTGACCTATCTGTTCAATCAAATCTTCACAGTTAATTGAGGAAATATAAGACATGTTTTCACGTCCTTTATTTCCATGTTGGCAGATATGTTCAGCAAGAATTTAGTTAAACTGACTCAGTACATCCAGTATTCCAAGGTAGTTACCATTGCTTGGTGAGCCTAACAGTTCATTCTTGTCTCAAAATGCAAGGTCACAAATACAAAGAAATTGTATAACGCTTACTATCTTTATAAGAACTTTTTTCCAATATTGTATTTCACTTTCAAATTGCTTGGAAATATTATAGTCGATTTGAATGGATGATTTACGACCACTTAGTGCTTCCATGGCATCAAGATGTTGCATAGAATTTTCATGACTCAAAAGCATTTCATAAGCATGTTTCCAATCATTGAAGCCAATTGTAAGCTCAGGGCCGGATTTAGAATTGATGGGGCCCTAAGCTATTTGAGCTTTTAAAGTCCGAATAGTCTATGTCAGTGCAAATTTTAATAAAAAATTCCAGGGGGCCCCCAATCGAGCTTGCTAACTGTCTGTGACATCAATTTGCATAAAGAACAATAAACAAATCAAGCCACTAGTTTTTGAATATCATAACCAATTTCTGTCAAACCACTCTCCTGTTCATGTGTTAACAATGTTAAAGTACAATAAAGGCGTTGCGCCTCCTTTTCCTCCTGTATACATGATTCTTTACAGCCGTCATCTTAATGTCTTATGTTGCATTATAGTTTTAGATATTATTACAAAAAAATAACGATTTCAGGAATTTCACACTCTTCGACGTTTTCTCTAGATAAATATATGATATTTTATTAATATATATATTTTGATATTTCAGGGATTTATGCAAATATTTGCCAACCTTTATTAAACAATATAATAAGTTTGGGGGCCCTTAAATCATCAGGGGCCCCTGGCTTTAGCCCGTTCAGCCCCCCCCCCTTAATCCGCCATAGTCTTCACCTTCGAGATCTTCACTGTTATCTTTTGATTCAATATAGAACTGCTACGATTTGCTCGTTGCCTGAAGTTTCTAGTCCAAAGACTTCTTTTTTGTTTTCATTCTTACCATGTTCACAGAAAATTTACAAATGTTTGTATATACTCCTACTAAATCCAATGTCTTCAGAGGCATTGTCGGAAGATTTACATGAGGAAAGTCGGCTTTATTTTATTTAAAAGAAGGGCTTCATTTTCGTCCAAGTTTAATGCTTGTTTGCGGCTGGGGCGGCGAAAATCTCTCCCCACCCCATGTGGCACTAACATTAGCTTCTCCATCACAAGACTTACGAGCAATGTAGGCGAAGAACATGAAAATAATTTGTCTTTTTGAGATAGGCTATAATTGTTACACTTTTATGCAGTACACCTCATTAACAAAAAAGATGTTAAAAAACAATTTTCCTATTTTAAAAATGTACACTTAAATACATAATATAGTTTGTTCTGATTGTATACTTTGTAATGTAGCTTTCAACCAAATCTCTTTTTTTATGTTATTGTCTCATCTTCTTAATCTAGCTTTAACCTTAATCATCATTATTATTATTAGCAAAACACATTAACAAAAGAGACAACTTTCTTGTGATTGTCTAATTAGAATATTTCTACTAAATACTTGAAAAAATTAATGTGTGCGCGTCACCCCAATCTTTTTACAGGTCGTCGGATAGCTGAACAAGAAATGCATATCACATTATCAAAGGTAATTCAAAGAAAGTTTGAATATTTAGCTTGGGAAAAAAGCCGTTTTGTTAGGTTTCAACGACAACAATATATATGTAATATGTATATATATATATATATATCTTAGGGCAATTTATTTTTAAATTTTTTACTTTAAAAAATTACTACCCTCGTGGCCAAAACAATTTAAATAGTTGTTTTTTTTTAAATCGCAGATTCTAATATTTAACACAAAAAGCTTTCTATAGAATTTCCACACCCCAAACCACGTGTATCATGAATGTCACGCATCTTTTAAACCATTTCAGAATTAAATTCAATATAAAGAGTATGACATAAAATTATTTGTAATTGAACCTAAATAAAAACGGATAAAATAAGAAAAATGCGGGGAAAAAAACTTGTAGATTTAGATTTTCCACTTGTATTATCTATCTTTATCTACAGATTATTCAAAACTTCACCCTGAGTTACAACCACGATGATGTGGAGCCAATCCTTAACACCATGTTGACCCCTGACCGTCCAGTCAGAATACAGTTCACACCAAGACAATGAAGCTGTTGGTTCTCAAAAACAGAAACTGTTTGAGGAAATATTTTTCTAGCAAATCCCTAAAACTTTTGGCGATATATGTTTTAGGGAGTGTGTGGATAAAAACCGTTGAATGATACTGTCTGATAAAATAAAACAAAGTTCCTAAGCTAGAAATTTTGTTCTCTGAATTCATTGGGGGCCGTCCATAAATGACGTCACGCGCCTAGGAAAAAAAAAGGGGGGGGGGTCACGAGCTTGGGACGAGGGGGTGATGTTTAAGAAATGTGACGTCACATCAAAACTCGCAACTTTAATTAAAAGTTGCACTTAAATATTTGATTGCGTTCAATTTTTTTAATGTCCTTTTTAATGAAGTTTCATCTTTGCGATTCTTTCATTTGTTAGAAAAAATAATTTAATTTCTCTTATTTTATTTATGACAATAATTACGTAGTCTGACAGTGACAGTCATACAATGTGAATATAAAAAAGGCATAAGAGAGGAACAATACTAATTTGCAGTTTAATAGTTAATAAATAACACCAAATAAATTGGTGGATAAAACGGGATATTGTTGCGTTAATAAAGAATACATCAAAACTTGAAGTAACGTGTATTATAAATAAAAACAATAGTGTCAATGTATCATACTCATTATCTCATACATAGCGATAGAAACTCATTATTAAAAGTGAATTTAAGTAACACAGCTCAGCACTTCAGTTAGCTGGCGTATTGGCGTGTTGCTAATACAGTCGGACCTTTATAAGTCGAACTCAAAGGGGAGGGGGGGGGAATCGAGTTACGGAGTTTTCGAGTTAAGGAAACTGGTGTAGTAGGCGCAGATTAATCAAGGACAATGTTGATATTGAGAAAAAAGTGCGGGGGCAGCCATAGCGGTCTAGAAGGCTTGACAAGAAAATGGGACGGTGATGTTTCATTTGAAAGGAGCCAACTTGCTTTGACATACCGACACAAGCCCGTGAGAGGAGACACTTTCGCTCCCCTCCCCCAATTTACTCCCTCGACAGTGGGATGGGGATAGTAAGAGTTTTCTTTTAAAAAGAAAGACTGTAAAATCATATTTACATTCGTATGATAAGAAGTCCCACAAAGGCCACAAACATAATAAAAAATATTATAATGGTTTAAATGAAATATATTTAAATAAAATTAATTATTCACTTTTTTGTTATCAAGGTGAAATACAGTCCGACCTCGCTAAGTCGAACTTCTCTATGTCGAAAGCCTCCTTATATCGAATTAATTGTTAGGTCCCGGCAAAATTCCATAAGACTAATGTATTTTAGATCTCCTTAACTCCAAGATTTTTGGCTTTCAACCTCTCTCAGTCGAATTTTCCAAGGCGTTTGGGTTATTATTTTGGAGTGACATTTCAGAACACGTGTTCAGTAGAGCCACGTAAATGGATGTAAAATCTTATCTTAGTGCATTCCACGAGGGATTAAGCGACCCTTGCAAGTACAAAAAGTGACAAAGACAAGAAAAAGGAGTGGTAAGTGGTAACTAATTTGCGTCCCTTTGCTGCATGCTGTGACTCTTTTTGAAAAGAAATATCTTACTCCCCCAATCCCACTGTGGAGGGAGTTAAGTAGGGGAGGAGAGGGAAGGTATGTCCTGTCATGGGCTTGTGTCGGCATGTCAAAGCAAGTTGGCTTCCTTTCATATGAGACATAGACACCGCCTCTCTTTCCTGACAAGCCTTCTAGCCGGTATGGTTGTTCCTGCACCCTCTCAATATCTACATTGTCCTATTACGCAATCTCCCTAACTCAAAAACTCAGTCGATTTTTTTCTGGGTACTTTTGAGTTCGACTTAGAGAGGTCCCACTGTATTTATTTAAATACAAATTTAAAAAATTAGAGATTTAGTGGTGCCCTTTTGAGCTGGCACCCTTGGCAACTGCCCCGATGCCAACCCGTTGCTACGCCACTGGTCAAAGCTTTTGGACGTAATATTGGAGGAGGGGGGGGGTCTAAGTTTTTGTAGCGAACGGGGAGAGTGGGTTACAAATCAGCCAAAATCACGTGACGTCATTTATGGACGGCCCCTTGCAACATAGATTTGATACATTTCAACAGGCATATACTCACAAAGATTGACCCAAATTCATTGCAAACATTTAACAGAATTTATACAAAATTTTATTAACAATAAGTAAAATTTCATATTACTTATAATTTGATGCTTAAAACAGAAACATAAAAAAAATTCAATGAAAGCCTCCCATTTTTGAGGCCCCTATACTATTAACTCGTGCAGGATTCCAGATCTGAATATGTCGTCAACGCGTCAACGATTCAACGCTTCCGAATCTGTCATCAACTTTTTCAAAACGCTCGTAAACACGTTTTCTGACTTGCTAGAGAGCTGAAATTTTCACAGTAGGTTTGGCTTGTGGGGAGGATAAAGCTATTAAATTTTCAGATCGATCGAATGTACCGTAATTAAATTAGGGCTGCGGAAATTATCGATTAATTTATCAATTAATCGTTAAAAATTTTATCGATTAAATATCGATTAAAATAATTTTAATCGAGAAAAATTCGATTAAAATTTATGAAAATATTTATATTATTTTTAAAAAATTTTAGTAACAAATAATTAATTATTAATAATTAATAATAATTTTTTTTTACGTACAAACATCTCACGCGTAATATTACAATTTATTTTATTAATTTATGTGGACAGGCATAAACTAAAACAAAATTGTGGACAGACAGGAACAAAAGCAAGTTAATAAAAACGTGGTAACAATGGCTCGCAAACAGGTGAAATAACTCAATAAAAAAAATTTAAAGTCAATTACCTGTTTTTGTTACTTCCCTTGAAATGTTCAGTTTAATGACGTCATAAATTTAAATCTCTAATAAAAATGCAGGACTAAACACAAACCATAGATAAGCGTAGGACGCAATAATCTTCTGTATAGAAGGAGCGTCTGTAAACAGATAAGATAAGATAAGATAAATTTCTATTTTTGGCTTTAATCGAAATTATCGATTAATTAATCGATAATTTTTCAAAAGTTAACAATTAATTTTAAATTAATCGATAACAGCCCTGAATTAAATTAATGCATTTTTAGTTTATCTCTATATGTAGCGGCCAGCTTTTGTTGACATTTGACGCGTCTCGCTGAGTTAAGTTCAACCATCCATAACCAAAACTTTTCCCTGCTCCTCCGTTTTACAACAAAGGGTATTTAAGGCAATCTCAGTCTGTAAATGTTTGTCACGTTTAAGCATGATAAATACTTTTTAAATCCCTTATATTAACTTCACCGCCGTCTCTCTCTGTCTTGGGCACCGCGGAAAATTAGAAGTCAAAATTGACCCACTTTCCGTCATGCCATCGAGCTGAAAATTGGCACACGGACCCGTGTAACTTAACAATTCATCGTATCAAAAATTCAGATCGATCAAACGTACAGTTATTAAATTAATGCATTTTTAGTAAATCTATATAAACTATATGTAGAGGTCGCTATCGTTTACATTTTACGGGTCACTTGACTTCACCCCAGCCATGGGTGAACACATCTCGTGTTTTAACCAGGTGTACCGGCGTGCTTTTGTTTACATTTTGCGTGTCACGCTGAGCTCGGTCCAGCGATCGGTGACAAGACCTTTCCCCTCACAGCCCCGGGTTAAAAGCAAAGGGGAGTTAAGACAGATTCAGTCTGTAAATATTTGTCGCGTTTGAACATAATCAATACTTTTAGTTATGTCTCATATATAAGGGATTTATAGTCAAAAACTTTGTTTTTACGGGGTTGTTTAAAGAGTTTAAATTTTCATGAATGAAATTAAGTTTTACAAATCTGTTGTTAACGCGTAAAAGTAGAAAATAAAATGAGCAAAAAAACTTTTTAAAAAAGATGAGGCCCAGCTGCAGTGTAGAATCGCGCATGAAAAAGCAGAAAATAATTGTTTAGTCACAAACTAAGTAGTCACACAGGGGGACTCAGAACTTTTGTGTTAGTTGATCAAATTTTATATTTCACATTAAATCCCACAATCGATCACAATAAATATCATAAAACTTACAGTTTTTAATTGGTAATAAATTTTAAAATGCTGACTATTATTATGATATACATATATTTTACTTCTGCTGTGGAAGTCAACATGCTTCCTTTTAAAAGAATTATAGTATCTGCAGTATAGATAGCTCGTTTACTACTGCAAAGGAACAAAATGTAAACAATTGTCAATCCTAGTTAAGAACAGTTGTAACTTTCCCATTATTTCTAACTATTACTTTAAATAAGTGTATGATATTACATTAATATATATAGGCCTTGGTTTATTTTTGAGCAAAGAGAATCCCAAAGTAAAGATGACAATTTATTAGCTGTTAATAAATAATTATTGTAGTATAAATATTTTTAAAGTATCCTAACATGTAGTGGCTTACGTCCCTTCGAGTGACACTTTTCTCTCCCTAAAACAAGGGTCGGGAAACTTTTTGTCTGAACTTTGTTTTTACGGGGTTGTTTAAAGAGTTTAAATTTTCATGAATGAAATTAAGTTTTACAAATCTTTTGTTAACGCGTAAAAGTAGAAAATAAAATGAACAAAAAAACATTTTTTAAAAGATGAGGCCCAGCTGCAGTCACCACATATTTGGAAAATTATTTCTGTGAGAGCCATATATTATATTTAAAACTAAAAATTCAAGTAAATGTTTGAATTTTGTGTAATTTCAACACTAAATGTACAATAATTATTTTTCTGAATTCTTTTTAATAACATTTTTATGCTGTTGCTAATAATCAATAATGAGTTTTTCTTACCATTAATAAGAATTATGGTGCTGCATGATACATGGTGAGGTTAAGCTTCATGCAGGCATTGCGACTACAACCGTAAAAGATGATCGCTGGTTGGTCTTAATGTTCTTTCGATGTGAGAAAGACTGTTCACATGCATACGTAGAGCCAAACATTGTCAGTACAGCAATACTCACACCCTGCAGTCATGGGCGTCACTAGGGATTTTTCCAGGGGGGGGGCAAAAAACAAGTTTTTTTTTAATTTAACTGACAATGCCATGCAGGTTAAATTTTCAATTAAATTCAAGTTAAATATAACTTAAAGGCCGAAATAGCCTTAGAAATTAATAAGACTTACACATTAGCGCTGTAATAGCTAAAATACAACATATATTAACGCATTTAATAAATTAAAAACGTAAGTTCTCACGAGAAAACTAAATTTTGCTGTAAAACAATATACATGTAGAAACTGCAGGATTACCAAAGATGGATATCAGAAAAAAAAATTACAGGCTAAAAAAAAACAGAAAAAAAACATGAAAAGTTGAGCAATCGCGGGATTCCGAAATGCCGTTATTAGAAGATTTTGACTTATCATTGGCATTGAGGACAACAGTACAAGTTCAACAGCCAGACACAACTGAAACAACTGTTTCTAATTTGATTGTCACTGACAATTATTCATTTCCTAAATTAGATATTGGAAGGTATGTCTGGACACACTACCTTTCAAATGAGTTGAAATTGCAGCTGATTCGTGATTGTTGGACCCCTGATAAAAAGTATGAAAAAATTCCTAGCGACGCCCATGGTGACAGTCATACAGCGTGAATATAAAAAATGCATTAGACAGGAACAATACTAATTTTCAGCTTATTATTTCATAAATAATATCAAATAAATTGGTGGATAAAACTTGATATTGTTGCGTTAATAAAGATACAGTAAAACTTGAAGTATCATGTATTATAAATAAAAACAATAGTGTCAATGTGTCACACTCATTATCTCATACATAACGATAGAAACTAGCAATTAAAGGTATTTTTAAGAAACACTTTACCGCTCCACTCCATTGTCCTATATCAAAGGTTCAAAGCTAAACTTTTCATGCTTTAATGTTTGCAAAATTAGTGATTATTACATCGAAGTTTATTTGACTGGTAAGTTCACTTTCGATGGAAAGAAGAGCTAGCGATGATGTGCGTTGTTGACCTGAAGTGGATCTCAAGTAATTTTTGATAATTTTTAGTTTGCTGAAACTCCTTTCAACCTCTCTTAGTCGAATTTTCCAAGGCGTTTGGGTTATTATTCTGGAGTGACATTTCAGAACACGTGTTCCGCAGAGCCACGTAAATGGAAGTAACTTCTTATCTTAGTGCATTCCACGAGGCATTAAGCGACCCTAGCAATTACAAAAAATAACAAGGACAAGAAAAAGGAGAGGTAACTAATTCGCGTACCTTTGCTGCATGCTGTGACTCTTTTTACAAAGAAAAATCTTTCTCCCCCATCCCACTGTGGAGGGAGTAAAGTGGGGGAGGGGAGGGAATGTGTCTTCTCTCACGGGCTTGTGTCGGTATGTCAAGCAAGTCGGCTCCTTTCATATGAAGCATCAGACACCGCCTCTCTTTCCTGTCAAGCCTACTAGCCGGTATCGTTGTTCCCCCACCCCCTCTCAATATTAACATTGTCCTTGATTAATCGGCGCCTATTACGCCATTTTCCCTAACTCAAAAACTACGTGTCGATTTTTTTTTCGGGTCCTTTTGAGTTCGACTTAGAGAGGTCCGTCTGTATTAAAATGTATTTAAATACAAATTTAAAAATTAGAGATTTAGTAGTGCCCTTTTGAACTGGTGCCCTTGGCAACTGCCCCGATGCCAACCCGTTGTTACACCGCTGCTCTTGATAGCAATTCTTGACATGCTTTCTTCCTGATGTCTCCCGCAGGATGTTTCAATGCAAAAGTAGAATGGCGTGTCTCGAAGTGTCGCTTTACATTTGACCGTTTCATAGACGTAATTTTTTCACTGCATATTAAACACACTGCAGAACCCATTCTCTCCATAAAGCCAAATTCCTCTGTCCATTCCTGCTGAAAAGTACGATACTCATCGTCTTTCTTTCTTTTAGCCATCTTGTTAAAAAAGTTTCTAAAATTATATAGCTTAGAACGAGATTGAGACGAAAGTTTACTTTCTGATCCGACGAAAATCTGTTGTGCGGACACCTTTATACATGCACACATCGTCCGCTATTTTCGAAAGCAATATACACCAACCCAACTTGAGCAATGTATTTTTGCCACTTTTCCACAGAAATCACTGCGATCACTTTGATCCCGAATTCCAAATCATTCTTCCTTAAATAGCAATCTCTCTCCTAAGGTTACTAACCCCTAACCTTGATTATTTCATGTATTCTATCACGTATGGCTCTCCTCATTGCTATTCGAATAGAATGTTTTACATCACGTAAGTCCTGTTCAAAATCTTCCTTGAAAAAAATCATGCAAGAAACACTTAGTGATCACCACATGTCCATCTCTATAGGCGGAAGACCCTATGCAACCTAAGATTTGCTGATGACATAGATCGTTTGGCTGGGAGCAGTAAAGAACTACAGGAGCTCATTGACAAACTTGCAGACAGATCAGGTGCATAAGGGATGGAAATCAGCTCAGAGAAAAGCAAGATATTGGTTAATACCTCAGCTGCCAGTATGGCAAACATCGTAATGAACCAACAAAAGCTGGAGGAGGTACATAACTTTAAATATCTATTAGCCATTATATCTAGATATGGTACCTGTGAAGCTGAAATTCGAGCTAGAATTGGGTCGGCAATGGCAACAATGATAAAGTTAAACAAAATGTGGAACAGCAAAAACATAAGCCTACCAACAAAGCTCAGGCTTTACAGAGCTCTCGTTAAAGCCATTGTCATGTATGGATGTGAGACCTGGACACTAATGGCCATGGCGTCGCTAGGAAATTTTCCAGAAGAAACCACGTTTTTTTAAATTTAACTGACAATGCCATAAAGGGTCAATTTTCAATTAAATTCAAGTTAAGTATAACATAAGGGCCGAAAAAAGCCTTAGAAATTAATAAGACTTACAAATTAGCGCTGTAATAGCTAAAATACAACATATATTAAGTGCATTTAATAAATTAAAAACGTAAGTTCTCACGAGAAAATTAAATTTTGCTGTGAAATAAAATACGTGTTGAAAATGCAGGATTACCAAAGATAGATATAATTTTTTTACAGGGTCAAAAAAAAACACACACGAAAAGTAGAGCAATCGCGGGATTCCGAAATGACGTTATTAGAAGATTTTGAGGCGTCTGCAGCTTCTAACTTATCATTGGCATTGAGGACAACAGTACAAGTTCAACAGCCAGACACAACTGAAGCAACTGTTTCTAATTTGATTGTCGCTGACACTTATTCATTTCCTAAATTGGATATTGGAAGGTATGTCTGGACACACGACCTTTCAAATGAGTTGAAATTGCAGCTGATTCGTGATTGTATGACCCCTGATAAAAAGTATGTTTTTAGAGCTGACAGTGAGGGAAACAGAGTTTTAGTTTTTAGATATGCATGGTTATCAGACTATTCACCGTGGCTTGTATACTCGCAAATGTTAAAAGGTGCCTTTTGCAAATATTTCGTGTTGTTTCTGCAAAAAGTAATTCGACGAGTTCAGTGGTCATTTGTTATCAAAACATGCACAAAATAAAAAAGATTTGAACGAAGATGCATGTAGCCACAGGCAAAGCACGTGAAACAAAGGCTCTCATTAACATCCAAGCTATCTTGTTGCATTATTGGTAGCCAAAGCAGTTTCTATAGATGAGCAGTTGGACTAATCTTTTAGAAGAAAAATTCAAGAAAATGGCAAGAAACTGGGTCCTATCATTTCTACCATCCTAATTTGTGGCATGCATGATTTAGCACTTCGTGGAAAAGAATCAAATTCTGGTAGAGTTTCGTGTTGAATCTGGAGATGAAGTTCTCGGGAATCATTTGTCAATTGGTTCTTGTAGTGCTAAGGACAACGGGCCGGCCTTAGAGTGCGCGGGACCCAAGGCAGTAAACTATGAGCGGGGCCCCAGGCACAAGGCAGCAGACGAGGAGTGAGACTCGTGCAAAAAGTTGCAATTCTACAGATATTAAAAGAATGGGGGGGGGGTGGAGTACTCAAGTCCGAGGGGCCCCGTCCCGCTTTGCCGCCCGGAAAATCTGGTCACCTCATTTTGTGCTACTCTCGAATTGCGATGTCAAGAATTTAATGCATTCAATAAAGTTAATGAATACTATTATATCTAGAAGGGTCAGGGGCGTTAGACCCAAAACCAATCGAACAATTATATCAAGCTTAAAACGTTTATAATTTTATCATATAGATCCGCCTCAAAAAAAAATTAAAAAAAATTGATATTGCGATTCGTTTTGACTTACAATATCTACACATAATCCTATTGATATCATTTTTAGACACTTATCATGCTTGTAAAACTCACTGGCTAACAACGCTCCCCCAAATCCCCGCTCGAGTCATGTGGGCAGGACCTTGAGTCTGGGGGGGGGGCGGGACGCGCACATAAGCTAGTATTTTGGGGTAACGGGCAAAAAAGTTTGGCGACTCCTACCGTAAGAAAACCAAACGGAGCTGCGGCTACATCACAAATGCTTTGCTGTCAACATCAAACGACGCTTTTATACGTTCTCTTATGAATTATCAAACTTAAGGATTATAATTAGCTTTAATTTTCATTTCTTGATAACTTACGCCAACCGGCGTTTGATCGCCTACAGATATTGTATTTCTTTGGCACTTTGAGAAGTACTGAAAGGTTTTTTTAAAAAAATAATACAATAAAAAAATAAAAATAAAAAAAAATAATTTAAAAAAGGCATTAAATAAATTGCAAGCGAACAACTATTCCGGTGGAAGTTTTATTTAAAGTGACCCTTTTCATGTGACGTCACATTTCTTCACCCCTCTCCCTCCCCTCGTCACGCATCGTCACAAAAGTGTGCCCCCCTCCCCCCAGGTGCGTGACGTCATTTATGGATGGCCCCCATGTATGTAACTTTACATTATAAACTATTTACACTAGCGTTGGTTTGCTTGTATCTTCTACTTCTACCTTGTTTTTACAACGCTCAAGCAAATTTTGCGAGCTTTTGGGCCTCTGCAAAATCTGAAATAAGTTCATTATTGGCATTATCCTTAGCAAAAACATTCTCAGTTTACAAAATAGCTAAGTTACTGAGCCTATCTTGCATCATTTGCGTAGCTATGGGAGGGGTGGACAAAATTCGAAAGTCCCCCGGGCCCCCACTTGAGGGGGCCCCAAATTAGTGTCCGAATTTTTTTACATTAAATATTACGCTACCGCTATGTATGTGGGGCCCCCAAAGAGGTTAAGCCCCCGGGCCCCAAAACCCTACTAATTCCTAGCTACGCCACTGTCTTGAATCATTGTTGACCGCATTAAGTTTCAATAAGTTTTTTTTTATTTAGAAAAGCTTCTTTCTCCAAGAGCCACTGAGACAGGAATAGTTAAAAGTATTCGAAGTGCAATGTGTATGCTAAGAAAGTCACTATATCTGGATCGTTTTAGGTGACTGCAGGAATTATAGAACTCAATGACTGCAGATCTTCAGCAAGCATGAAATCACCAAGATCCTTACTTTCGCAGGCTGTGAGCTTTTTCGCCAGATTCATACTGCATATAACACTTGTTGTTGTTGCTGTTGTTATTTTTTCTTATTGGTGAAATTCATTATAAATAAATCCAAAGGAGTAATGATCAAATCCAAGTTCCTACCAAACGGATAAATAAATTAATAATTAAAAAGCTTACAAAATAAAAAAACGATATTAAGGCAAGGGGCCCGGCCAAAAAATGAGTGAGAATTTAATTTTTTATTGCCATTGTACTCAAGCTAAATTTCTCTATCGTGCAAAATTGAAAGGGGAATAAATTATCACTGTGTAGTAAAAATGACATTTGGGGCCCCCAGCTCCGTGGGAATAGACATTAGGAGTTCAGTGCCCTATAGTAATATAATCTAGGTTCTTAAGTTTTTATATTCTAGGTTTAGTCAAAATCCATTTATTTTCTCATTATTTAGCGCTTAAACTAATTTTAATATAGCTAATATAGTGTTTAAAAAACGACATTTAGGGGCCCCTGGGCCCATTCGATGAAAGATGTCAACTTCAAAAACATGTTCATTTTAATTCAGTTTCCTCAAAGATATATTCCTCAAAATCGTGAAAAATTTAATGTGGAAAAATATCTTAAACATATACGAAGAAAAGACATTTGCGGCCCCAGCCCCGAAGGAATGGACATTTGAAGTTCTGTGCCCTATAGTATTTTAATATGGGCTACCAAGTTTTTGTATACAAATTTTTGTTAAGATCCAATTATTTACTCAGTAACAAACCCATAAACTAATTTTTATAAAGCTCGTATAAGCAAAAACGACATTAAGGGCCCCAGGGCCCAATTATTGGAAGAAATAAAGTGAAAAAGACATGTTCATTTGAATAAATTTCAAAATACATACATTTATTTATATTTCTCAATATTGTTAAAAATTGAATGGACGATAAGATATTAAACATTTACTAAAAAAGACATTTTGGGTCACCTGCCCCGAGGGAATGAAATTTAGGAGTTCAGTGCTCTATAGTAATAAAATATAGACCATTGAGTTTTTTATATACTAAGTTGGGTCAAGAGCTATTAATTTCTCAGTATTTTACGCTAATACTAATTTTTTACAGCTAATATAAGGGGAAAAAGACATTTAGGGGCCCCCGGGCCCATTCGGTGAAACGTGTTAATTCCAAAAACCTGTTCATTTTAATTCAGTTTCCTCATAGATATATTCCTCAAGATCGTGAAAAATTGAATGTGGAAAAATATCTTAAACACATACGAAGAAAAGACATTTGGGACCCCCGGCCCCGAAGGAATAGACATTTGAAGTTATGTGCCCTATAGTATTTTAATATGGGCTACAAAGTTTTGTTTACAAATTTTGGTTAAGATCCAATCATTTACTCAGTAGCTAACCCATAAACTAATTTTTATATAGCTCATATAAGCAAAAAACGACACTAAGGGCCCCAGGGCCCATTTAGTGCAATATATAAAGTTCAAAACACCTGTTCCTTTCAATTTGAATATTAATGGATAAATGTGTTATTATTTGTCAAGATTGTTAATAACTGAATGGTGAATAAAAATCTTAAACGTTTCAGAAAAAGGACTTTTTGGGTCCCCAGCCCAAAGGAATGACTATTAGGAGTTCAGTGCCCTTTAGTATTTGAATATTGGCTATCAAGTTTTTATTACACAAAGTTTGGTTAAGATCCAACAGTTTACGCAGTAGCTAGCGCTTAAACTAATTTTTATATAGCTCATATAAGCAAAAAATTACATTATGGCCCCCCCCCCGCGCCCCATGAGTGTTAAATTTAGAAAAAAAAGTTGCCAGTTACCGTCCCAGGTGGGTACTCAACAGTCTCCAAAAGTTTCATGACGATCGGATGAATGGTTTAGTCAACTATAAAGGACATGCACACACACAGACATACTTTGATTTTTATATAGATAGATAGATATAAGAAAAAAAGACATTTAGGGCCCCTAGGCCCATTTGGTGATAGATGTAAATTTCAAAAACCTTTTCATTTAATTCAGTTTCCTCATAGATATATTCCTCAAGATCGTGAAAAATTGAATGGGGGAAAATACATTAAACATATACGAAGAAAAGACATTGGGGGCCCCCGGCCCCGAAGGAATGGACATTTGAAGTCTGTGCCCTATAGTATTTTAATATGGGCTACCAAGTTTTTATATTCAAATTTTGGTTTAGATCCATTCATTTACTCAGTAGCTAACGCATAAACTAATTTTTATTTATCTTAAATAAGCAAAAAAAGACATTAAG
Organism: Ampullaceana balthica; assembly: GCA_944989445.1. Lineage (NCBI taxonomy): Eukaryota > Metazoa > Mollusca > Gastropoda > Lymnaeidae > Ampullaceana > Ampullaceana balthica. Next base: position 756,626 of record CALYLW010000142.1, on the reverse strand, counting down.
GGCCCCGGGGCCCATTCAGTGCAAGATATAAAGTTCAAAACCCCTGTTCATTTCAATTTGTATAATAATGGATACATGTGTCATTATTTGTCAAGATTGTTAATGACTGAATGGTGAATAAAATCTTAAACGTTTAAGAAATGTGAATTTTTGGGCCCCAGCCTCAAAGGAATGACTATTTGCAGTTCAGTGCCCTATAGTATTTTAATATTGGCTATCAAGTTGTCATATACAAAGTTTGGTTAAGATCCAACAATTTACACAGTAGCTAGCGCTTAAACTAATTTTTATATAGCTCATATAAGCAAAAAATGACATTATGGGCCCCCGGTGCCCCATGAGTGTTAAATTTAGAAAAAAAAGTTGCCAGTTACCATCCCAGGTAGGTACTTAACAGTCTTCAAAAATTTCATGACGATCGGATGAATGGTTTAGTCAGCTATAAAGGACATGCACACACACAGACATACTTTGATTTTTTTTATATATAGATGTTATGCCTGTTGTTGATTCAATTATATATTCATTTTTTTCCATTAGTTTTTTGCTATGATTTTGGAGAATAATCCATTTAAATAAGCAACATTTTCCCCCATTAATTTAAACATTTTAAAGTCATACACGTGGTACACGTCTCATCTCTATTTTGCTGTGAGGTCCGTGTCTAAATTTGGGAAAATAATATTTCGCTGCCGAATAGTAATCGAAAATCTGTATGGGGCCGTCCATAAACTACGTCACGCTTTTTTCGACCATTTTTAACTCCCCCCTCCCCCTGTCACAAATCTTGGACCACCCCCTCCCCCCCTAATAACTAAGTCACACTTTCGACCAAAAACTTCCTTTTTATTAACAAAATAATTAAAATTTAATATCAAACACCGTGACCTCACACATGGCCGGACCCCCTCCCCCCGTCACACTTTCTTACACCCCCTCTGGAGCGTGACGTACTTTATGGACAGCCCCTAAGTACGGGCAATTTATTGATATCAATTATGTCTGTGTATGCCTTTGCCATTTTATTGGTTGTTATTGGCATTTAATGGTTCGTACAGCAAACTTGAATCACGTATACTTATAGTTACATAGTTTGCAGCACATCAGTGTCAAGTTCGTATAATACTCCGGCCTCTTGGTTTTTTATTTCAGTAGTGTTAATGTCTAGGGCTGTCAATATTGTTGAAAAATGCTGCCCGGGTACCCGTCCAAATTTCGAACGGGTACCCGGGTTACCCGATCGAAACTTCGCATAATTTTCCCCGTCATGACCGCTATACAATGCTACCTAGCCACTTCCATGCACCTCATTTCACAGTAGCTACACGGCCGACGTCTTAGGGGCCGTACATAAATGACAAGGGATTTGGGTCGATTTTTACCCCCCCCCCACGTCACAGGTTGTCACAAAAACTTAGAGCCCCCCTCCAATATGACGTCACAAAGCTTTGCGGCCCCCCCCACCCCATAAAAGCCGTACTTCTTTTTTGAAAATGAGCATGTGTCAAATAACTTTATTGTCATTTAATTTTTTTTTAATGTGAAGTTGAACTCTAAAAATCGCTAATCACTTAAATCCATGTAAAACGTCATTAAATAAATTGTAAGCAATCAAATATTTCAGTGGAACTTTTATTTAAAGGTGCGCGTTTTGATGTGACGTCACATTTATTCTTAAACACATCCCTCCCCCTTGTCACAAATGTGTGACCCCCTCCTCCCCTAGGTGCGTAACGTCATTTATGGACGGGCCCTTATCCATATTACACTGTTAGTAACTAATTTATTGACTTTTAAAACTACACATTTTGGTGTATTATTAAAATCAGTTTTTCGGGGCAACTCACACGCTGTAATGAGCACACGAAACACAATCGAATGGAGGGAGGAGGAGGGGGTAGATAAACAACATCGACAATCGTAAACCCAATGTTTGGTTAATATATAGACATTGAAGCCACATTTTCACAGGGTACCCGGGCGGAATTTTACTACCCGGGTAATCTCACGGGCAACGGGTACCCGTTGACATGCCTATTAGTATTAGTGTCGGAATACTTTAGATTCATTAAGGAGTTGAAGTTTTAGCATTAGAGAGGTTCATGTATTTTAACAGTTTTTTCAAATTAATTTTTATCTTGTCTTTCTTTTTATTTTACTTAACTTTATTTTAACTTTAAAAAAAATAAAAAATTTAATTTTATAAGCTAATTAACAAAGGAATTTGCCGATCCAACAAAGTGCCACCTGGGGATTTCGATCGGCTAATATTTGAAATTAAATAACCAGAAAACCAGTTTCATTTTCTCATAGTACTTTAGCTTCTTAGTTTTTCAGTTCATTAGCATAAGTATCAGAATAATGTATATCCAATGTGGAGTTTGAAGTTTGGCAGTAGAAGCGTTTACATGTTTTAGGATAGTTTCTTATCCTTTATTTCTTTTATCAATTTCTTTTTTGGTATTTACTTTATTATGATAAAAATGTCTAATTCTTTTTAAAAAAATCATTCTTAGAGGCTAATTAACGACGAAGAATTTGCCGCCCCTATCAAAGTGCCGCCCAGGGCATTTGCCAACCCTTGCCCCCCTCTCGCTACGCCACTGACTAATGTCAACCACTGAAAGCAAGCTGCAGGCACTTGAAAACAAATGTATGAGGAAAAATCTCCAGATTTCCTATTTAGAACACAAGACCAATAAATATGTCTGGGACAGAATAAACTCTATTGCGGGTCATCAAGAAACCATTATAACAATTAAGAGACGTAAGACGACATAGTTCGGTCATGTACTGCGACATGATACCCTGACAAAAATTATCCTTCAAGGCACTATAGAATGGGGCAGTCGAAGAGGTAGACGGCGGAAAAGCTGGCTTGACAACATGAAGGAATGGACAGGGTCAGGGATGAGATTGAATGAATTATTGGCCGCCGCTCAAGATATGCAAATGTGGAGATCGTTATCAGAGTTATCTGTTGATGTGTCCATGCGCTCCCCCCCCCTCCCCAACGGTCACGAGACTGATGATGATGAAGCCATTAAAAAAAAGAAAATAATTAATATTAATAAGGTCATCAAAAGAGCCACATATGACTCGCGAGCCATGGTTTTCCGACCCATGCCCTAAAAGATTCTTGTTATTTTGAAAACACCGTCTCTCCCACGTTTTTGAACACAAAAAATGACTTCGTCAAAGTGAAAACAAACAAGGCTGTTTTGCTGTGAGCTTCATGTCTGAGCTGAGGAAGGTGGGAATGCGCTTTCTTCAGACGTAGTAGTGACTGTTATTTAGTGTTGTTAAAGAATATTAATTATTAGCTGTATACGTTATTATTGAAGTTAAATGTATGCAATCATTCTTAACAACGGATAATCACATAATTGCAATACACTAGTCACTAGACATATGTATACATGGATGCATTGTTCCCTTTAAGGTTCTTTGGTCACTGTGCAAAGCATACATTTTACACCCACAAATGCAGATATTATTTAATCAATATTAATAAAAATTTGCTGCATAACTCTAAACTGCTGCGCGGCGTTAGATATCTGCCTGGCAGTGCAGCTTAAAGGAAACATTGCCTACAACTACAAGTAAGAAATGCTTGCAATTCTCATAGAGCTCTTGTCTTGCCAAGTAAGTTTGTTTACAGTTAGACTTTCTTGTCACTGATATTTGGCGACTTATGATGCATATTTCATATTTATTGTAACCTATCTTTTCTTTAGTTGAAATACAAAAACCTGAAAACTTGACATTACCAAAGTGGTGAAGACATTTTTTTTTCTCTTCTCAATAGATCTGGTGTTGTGGCTGATTCTGAGGGTTGATTTGGAGGATTATCAGATCATTTCTTGCTCCAGTTCAATTGTATATTCTTCTCACATGTTCAGGTTAACAATGAAAGATTTCAATGAGGCTTTAAAGTTATATTAAATTTCAATTGAAACTTTCACAAAGCCAAGTGATGGTTTTACTGTTTATTTGTAAAAAATAATAATAATAAATGCATATTGAAAATATCTACTATGCTGTAAACAAATAAGTAAGCATAATTGTACATCTACAGCTAAATATAAACATATTCTAAATATAATGTTTAGATAATATATGGTAAACATTTTGATTCACGTCAAACCCATTTAATTAAAAAAGAATATTAAAAAACAACCCCCAAAAAATATGACATTTAACAAATAGTTACAAAGAATAGTGCATGCAACTAAATGATACGAGGAGTCACAGGTTTCCACGCGCACTTGCAAAGTTTGGGACTCAGGGGATTTTTTCAAGTATTTTTATCATGTTCCTGGTCTATCAGAGCCTAGGCAGACACCTTCTCAGCGTAATCACAGCCAATTCTGACACACTTCTCAGCTTGTTTTATCCAGGTGGCAGAACAGGCCTGAAAATCTTCGCTTTTCAAGTTGTCAAGCTCTCCCAAGACAGCAGCAACAAAGCTGATCCCTGGTTTTGAAGTGGTGGCCTCAGGGGATCCTTCAGCTTCAAGAAAAGCCAAAAAGTCACAGGGTGCCAGGTCTGGGGAGGGGTGGAGGGGGTCAAGATGTTGGGGCAGAGTGGCCAAACACCTCGGTCAAGTCTTGCAACGATTCTGTCGTGGACATGCCCTTGCACCAGTGGTAACAGGTTAACGTTCGGAACTCGTGAACTGTCATCACCGTGCGGAGGGTCAACATCAATCGAGCAGTGTCTACGGTCTTCCAATGTGACGAAATTTTTTTTTAAACAGGGAGACTTGAGTTTTGCTCCTAGAAGGGAGAACACGTCTGCACTGGCTGAGAGATCATGTGATACCGAAGTGTGAAAGGAAACCTGTGACCCCTCGTATCGTTAAATTTTTAACTGTGTAATGTGCAAGTAGTTTTTCTTGTGGGGGAATAAAATCATATACAAATATTGGGCACAGTAATTGGTACATATTACAATGTACTTATTACATGAAACTCATTGTGGATCAAAACTAAGCATAAATCCTGTCTGTGCTATGTCATCTTGAGAAAAATTGGCTTATAGTTACAGATCACTATTAACTCATAAAAGCTTTAATCATTAGACTTTTTTTACAACTAAATTTAAATAATTTAATTTCATAATCTTTTGATATGAAAGCAACCGCTATTGTTTATGTTGTATTTGCTTTTTTTAGAGGAGACAACAGGGGGAAAAATGAATGTTATTTATTTATTTCATTTACATATTAGCTTGCATTACAAACTGTTATATTTTCTAACACTATGCTAAGAAACATTAAAGAAATCTGCTTAATGATAATGGTAAAACTATAACGCCAACTTTACAGTGTAAGCTAACACTGACACTTGGACACAAATCTAGGCACATTAAAAATATCGAGGATTACCCTGAAAGAGTGATAATTAATTAAGTATAAATTTTATTTTTGTCTCCGATTTGATCCTATAAGCAAGACATTGTAAATTTAAGAATTCTTTTCATGTCTTCCAAATAAATTTATATTGGGGTTATAAAAAAATTATTTTTTTTATTTGTTAAAATATAAAAATGACACGGCCCAGAAATTAATTAAAGAATGTTAATGTATCATAATCAATGCACCAAGTTAAAAGAGGATACAAAAAAATATCTCTCCAACAGACAAATATCCTTATCTAAAAATTTAAAAACTTTTGGGAGAGGAACTCATCATCTGGATAAAAACAATCACGGGGGCATGGTGTCGAGTAGCATGCGCGCTGGTGTACCAATGGTCATGGATTCAAATCTTGACGGCAGGGATTTTTTCCCAGGGCCAAGGGTGTTCCCGAGTCCACCCAGCTATGAATTGGTACCTACCACTAGCTATGGTAACAAAGGCAGCTGGCATTTGCTTGGAACCCTCATAGCCATGGTCTATGAATGTTGCGTCACTTGCCAACAGACCGGCACGGTCTGTGGACGCAATTATCTGTGTAGAAGGAGCGTCTGTATAGATAAGACAAGATTTTATCAAAATTTCACGTTTAAAGTTGTCAAATACCAATTTATTACTGGTTAATTTAACTAAATTATAAAGAAAGCAATTTAATAAATGTTTAATTTGTGCAGTGGAAGACTGAACATGACTCCCCTAGAGCAAAAAAAATAAAATAATAAATTAGTAAATATGTAAAAATCATAATTGATCATCATTTTTTATTATGAGTTTAGAAAAATGTGTCACAACCTCATTTATTAAGTACACAATTTAAAAAAAAATAATTATATGTTTAGATTTTAGATTAAAAGACCATTTGTCTTTTAAGTACATTCTGAGTTATTTATTTACAGAATTTAAGGAAACTTTGCGTTATAAATAAAATATAGTAAAAACTATGCATCAGTCCATTTCTTAGTTTTGCTTTTCAAATTATATTTAAATTTGATAGATAACATACACAACACTGCACGATTAATCACACATTATTGTAAAAGGCAAAACCGCTTGAGCCTTGGCTTGGTAATCATGATTTAATTATGACTCAAGTATTTATGTTAGCTTTGTTATAAATAATGTATAATGAATGGTTATTTCAAACAGGATTTAATGAATTAAGATCATGTTCTTCCATTTTGTTTGTAAATGCAACATACTTATAACTGATTATTTTCAGCACCTGTTAATAACTTATACACAAAGGGTATGCCATCAATAACTTTGACTTTTTATATTAATTAAATTAAGTTAACATCAATTATAAATAAATAGAAAATGATCCTCCCCACCACCAAAAATAGAAAATGATCATCGACAAAAACAAAAATAGATAATGATCATCCACACAACCAAAAATAGAAAATCCATAAGTGTAAAAATTTCAAAATTTGAAAGTGATAAAACATTAATTTGATAAAGATACATTTCACTTTTAGCACATTAGTTTGTACTGCCAATTTATCAATATCAATAGGTATAAAAAAATATACAGATTTAACATAAAGGCTTTGATTTTTTTTAAATGAAGAGCAGTAATGCTCTGAGGTGGTTATTGAAATGTATGATTAAAGTTTCCCTTTTTACAAAAAAATAAAATAATTATTTTTTAAAATTACAAGTGTTCCATTATTTTAAGTGTAATATTTTAACACTATTTTAACAGCCATATGGGAGCGAGACATGGACCACTTATACATCCCATGAGCGTAAGCTCAACAGCTTCCACTTGAGGTGCCTACGACACATCCTTGGCATTAAATGACAGGACAAAGTGCCAAATAGCGAGGTCCTGCTGCATGCCAGCGCCCAAAGCATGTTCTCAAAGACCCCTAAGATGGTTCACACTTGTAAAAAGAATGGGCCCAGGCCTCATCAACAAGGACCTCCTATATGGAGAACTGGCATCGGGAAAGTGGAAGTGGGAAGCACTTGTGCATAAAGCTGTGACAAAGACTGTCATTCTTTGATAGGACTGCTCAGCCACACAAAGAAATGCAACCCAATAGAGATGCACCATTGTCTTGCAAGACAGAAGGATGTCGAAGGAAAACTATTTTAACATTGTTTAAAATGTCTTTAAAGATAAAAATGCATCAAATTAAATTAATATCATTTTACCTAACTTTGATAGAGAATCTAAAATTTGTTAAGCATCACTTAAAATTAAAAGTGCACACTATTAAACAATGAACAATTTGAACAAGTATCTACATACATTTCATTCTAAACATTTAAGTATCATACTTGAACAATAATTGATATTATTTTAAATAAAAGTTTGGGAATTTTTTAATCTGTTGCTGGCTTTGTAATAAAGCTAGTGATGTTGGATGATTCAGATTGCATTTGTGTTAGTTGAACCTCTTCCTCCCTACTGTTAGTATCTGTATCATCTGTAAAATTATAATAGATAAATAATTTTTAAGTTTTAAGCCCAACCAAAATTATTTGTAATAATGGTTAATGAAGAGTTACGTGGCTTAAACTTTAATGGACTTAAAATATTTTTTTATATTACTATCATTACAAAAAATATGTTAAAAAGGAAAAGAAAATATTTTTTGCAAAGTTTTGGACAATATAAATGAGGGGTAATAAGAAGACTGCAAGCAATTTTTATTATAGAACCCTAGAAAAATTAAGACAACATTGTAGATACATAAATCTCAAAGCCTGTGTGCTTAGCATTTTTCTGTAGGAGCTTAAAGCAGGCAGAAAAATTGTAAATTCATTTTTCAAATTAAATTACTGGATCTTGGCTGTGGTGCATTTTGTTACGCAAAACATTAGAATATTTATTTCAACTTTTAATGTTTTATGATCATCCCTATCATATATATATACATATACATGTATATATAAAACTCATACTTTGTTTGCGTATGTACGTAAGGTGGGTCGGCATCTTTGTGACATACGTTTTTACATGAATTAATGGATCTCGACCAAACTTGGCATATATATCCATCATTATCCAGGTCAAAATATAGAGGGGTTTTTAACTTTACATCAGTCACCGTTTGGGGCCGGGGGCCCATTTAATATGATAGTTATATAATTAAAAATTTAAATTGCAAATTAAAATTTTGATTATTATTTTAATGAACCGAGAGTTATCGTTCCTATTTCATTTGATTTTTTTTCTTGAAACAAAATATTGAGCTTTTAATTTAATTTTATTTTCTAGAACTGAATGGAACCACTTATCATCATGTAAATATGTATAAAAAGGCCTGAAATTTTGTTACAACCGAAAGTCTAATTTAATTTGTTTTCGTGTATTATTTAATTTTTTATTTATTTCAATTTCGAATATCGAATACAATTATAATATGTATTTGTTTTTATACAACGACGATTATGATTTCATGAACCGGAAGTTTATTTGTTTCTATTGTGTTCCATTCCATACATTTCTTGAATTAGAAACACGGTATTGAGCTTTTAATTTGAATTTAATTTCTATCTCTTCTAGAACTGAATTGGAACACTTCACAACATGTATAAATAGGGTCTGAAATCATTTAGGTACGACTGAAAGTCTATTTGGATTGTTTTTAAACCATGACCATTACGAACTAACTTTCAGACAGCAAAATCCATAATCATTCATAATGCCACCCAACAAACGAAAATTCACTGGGCAAATTCAGCCTAAGGCTAAAAAGGAAAAATTATTCCGCTCTTTACAGAGATTAGTACAGTGTGAACAAAGACTGCAGGATCAGTCGGATAAGCTAAGATCATAAGTTCCGTTATTGTTTTATCTAACTTTTAACATGTGAATTTTTTAAAAATACATTTTTTATATTTTCAAATACATTATTTATACAATAAGATAAAAGACCGGTGCATTTTTATAGGAATTACAAAATAATAATGCAAAATTTTATTTAATGAAAAAAATAAATTTTAAGATTTATTTTTTTCCAATGAGAGTTTGATTGTTACAATTTTTTAAATACTTTTTAAAAGTACGATTTTTATGAAACCATTTTTTAAAAACAGGTTTCCAAAATTGCATGAGATGCCTGAGGAACCTCAACAGCGACTTCAACGTGAACAAAAACTGCAGGATAAGCCGGAAAAGAACAGTGCATCAAAATCGTAAGTTCCATTATTGATTTTATTTAACTTTTAACATACACATTTTTCAATATACATTTTAAAATATTTTTCCCGATTTCAAATACGTTATTTATACAATAAGGTAAAGATTGGTACATTTTTATTGAAATTACAAAATAACAATGAAAGATTTTATTTCATAGAAAAATGAATTTTATGGATATTTTTTTATAATAGAGAGTTCATTTGGATTATTACAATTTTTTAATACTTAAAAAAAAATTATTACAAAATGATAATGCAAAATTTTCTTTCATAGAAAAATGAATTTTAACAATACTTTAAAAAAAAATATAGAACATCAAAGGCGTCAGAGACACCAGAACAACGCAAGTTACCACTTCAAAAAAGAAGAGAACAATACAGTGTATCAAGGTGATCAGAGACACCAGAACAACGTGAGCTACCAGTTAGCAAAAGGAGAGAACAAAGCAGTGCATCAAGGCCATTTATTAAACTGTCAAATTGTTGTGGGTAAATAGATTTAATAATAATTTAGTATGTGTATGCCTCATATATACATTTTTTTTATTAATTTTTTTTTAATTCAATTTTTTTCAGAAACATAATACATGTACTGATATTTAAAGTTTAAATGTAATGAACATTTTAAAAATAATTCAACTACTTTTCTTTCTCTTCATTACAATTTTGAAACTTATATTTATAGGATAGTTTGTATTATCAGTTTACTCATAGTTTAGGTATTTTATATCTCCCTAGGCATAATGGCTATAATAATTACTACCACACTGAATCATATCTGCCAGTAGTTTAAATGGCCAAAGAAACTGTATATATAAGTTGAATTTTTATGTCAATCAAAGAGTTATAAAGTAGTGAAACTGTCAAATTTTTGTGTGTAAATAGATTTAATAATAATTTCATATGTGTATGCCTCATGCATAAATAAATTGAATTATTTTTTTCTTTTAAAAATTAAATTTTTTCAGAAACATAATAATGTGTTTATTTTCAAAAGTTTAAATGTAATTAACATTGTAAAAATAATTCAACTACTTTTCTTTCTCTTCATTACAATTTTGAAACATATACTTATTTGTATTATCAGCTTACTCAACAGTAGTTCAATGATTTTTTTAATGTTTATTATATTTAACTTTCGAAAATAACTTTCTTTGGGCATTTAAACTACTAAAAATGATTCAGTATGGTAGTAATAAATACAGCCTAAGGAGATATACTTAAATACCTAAACTATGAGTATAGTTTCTCTTTATTTCCACTTTGAAACATATATAGTAGTTTGCATTATCAGTTTACAAATAGTTTTGGTATTTTAGTATTTCTCCCTAGCCATAATGGCTATACTCATAGTTTTGGTATTTTATATCTCCACAGACATAATGGCTATAATAATTACTATCACACTGAATCACATATCAAAGTAGATTAAATGTTGCCAATAAAGTGTATTAATAGTGGATAGTATACCGAATCAGAAAGGATTCCTATTGGAATGTATACAAGCAATTGGAAACACTTTTCTAATGTACTATAGTAAATAGATGCACGGAAAATGTGACATCAATGACTTCTAGGCTGTACTGTTACATCACTTTGTGATAAGAAGATTCACCAAATGAGAACCCCAATACAGGCCCGGGAGAAGCCAGGTATATCAGCTAGTGATTTATAAATATATTTTTTTCCAAAATAGTGCATTTATCAAATGTGAAAGGATTTATGCGTTAATTTTCAGTTATATTATTTGGAAAATATGAAGCTGACTATATTCCAGTAAAATATTTTGATGACTTCAATAATGCTAGCAAAAACATAACCAAAGCAAAAGCAGATACAAGAATTAAATAGCAAAGCCTAATATATAAGATCTAGCAATGTTGGCTTACCTGTGTCAGAAATGAATTTCTTGTGTGATGGGGCGTACAAACTCAGAATTGCAATCACATAGACATTCCACATACCATAAACACCTGAAATTTAATCAATTTAAATTAAATCTTTGGCATGTTTCAATTACTAAAAAATTCAAGACACTGATAAAAGTTTGGTAAAATAAAATACTTTGTTAACCCTTTACAGTCCAATGCGCTTCGGCCTTTTCTACTCCTTGCGACCAAGAAGGGGAGATAACACTTTCTTAAATCAATGTTCTTTTCCTAATTAATTCATAAAAAATAAACTATTTGTAGGAAAATGAAGGTAAAAATGACTAAGTACAAACTAATGGACACACTTACTTTATATCCATTGGTCTTTAAGGTGTATAATACAAATAATGTTCACATAAAAAATTCCAGAAAACCCCCCAAAAAAATTTTTTAAATTTTTTCCATGTACATGTAATTAGATAGATCTCTTATCCATTTTCAAGTCTATTACAACTCTGCTAAAGCAGGCATTATTAGCAGGCACCCTTGCACAAGTATGAGTCAACCATAGGCATGTTTCGAATGCCAACATTATATTTTTATTTAAAAAACTTCTTTATTTCAATGGAGAAAACTAGCTGCAAGTAAAATTCTATTTTGTAGCACATTGTATTAGTTGTAGTGCAAACAAAGTTTAGTTTTTTTTGGTAGTAATTGTCTTGTATGACTAAGAAAAGTAATCAGATGCAATTGCATCATCAGGAAATTTTTAATTATGTCTAGGGCCTGATTGTTTGATAAATGGGGGAAAAAATGATTATGGAAAAATTAATCGACCACTATCGATCTGATTATGGTCTATAGAACCATTTCCATTCAAGTCGTGTCACCATTTCTATAATTTTGTATCAGTGTTTTTATAACTATCACTAGTGTTATTTAAATTAAAATCAATAATCATATTAATCACTGCTATATTCATTGAATAAGGAAGCCCCATTACGCCTAAGTTCTTTCAATATTTTGTAAATTGCACTAAAATCCCCGTGAAAAAAACAACACTTTTCAAAAAATTGTAAAAAATGAGCCCTTCAGTACACCACCTTCAAACTACAGTCGAAACCGGTTAAGTCGACGGCGTTGGGGTATGAAAAATGGCATCGAGATAACCGATGATCGAGTTAAAACGAAAACCAATATGGCGGCAAAATATTAACATGCACTTGAAATTTCTTTATATACGTGTTGTGCGTTAATTAGTGATGGGACGATTGATCAGAATCGTATCGGAATATAAGAAATATCAATATAATGTTAAATTATGTGATATATTATATTATGCGAAATGGAACGTCCTTGCGAGTATGATTTATGTAAATGAATTAGTGACTCGGCTCTGACTGAGACTGAGGCTCTAGTTCTAGTTCATTTGCTCGTTCGTCCTTGAACTTTATTATTTCATGCTATTTACTACTAATACTAATGATGTAATTATAATCAAAGTCATAATCTTAGTGTAAGTTTATCTATATATATAAAAATCAAAGTATGTCTGTGTGTGTGTGTGCATGTCCTTTATAGCTGACTAAACTATTCATCCGATCGTCATGAAATTTTTGGAGACTGTTGAGTACCCACCTGGGATGGTAACTGAATACTTTTTTTTCTAAATTTTACACCCATGGGGCACCGGGGGCCCATAATGTCATTTTTTGCTAATATGAGCTATATAAAAAATAGTTTACGCGCTAGCTACTGTGTAAATTGTTTGATCTTATCAAAACTTTGTATCTAACAACTTGATAGTCAATATTAAAATGCTATAGGACACTGAGCTCCTAATAGTCATTGCTTTGGGGCTGGGGGCCCAAAAATTCCCATTTCTTAAAAGTTTAAGATTTTATTCACCATTCAGTTATTACCAATCTTGACAAATTATGAAACATGTATCCATTATTGTACAAATTGAAATGAAAAGGTGTTTTGAACTTTATATCTTGCACTGAATGGGCCCTGGGGCCCTTAGTGTCTTTTTTTGCTTATATAAGCTATATAAAAATCAGTTTTTGCTATAGCTATTGAGTAAAATAATGGATCTTAACCAAAATTTGAATACAAAAACTTGGTAGCCCATATTAAAATACTATAGTCCACGGAACTTAAAGTGTCCATTCCTTCGGGGCCGGGGGCCCCAAATGTCTTTTCTTCGTATATGTTTAAGATATTTTTCCACTTTCAATTTTTCACGATCTTGAGGAATATATTTTTGAGGACACTGAATTAAAATGACCAGGTTTTTGAAATTAACATCTTTCCCCGAATGGGCCCAGGGGCCCCTAAATTTCGTTTTTTCTTATATTAGCTGTATAAAAGTTAGTATTAGCGTAAAATACTGAGAAAATTAATTATCTTGACCTATTTTAGTATATGCAAACTCAAGGGTCTATATTTTATTACCATAGGGACCTGAACACCGAATTTTCATTTTCTCGGGGCAAGGGGCCCAAACTTTCTTTTATTTTTTTTTGTAAATGTTTAATATTTTATCGTCCATTCAATATTTAACAATATTGAGAAATATAAATAATTTTATGTATTTTGAAATTTATTCAAATGAACTTGTGTTTCGCACTTTATTTCTTGCAATAATTGGGCCCCGGGGCCCTTAATGTCCTTTTTTGCTTATACGAGCTTTATAAAAATTAGTTTATGTGTTAGCTACTGAGTAAATGATTGGAACTAAAGCAAACTTTGTATTTAAAAACTTGGTAGCCCATATTAAAATACTTAAGGTTTCTTAACTTATTATGTCAATTCCATCGGGGCCTGGGGCCCCAAATGTCTTTTTTCATATATGTGTGAGATGTTTTTTTTTCAATTCACTTTTTAACGATCTTAATAAATATGTTCCCGATGAAACTGAATTAAAATGAAAAGGTTTTTGAAATTGACAACCCGCGCCGAATAGGTCCGGGCCCCCTTTATGTCGTTTTATTTAACTATATCTATCTATATATATAAAAATTAGGGGTCTACCGATATATCGGCTGGCCGATATATCGGCACCGATATCTGGATATCGGCAATATCGGTATCGGTAGCATGTAAAGGTCCCGATATTGAAGTCACCGATATTTCATAATAAGTGACATTTTGACCCCAAAAAAAAACGGAAGCAAAAAAAATATCATTTAGATTTACAATATCTCGACAAATTAATATATCGACCCCGATACCGATATTGAAATAGTAAAAAGAGTCCTAGTATTAATATGTGCAGCCACGATACAGTGTGCCATGTGCTTTGATATTGTTTAGGTATCGGCCGATTTTCGTATACTCGGAAATACTGTGTAAATAGTGCCGATGCCAAGTATACCGTAATTGCTCTAATAAATGTATAACATGTAAACATGTTCACGTAATTGCTCTAATAGCAAAGATGCACGCAGAATCGCATATGTCTAAAACATTTCGTTTCGTATGGAATAACAAAATGTACCGTGTGAAGACGTGTTGTCATTGGCAACCATTCAAGCTTCAGCCTCATTTTCACTATATTACTATTGTACTTTGTTCTCATTGTTTCATTCATAAAAGGTGGCCGTGTGCAAAAGCCATTAAACTATTGGTTAGGATTAATAATTATGAGTCAAGGTTGAAGTTTCAAAAGGAGTACCTAATATGCTTGTACATTTTTATAAAGGACGGTTCGTTTTGTTGTGTCCTATGTAGGTCATGAACTGGAACTTGTAAACACATCGGAAACTTCTTTTTTGGGAAAAAAAAATCATTATTTCGACAAAACTGGATATCGGTAGACCCCTTAATTATAAAATATAAATAATTACGAGTGATAAATTTAAGAATGGCGTCATCAAATATGACCGCTGTTATTTTTGTCCTAACAAATACTCATATCGGCCCTCATATCGGAAAAAAATATCGGTAATATCGGCAAAAATGCGTATCGGTAGTCCCCTAATATTAAAGATAAATAATTACGAGTGATAAATTTAAGAATGACGTCATCAAATATGACCGCTGGTTTTTGTCCTAACAAATACTCATATCGGCACTCATATCGGCAAAAAAAATATCGGTAATATCGGTATCGGCAATATCGGCAAAAAGGCATATCGGTAGACCCCTAATAAAAATCAAATTATGTCTGTGTGTGTGTGTGTGTGTGTGTGTGTGTGTGCGTGTCCTTTATAGCTGACTAAACTATTCATCCGATCGTCATAAAATTTACGGAGACTGTTAAGTACCTACCTGGAATGGTAACTGGCAACTTTGTTTTCTAAATTTAACACTCATGGGGCACCGGGGCCCATAATGTCATTTTTTGCTTATATGAGCTATATAAAAATTAGTTTAAGCGCTAGCTACTGTGTAAATTTTTGGATCTTAACCAAACTTTGTATATGACAACTTGATAGCCAATATTAAAATACTATAGTGCACTGAACTGCAAATAGTCATTCCTTTGGGGCTGGGGGCCCAAAAATTCACATTTCTTAAACGTTTAAGATTTTATTCACCATTCAGTCATAAACAATCTTGACAAATAATGAAACATGTATCCATTATTATACAAAATGAAATGAACAGGGGTTTTGAACTTTATATCTTGCACTGAATGATCCCCGGGGCCCTTAATGTCTTTTTTGCTTATATAAGATATATAAAAATTAGTTCATGCGTTAGCTACTGAGTAAATGAATGGATCTAAACCAAAATTTGAATACAAAAACTTGGTAGCCCATATTAAAATACTATAGGGCACATAACTTCAAATGTTCATTCCTTCGGGGCCGGGGGCCCCCAATGCCTTTTCTTCGTATATGTTTAATGTATTTTCCCCCATTCAATTTGTCACGATCTTGAGGTATATATCTATGAGGAAACTTATTTAAATGAAAATGTTTTTGAAATTTACATCTATCACCAAATGGGCCCAGGGGCCCTAAATGTCTTTTTTTTCTTATCTATATATATATATAAAAATCAAAGTATGTCTTTGTCTGTGTGTGTGTGTGTGTGTGCGCGCATGTCCTTTATAGCTGACTAAACTATTCATCCGATCGTCGTGAAATTTTTGGAGACTGTTAAGTACCCACCTGGAATGGTAACTGGCAACTTTTTTTTCTAAATTTAACACTCTTGGAGCACCGGGGGCCCATAATGTCATTTGATGTTTAAATGAGCTATATAAAAATTAGTTTAAGCGCTAGCTACTGTGTAAATTGTTGGATCTTATCCAAACTTTGTATATGACAATTTGATAGCCAATATTAAAATACTATAGGGCACTGAACTGCTAATATTATTTCCTTTTGGACTGGGGGCCCAAAAATTCACATTTCTTAAACATTTAAGATTTTGTTCACCATTCAGATATTAACAATCTTGACAAATAATGACACATGTATCCATTATTATACAAATTGAAATGAACAGGGGTTTTGAACTTTATATCTTTCACTGAATGGGCCCCGGGGCCCTTAATGTCTTTTTTTGCTTATATAAGATATATAAAAATTAGTTTATGCGTTAGCTACTATGTAAATGAATGGATCTTAACTAAACTTTGTATATAAAAACTTGACAGCCAATACTAAAATACTATAGGGCAATAAACTCCTAATGACCATTCCTTCGGGCCTGGGGCCCAAAATGACATTTTTCTTCAACTTTGAAGAATTTATTTCCCATCTATTTATTAAAGATCTTTAAAAATAATGATAAATGCATCCATTATTATCCATATTGAAACGAACAGGTGTTTTGAAATTTATGTCTTGCAAATAATGGGCCCTGGGGCCCTTAGTGTCGTTTTTTGCTTATATAAACTATTTAAAATTTAGTTTAAGCGTTAGGTACTAAGTGAATGAATGGATCTTAACCAAACTTTGTTTTCAAAAACTAGGTATCCCATATTAAAATACTTAAGTGCACATAACTTCTAATGTCAATTTCTTTGGGGCCGGTGGCCCCAAATATCTTTTTTCGTATATGTTTAAGATATTTTCCCCATTCACGTTGTAACCATCTTGAGAAATATATATCCATGATGAAACTAAATTAAAATGAAAAAGTTTTTGAAATTGACATCTTGCACCGCATAGGCCCGGGGGCCCCTTAATTTCGTTTATTTTTCCTATATTGGCTAGATAAAAAAATTAGTTTAAGAGTTAAATAATGCGAAAATAACTGGATTTTGACCAAATTTAGTATATAAAAACTTCAGAGCCTATATTACATTACTATAAGGCACTTAACTCCTAATGTCCATTCCCTCGGAGATGGGGGCCCCAAATGTCTTTTTTAACTGAGCGTTAATAATTGCATTACCCATTTAATTTTACACGATATTTAAAAATATAGCTTGAGTACAATAGCAATAAAAAATATAACGTATCACTCATTTTGGGGCCTGGGCCCATAATATCGTTTCTTCTTTTGTAAACTTTTTAATTATTAATTTATTAATATATATAAATATGTTTGTGTGTGTATGAATGTCCTTTATAGCTGTCTAAACCATTCACCCGATCGTCATGAAACTTTTCAAGACTGTTGAGTATGCTCCCGGGATGGTAACTGTCACTTTTTTCAAAATTTAACACTCATGGGGCTGGGCGCCCATATTGTCATGTTTTGCTTATACGAGCTATATAAAAATTAGTTTTAAGCTTTAGCTACTGTTTAAATTATTGGATCTTAACCAAAATTTGTATATGACAACTTGATAGCCAATATTAAAATACTATAGGGCACTAAACTGCTAATATTCATTCCTTTGGGTCTGGGGGCCCAAAAACTCAAATGTTTTTAATGTTTAAGATTTTATTCACCATTCAGCCATTAACAATCTTGACAAATTATGACACATGTATCAATTACTATACTAATTGAAATGAACAGGGGTTTTGAACTTTATATCTTGCCCAGAATGGGCCCTGGGGCCCTTAATGTCGTTTTTATCTTATATGAGCTATATAAAAATTAGTTTCTACGTTAGCTACTTAGTAAATGAATAGATCTTCACCAAACTTTGCATACAAAAACTTGGTAGCCTATATTAAAATAATATAGACACTGAACTTCTAATGCCAATATCTTCGGGACCGGGGCCCCAAATATCTTTTTCGTATATTTCTCCTATTTACTTTTTAAAGAGCTTGAGAAATATAGCCACAATAAAAATGAACTAAAATGAACAGGTTTTTGAAATTGACCCCTTGCACCGAATGGGCCTGGGGCCCTTTAATATTATTTTCCCCCTAATTTAGGTATATACAAAGTAGTTTAAGGGTTTTTTGGGTTGGGGCCCTTAATAACGTTTCTTCTTTTGTACGCTTTTTAACTATTAATTTATTTATCCGTTTGCTATGAAACTTGGATTTTTTTCCACACTTCCACGAAGGTTTCTTCAGAATTGATTTTAAACATACCACTCATTGGTTTCTTTAAATTTATTTCTTTTTACTTTGATCGTTGCAACGCACGACGGGTCTGCTAGTTACTAATAAATACCAAGGCATTTATTTGTATAAGGACCAAGGAAAACAATCAATATTCAAATAAATATACTTTAAATATATTTGTAGGTACTTCAGATAGTCGTTCTGCGCATGTCGAAAAAGTCGCAAATATTGTTTCAATTTGTTAATAATTGACTACTATTAACCTTACGCTAGGACTAGTGTTTACCGTAGTTACAACTATCGAACGACCGCTTACACTCATCTTTAAAAATGTTTAGGCTTATCTATTTAAGTTTTAAGTCTTCGGAATTTAAATAATTTATTCAGCTGCAACTTCAATAAGCCCGTAATAGCTTTTTACCCCGGAGTTCGTTTTTGTTGTGTTAGCGACGGTGACTTCAAATCGCTTTCTCCCTATTCCGGTATCTAAATAATATACACGTCATCACTTTTAGTCTACTTCGTCTACGGCTAAGAAATGCTTTTTTTTTAAATTTTAATTTGCTTAGTTGTCGAGGCACTGTACGGTCAAAAGTCACGGCTATTACTAAAGCGCTCTAAGTGAATTCAAAGGGGTGGGGGGGGGACAAGTTACGGAGTTTTCTAGTTAGGGATAATCAGGGTGAGGCTAGACAGGTCTTTGATGTTTATATAAAAGGAAGCCTCTTGCTTTGACATACCAATACAAGACCGCGAGAAGAGACACCTTCCCTCCCCTCCCCCACTGTTATACATCTACAGTGGGTTGGGGGGAAGGAAATTTTTCTTTTTAAATTGAGTCAGAGCATGCCTTGGTAAATGGCCAGTGTAGCTAAACCCCACCCTATTGGGTGGGGGGGGGGACCGTGGCGTGCGCGACGAAATTCAATAATTCGGGCAAGTTGACGAGTGAAACATAATATGGTATTTAAATAAATTCCATCTTATTATGACTGTTTACTCCGTTTTATCAGGACTTAGTCGGTATATTAGCTTTTTACCCGGAGTAAATTTTATGTTGTGTTACGGCAGAATACCAGAGCCACCACGCGAGCGAACGTGACATCAAAATCAAAGCGTTTTCTTAATAATAATAATATTCTGGTCTATAAATATAGACTTGTTTGTGGAGTTCGCTAGTGACTGATTTTTTTAAAAAAATGTATTCGCTTAGTTACCGAAGCATAGTACCAGAAGTAACAGCGCTGAGCAAGCGGGCTGTGACGTCACCAGCAGACCCTGGTGAGGCAGAAAATTGGTCCCTTCCCTTGGTTATAAAAAAATCATAGCTAACATTTTCAAAAGCTGGCGATTGGTCATGGGGATCGAGCTAACCAAGTTAAGTTGCAAATTTGGCCCTCTTTTGTGCTCGAGGTACTAGGTTTCGGCGACTTACAAAAATCGAATTAGCCGATGAAAAAATGCTAAGACATAGAGAGAATTTGGCGGTACCAAAAAAAAACGTAGAGTTAGTGGGGTGGTCGAGCTAACCGAGCTCGAGGTAAGTGGGTTCGACTGTAGTATCAAAATAAAAATCGAAAACTAGGCTCTCTTCCGGTAAAGTTAAAGTGAGTAATGCGCGACGCTACGCAACAAAGTAAACAACCTCGATGCGGGCGGGTTTGGCGCTATCGGACTGTACGCTTAAGAAAAAAAACAGTGCGTTTCGGGCGCATTGGACTGTAAAGGGTTAATTAAATTTCTATAAGAAACTGTAAAGACTGATTCTTAATTTTGCTATAGTCAACTATAATTCTGGGATGGACAGCAGGGTGATCCCTCTGTAGTTCAAACAAGGGCTTAAATCCCCCTTCTTTGGGATCTTGATAAGGTATCCCTCTTTCCAATTGGAAGGAACTTGCTCCTCTTCCCATATCTTCATAAACAGAGGGTGTAGCATTTCCACACTGGTTTCCAAGTCCGCCTTCAGTGCCTCTGCTGGGATGCCATCAGGTCCTGCAGCCTTTCCATTTCTGAGTTGTTTAATGGCCCTGCTAATCTTTTCTTTGGTGGGAATATTGCAGTCAATTAGCAGGTCATTATCAGCTGGTTGGATATCTGGTGGATTCCTTGGTTCCGGCCTGTTTAGGAGCTCTTCAAAGTGCTCCTTTCCATCTCCCTCTCTGTTGCTCCTCACTTGGTATGGTGTTTCCCATTTTATCCTTCACTGGTCTCTCTACCTTACTAAATTTCCCTGATAGCGTCTTAATGGTATCAAACAGTTCCCTCATGTTCCCCTGGTGAGCTGCATCTTCTTCTTCTTTGGCAAGTTTATCAACAAATTCCTTCTTGTCCCTCTTGATGCTTTTCTTAACTTCCTTATTTGCATCTGCATACTCCTTCTGAGACTTGTTTTTCTGTGCTCGGGTGCGGCTGTTATTCACTTCTGATTTCTTTCTTTTCCTTTCTTCTATTTTACTCAGTGTACCTGCTGTTATCCAATCTTTGTGTGCCCGTTTCCTGTTTCCTAGCACTTCTTGGCATGTTGACTGGACTATTTCTTTCATGCTTTGCAACTTTCCTTCGATGGTCTTGTCTTCGAGTATTTCCTGTAAGGTTTTCAACCATGTACTACTTAACAGGATGAAAAACGCTGTAGACCCTCTGTTGCGGGACCAACAAGCTGGCTTTCGCACCAACAGATCCTGCACTGACCAGATAGCGACACTGCGCATCATTCTAGAGCAGTCACTAGAGTGGAACTCGCCGCTCTATGTAAACTTTGTTGACTATGAAAAAGCCTTCGACAGTGTGGATAGGCAAACCCTGTGGAGATTGCTAAGGCATTACGGGGTGCCACAGAAGATTACGGATATAATCAGAAACATGCTAGAAGGGATAAATTGCTGAGTTGTCCATGGTCAGCAGGTGACAGATGCTTTCCTGGTGAAGACTGGTGTGAGACAAGGTTGCTTGCTGTCACCATTCCTGTTCCTGTTAGCCATTGACTGGGTGATGAAAACATCTACACCGCAAAAAAGGAATGGCATCCAATGGACCCTGTGGGATCAACTTGATGATCTTGACTTTGCTGATGACCTTGCCCTTCTTGCACATACCCAACAATAGATGCAGGAGAAAACAAACATTGTTACAGCCACTTCTGCTAGCATGGGTCTCAACATACACAAAGGGAAGAGTAAAATCCTCAAGGTTAATGCTACCAGTACATCACCCATTATGCTTGAAGGAGAAGCCCTTGAGGAGGTGGACAGTTTTGTTTACCTTGGCAGCGTGGTAGATAAACAAGGTGGTACAGATGCTGACGTCAAAATAAGGATCGGAAAAGCAAGAGCAGCCTTCCAACAACTCAAGAATGTTTAGGTCTCCAACACCTTAGGCAGCAAGTTAAAAGTAAGGATTTTCAACACTATGGTGAAACCTGTGCTGCTATATGGAGCCGAGACATGGAGAACGACGGCCGTAAACCTGACCAGAATCCAGTCCTTCATCAACAATTGTCTAAGAAGGATTCTCAGAATTCACTGGCCGGACAAAATCAGCAACCGGGAACTGTGGCAGCGGACAAAACAGAAGCCCATTGAGGAAGAGATTCTTCAGAAGAGGTGGAGGTGGATTGATCATACACTAAGAAAACCTGCTTCTAATACAACAAAGCAAGCCCTGAAATGGAACCCACAGGGTAAACGGAAAAGAGGCCATCCAAGAAACACTTGGCGCCAAGAATTGGAGGCAGACATCAAGAGCATTGGCCATGAATGGAAAATCCTGGAGAAGCTGGCCCAGGATAGAGATGCCTGGAGGTCTCTCGTAGGTGGCCTATGCCCTTGGAGGAATCGCAGACGCCGACGATGATCGGTGGATGCCCCTCATGGACGAGAAGGCTCAACAACTATAATTCTAAACATAGTTTTTACACATGAGGATCAGATTCATTTATATTGCCCTTCAAACACATTTAATCTGGTTTTATTGTTTTTGCTTTCTAGTATAGTGTATAAGGGGAAATATAATCCTGCACAGAATCAATGTTGAGATAATGTCAAAATCTCAATATTTTACTCAGTCTGGAAAAACCCAGTTTTGTAATCTCTTTGTGATTAACAAATCTCAGCGTTTTACATCTTCCTGTGTTGCCAGAACTGTAGGACAATCAGTCACCCTAAAAAGTAATGCTAAAAAATATCCCCAAGAGACTAAAGCCAATATCCGAGGAATTACTGGCAGAAGAACAGGCAGGTTTCAGACCAGGCAGAAACACAATCAAGCAGATCTTCAATTATCGTTTGCTCATAGGAAAACACCCACAGCACTAAACTCCATCATAACTTCATAGACTTCAAGAAAGGTTTTGATCGAGTATGGCACGAGGGACTTAGGCAAGTTATGAGAAGTTTCAACATTGAAGATGGGCTGATAAAGATTATCAAAAAACTCTACAAGCAGACAAGCAGTGTAGTCCTACTTAAAGGCTGTGTGGGGGACTTCTTC
The DNA here is from genome assembly GCA_944989445.1 of Ampullaceana balthica. Classification (NCBI taxonomy): domain Eukaryota; kingdom Metazoa; phylum Mollusca; class Gastropoda; family Lymnaeidae; genus Ampullaceana; species Ampullaceana balthica. The sequence continues at coordinate 733,257 of CALYLW010000142.1, read as the reverse complement.
AAGATGTCAATTTGAATCCGCCAAGGCTGCATTCTCTCACCTGTCCTGTTCAACATCTTTCTACAAATAATCATGCAAGAAGAACTCAGTAACCACCACACATTCATCTTTATAGGTGCAGGTCCGGAGTAACACTCCATTTTTCCATGCACCGGCACAGAGTAAAAAAATCTAGGGGCGCAAAATTCATTTTATGGAACTGCGGAGGAACGTTCTGAAAAATGAATTATTTCAAAATCAAGTCATAAAAATGAGTCCATAAATCCTTTCTTTAATAGCATATTGTATAAAATTATCCTTTAAAAAATTTACAATTGATAAATATATTATTTTTTTAAAATTTGATTTAAACCGGGCCGGAGTTAGTTCCATGACAAGAGATTATGCCGTGGTGTGACTAGGATATTTTGCGCCCAGGGAAAAACTTTTAAAAAATTAAAAATTGGCGCCCAACCATTCCCGTTTAATCAAATTTCCCTATTATGTAATGTTGTAAGCCTCAATGTCTTCAGCATAGTTACTGTTGACACCGGCCATGTGGGTTAAGAGATCGAGAGCCAACAGTGGTGATGTGAAAATGTCAGTCTCTAATTTTCCTCATCCTTGGAAAAGTTTTATCAATGGCCAGTTCTTCAAGGCTAAATGTGATCCAGACACAGCACTGATCACATTCATATAACTAATCATAGTTTTTTTTAGTCAGCATCAAGCCAAATTACCAACTGATAACATCCAGAATACAAGAAAGACTGTGAGATAACTTTTTAAACATTGATTTATCACACTTACCAGTTAAAAAAGCACTGGTATATTCCAGGCTAACATCAACATCAGCCCATTTCCACTGGCCCTCACTTAACTGACCAATAATGAAGAAGATAACTGTCAGAGCCGCACACAGCAAGGTGACTACCATTAAAAACTTGAAGCGAAATATAAGGCCCTGCAATCAAACACAGAATTTTTTTTTAATATATAATTAGTTTAATTGAATTTATAAATAATTAGGGTTGAAAACATTTGTTAACAATTCATTAAATGAAGAGACTAATCTTTCAAATAAAAAAATATCTTACTGAATAATATTTGCGCCTCAGTGTACTCATGTGAAGTAATGATGTTCGTTTAGAGCTGATATTTCTAAAAACTTTAAAAACTTGGTAGCACAGGAAAATGAAGTACAGGCAAGCAGCAATGCCAGCAGTAATGATGAAACCAAACTTCATAGTCAAGGAGATACAGAATTAAATATGCATATATAATGCAGAAAATAATGCAAAAATTATTAGAAAATGTAATATTAATGTTGCTAAGACCGCTCCTTTTTTGAGAACCGGTTAACCATTCAAATAAAGACTGGTTAACAGTCTCGTCCATATTATTCCTTTAGTTTTGAGAACCAACAAGAGAAATTATCAAATTTTCGCCTCCCATAATCCCATGGTGACATCAAAGCTCCTTTAATGTCCCCGCTTGTCATGTTCAGCTCTCTTGCACAATGCCAATGAACTCTGTGAATTTTTTTTAAAAATGTCCTAATCACAAATGAGTAAACAGCTGTGATTAATAGTTGATTTGTAATTTGTATGTATTACAAAGGTATGTAAAGGTTGTAAAAACAGTTGGTGTGTTTGAAGTTTGCTTAACCGTTCTAAAAATGACCATTAGCGAAATACTTTTCCTTAGTTTTTAAAACCCACAAGAGAATGTAACAAATTTAATCATGTCTTGTCCATTGGTAACTCTTGAGCTTATGGAGTTAACAGTGATGATAATTTGGATTTTTTTAAAGTGCCATATTATTTTTCAATCGCCAACTAGTAATACTCTACTGCATTTTGCAACGCACAAGACAACCCCCTACTTTTCCTGCTCAATATGGGGTTTGGGCTATAGTAGTGTAGCCCTCTTCCAGCACACAACAAATGATTTTTTTTTAAACATCAGATCAATATGGTAATTTTAAACCTTAAACCCTTTTTTTCAGACCATGATGGTCTATAGGGAATAAGCCACTGCTTACGAGCAATGGATTGTGTGGCTAGCACAATGCCCAGCCTTGGGGACCTTGCCAGCACCGAACCCGTGACTCTCTATAGCCTCGGTACGACAGCCCAGCACGCTACTGCTAGACCACCGCGCCCCCTTATGGTAATTTTAATTCTAATGCTTTTTAAAGTGCAGGTACTAGCTGGAAAACTGCTGCTAAAAGACTGAACGAGAATTTGAGGATTGGTTAACCATCCGGTAGCATTGTAATTCTAACACTTGCGGCCTCATTGCTCACATCAAAGGCATTTTGATGTCACCGCCGCACTGTGTGTTAGCTCTCGTACTATACTTCGGCAACTATGCAAGTAAAAAAAATTAAACATCATTTATTAGCCTAGCTTGACTAACACTAATAGTGATGACTTGTATATTATATATATACAGGAATATTAAGAAAGCACTTGTTGACACTGTCGCTTGCTTGTTAGCTATCTATCGTATGCTGTCCTGCATCTTAACCCTATCACACACAAAAATTAACTCCTGGTAATAAGCTCATAATGACCAATTGAAGTTACAGTTAACGGTTCCAGATTTAACAGGACCAGTTAACAGTTAACAATGTTAGTTAAAATACACCAGTCAATGTTTTTGCTAAATTAAAATTTTAAAAAACTACTTAATTCAGAAGGATACAGCTGCAGCACCCCCAACTTCCGAGGACCAGATACTGTAAAATGGATTGACAAGTTGTCTTCCTCTGGAAAAAGTTTAAAATGCTAATTTATTAAAATATTATAACAGGATAATGTGGAATTTAAATGCCAATCTCATTTACCTCTCACTTGCAAACTAAATTATTCATGTAAAAACCATATATACAAAGAACTTACCGCTCAGACATCTCAAAAAGGAATAGTGCCAAACAAGCAAGAATAACAATAGTAAGATGCTTCCAGTAAGCAGACAATTTATTTCTCTCAACTTGATCCTAAGATTGAAAAGCAAGATATTTACATATTTTATAGTATATATAAAAATAATAACCAATCCATTCTGGGTACAATCTAAAAACATCCAGATTGAAAGGTGAGAACACAATATCTTAAAAAGCATTTTTATTGGGGAAAATGTTTAATTGTAACTTGATTATTTATCTGAATTTTTATAGGGCCCTCTTATTTCTAGTTACAATTTTAAAGGTATGCTATAGAATGAGCTCCAACTGTCACAACTTAAATGAAAATTTTTTTGGTGATTGCATGTTGCTGTAAATATATTAAATAAAATAAACTATTATGTAGAGGAATCATTTTCTACAATCCTCTGTGCACTGACAGTGGTTAACAAATGGAATAGAAGTTTTTATTTAATATTCATATTAAAATTTCATATTTATGTTCACTTATTATAGTCTATGCTAAAGAATGATATGCATGCACAAATTTTCTGCTATGTGTCTCAATGGATCAAGACCAAAGGCTTGATAACTTCATTGGGGAACAAGATCCAAGATGAAGATTCAACCAGGAAGGTGATTCAATCAGATGCATAATTTTATGAAAGTCTATATTAACTATATTAATGTTTTTTAACTAGTAGAAATTTTATAATTTTAATAAAGGGACAGTTTTTTATTTGTGGTCCTAAACTTAGATGTTTAACTAAAACCAAATGGTTGTAAACGTTTTTTTAAAAACTAAGTCTATCCCTTGAGACTCAATATTTTGGCTAATATAAGTTCATTAGATTACTAACCATCATGTGCTCGCCAACAAAAATAAGCCAGAAAGAAAGCAGCATGGCGTAGAAAGCTCCATCTCTAATATCATTAATAAGCATCATGAATGGCATGTTCACTGCTAAGGTTAACCACTCAATAGGACCTTTCAAGAAAATACTCAGTTTGGCAATGTTTTCATTGAATTTGTGAACAATTATAAAAATAAAATCTTTAATTAAAAGACACTAATTATGCTAATTAGCCATAAGAATTATGTTACATACTAAATACTATCTGGTGATTAATAATTGGTATATCACAAACTATTGCTAAATCTTTAGATATTTCTGAACTTAACTTACAATTCATGATAGACAAAATTATTCCAAGGGAAAATAAAGTTCTGAAATATATATAAATTTAAATGAAATGATTCACATAACAATAAAGTCAGGTGGGATGATTCAATATTAAATATATTAAAACTTTCAAGCATTAAAAAAAGCTATCATAACTGTTAATTAGCTAAGTACTAACTGTTTCATTTTAGGAAATCATTATATAAAATGTACTCATTTTATTGCTTATGCTGCTTTCATGCTTTATTTTTACATGTGTCGAAAGCCATGTTAAGAGAATGAGTCAGTTTGTGGAATATTTCGTGAATGATGCTTTTGAAAATTATCAAAATTTAAAAAATGGTTGTTACGTCACTTTAAAGAATTCCCTGCAAAATTTTAACTAAGTCAGTTAATCACCACTTCCCACTTACAATTTTAACTAAGTCAGTGCATCACCACTTCCCAGTTATAACTTACAAAGTACAATTAAAATATGGTTAAATAAGATCAAACACCTTTCTGTAAGATTTGTTGCCCGTCCTTGTGTCATAACTCGAGTCCAGAACCACGCTAACACTGCCAAAACCATTGGAAAAAACACAGTCTTCATTGAAAACCATACTTTTGTAAAGCCACCATTTTGGAATATTGCCTTTAAAATTAAAATGAGAATACAAATATTGACATGAGCACTAAAATAAAATGTTATATAACGATTATAAAAGTTAAAGATTCCCGTAAATTCAAAAAAATGTAAGTAATAAATATGTTTGAAAGATATTGAAAGGTCACTATTTGCCACTGTTAAAAGACTTGTAAATGAATGGTAAAAATTTGATAGGGTTTAGTGCATACATTTAGATTTTTTAACAAGGCATTGGAAAATCATGTATTACAGTCGAACCCACTTACCTCGCCCACCCCATTATGTCGACGTTTTTTATTGGAACCGCCAAATTCTCTCTTTGTCTTAGCATTTTCTCATCGTTTAATTCGATTTTTTTTAAGTCGCTGAAACCTCATAACATGAGCACAAAAAAGGGTCAAATTCGCCACTTAACGTTGGTTATCTCGATCCCCATGACCAATCGCCAGCTTTTGAAAATGTTAGCTATGATTTTTTTATAACCAAGGGAAGGGACCAATTTTCTGCCTTACCAGGGTCTGCTGGTGACGTCACAGCCCGCTTGCTCAGCGCTGTTACTTCTGGTACTATGCTTCAGTAATTAAGCGAATACATTTTTTTTTAAAAATCGGTCACTAGCGAACTCTACAAACAGTGATGACGTGTATTTTTATATTTATAGACCAGAATATTATTATTATTAAGAAAACACTTTGATTTTGATGTCACGTTCGCTCGCGTGTTGGCTCTGGTATTCTGCCGTAACACAACATAAAATTTACTCCGGGTAATAAGCTAATATACCGACTAACTCCTGATAAAACGGAGTAAACAGTCATAATAAGATGGAATTTATTTAAATACCATATTATGTTTCACTCGTCAACTTGCCAGAATTATTGAATTTCGCAGCGCACACGACGATTCCCCCCCCCCTGAGTGGGGTTGAGCTACACTGGCCATTTAACAAGGCATGCTTTGACTCAATTTAAAAAGAAAAATGTTCCTTCCCCCAACCCACTGTAGATGTATAACAGTGGGGGAGGGGAGGGAAGGTGTCTCTTCTCGCGGTCTTGTATTGGTATGTCAGAGCAAGAGGCTTCCTTTTATATAAACATCAAAGACCTTTCAAGCAGCCTTCCCCCCACCACCCTCATTATCCCTAACTAGAAAGCTCCGTAACTTGCCCCCCCCCTGTCCCTTTGAGTTCACTTAGAGCGGTCCGACTAGTAATAGCCGTGACCTTTGACCATGGATCACATGAAGCGCTCGTACAGTGCCTCGACAACTAAGCAAATTAAAATTTAAAAAAAAAGCATTCCTTAGCCGTAGGCGAAGTAGACTAATAGTGATGACGTGTATATTATTTAGATACCGGAATAGGGAGAAAGCGATTTGAAGTCACCGTCGCTCAACACAACAAAAACGAACTCCGGGGTAAAAAGCTAATACGGCTTATTGAAGTTGCAGCTGAATAAATTATTTAAATACCAAAGACTTAAAACTTATATAAATAAGCCTAAACATTTTTAAAGATGAGTGTAAGCGGTCGTTCGATAGTCGTAACTACGGTAAACACTAGTCTTAGCGTAATAGTATTCAATTATTAACAAATATATTTATTTGAATATTGATTGTTTTCCTTGGTCCTTATACAAATAAATGCCTTGGTATTTATTAGTAATAAACTTACACTAAGATTATGACTTTAATTATAATTACATCATTAGTATTAGTAGTAAATAGCATGAAATAATAAAGTTCAAGGACGAACGAGCAAATGAAACTAGAACTAGAGGGGGAGAGCCTCAGTCAGAGCCGAGTCACTAATTCATTTACATAAATCATACTCGCAAGGACATTCCATTTTGCATAATATAATATATCACATAATTTAACATTATATTGATATTTCGTATATTCCGATACGATTCTGATTAATTGTCCCATCACTATTAACGCACAACACGTATATAAAGAAATTTCAAGCGCATGTTAATATTTTGCCGCGATATTGGTTTTCGTTTTAACTCGATCATCGGTTATCTCGATGCCATTTTTCATACCCCAAAGCCGTCGACTTAACCAGTTTCGACTGTATTAACAAACCAGTTGCAAATAGAGCATCATAATTGTCAGTATCTCAATACAGCAAATAAAAACATAGCAACATAGCTGATAAGAGTAGGACAAGATACCCAATAAAGATTAGAGACGTGCTCATGTAGAAGAGTGGGGGGAAAATATGTGTGGGGGAAATATGTGTGGAAGACAGGGGCATTATAGCTAATAAACGTGTAAGGTAAAAGAATTATTATGTCTCTGAACAGTTGGGAAATAGCAGTGGGAACAAGGCTATCATGTGGGTATAATATTTGTAATTGAGTTTGATGACACACACACCTGGTAAAAGAATAAGGCAAAAACATGTAGCTAATAAGGGGACAAAATAGCAAAACAGTTGGAAAGCATCTGGTAATAAAAGGGAAGAAACACTTGTTGAAGAGTTTGGACAACATAAGTATAGAAATAAAACTTCATAGAAGGAATAAATGATTTGATAGTTTTTTTGTATTTATCGTATGCAATATTAATACTAAAATTATGACAGTTCATAAACAGCCTTATTATGTCTCAAAGAAAGTCAAAATATTACCAAAGAATTCTTGAAATGCAATATTTCGAATTATCTACAAAGGATATTAAAAACACAATGATTTATAATTAACGTCAAACAGTTCCTTCATTTACACCAATCAACTCAATAATATTGCAACAGTAATAAATCAGTAATATAGCTAGAGTTAATGCTACTAAGGACATGCAAAGATCAACACCACCCAAGCCCTACAAACAAACACACACACACACAAAAGTCATGACCAACCAAACAAAAATCATGTAACTGGCAAACAATATAGCCCCCATTTATAGAAAATAAATATGTCTAGGGTAGACAGTGTCCTACAACATCATTGAACTTAGAAAATCACTTTTAATAGTCCACTGTACTCCTTTACATGTTTCCATGCAAATGATCAAAAAATATTTGTTTGATTGAACAACACATCGAATTTGCTAGTGGAAAAACCCCTGAATAATTCTAACACAATTTAGTGATTTAAACAAATGAGAGTGTGATGAAAATTGAATTAATGCTCAAAAACATTTGAAGGAGCTCTAAAATATATAAATAGTAAGAATTATCAATTTCTCAGGCCAAAGAAGAATAAATTATGTAAAATCTGTTTACAATTACGAACAGGTCCGCAAGTTGGCCAAACTGGTTGTTTTTATCCTTTTGATTGACTGGTAGGCGAATATTAATCAAGTAGTAGTCATAATGAACGCTGCCGAGTTCAAAAAAGGGGATCAAATCACAATGATATAAACTTCCATCAACACGCTAGAAATAGAAGGAGAAAAAAAAACAGATTAAATGTTACGTAAAGAAAATGGTTATTTCTTTTAAAGTTGATGGTACATTACAAAAATAATTGAGATTGCTGTTGTAAAACTGATATTTTATTAAAATATACAAAATTTCAATATTTTAGCAGATATGAGATAAATAAAAAAACTAAAGAGAACAGAAATTTAATTGAAACCATTTGTAAAACTTAAGTAAATCTTTACTTAAAGTAGCTAACACAGCCATGTACTGACATTTTCTTTTTTAATATCACAATTCAATGTCCTACGCTCTGTTGATTCAACCAGTAGTTTCCAATCTGACTCATTATCTTCTTTGTCTCGATAAAACAGCTTAGCTTCCAGCAACAATTCAGGTTTATGATCCTCAGCTATATTTAAAGATTAACAGTATAGAGTAATAAACTTGTATAAAAGAAAGGTATTTTGAATGTGTTATCACAGGGGTGGGCAAATTTTTTCGACGGAGGGCCGCATTGCAAACTTTATCGTTGTAGGCATATACATTTTATCTACTTCAAATACAATTTACCTCGTATAAAATATGAATTAACCATGTACTTATCATTTTATTTCACATTCACACTCTATTTAACATGTACATTACATTTTAGTAAATGTATAACATATAAACAGGGTATTAGTTAGCCTGACAGGACGTAACACAACAGCGAACGTTTCGGCAAAGAGCCTTCCTCAACGGACAAATAGTACACAAATAAAACGAATATAACGAAAGAATAAAAACACTTAGCTGCGGTGAAATCCAAGTAGCCCCCATTACATTACATTTTAACATACGAACTAAAACAGTTTCTAATTTGATTATAAGATTTTACTTTTCATCATTGTTTTAACAAAAGTTTATTGTTACCTGTCTTAATAACTATAACGTAATAGGAACATAATATTATAATTTACATATAAGCTGACTATAGAGTACAATTATAATTAGTGAGAAGTATGTAACTGCCAACAATTTTGGATAATGTTCTTGAACTGTGGAACCAGTTTACTGGTTGTGATTCACATGACTGCATTCAAATTGCCATCAGTCAACATCGCTCTTTTCTAAGACTTGTTTATTTTCAAGCACGAAAAAGATTGCTCACAGATGTATGTGGGCCCAAATAGTGACAAAAGTTTGTCACCAAAGCTTTTTAAGTGTGGAAATGCTGCTGCTGGCAAACATCCATAAAACTTCAGCTGAAGAACTGGCTTGAATTTCTCCTTCATGTCATAATCTTCTTGTAGGTCAAGCATTTCTAAATGTATATCCTCTGGGGCTGAAATAGCTCTTGTACTTAATGGCAAACTGAGGATATTGAAGAGTGGTTCCAGGTTCTTGCAGTTTTAAAACCTACTTTCAAATTCCACAGCCAGGGCATCCAACTGAGCCTTGTACTTGTCAGCAGTTTCACCAGAAATGTTTTCTGTTTCAGTAAAGGGAAATTGCAAAACCTGTCTTCACCTGTTTGCCTGGGGAGCAGGGAGAGCTTTGCCTGAAATGATTTAATATGCACATACATTTCATGTGCAAACAAGCTATTGCCATGAAGTTTGACATTCAGTCCATTAAACTTTTCCATAATTTCAACAGCAAACATGAAGTCTGACTTCCACTATTCATTAACAATGGTAGTAACAAAGTCACCAAAAAAAACCTTATTCTCCTGTAACATAACTATTTCTTCCTTGAGATCCCACACTCGCCTCGATATCTTGCCCATGAGACTCAGCCAGCTGACACTACTATAGTAGATATATCATAATATTCAGTTTCCAAATCGTCAAGCTGTGCATGTTAACATGTGGTTAAGTGCCCTGACTCTGATGAGGTTTATCACTCTGACAACTGGGTCAATAACATGCTTGATATTGAAAGCAGCTTTACAGAGATTTTCCTGATCGATGACAATGTATCGGTAGTTACACTTGCTATCTTGTTCCACACCAAACCTGTTCTTTCAACACAGTTCTCAACAGCATTGAATAAATCCTGGCCTGTAATTGTGTCTTTGAGTGGCTCAACACTAAGTAATTCATCAGTAAGCTCAAAACGAGTGTTTATTCCCCGTATAAATACCAACAATTGTGCTGTGTCCTGTACACCGGTAATTTCGTCCAACACAAGAGAGTACCACAAAAAGTCTTTGCTTGCATCTCGAAGTTGGTGCATCAAATTTTCACTAATCTTTTCAACACGCCCAACTACAGTTCTCCTTGATAAAGATATGCTATCAAATTTTGTTTTCTGTTCTAAACACATGATGCTTGCTGCATCTGTCAAGCATTCTTTGATGAACTCACTGTCAGAAAAAGAATAGTTTCGTTTATCAATCTTATAGGACAGCACCAGACTAGATTCGGTTGAAAAAGCTTGTATTAAAGACTGATTGGTGAAAACCCTTTGCTGCTTCTTTAAATTATTAACCATCTCCTGGCAATTCCTTTTGCTCTCTTCTTTTGTTAAATTGTGCCCGAAAACCAAATGTTTTGTTTTGTGGTGTCTTTTTAAGTTGTACTCCTTAATGACGCTCACACACTCACGGCACATCAAGCACACTTCTTTGCTGCCAACGCTCGTGAAGCAATATTTAGTGGTCCATTCGTCATTAAAAACATGACATTCGTCCTCTATATTTCTGGCAGCACTCATCGTTAAAACAACGTCTATTTGCTTTTAAATTACAATTTTAACAAAACCACCAATGCTTAACTCATTCCCCCCTGAGACCTCACTTCCTGTTTATAAAAATTTTCCTGAACAAAGGGAAGTTACTCCGATTTTCATAACATATGTATTTTAAAAAAATTGTTACTAGTACCTAAACATTAACCAATTTCAATTTAAAAAATACCAATGAACTCGGAAATGGATGAACTTTCAGAAAAATATAACATTACATGTACAACAAGTACAAACTTCACCACAAAATAAAGAAAAATTTTTAAAATTTGCAATTTTACACCTTTAAAAAAATTTAATCCAAGTTTGATCGATGTTTGCGACCTTATGTTTTTATTTGAGACTGTCATGATATGTGCTATAGCACTGTCCAGCATGCAAATAAACTTGGCATAGATGGCATCCCTTGGTTTGTTTTCTTTAGTCCTGCCACTGCGCATTTTTGCTCCCACCATGGCACACTGGTAACATCTTCGTTTTCTGCCCGGCATCGTAGACAGCATATGCTGGGGGCTGAATGGCCGAGCAATCCCCGCAACACTGGGCCTATTGTGGCAAGCCCTACTTGATGTGGGAACAGCTTTCAGAGCCAGCAATTGTTGTGCCAGTTTTGCCCTAAACTTGAGGTGGCTCTGTGTTAGAGGTGAATTAGGGTTCACCTTCTTCATGAGAAGATAGCCATTTATTATCGAAATCTGGATCAGATACCAGAACAGATATCTCCACCACTTATGGCTTGGTCTTCCCACTGGGTAATATGAACGGTGCTGATCCCCTAAATCAACCCCAAACATGTGTGAATTGTATGAATCAACACTGCAGGGGATTTCAACTTGAATGATGCCGTCTTTGGACCTTCTTTGAACCAGCGTCATCTCAGGGTTAGAATTTGTGGACAGCATATTTACCTGACGCTTATCTGTCCACTGGCAGGCGACAAGTAAACCCTTTTGCTGCATCTTGAATTCGCCTTTCTTCTGCTTTGATTTTTTCATAGGCCAGCCTTTGCGGTTGGGCCTAATTGTGGCACAACAGTATGTGTCACGGGCCAGTAGGTCCTCTGCAAGCCTTGGTTATGAAAAAAAATTGTCAAAATAAATCTCATGTCGCTTGTCTAGAAAGGGCTCGGTCATAGCCATGACCACATCATAGCCCAATCCATTGTTGGAGCTTACTTCCCTCTTGCCGGTGTAAACTTTAAAATTTAAAATGTACCCAGTCTTTGACTCAGCACAACACCAAATCTTCAAGCCCCAAGCAGTCGGCTTATCCTTCATGTACTGCTTGAAGCCGAGTCTCCCCCTAAAGCCGACCATGGCTTCATCTACACTCAGCTGTCGTTGAGGCTTGTATAAAGACAGACAGTTATGTCTCACATGGTCCAGAAAGGGTCTAACTTTGAAAAGGGGATCGTAATTTTCGCTGTCCCTTGTGGGTTGAAGCGAGCTGTCATTAACATGAAAGAAATGGTGAATCATGTCGAATCTGTCACGACTCATGACGTCAGCTACTGCCGGGACCCTCCACATATTGCCTGAAGACCAGTAAAGTCGTCCATCTGGAACTTGATGGAGGCCAAACATAATATTTATATAAATGTATTTGTTTATTTCATCTGCATTCACTGGAGACCATTTTATGGCTGAGGTCCTAGACCCAGACTGGTTGGTCAGCTGCTGCTCCGCATACAAATTAGTTTGTATGACAAAATCCTCTATGCATTTGTCTGTAACAAATAATTTAAAATAGTCTAATGGTAGACTAACTATGGGTAGATCATGAAGACCCCCTTCATATTCTGTAAATGCGCCCATTTTTTCTGTAACATTGGACAGCTGATCAGACCATTCCATGCCAGTACCGGTATGTTTTGTAGACGTAGACGGACCATCAATGTCGGAATCATCGTCAGAATCACTAGATTCTGAACACAGTTCATTAAAATCAATATCTGAGCCCTCTTCATCTAATAATTGTTCATTTCCATCGATAAGGGACTGAAGAAATTGGAACGCCATAATTGCAAAGTCACAAAAAAATTCACAAAAATTTCACTTCAACCTGACTCGCTTGAGACACGCTTTGAAAATGAACGCGACAAGATAAAAACTTCCGTTTTTTTAAATTGAAATCTCGTGGAATCTCGCTACCGCGAGGTTATCATTCAAATTCTCGGGGATGCGTGATTTTGTTTTTAGACTGAAAAGAAAAGTAGGGGGGTGTGACCAGACGCATTAAGACGCATCTGGCGGAACCCCCGGAGGACGCATTTAGTCGCATCCGTCGGGAATGAGTTAAATCGAAGAAAAAAAACACTTCCAGTTGCGCTTAAATGCAGTTTCGAATATGGATGTTTACAATTAATGACTAATAATCAATTCTTGAGCCATGAAACCGATATAATATCCCTAGATACTATAAAATAATCGGAATACATTTTTTTGAAATGTAGCAAATATTCTAAACAATTAAAATTAACATTGACATAGGATCGCAACATGGACATACCCACGGGCCACATGATATGCCCTGGCGGGCCGCATGTGGCCCGCGGCCCATAGTTTGCCCACCCCTGTGTTGTCATATACAAGAAAAAATATTTGATAAGGATCTGTTACCAGATATTAAATTTATTTTAATATACGTGTATTTGTTTTACAGAATGTCAACAAAAAACTGTACTTACGGTAAGGGTTTTGGGTGTTGTATTCTATATTAAAATCAAGAACACTAATTAGGTTTTGAAACCACCTTGACATATCAAGCTGTATGCCATCTCTTGGAAGGGGAATTAACTGTGAAAATACTATCTGGTTGGCATCTATATGTTTGTTTTCAATGAGCTTCTGTAGATAGATAAAGTCAAGATTAAATTTAAAAAGTTCATTCTAAAATCCTCCAATTCCTTATACAATAATTTTATTTTTCATCTAATGCTTTTATTCCTTTTGCATCTGTAGTATTTCTTGTTTGTCTAATTTAAAAACAGAAGATAATTATCTCTTTTAAAAAAAGTGGCTTACCTCGTCTTCATGTAAGTCCACAGAAACACAATGATTTATTCCCCTTGGGACAAATGGTTTGACTTGTTTAGTATGCCATAAGTTATCCATATCCACACATTTCACTGTTAATGAGCTTATAACACTATTTGGAGCTGGAGCTGTAAATAGAAAAATTATTTGTAGGTAAAATTAATTTTTGAAAACATTTATTTGACATTGAAACTTATTATCTGTTTTAACATCTCGATATGTTTTATTTTATAATCATGACCTTTTCTTATAATAGAGACCATTCATATAATGTGTATGCAAAAAGTCATATCATAGTGTCATAGTCTCTCACCCATGTTGCACATTTTTTTGACATCACCCTCTCCTATGAGTACTCATATATATATATATATATATATATATATATATATATATATAATATATATATATATATATATATTATATTATATATATTAGGGCTGCGGAAATTAACGATTAATTTCTCGATAAGCGTTAAAATATTTTAACGATTAAAAAATTTTTAACGATTAATCGACCCACCACTTATAAATGTACTGGAAGTAAAAAAAAAGCTATTTCAGCCGATAAATATAAACTAATTTCCGGACGATTACAGGAACATTTTGGTTTTAAACTATTGACTGACGTGAATATTCAAAATGTTGATAAAGGTTATTGTGTCCATTGAGAGAAATCATTTGCCTACCATATGTTCCCTCTAAGTCTAAGCTTCGTTGGTCCGTGTGCACAGTTAAAAAAATAACAACTCGTGTGCAAAGTTGCACAACGTCCAATTTTGTGTGCAATATTTTACCAAATTTGGTGCGCGGTGATTCTAAATTCCCGCGTGGCGTCGGTCAAATATATGCGCAGCCGCGCTGCTAAAAGGGAACATTGCTACCATGGTTCTAACATTTCACTTACATATCACCTGCAAACCAAACATCCACTACAGTATCAGAAACTTCAGCTGAGACAATCTAAAGCTATGTGAATGACAGTTCAGCTCGCCTGGTTATAATGTCAATAAGACCCGCTCATCACTTGAACCAAATAATGTCAATACACTTGTCTGTTTGCGTTGTTGTTTAAAAGATGTCATAGAAAGAAGACGTTCCAGTGTTATTTTGATTTCTTACAAGTACGTTTAATAAATGTTACTTATGACACCATAAATTTCAATTTTTGGCTTTAATCGAAATTAACGATTAATTAATCGTTAATTTTTCAAAAGTTAACGATTAAATTTAAATTAATCGTTAACAGCCCTAATATATATATATATGTGGAATCGAAGCTGTTAGAAAAGTGTTAGATTATCTACTGATTATTGCTACCGTCACAAGAGGAATCCACCTCTCTCTCTTCCCTGTTTTCCTTAAAAAATGTGAAAGGTTGAAACAGGAATTAAGTATTAAGTCTTCCATATATAAAGCCGGCATGCTTGACAAGTGCTAACAGAGCTGTTTTCCCAAAGCAACAGATTGTATACATCCTCATCCTTCTCTTAAGCATTCCTGTTCTCAATGTCTCATGGATGGTTTCGAATGGTTACAGCACTTTAAATGGAATAAATTTTCATGTGTTTTAACTAGGGCATAACCGGAAATTGCCTCGGACATTCGCCTCGGCCGAATATTACGATTTTGGGTAATATCCGGAAGTATTCGCCTCGGCAAATATTACACTCGCAAATAGCTAAAAAATAAAAAAATAAAAAATTAAGAAAATGGAATTCAATAAATACTGAACAGCTGGCAAAGAAGACACGATATTTTCAGTAGCATTCCGCAGGTGGCGTAACCAGTTGTTACTGGGTCACGCATAGTCTAACTTTCTTTCAAAAGATGGCCATTATACTAATATACTTCCGTCCGACTGTAATGGTTGTAGAGATATATGCCACTTACTGGCGGAAAACATTAACTTTATCAGTTGTCAAATTTCCTCCTACAAATTAAAAATATGAATTAATTATTAAGTTATAACAGGTAAAAAATTATTTAGCTATTTTAGAATTTAGATTATATGAAAACATCGAACAGTTTTGGCTTTGCACTTATGATGATGAAAGAAATGGTACTCTCTTAAGTCGCAGCTACTACTCGGTTCGTATCCGGATCCGGCAAATAGTACATCCAAATACTCGGACTCGGTACTCGGTGGAAATTGTCTACTCGGTTATGCCCTAGTTTTAACACATGCAAGTGTGTGAATAATTCTCTTGAATTTCCTGCCTGTAGAATGTAACTGTGTTCAAAATCAAAACTAATGTTGGCACTTTCAAACAGTCTTATTTTAGAGCATTTTTGGTGAGATTGTTATGCAGGCTACACATAAATTTGTGTATACAAACACATACATTTAGTTGAAAACTTTCCCTTCTCCTCATATGCGTCCGTACACAAAATCTAAATCTAACCACCATCCCTCCAAAGTGCATGTGTAATAAATGGACGCCCCCATACTGATGGTCTTTTAAAAAGTCCTTTCAGTTTTATGCAAGGTCTGGTGCAATGTTCCCTTTAAGCTGCACGAGTTTTAACGCATGCACAGATAAACTGGTAACTTTTTTTTTATGACCACAGAGACGTAATCAAAGTCATTTACTTCGGCATAAAAAATATATATATAAAAATTCCCGACTAGTCATAACTTTTCCCGACTTTCAAGACCGAGAAATTTTTTTAAAGAATTCCTGACTTTTTCCCATTTTCCCCACTGAGTGGGAACCATGGTTATATTTAAACGGTCCTAACAACCTTAGGAAAGAGTGAAGAAATATTAGGGTCCCGATATTCTGATACGATTCAAATTAATCGTCCCATCACTAATTAACGCACATCATGTACATGAAGAAATTTCAAGCACATGTTAATATTTTGCCGTCATATTGGTTTTCGTTTAAAGCAGAGCATTATACGCACGGCTCGTTGGCGCATGCGTCTTCTAGTGGCTGTTCACAATGAAAAAAAAAGCGCCCGGTGTAGACAAAATAATAGCCGATATCACACGATTTAGGCTAAAATGTGTAATTTCTATATCAATACTAATTAAAATTGCATGATTACTGACTTTGTAAAGTAGCACTGTCATAAAACGTGATTGGTATCAATTTAACGATAATTACTTATAATTTTAAAATTTCAAGTACACTGTATTTATATCAGCTTCTCCAGGTGAGTGGTTAGTCTAAGCTTAATTGCATTATTAGTATGTGGTTCGAATCCTAGTATGGTCTGGATTTTATCTTACTTGTGCTGGGGTGCCACTCACTGGGAGCTGTGAACCCTGAAATCCCTTTTTTAAATTTCTTTAATACTGAAAATTCTTTATAAATTTTTCAAATTTGAAAAACTAAACTCGCAAATCCAGAAAATCCGGGAAACGCGAGAATAAAACATCGCGAATCCGGAAAGAGCAAAAATAAAAAAATTTTAAATCCGGAAAATAAAAATATTTAGCTTCACGAATCCGGAATTCAGGGATAAACCGGAACAGTGGCACCCCTGCTTGTGTTTCTTTTTTTCTTTTTTTTTACACCCACAATGAGGGGGCTTGCAAACACTCAAGCAGGTTCACGTTTCCAAGAAACATTTTATTATTTCCCCCCATGTCTGTCTTATCTATTCTGTTAGTCACTGTTACATCGCGAATCCGGAAAAAGCAAAAATAAAAAACTTGTGATTGTGAATCCAGAAAATAATATTTAGCTTCACGAATCCGGAATTCAGGGATAAACCGGAACAGTGGCACCCCTGCTTGTGTTTCTTTTTTTCTTTACAACCACAATGAGGGGGCTTGCAAACGCTCAAGCAGGTTCACGTTTCCAAGAAACCTTTTATTATTTCCCCCCATATGTCTTATCTATTCTGTTAGTCACTGTTACAGACTCTCACTTTAAAAATTTTATGCTATAGCATTATAATGATTATATCGTCTTACGCTTTTGCATGCTTTAAAATAACTTTAATGGATTTATGTTAAGCACAGGTACGATGCTAGTTTTGGGATGAATAATAATAAGCCTACTATGAATTAGTACAGAATTTCGTCCTGTTATAGTAAAATTCATGATGAATGAAAGTTAATAAAGGTACATGTACTTCATAATATATAGAATAAAATTACAAAGTTGAGTGCACTGGAACAGTTAATAATAGTTTATGACAGCTAAATCCATGGTATTAATTAACGATTAATCATTTAATTTATAGTATGCAGGTCTGCTCAGGTTCTTGCTAAAATTGATAAAATATAAGATTCCAGTCACTCGAAAGACAGTTAAAATGGCAAATGAATTATTTTTATACCCTCCAAACCAATAGATGTCAATAAGTAATGCTACATAAATAATAAGCAGTAATAAGAATTTAGATATTATTCGACATCATTCTCACAGTAAAACATGTGCGGCAGTGAGAATAATCATTGAATAATGCTAGGCACTATCCGCACAGTTTACTTTGAGGATAGCGCGAGACGTTATTCTCACAGCCAAAACTGTGCCAATATTGCCTATTACTAAGGTTGTCAACGGTTAACCGGTCTTCAGATCAGGACCGTGTCACATGTGATTAACATAATTTTGTGACGTAAGGTCACGTGAATGGTGGACGCGGGAAGAAAGGAGCATTCCTATTGGTTGAAAGTGTTGGGCGAGTAGTTGTGAGAAGACTTCCGGCAAGGAAGGAGGTAGTGTATGTGTGCGCCTCAAGATTTCCACGTTGTATTACCTCAAATGATATTTCTATGTACATAGTATACATATTAAAGTTGTTTTGGATAAACAAGCTCTTCAGTGGATTATTGTGCACAAGATTATGTACTGTGAGAACGCCTACATAAAGAGAAACATATTTAACAGTTACATTGGTGCAGAAGTAAAAGTGATTGCCATTAGGCATAAGTTCTAAGTCAACACAGTACAAGAGATTTCAGAAAAGAGGTTTCGTGGAAATAATAAGTATTGGATATTTCCAAAAAGGAAAGTAATCATTAAAATAAGAAATATTAGCAGCTATCGTATTTTTTGAATATTCAAGTTCGTAAGAAGCTGTGAATAAACTTTTGTGGTTCAATGAAAATACAAGAATATTTCAAAATGGCGGCATACAGGCACACGGTCACGGCGTGCGGTGTATACAACTAGGTCGCCTAGTTGGTTCTACATTACATTCGACGACAGTACAAGTATACTACACAGTACTGGAATCTGGGTCGTGTAGGCTTACTGAATGGTGACACACGGTGAACATATATAGGTCGTGACGTCAACAAGCTCAATGCTAGTTGATTCCAGGAAATATTTGTAAACATAACCTGGAACTTGGAAGGCTATGGACTATTAATTATGAAGTGTGAATTATAAATAAAGGAACGGAATTTTTATCCATTCATTGTGTGAAGAGTTTGATAATTGCAATTTTGGATTAATGGAGTGAACTAAATTGTTAAAAACACTACTAGAAAATTGAAAATTTAATCAAGTGACTTTTATTCAAAACGATTGTACCATTAGATATATTTTGTCAATCTGAGGGAGCGTATACATAAAGTATACTAAAGATCCCGTGTGAGGATTCTTTGTTGTCTCACCTTGTCAAAACTAGATTGCATGGTTTAGACGTGTCACTTATTTGAACTTAACATTTTGAATTCAAGATTTTTCATTTGGAAGATTTATAACTAAATTCCTTACCAAATTGCTTAACTCATATTATTCAATCAAACAAAACATGGATTACTACAAAGAATTCACTGCCATAGCTAAAGAGATCGGACTAAAGGGAAAAGAAATGAGAGATTTCATTGAAGAAAAAGTACAAATAGCCAAAGAAGAAGAAAAGCTAAGAATAGCTGAAGAAAAAGAAAATCAAAGAATAGCTCAAGAAAAAGAACAGCTAAGAAAAGCTGAAGAAAAAGAAAATCAGAGAATTGCTGAAGAAAAAGCAAGAATTGCTGAAGAAAAAGAACAGCAGAAAAGCTGAAGAAAAAGAAACTCAAAGAATAGCTGAAGAAAAGGAACAGCTAAGATAAGCTGAAGAAAAAGAAAATAAAAAAGAGGCTGAAGAAAAAGAGAGGCAAAGACTAATAATTGAAAGAGAAGAAAGAGCTGCAAAAAGAGAAATTGAACAACTTCAAATTGACAAGTTAAAACTACAACTTGATTTAGATAGTAGAGGCCAAAATCCTGGTAATGAAACAAATAGAAGGTCAGCACCAAGGGATACTATCAAAGTAAGAAAATATGATAGCCAAAAAGAAAAATATGGATGTTTATCTGGATTATTTCGAATCCATAATGGCTATGAAAGGCTATAATGAAGAAGATTGGCCAGCACAACTGATGACTCAATTAACTGGAGAAGCATTTGAAGCTTATAACAGTATAGCCAAAGAAGACAAAAACATATATAAGAATGTCAAAAAGGCACTTCTATGTCATTTTGGAAAGTCAGAAAATGATTATAGAAGAGAATTTCATGAAATGAGAATCAAGATGGACAAAGATCCACAGATCATAGTACATGAAGCACAAGTCAAACTAACAAAATGGCTGGAACTGACAGCAATAGATACGAGCAATCCAAAGGCCATACTAGACATGGTGTTAATTGACAAGTTTTTAGAAAATGCAACACCAACTCTATTCACATATTTAACTGACAAGAAAGTTCGTATTCAAGCAGAGCTAACAAATGCATTACGAACATTCAAAGACTCTCATCCGAATGTGGAAATGGTTAGAGACAAGACATATTTGCAGCAATACAAATTAAAAGTCAAGAAAAAAGGCAAAGTATGAGAAACAAGAGTCTGCCAAACCAAGGCAACAGACAAACTATTTGCTGGTACTGTAACAAGCCAGGACATATGGCGAAGCAGTGTTACCACAATAAAGGACAACCAAATAGGGTGTCACCTAATGGCAGCCCTATAAGAAAGAAAACAAAATAAGAAAAGCAGTTGAAGCTAACTATACCTCACCAACTGTCATAGTAAAAAAGAAGAATGGAAAGATTCGACTATGCTGTGACTACAGACAGTTGAATAATATTACCAAATTGGACCATGAACCTATTGGAAACCCAAGAGATATTATAGACATAATTGGTACTTCCAGAATATTCACTACATTTGACTTAAACAGAGGTTTTTGGCAGATAAACATGGATCCTGATTCTGTAAAATACACTGCATTCATAGCCATGGATGAGGTGTATGAATGGTTAGTAATGCCATTTGGACTGGTCAACAGTACAGCCACTTTTAGCAGATTTATGAAAGTGATGCTAAAAGGAATTCCAAATGTGGTACATTATGTCGACGACATATGTATCCACACTAAAGATTGGGAATCACATATTCATACACTTGAAGCTGTACTGGATAGACTCAAGAAACATAATGTGACAATCTCACCAGAAAAGATCAACATTGGAAAGAAGTATATAGATTTTTTGGGATACAGAATAGGAGGTGGTGCAGTCACTCCTACTGCAGAAAATGAAAACAAGATATTCAATCTGTCAGTCCCAAAATCTAAGAAACAAGTGCAAGCCCTGCTGGGACTATGCAACTTTTACAGACCTTTTATTGCAAATTATGCAGAAATTGTTCACCCACTAACAGAAGTTACAAAAACCAAAGATATTAGAAAATTTCAGTTTCCAAGAGATTGCCTCAACGCATTAGAGAACATTCAGGAGGCATTTAGGAAGAAACCCATCTTAGTTACACCTCAATGGGACAAACCTTTCATTGTTTCTTAGGAGCGTGCCTCATGCAAGAACATGATGATATCCTACATCCTATACAATATCTTAGCAGAAATTTGACCAAAACAGAGTGTAACTACAGCACCATAGAGAGAGAATGCCTAGCCATAGTGTGGGCTCTACAAAAACTTCAAAAATACCTTCTAGGTAGAACATTCACTCTTCTAACAGACCACAAACCACTTGTGGCATTCAACAAGAAGAAGATCAGCAACGCAAAAGTGAATCGCTGGGCTATGCTATTAGCCGACTACAAATTTGACATTAAACCTGTGAAGGGAAAGGACAATGTGGTTGCAGACATATTAAGTAGAATGACAATAAATAAAGATATTCTGTGAATTCCTCAATGATAAAACCAGAGACTGTATTAAAAAGACATTCTGTGAATTACTAAATAATAAAATAAGAGACTATATTAACATTAGTCTGTGAATTGCTAAAGGATACAAACAGAGACTGTAGTTATATTAATATTTTTATTTGTTGAACAATGGACAAGGAACAGTGTTTGAATTCCACTGGATTATTAGTTAATTTCAATAATATTGAGTGTTTAAATATTTTAATTACACAAAATTACAGATGTGTTTAAAATTCCATTTTCATTTTTTCAGCACAGGTAGACGGTTGCAGTTCTAGAGATTTTTTTCTTCTTGATTTTTTATGTCCAGATGTTGTATGTAAGACAATCAATGTTCATTGATGATAAATATTTGAATATAGATATAGATTAATTTGATTTTATGAAGACCAAAAATGTTGTATTTCATAAAAAATTTTTTGAAGGATGGGGGTGAATGTCACATGTGATTAACATAATTTTGTGACGTAAGGTCACGTGAATGGTGGACGCGGGAAGAAAGGAGCATTCCTATTGGTTGAAAGTGTTGGGCGAGTAGTTGTGAGAAGACTTCCGGCAAGGAAGGAGGTAGTGTATGTGTGCGCCTCAAGATTTCCACGTTGTATTACCTCAAATGATATTTCTATGTACATAGTATACATATTAAAGTTGTTTTGGATAAACAAGCTCTTCAGTGGATTATTGTGCACAAGATTATGTACTGTGAGAACGCCTACATAAAGAGAAACATATTTAACAGTTACAGACCGGTCCCGTTTAATCAGGACCGGTTAAATGTAACTTCATTTAGTCGGTATTAGATTATTACCCGGAGTTAATTTTTTTGTTGTGTTACAGCAGAATACCAGAGCCAATACGCGAGCGACCGTGACATCAAAGCCTTTTCTTAATATTCCCGTCTATAAACAATATACATGTCATCACTATTAGTTTAGTTCACCTACGGCTAAGGAATGATTTTATTTTAATTTTAATTTGCTTAGTTGTCGAGGCACTGTACGAGAGCTAACACACAGTGGGCATTAGATGTGAAAATCGGTCAAGGCCGGGATGGTTACTATTTATATTACAAGAGTCATTTGATAGACATAGCAAAGATACCGGGCGATTAATGGGTCCTCAAATTCGAGTTCCATCTTTTAGGGACAGTTTTCCTGCAAGTCAAAGGCATTTGACGTACAATTATCAAATTAAAATCAGAACTGATATTTTCTTTAAAAAAACGTATTTGGTTTGCGTTGGAAGGGGAGTAAGGCTAGTGTAGCTCAAACCCTATTGGAGCAGAAAGGATGGGGGACTGTCGTGTGGGCCGCAAAATTCAATAATTCTGGCAAGTTGGCAATTGAAAAATAATATGGTCTTTTAAATAATTCCATTTTATCATAATTGTTTACTCCATAAGCTCAATAATTTTATTATTATAATTTTTTAATTCGCGAGTTGACACAAGAGAGGTAAACACGACGTCACCAACGGACGAGGCGAGGGATTTTAAAACTAAGGAAAAATACCTTGCTAACTTTAACAAACGGTTTAACTGGTCCTCTTATTTAGAACGGTTAATGGCGAGTCTTTTTTTTAAAAAAACGGATTTAAAAATTCACTATAAATCATCACTGTTTACTTAATTGTTAGTAAGATTTTTTTTTAATTCGCTGAATTGAGGGCATCGCGAATAAGAGATGAACGCAAGCGGGGGAAGCGGACTTTAATGTCAACATCAGATGACGCAATGGCGAAAGTTTATACATTCTCTCGTTGGTTCTCAAAACATAAGGTAAATCATAAATACGGACCACCGGTTAACCGGTCATTTTGAACGATTAACCGGTCCTCAGAAACGAGCGGTCTTAACAACCTTACCTATTACTATTGTAATTGTTACGACTAGTCGTAACAATAAAGTTATTTCGTGTTGTTACGACTACATAATACATATTTACAGGCAGGAGTGTGTGTATTAATTCTAAAATCTACATTTGTTTAAATATAATTAAATATATTTAATCAACGCCTCTGCTTTTCAGAATAAGCAGAAAAATTGGCTACTGAGGCTACTGCTATGACTAGTAGTAGAAATAAAATTATTTCGTATTGCTATGACTAGTCGTAACAATAACCAGTAAACTATTGCTCCAACTAGTCGTAACACAAGATAGGAATACTAGTGTTACGACTACTTCACTTATTTACTAAAATCATATTATTATAGTCTAAGTTTTTGTGACGACGTGTGACGTCATTTATGGACGGCCTTTTTTTTTATACGCATATATAATCTATACTACTGTAATAAAAGCCAAAGCCCTCACTGACTCACTCACTCACCACTAATTCTCCAACTTCCCGTGTAGGTAGAAGCATGAAACTTTGGGAAAATGTTGAGTACACTCTCACGAAAAAAATTTGCCAAATGGCATTTTAAAATTCCCACTCATGGAGGGCCAGGGGCACAAATGTAGTTTTTTCCTAATATGAGCTTTATAAAAACTGAAAATCACTCATTCTCCAATCCACTGTAGGTAGAAGCATGAAACTTTGGGAAGTTGTTGAGTACACTCTCACAACAATATTGGTGAAAAAGAATTTTAAAATTCCCACTCATGACCAGAGGCCCAAATGTGATTTTTTCCTAAATGAGCTTTATAAAAATTTGAAAATCACTAATTCTCCTATTTCCCATGTAGGTAGAAGCATGAAACTTTGGGAAAATGTTGAGTACACTCTCACGAAAAAAATTTGCCAAAAGGCATTTTAAAATTCCCACTCATGGAGGGCCAGGGGCACAAATGTAGTTTTTTCCTAATATGAGCTTTATAAAAACTGAAAATCACTCATTCTCCAATCCACTGTAGGTAGAAGCATGAAACTTTGGGAAGTTGTTGAGTACACTCTCACAACAATATTGGTGAAAAAGAATTTTAAAATTCCCACTCATGGGGGGGGGGACCAGAGGCCCAAATCAAATGTGATTTTTTCCTAAATGAGCTTTATAAAAATTTGAAAAAAATCACTAATTCTCCTATTTCCCATGTAGGTAGAAGCATGAAACTTTGGGAAGTTGTTGAGTACACTTCCGTGATGGTAACAGGCAAAAAATTTTTTTTAATTATCACTTAATGGGGACCGGGGGCCCAAATGTTTTTTCCTAAAATGAGCTTAATAAAAATTGAAAATCACTAATTTTCCTATTTACCGTGTAGGTAGAAGCAAGAAACTTTGGGAAATGTTTAGCACACTCCCGCGATGGTAACAAGCGGAAAAAATATTCAAATTATTACTCACTGGGGGCCGGGGGCCCAAATGTAGTTTTTTAACCTTATATGAGCTAAATTAAATTTGTTTAAACTTTGGATACTGGTTAAATGGAATTTGGCAAAATCTGGAATATAAAAACTTGATGGCCTATATTATAATACTATAGGCCATTAAAGTTACATTTTTCATTTTTTTGGAGCCAAGGGCCCTTAATAATCTCTTTTTTTTTCGTAAACGTTGAATATATTGTAACCATTTGATTTCACACCATTTTTTAAATACAAATATTGACAAACAAATATAACAATCATAATCCAGATATGCTTTTTATATAAACTGTTGTTTTGAACTTTAATCTTACACCGATTTGCCCTTGGGCCCTTATTTTAGTTTTTTTTTAAAGCTGTATTAATAATATTTTATTCATCTCACTGTCATTAAACTTTGGGAAGTTTTTAAATTAGCTCCCGCAAAGGTTTCTGGCATTAAAAGTTTTTTTAAAACCACTTATTAGTGACCGGAGGCTCATAATGCCATTTTTAAACATGAGTTATATAAAAGGTATTTTAGACAGTGGCTACTGGGTATATGGATGAATTATTGACCAAATTTGATATTAAAATTTTTTTAATTCTATAGGGTAATGAACTCCTAACATCTGTTCCTTTGGGCCCGAGGCCCAAAATTATTTTTTTGTAAACTTTTAAAGCTTTATTTCCCTTTAGATTTTAAATAATTTAAATAAATATAGACACGTATCTCCATAATGACCTAGATTGAAATCTTCAGGCCTTATGAGATATTCACATCCTGCACCCCTTTTGTCTGAGACAAACAACATATTTTCCACCCCACCCCTCATTGTATTCAGGAGGGACAAAAATCTGCGAGACCTATTGGTTCGTAGCCGTCTGCTTATTCCGTCCTCCCATCTGGGCACTAAGCCATGTGGTCGTAATCGCTGCAAGACATGTCCCTTTGTTACCCAGACGGACCAGATTGTCTTCCCTAAGGGGACATTCAAGATTAGGAATGGCTATCTTTGTACTAGCCGCAATGTGGTCTACACCATTGTGTGTAAGCGCTGTCCTTTGAAGTACATTGGTGAAACGGGGAGGTTACTCTCTTGCCGTATCGCGGAACATGTACGGGCCATTAAACAAGACAAACAGTGTCCTGTCTCCCGACACTTCAATGGACGGGACCACATGGGCGTCGATGACATGTCTGTCACCGCCTTGGTTTCTTGTACAAACACACCCGGCCGGGTCAGTCTGGAGAATAGACTAATCCATGAATATGGGACTCTTACACCACATGGGATCAACGTTGTGTTCGCACTGACAAGCTGATTGATTGGCCACACCCACCCTTTCCTTTCCTATTTAAGCTCTTACTTTTCTCTCCTTGCTTTATCTTTACTGGACTACTTGGATTTCACCGCAGCTAAGTGTTTTTTTCTATTATTTCGTTTTATTCGTTTCATTTGTGTACTATTTGTCCGTTGAAGAAGGCTCTTTGCCGAAACGTTCGCTGTTGTGTTACGTCCTGTCAGGCCTACTAATACCCTGTTTTTATTTTATGCATTTACCCCTTTTGCACGGGGTCCTTAATGTCATTTTATTCCCCATTTGATTTTACGACTTGACAAATATTGACAAAAAAGTATATCAATCATGATCCAGATTGAAATCAATTGGTGTTTTGTATTGGTGTCACGCGGGTTCTCAAAGCTAACTGAAATCCTAATTTCCGGCGGCTGCAAAGCGCTGGCATTTTGCTAGTATATATAATATATATATAGGGGTCTACCGATATCCAGCCGATATATCGGCACCGATATCTGGATATCGGCAATATCGGTATCGGTAGCATGTAAAGGTCCCGATATTGACGTCACCGATATTTCATAATAAGTGACATTTTGACCCCCAAAAAAAAC
This sequence comes from Ampullaceana balthica, assembly GCA_944989445.1. NCBI lineage: Eukaryota > Metazoa > Mollusca > Gastropoda > Lymnaeidae > Ampullaceana > Ampullaceana balthica. The sequence continues at coordinate 706,093 of CALYLW010000142.1, read as the reverse complement.
GGAAACAAAAAAAAACTACCATTTAGATTTACAATATCTCGACAAATTAATATATTGACCCCGATACCGGTATTGAAATAGTCAAAAGAGTCCTAGTATTAATATGTGCAGCCACGATACAGTGTGCCATGTGCGTTGATATTGTTTAGGTATCGGCCGATTTTCGTATGCTCAGAAATACTGTGTAAATAGTTCCGATGCCAAGTATACCGTAATTGCTCTAATAAATGTATAACATGTAAACATTATGTTCACGTAATTGCTCTAATAGCAAAGATGCACGCAGAATCGCAGATGTCTAAAACATTTCGTTTCGTATGGAATAACAAAATGTACCGTGTGAAGACTTGTTGTCATTGGCAACCATTACCTTCAACCTCATTTTCATTCTATTACTATTGCTTTGTTCTAATTGTTTCATTCATAAAGGTGGCCGTGTGCAAAAGCCATTAAACTATTGGTTAGAATTAATAATTATGAATCAAGGTTGAAGTTTCAAAAGGACTTCCTAATTTTGCTTGTACATTTGTATAAAGGACGGTTAGTTTTGTTATGAGTCTTATGTAGGTCATGATCTGGAACTTGTAAACACATCGGAAACTTCGTTTCGGGAAAAAAAAATCGTTAATATCGGCAAAACTGGATATCGGTAGACCCCTTAATTATAAAATATAAATAATTACGAGTGATAAATTTAAGAATGACGTCATCAAATATGACCGCTGGTTTTTGTCCTAACAAATACTCATATCGGCACTCATATCGGAAAAAAATATCGGTAATATCGGCAAAAATGCTTATATCGGTAGACCCCTAATATAAAAGATAAATAATTACGAGTGATAAATTTAAGAATGACGTCATCAAATATTACCGCTGGTTTTTGTCCGAAAAAATACTCATATCGGCACTCATATCGGCAAAAAAAATATCGGTAATATCGGTATCTGTAATATCGGCAAAAAGGCATATCGGTAGACCCCTATATATATACACACCTAATATAGGATATTAATAGATCTGGGTTTATATTTATTTACAGGCAGGTGTATGTGTATTAATTCTAAAATCTAAATTTTAAAAAAATATATATTAATCAACGTCTCCGCTTTTCAGAATAAGTAGTACAAAAATTACAATTACCAGCATTGTGATTGTGGTTTTTAAAAAAAAATTAAATTAATAAAAGTCGCCTCCATTGTGGTTCGAACCACATATCAGTATTAACAACAATCAATCATCCATCCGCCTATCACTTCATCTAGGGAGCTCATGTAAAAATACGATTTTTTGAAATTATAACTATTTGTCATTAAATCATTAAATGGACACCAATCAAGTTTTTTTACCTTTAAAATTAGCAGTAGTTTCCTGACTACTGTTGCGACTAAAAGTAGACACTTCGTTAAAAAAAATTTGTACTAAACTAAAAAAATTAAATGAGTCAAAATAATATTTATATATAATTCTCTTCGTGGGACCATGCGAGACACCACGCAAGTATGTGCAACCGAGCATGACGAATGACCCTTGCTGGGGTCGACCAATGTATCGAGACCAACAATGGTCCTTGCGTTTCACTTGCATTGTTCCTTCACAGAAAACGTGAGATTCGTAGTGTACTGGTTATCACGTCCGCCTCATACGGGGAAGGTCCTGGGTTCAAGCCCCAGCGAAAACATTGTTTTATTTTAATTTTTAAAAATGTCTGTTTGTGGCTTTGTGCCCGTTCTTTTACCCCTTTATTGCCAACACTAGCTGACCCGCTAGTGATTTAGTGACGGGTGAAGACTTCCTGAAAGACACAGTTGTCAAAATGGGGTGGGTTTGGGCAAACGGCTGTGAGTGAATGAAAATAAGGAACTCTGGAGAGACCAGCGGCATAGAATATGCCGCAGACTTGCTCATCATAGACAGTGCAAAGAACTGTTAGGTGAGAGTACAGACACAAAAAGCAGCACTAAGTAAATAAAAAATAGCGAGTAAACGTGAAGCCATGCACACTGAGGTTGTTGTTAGCCGCCTCCCATTTTATACTAACATCCCTTAAACATAAACTGTGATTGGCCGACCCTAGCGAGGGTTAGTCATATTTAGAGTTGTTAATTGCGTGTTTTTTGGGGGGGGAAACCGATTATCGATTATGTAACTCGGATTTTAAACCGATTATCGCTTTATAGCTGACTTCAACTTCACAGAAGTTAGGGGTGTACCAAATTTCGCCTGCAAACGTCTCAAAACCAACAATGAGTTGGCAGTTCAACCGACGTTCACTCGCTTTGTTTTGATTTCTTCGTGCTGTAGTTTGTGTCCGTTCTTTTTCCACTTTCTTTGCACTCTCCATGAGCAAGTCTGCGGCGTATGCCACGCCGCGGGCGTCTAGTTTTAATTAATATTAGTATTAGTGATTACCAGCAATGTTCCCTTTAAGCTGCGCGGCCGCGCAGATAGCTGACAGATGCCGCGCAGCAGTTAAGAATTTCCGCCCAGTAAATTTTTTAAAATATAGCACAAAAAGTGGTTTCTGTGCAACTTTGTTTGCACACGAGATATGGTAAGGGGCCGTCCATAAATGATGTCACACACCTAGGGAGGGGGGCCACCCTTTCTTGACGATGCGTGACGAGGGGGAGGGAGGGGGGTTAAAGAAATGTGACGTCACATCAAAAGGGTACCTTAAAAGAAAAACACCCACTGAAATATTTGGTCACTTAAAATTTATTTAATGATTTTTTTATTATTTTCTTTTTTAAATCAGTGCTTCTCAAAGTGCAGGTCGGTAGGCCATCAGACGCCGGTCGGCGTAAGTTATCAAGAAATGAAAATTAAATCTAATTATAATCCTAAAGTTTGAGAACTCATGAGAATGTATGAAATTGTTACCCTGCGTCGTTTGATATTGACATCAAAGCATTTGTGATGTCACCGCCGTTCCGTTTGGTTCTCTCACGGCTGTAGTCGGCGAACTTTTTTGCCCGTTACCCCAAAATATACAAGTTTCTGTGTGGTGCGTTACCCCCCCCCCAAACCCCCAGACTCCAGGTCCTGCTCACATGACACGGGGATTTGTTGAAGCGTCGTTAGCACCCCCCCCTCCCGAAAATGCAACTGGTGAGTTTTACAAGCATGACAAGTGTCTAAAAATGATCTGAATAGGATTATGTATAGATATTTTAAGTCAAATATCATGGAATATCAATTTTAAAAAAAAATTGGGGGGGGGGATCTATTTGATACAATTATAAACGTTTTAAGTTTGATATAATTGTTCGATTGGTTTTTGGTCAAACGCCAAGAGTTCCCTTTTTACCCCAAATGAGATAATTTACCGCTGTTAACAGACCCCTCGCTTAAACCGCCTGATAGCGGTAGCCATGTATTTTTCATTAGTTTATAAATTCCACAAGAGAATGAAACAATTTAAACACGCCTCCTCATCCATACAACCAAAAACAAAAAACTCGTGAGCTTCGGAGTAAAAAGTTATGATAATACATGTATTGGATATTTTATTAATGCCATAGTATTTTTCAGTCTTAAACTTGCAGTATTACTGTATTTTGCGAAGCACAAAATGACACCCTACTTTCATGCACATCAATGTGCGGTTCGTACAGTACTCGCCATATTCCTCTTCCAGCGCAAACCAAATAATTTTTAGAAAAAATGAGATTTGATATCAATGTGGTAATTTTATATCAAATGCCTTTGATGTGCATATACATAGCAGGAAAACTGTCATTATAAGTTCGAAATCAATTTGAGGAATCATCTTGTATCTATATATTCTTGGTTTATCAACAATGAAATGATCCTTGTAATATCAATAGTCACATAGTCAGTTCCTTACTGGGATACAGCGCTATATAAATTATCAATTTATTATTATTATTATTCGCGAGCTGAATCGCCAAGGTTAATCACATCAAATGGGTTTTGACATTACCGCTGCGTTGTTCGTTAGCTGTTATATGTTACATAAAACAAGCCGAAATCATACTTAATCTTATAGGGCTTTAAGCCATGTAGGGGCTCATTTTGCTATCACGTCAGTACAGGGAAAATCACGTCAAAACGGGAAAAGAATGCACCGGTACCTGGTGAAATGCATTAAAAAAATACCTGCCGGTCGTCTAATACGAACAAGTTTGAGAAGCACTGGCTTACAATTTATTTAATGCCGTTTTAACATAGCTTCACGCGCATTACAATGTAGACGTACACTAAATAAATAATTAAATGACAAAAAAGTGATTTGAAACATACTCATTTTCAAATAGAAAATAAGGTGGGTTTTCTTTTTGTTTTGTTTTTTTTTGTTGTTGTTTTTTTTTGGGGGGGGGGTCAAAGCTTTGTGACGTATTATTGGAGGGGGGGTGTAACTTTTTGTGATGACGCGTGACGAGGGGGGGGGGTGAAAAATCGGTCACAATTGCATGACGTCATTTATGAATTATGGACAGCCCCTACCGTATTTTCACGCATATTCCACGCAGATAACCCGCCCACGCATATACCCTGCAGAATTTTTAGATCCTTTAAAAAATTGTGGTATAACCCGCCCACGCTTATACCCCGCACAATCATATCACGATGAACCACTCTAGGAGATGTACTTACCGTACTATATTTTCACAACTCTATCAATACCATGCATACAAAAATATCTCTTATTACTTAAAAAGTAATTGTTTATTTTAATTAAAATATTATAAATAATTATAAAATAATAATTTTGATATTTTATTCGATTGGCTAAACGTAAACAAGTGTGCACTATTTTTTCCGGTACACCGTACCATCAGACAACTGCAGTCGTTATACAAAACATTCGATTTACGACATGAACGAGAATTGCCAGAATTGCTTCCAAACCGGTTTAAACTGGACTATTCGATTCCGAGGTTAACCGGGGAGACACGTATAATACCAGAAGTTATCTTATCTTATCTGTTTACAGATGCTCCTTCTATACAGAAGATTATTGCGTCCTAGTTATACAGAATCTAATTTTATATTCGTGCTTTGCAAGTAATAGCGCCATTGATTCATTATTCAGTAAAAAAACATTCAGATACCCCGCAGTGGGGGTGCGGGGTTTGTAAAATATGGTATAACCCGCGGGGAATATGCGTGAAAATATGGTAATCCCTTAATTCAGCGCATTTTATATTTCAAGTCATCAAAAAAAAATACATTTTTTCAAACTTACTTCATTAGGCCTAATTATTATTATGAAATCTATTTTAAAATTAAAACATTATTTTTTTGTTGAAATAAAGTTACTATTTTACAATTTGTACGAAATACAAATGTGTATATTTCACTATCTTCTGTGACTAACGGCGCCATTGTTGTTGTTGGAAGTCTGCTTTTAAAAACCTTTTTCTAAGTTAAAAACCCCTTTGCCTTTAGCCTCAACAAAACACACACAAAACTAATTGTAAAGCATTAAATACTTTTTTAAATTTCTGATTTAAGTGCTTAAATTAGTAAAAGTAAGTTATTTTATTTATTTTGTTCTAAAAATTTTAAATGCGCTGAAATAAGGGATTACCCGAGATTTTTTTACTTTGCACACGGACCAACTAACCTTAGCCTTAGACCTTAGTACTATGACTATAGTAGTTACTTAGTCTTAAGAGAGGTAACATTGATTACCAAAAGTAATTTATTTTAATTAATGTTGTACTTTTAAAAAAAAGGGTCCAAATGCTTACCTATTAAACCACCAATGAGAAAAAATCCAGTGAGTATGAGGACAAGCGAAAGGCTAAGTGTTATCAGCTTCTTATTGCTCAAAGTTTCCAACACCACACCCGCCATCTTGAAAATTATCTAAAATCTTACAAGTCAGGGATACTAAAAATTCTTTAGAAATTTCCCAAGATTTCCCAAGGTTTTAAATATACCACTTATCTTATCTTATCTATACAGACGCTCCTTCTATGCAGAAGATAGTTGCGTCCACAGACCATGACAGATGATCTGTTGGCAAGTGATGCAGCATTCACAGGCCACGGCTTTGTGGGTTCCACGCATTACCCAGCCGCCTAACTACATGTAGTGTTAGGTACCCATTCGGAGCGGGGTGACTCAGGGACGCCCTAGATTAGAGTATAGACTTACACTTACACTAAATACATATTTAAATAACAAAAACTTCATTTGCAACATGCTAATTTTCAATTAGAAAATACGGCTTTTAGGATTGGGGGGGGTGGCAGGGGTGGACTGGGGAGTCCAAGCGGCCCGGAAAAAAAAACAAAAAGCGGCCCTATCTTCTTAACTTTTATTTTCCTCGTGCATTTTCTCCATCTCATCCAAACGTGAGGGCCGCGGCCTCCAAAGTCATGGGTCATTTTACAAATTACAATATATTATTTCAAACAAATAATAAATCCCAGATAAATCACATTTATAATTTATATTTATAAATAAAATATCAAGAATGCGTCAATTCAAGTTATAAATCAATTTATTCGGACTCACTGTGATGGTGTTTATAGTATAAGCAACTTCTTTAAGCTGGGTGCCATTTCGGCTATATAATCTATAATTGTGTCATTATTCAGTTCACTTAAAATATCGGTTTCTGTTGACAGAAGCATATAATCTTCAAGGTGTGTAGAAGAAAATTAGCTTCGCAAGCGATTCTTAATCTATTTCAGGCATTGCCGGTGTTGCAAAATAAATCCTCCCCCATACAGAGTCTCCCCCCGGAGACTCTGTTTTAAAACAAATCCTCCGGGGGGAGAAAATGTTTTCCTCCCGATTAAAATAATTTCTCCCCTACCCTGTAAAATATTGTCTCCCCCAAAATAAATTCGCCCCATCATACTTTCGATATAAAACAAAGAGATCATTAAAAATCAAAAGAATAAAGAATACTTACTTGTGTTATGCTGTAATATTCACACATGTTTAATGTAATACTATTTATGGTAGTGGCGTAGATATAGAGAGTTAAGAGGGGGGTGCGGTCCATACCGTTTGACACCACTCAGGGGCGTGACATAATATTCACACATGTTTACTGTAATACTAGTTATTGTAGTGGCGTAGAAATAGAGAGATAAGAGGGGGGTGCGGACCATACCGTTTGACACCTCTCAGGGGCGTGACATAATATTCACACGTGTTTACTGTAATACTATTTATTGTAGTGGCGTATAAATAGAGAGATAAGAGGGGGGTTTGGACCATACCGTTTGACACCTCTCATGGGCGTGACATAATACTCACAGATGTTTACTGTAATACTACTTATTGTAGTGGCGTAGAAATAGAGAGATAAGAGGGGGTTGTGGACCATACCGTTTGACACCTCTCAGGGGCGTGACATAATATTCACACATGTTTACTGTAATACTATTTATGGTAGGGGCGTAGATATAGAGAGATAAGAGGTGGGAGCGGACGATACCATTTGACACTTCTCAGGGGCGTGATATAATTTGAAAAATTACTTAATTACTTGATTTTTTTCCGCTGTACAAATTGACGCACAGGCAGTTTTGGGGTGTAAAAAGGCAGTTGTTTTGTTTCAGAAAGCAAGGATTATGTCTTTATAGGCATGGGTTTGTGTTGTTACTATAAATAGTAAGTTTGTACAACGTCGGGTGTTCAGACGATGAGAAGGTTTCTTAATATCTAGAGTCGGGGGGAAAGGGTGGGAGTGACCCAATTAAGTAACCGCACGGAGGGAACAAAAATCGGGCTACGACACTGACCTGTTTAACTTATGACCTGATTATAAAGTCTTTTTTTTAAAAACTCTGTGGGCTATGCATTGTTATTGTGAGACGCAGCGGCGAGGCGTCAATGGAGGTGGGGGGGGGGTACTGGTGGTTCTGACTGCACTAGCTGACACTATCACAAGGGGTAAAACAAAATCTAAAATTAAGTTTGTTCCCGTTATTTGGCACTAGAAGACTCGGAGGAGGACAATGGGTTTAGTCGTGAGGGGGTGACATATTGAGCTTATATACATATATATATATATATATATATATATATGTGTGTGTGTGTGTGTGTGTGTGTGTGTGTGTGTGTGTGTGTGTGTGTGTGTGTGTGTGTGTGTGTGTGTGTGTGTGTGTGTGTGTGTGTGTGGTGTGTGTGTGTGTGTGTGTGTGTGTGTGTGTGTGTTAGATATTACAAATGCTTTGTATGGAATAAATGTGATTTCAGTTTCAGTTACTTTTATTTATTCAAAAGTTTGCGTACACACACAGACATAGATTTTTAAAATTAAATTATTTGTAAACATTCAGAAATACAGCGCAATTATTGAACCTTATTTTCATAACATCACCATGCACGAATAGATTATCTCATATCACGATTGTGAAATTATCTTTTACTGTACACGTGTATTATTTTTCTTTATGAATTTGAATTTTTAAATGCCATAACAGTTTTAAATACAACGAATATATTAAAATTTCAAAGCATTTTACACATGTTACAAAAAAATTTAGACGTTGGCTCCAATATTCATGACTAAAATTAAATTTTCTGCCTATAATTTATACCGCCCCTTTCTAGAGTGTCTAAACTAATTATGACATTATGGACTGGACAGCCCAATCTAGAGTTGTGTCCATAAGAGAAAAAATAATTAAGAAAATTGTATCTATCCGTTAACATATTTTACAAAGTCTTTAAATGGTACTTTGATTTTACTATTTATATTGCTAGATATTCTAAAATATTAGAAAGCTTTAGGAGATAAAAAAGAGTATTAACACAAGAGAATCACAACTACAGGTTATTATTTTCATTTTTGTAGGTATAAAATACTTCGAGGATAACAATTAAGCTACAATTGCAAATCGCATAGTGAGAAAAGATTCTTTTTTTTTAAAAATCAATACTTTCATTACAAAAACTAGTACATGTATTGCAAAATTTATCTTTCAAATATTAAAAAAAAATATTATTAAACAAAATATTAAACATACATGCATACATACATAACATACATACATGCATACATACATAACATACATACATGCATACATGCATACATGCATACATACATACATACATACATACATACATACATACATACATACATACATACATACATACATACATACATACATACATACATACATACATACATACATACATACATACATACATACATACATACGTACATACATACATACAAACATAAATACAAACATACACACACAAACATGCATACATACATACATACATACATACATACATACATACATACATACATACATACATTCATTCATACATACATACATACATACATACATACATACATACATACATACATACATACATACATACATATACATACATACATACATACATACATACATACACACATACAAACATATATGCATACATAATTACATACATACATATATGCATACATAATTACATACATACATGCGTGCTTACATACATACATACATACATACATACATACATACATACATACATACATACATACATACATACATACATACATACATACATACATACATACATACATACATACATACATACATACATACATACATACATATATGTATACGTACATACATACATACATACATACATACATACATACATACATACATACATACATACATACATACATACATACATACATACATACATATATGTATACGTACATACATAAATTCATACATACACACATACACACTCATATAAATTACACCCTAATGCCTGCCTTTGCGTGATTATTACATTATAATAACTCATTAGACTACAGGTGACCAGACCCTTAGTAATTGAGAGCCGTTTTAAAATATTTAAAAATTGTTGAGAGTTGCATTGAAGCATTATGAGTCATAAAACCTGGCTTGGAAATCTTTCAGTAATCCTTTTAATATATCTTTCATAAATTACACTCGAGCCGCAATGTGAACACAGAAGAGCCGCATGCGGCTCGCGAACCGCGGTTTGACCACCGTTGCTTAGAACGTGAAGGTTTCCTAAGCATACTTCTTCATACCTCAGCTAACTATGACTCGATAGACAACTTAAATGGCCAATACGTGCCCACCTTGAAGCAATCTATCTACTAAGACATATAGCTAGTCTTTACCCGCTCAACAAAAGACGCTTCATGTTTTCCTGTCGCATTTCATCAATAAACAAGCCCACCTCTGTGTTACCCCTTAAGTCTCCAGGATTCTAACATTCCGTAAGGTCATTGACCTTATGCCTAACTAATTCAGCGGCACACCTAAACGGGAATCTCAAGCTAACTAAGCGCCTCATCTCAACCCAGATCTCCACAACACTTTGATCTGGGTTATATTGTGAATTTAACGCAATGGGTATCACCAACCCTAGCTAAGACACTGATTGTTTAATCGTTTAACCTGTTTTTTACTTTATTTTCTAAATTTAAAAACCTTGGCTACATTTGATTTGTTAAATTTTATCCAGTAACTTTAGTAAACGCTACCGATAATAGACAGTAATAATGTTTTTGAATTATTTTAATGCACACATAGAAATCGATAATTTCGTTTAGGTCCTTAACACATGATCTACCCACAAACGTAAAGAGTGAATTCTTGTTCCAAAATATCGGTGTCACGTTCTCTTATTACTTGATCATCTTTGTATTTCACTTCATTTGTATGATATTCTTTTAAATAACTCTGGGCAATTAACCAACTCTAAATATGTGTCTATACGGGCATACACCCACTTAGCCCGCAAATTGCTACGCCCCTGACAAAGCTTAAGATTGCTCAATTTCCAATATCATACAGAAATGAATGTAGAACCAATACAAATTATGTTTTAAGTCATAAAGTTTAATAAAACAATTATTTATAATTTTCAATAATTAAGGGGAGGGTTTATTTTAACCCGGAGACTTCATTTTAAAACAAAGTCTCCGGGGGCGACTTTGTTTTAAAATAAACTCTCCGGGGGGGAGACTTTCTTTTGGGGGAGACTTTATTTCGTGACACCGGCTCTAGAGTATGCGAGGCCCAAGGCAGCATACGATTTGCGGGGCCCCGAGTCCAAGGCAGCAGATGAGGAGCGAGACCCATGCAAACATTTGCATTTCTACATTTATTAAATGATATGAAATATATAAAAAAATTAAATTACTTAATTTTTTACTTTATAACATCATTGACACATCAATGATTACAGTTTTATTTTTAATTGCAAATCCTAAAACTCTAAAAATATTTAAATAATTAAAATATTTTGTTTTGGTGCCATGCTAATTACACATATTACATACATATATATATATATATATATATATATATATATATATATATATATATATATATATATATATATATATATATATATATATACATATATATATTATATATATATATAATATATATATATATATATATATAAATATATATATATCATACACTTAAAAATATAAACTATATACACAAGCGTTGGTTTGTTTGTATCTTCTACTTACACCTTGTTTTTACGACTTAATTACGAGCAAATCTTGCGAGCTTTCGCGGCAGCAAGATCTGAAATACCGGCAAGTTCAATATTGTCAAAATCCTTAGCAACACCAGTCTCAATTGTCAAAAAAGCTTAGTGACTGGGCCGATCTTGAATCATTGTTTATCCCATTTAAGTTTTAATAAGTTTTAGTTTCGAAAAGCTTCTTTTTTCGGAAGACTAAGTGACAGGAATAGTTTTTACTGAAAGAAACGCAAAATATTAACAGGATCGTTGTAGGTAACTGCAGGAATTATGGAACTCAATGATTGCAACTCTTCAACAAGCATGAAACCATCAACATCCCTACTTTCGTAAACAGTGAGCTTTTCTCACGTTTCATACAGCAATTCACGCTGAATGCTGGACAGATCATCGTCTCATCATCTCCAAACTCAATATTCGCATTCAGCCCAAAAGACGGCCCCAAGGAAGGAAAACCCTAAAACGGCTAAACATCACAAAGCTAAACTGTGCGAGTACTAAACAATCTCTGGAGACAGCCCTGGAGGACAAACTGAGATCCACCACTCTAAACAATACGAACATTGAGACTGTTTGGGCGAACTTTAGAGATCTAATCTACAGCACAGCCTCCAAATCCTTGGACCCGCGATGAGAAAGCACCAAGACTGGTTCGATGACAATTGCGACGAAATCAAGCAAATGTTGGCAGAGAAACATCAACTCCACAAAAGACACATCAGCAATCCCAGGTCTTCAACCGTAACATACTCATATAATAGCATACGCCGCATCATAAAACAAAAACTTCGCTGGATGCGAGACTCATGGCTAAACAATATTAAGAAAGCTGATGAGATTCAACAATATGCAGACAGGCATGATATGAAGAATTTTTACAACGCCCTTAACGTCTAATTCATCCCCGCTCCTCAGTGCTGACTGGACATATCTAATTACTAACGGGGAGAAGATTCTTGAGCGCTGGGCTGAACACTATCATGCTGTCCTAAACAGCAACTCAAGTATTAATGAAGATGCTATCAGTCGCCTATCTCAAGTACCAATTAACCTGGCAATGGATGACCCGCCTACTCTTCTTGAGACGCAAAGGGCTGTACATCTTCTGTCATGTGTAAAGGCTCCTGGAGCAGACTCAATTCCAGCAGAAATATACAAAGAAGGTGGCATGGTTCTACTGGAAAAGCTGCATGAAATCTTCCTAATGATGTGGCAGCAAGAGACTATCCCCCAGGATTTTAAAGATGCCTCTATAGTCCACTTGTACAAGCGAAAAGGGAACCGCCAAGCCTGCGATAATCATCGTGGAATTTCACTGCTATCAATTGCAGGAAAAATACTCGCCAGAATTCTCCTAAATCGCCTAAGTGCACATCTGGATCAGGGTCTTTTACCAGAAAGCCAATGTGGTTTTCGGAAAGAATGTGGGACCATCGACATGATCTTTGCAGCAAGACAATTGCAGGAAAAGTGTCAAGAGCAGAATATGGACCTATTTTCCATTTACATAGACCTTACGAAAGCCTTTGACACAGTCTGCAGAGAGGGCCTATGGAGGATTATGGCCAAGTATGGGTGTCCAAATAAATATATATTAGCATTGTAAGGCAATTTCATGATGGCATGCAGGCTCGAGTCCAGGACAACGGAGAGGTCTCTAAACCATTCCCTGTCACAAATGGCGTTAAGCAAGGCTGTGTTCTGGACCCAACATTGTTCAGCCTCATGTTCTCAGCCATGCTTACAGAGGCCTTCAGGAATAGCAATGTAGGCATGGACTTTAGGTATCGCACTGATGGTCGTCTGTTCAACCTCAGGATGCTTAAAGCTAAGACAAAGGTTAAATCAGACAGCATCCTGGACCTTCTTTTTGCTGATGATTGTGCCCTTAACGCGGGCTATGAAGCACAACTGCAACTAAGTGCTGATAAATTTTCCAGTGCGTGCTCTAACTTTGGGCTCACCATCAGCACAAAGAAGACAGAAGTGTTATACCAGCCGGCCCCAGGCAAATCTTATACTGAGCCTAACATATTCATCAAAGCCAACAAAATCAACACAGTGAGCCGCTTTACCTATCTTGGCAGCACACTGTCTCAGAAGGCCAATATTGATGCCGAGGTGAAAGGCCAGCGCAGCATTCGGTAGATTGCATGACAGTGTCTGGAACAGAAGGGGAATCAGCACCCAAACAAAACTAAAAGTATACAGAGCTGTTGTGCTTCCCACCCTATTATATGCATGTGAAACTTGGACCGTATACCAACGCCATGCGAGGTTGCTGAACCACTTCCACACCAAAAGCCTTAGAAAAATTCTCAATATAAAATGGCAGGAAAAAGTTCCAGACACCGAAATATTAGCCAGGTCAGAACTCCCCAGCATCCAAACTATCCTCATGCAAAGCCAACTACGCTGGGCGGGGCATGTAGTGCGCATGCCCGACCATCGCCTCCCCAAGAGGCTCTTCTATGGTGAGCTTGCAGAAAAGCATAGAGCACGCGGAGATCCACGTAAGCGCTACAAGGATGCACTTAAAACAGCTCTGAAGGCCTTCGACATCGAACATGACTCCTGGGAAGCAGCAGCCAGAAACCGAGCCCACTGGCGCTCTACGATATGGAATGGCGCAGCTGTCTGTGAGGCAAACAGACAACAGGCAGCCAAGTTAAAGTGTCAAGTCAGAAAGGACCGTATCCAAAACCCTCCTGAAGGGACCGCATCCATCTCTTGTCCGACGTGTGGACGCCTTTTTCGTGCCAGAATAGGGTTAATAAGCCACCAGAGGACACATGTGGCGGCCCAGCAAATATGATGAGAGTGGTCATCGTCGACCACGACGGACGAACAACACAGCAATTCAGCGGATCATTGTTTTGTAATTGATGAAATTTAAAATGAAATCCAAAACGAGTCATGATGCCTTAGTATTTGTTCAAATGACATGTCCATTGACATGATTGCATATCAACAAACTTTTTTTAAAAATCTGTGCTAATTTTTTCCTGTGCATCTACAAATCGTTCATCTTCTCGTTCATATGTAAATTGCTTTATTTCTTTTTCAATTGGGTTCAATCGGTTCAACTTCTAGATCTATGTCTGTGGCAATTTCTTTTGCAAATGCTATTGCTGTTTCAAAACCACGATTGCAGTAAGATTTTGACCATTTGCAAGTATGTTACATGCTCTCAACTTCAGTTACTAGACCCACAGAAATATTTTGTAATTCTTTGCTGGTGTAATTAAATTGGAACAATGTGTCGTACCAAAAAGCATTTGAAACAATGAAATTGAAGTTCTTAAGTTGTTTGCACAAAGACTCTGCATCACTTCAAGATTTTGGATCACTAATTTGCTATGGTACTTTGAAAAGTGCATTATTGATTTCTCCTGCTTGATATCGCACAATCTTTACGCTTTCCACATGGCTTTCCAATTTTCTTTCAGTGGTTTCACAGAAATATTTCAAACATACTTGGAAAATAAAGCACATCGCTTTGTTGAAGTAGAAATAAAAATATATATTCGTTAAATTATACCAAAAATGTCATTGCATTAGCACAAGTTTTTACCTTATAAAATAACAGCAAGTTGTAGCTGTGATGGGTAAAAAGGGTAAAATATGCCCTGGGTTTTAATTGTAAATGACGAACTTGTACGCCTCACTTATGCCTATCATGTTCGCATCGTTGTAGTATCCTTGACCGCGGATATCAGAAACATCTAAGCCTAATTTTCTCAATTACAATAGTAAGACATCAAGCATTTGTTGCCCAAGACTTTCTTCCACTTCTAGAAAACGTATGAAGTGCTCATGAGTTACTTCAGAGTGTCAACTCCTTGGCTTACATATAGCGTATTGTCAGTGACGTCTGTTCTTGGTGACGTTGGCACGCTGGGCAATCAAGCATTACTGAAAAGTAATTTAGCTGATTTTACTCTTCCTGCAATAATTTTCCTTACCTTATTTCCCATCAACGAAATAAGTTCGTTCTGAATGCGCTTTCCTAAAGTAGTGATCATGAATTTCATCAATTTTGTATTTTTCATATATTTTCCTGCATAACCGAAACAAATTTTTTCAGCGATTCGACGAGATCCCCAGAAAGTTTCCATGTTTGCCCGAAGTATTTATCATCTGAACTACGAAATAGTTGAGCGAGAAATTGGACACTGACCATGAGTCGTTGAAATACACTATACAAACTAGCCTTTTCACTGTATATTATTTTTTGGCTTGGCTTGGCTTGTCAATTGTCATTGGTTTTTTAGCCTGTTTTTCATCTCAAACCATTCCAAAGTAGATGTAATAGTCCCTTTGATTTATCATGATCAGACAGTCTAACACATTTTTATTTCACTTACCATAGCAAATTAAGGCCTAAAAGTGGCGTTCTCGTTTTTAAAATGTTCTGAATACATAAATGCTTAATAAAATACGCTAGGAAAAATACTTTTTGCATTAGAATTTAGGATGATTATAATATGTTATTATATTAGTGCGGAATTTTTCTAATTATTTTATCCTGAAAAAATAAATATAAAGTTTTCTTGATACGTTGTTCTAAAAAAGTTTTGCCTAATAGAAGTAAAATTGTAAAAAGAAGTAAAAATGTTTAGTCAAAGCGCGGCCCCTGAAAAGCGCGGGGCCGGTGTTGCAAAATAAATCCTCCCCCATACAGAGTCTCCCACCGGAAACTCTGTTTTAAAACAAATCCTCCGGGGGGAGAAACTGTTTTCCTCAAGATTAAAATAAATTCGCCCCTACCCTGTAAAATATTGTCTCCCCCCAAAATAAATCCACCCCCTTCATACTTTCGATATAAAACAAAGACATCATTAAAAAAAAAGAATACTTACTTGTGTTATGCTGTAATATTCACACATGTTTAATGTAATACTACTTATGGTAGTGGCGTAGATATAGAGAGATAAGAGGGGGGTGCGGTCCATACCGTTTGACACATCTCAGGGGCGTGACATAATATTCACATATGTTTACTTTAATACTATTTATTGTAGTGGCGTAGAAATAGAGAGATAAGAGGGGGTGCGGACCATACCGTTTGACACCTCTCCGGGGCGTGACATAATATTCACATATGTTTCTTGTAATACTATTTATTGTAGTGGCGTAGATATAGAGAGATAAGAGGGGGTGCGGACCATACCATTTGACACCTCTCAGGGGCATAACATAATATTCACACATGTTTACTGTAATACTATTCATTGTAGTGGCGTAGATATAGAGAGATAAGAGGGGGATGCGGACCATACCGTTTGACACGTCTCAGGGGCGTAACATAATATTCACACATGTTTACTGTAATACTATTTATTGTAGTGGCGTAGATATAAAGAGATAAGAAGGGGGAGCGGACCATACCATTTGACACTTCTCAGGGGCGAGATATAATTTGAAAAAAAGCTTAATTACTTGATTTTTTCCCGCTGTACAAATTGACGCACAGGCAGTTTTGGGGTGTATAAAGGTAGTTGTTTTGTTTCATAAAGCCAGGATTATGTCTTTATAGGCCTGGGTTTGTGTTGTTACTATAAATAGTAAGGTTGTACAACGTCGGGTGTTCAGACGATGAGAAAGTTTCTTAATATCTAGAGTTGGGGGGGGGGAATGACCCAATTAAGCAACCGCATGGAGGGAACAAAAATCGGGCTACGACACTGACCTGTTTAACTTATGACCTGATTATAAAGTCTTTTTTTTAAAAACTCTGTGGGCTATGCATTGTTATTGTGAGACGCGGAGGCGAGGCGTCGATGGAGGGGGGGTTACTGGTGGTGCTGACTGCACTGGCTGACACTATCACAAGGGTAAAACAAAATCTAAAATTAAGTATGCTCCCGTTATTTGGCACTGGCAGACTCGGAGGAGGACTATGGGTTTAGTCGTGAGGGGGTGACATATTGAGCTTATATATATATGTGTGTGTGTGTTTGTTAGATATTATTAATACTTTGTACGCAATAAACGTGATTTCAGTTTCAGTTACTTTTATTTAGTCAAAAGTTTGCGTACGCACACAAACATAGATTTTTAAAATTAAATTATATTGAAAACATTCAGAAATACTGCGCAGTTATTGAACCTTTTCATAACATCACCATGCACGAATAGATTATCTCATATCACGATTGTGAAATTATCTTTTACTGCACTGTACACGTGTATTTTTTTTTATGAATTTGAATTTTTAACTGTCATAACAGTTTTAAATACAACAAATATATTAAAATTTCAAAGCATTTTACACATGTTACAAAAAAGACGTTGGCTCCAATAATCATGACTAACATTAAATTTTCTGCGTATAATGTATACCGCCTATTTCTAGAGTGTCTAAACTAATTATGACATTATGGACTGGACAGCCCAATCAGGCCAATCTAGACATGTGTCCATAAGAGAAAAAATAATTAAGAAAATTGTATCTATCCGTTAACATATTTTACAAAGTCTTAAAATATTACTTTGATTTCACTATTTATATTGCTAGATATTCTAAAATATTAGAAAGCTTTAGGAGATTAAAAAAAATAAAGAGTATTAACACAAGAGAATCACTACAGGTTTTTATTTTCTTTTTAGTAGGTATAAAATACTTCGAGGATAACAATTCAGCTACAATTGCAAATCGCATAGTGAGAAAAGATTCTTTAAAAAAAAATTATCAATACTTTCATTACAAAAACTAGTATTGCAAAAATTTATCTTTCAAATATTAAATTTTTTATATTTTTTTACATACATACATACATACATACATACATACATACATACACACACACACACACACACAGACACACACACAAACACATACATACATACATACATGTATACGTACATACATAAATTCATACATACACACATACACACTCATATAAATTACTCCCTAATGCCTCCCTTTGCGTGATTATTACATTAGAATAACTCATTAGACTACAGGTGACCAGACCCTTAGTAATTGAGAGCCGTTTTAAAATATTTAAAAATTGTTGAGAGTTGCATTGAAGCATTATGAGTCATAAAAACTGGCATGGAAATCTTTCAGTAATCCTTTTAATATATCTTTCATAAATTGCACGCGAGCCGCAATGTGAACACAGAAGAGCCGCATGCGGCTCGCGAACCGCGGTTTGACCACCGTTGCTTAGAACGTGAAGGTTTCCTAAGCAGACTTCTTCATACCTCAGCTAACTATGATTCGATAGACAACTTAAATGGCCAATACGTGCCCACCTTGAAGCAATCTATCTACTAAGACATATAGCTAGTCTTTACCCGCTCAACAAATGACGCTTCATGTTTTCCTGTCGCATTTCATCAATAAACAAGCCCACCTCTGTGCTACCCCTTAAGTCTCCAGGATTCTAACATTCCGTAAGGTCATTGACTTTATGCCTAACTAATTCAGCGGCACACCTAAACGGAACTCAAGCTAGCTAAGCGCCTCATCTCAACGCAGATCTCCACAACACTTTGATCTGGGTTATATTGTGAATTTAACGCAATGGGTATCACCAACCCTAGCTAAGACACTGATTGTTTAATCGTGTAACCTGTTTTTTTACTTTAGTTTCTAAATTTAAAAACCTTGGCTACATTGTTAAATTTTCTCCAGTAACTTTAGTAAACGCTACCGATAATAGACAGTAATAATGTTTTTGAATTATTTTAATGCACACATAGAAATCGGTAATTTTGTTTAGGTCCTTAACACGTGATCTACCCACAAACGTAAAGAGTGAATTCTTGTTCCGAAATATCGGTGTCACGTTCTCGTATTACTTGATCATCTTTGTATTTAAGTTCATTTGTCTGATATTCTTTCACATAACTCTGTGCAATTAACCAACTCTAAATATGTGTCTATACGGGCATACACCCACTTAGCCCGCAAATTGCTACGCCCCTGACAAGGCTTAAGATTGCTCAATTTCCAATAATCATACAGAAATGAATGTAGAACAAATACAAATTATGTTTTAAGTCATAAAGTTTAATAAAACAATTATTTATAATTTCCAATAATTAAGGGGAGGGTTTATTTTAACCCCGGATACTTCATTTTAAAACAAAGACTTTGTTTTAAAAATGTTTGTATGTTTGCCCATAGAAATTGTATTTATGTAGTACAGAAAAGCAGCAAACAGGACATTTTTTTTCAAGATCAATTACAATTATTATATCACCGTTCCTGGTGGCCCACCGGTAATTTGCCCGGTGTCCCGGCGCCCCAGTCCACCCCTGGGGGGTGGTTTCAAAGCTTTGTGACGTTGTATTGGAGAGGGGGGTGTTCTAAGTTTTTGTGATTAAGTGTGACGAGCGGGGAGCGGGGGTAAATGGGCCAAAAAACTTAGACTCCCCCAATATGACGTCACAAAACTTAACACCCCACCCCCCCTCATGAAAGCCTTATTTTCTATTTGAAAATAAACATGTTTCAAATCACTTTTTAGTAGGGCTGCGGAAATTATCGATTAAATTCTCGATTAAGCGTTAATAATTTTAACTATTAATTAATTTTTTTAACGATTAAGACTGGAAGTCAAAAAGTAAAATATTTCGGCCGATAAATATAAACTAATTTCCGGACGATTACACGAACATTTTGGTTTTAAAACAATTGACTGATGTGAATGTTCAAAATGTTGATAAAGGTTATTGTGTCCATTGAGAGAAATCGTTTGCCTACCATGCAATGTTCCCTCTAAGTCTAAGCTTCGTTGGTCCGTGTGCAAAGTTTAAAAAAAACTCGTGTGCAAAGTCGCACAACGTCCATTTTTGTGCAATATTTTTAAAAAATTACTGCGCGGTGATTCTAAACTCCTGCGTGACGTCGGTCAAATATATGTGCAGGGAACATTGCTACCATGGTTCTAACACTTCGCTTACATATCACCTGCAAACCAAACATCCACCACAGTATCTGAAACTTCAGCTGAGACAATCTAAAGCTATGTGAACGATTGTTCAGCTCAGCTGGTAATATTGTCAATAAGACCCGCTTATCACTTGAACCAAATAATGTTAATACACCTGTCTGTTTGCGTTGTTGGTTAAAAGATGTCATATAAAGAAGACATTCCAGTGTTATTTTAATTTTCGATAAGTATTTTAATAAATGTTACTTATGACACTATAAAATTTCAATTTTTGGATTTAATCTAAATTAACGATTAATTAATCGTTAATTTTTCAAAAGTTAACGATTAATTTTAAATTAATCGTTATCAGCCCAACTTTTTTGTCATTTAAGTATGTATTTAGTGTAAGTTTCACTCCAATATCGTAACACGCGTGAAGCCCTGTAAAACGTTATAAAATAAATTGTAAGAAATCAAATATCTAAGAGGAACTTTTAGTTAAAGTAATCAGCTTTGATGTGACGTCACATTTCTTAACCCCCCTCCCCCTCATCACACATCGTCACAAATGTGTGGACCCTCCCCCCTAGGTGCGTGACGTCATTTATGTGCGGCCCCTTTTATCTTATGCAAAATATGTGATCAATTTTTTGTTTTATCTGACCATGAAAATTGGCTTTTGACCCATTCTTAGACTTAAACTTACATGCAGTTATTCAGACTTTAACTTTTAACAAAAATTATGAAGAAAAAAAATGTGTTTCTTTTAACGGTATGTTATGTTTGGAAATCACCATTGACGACTGCAACCTGGGTGTTATTGACGGTTTTACAGATCTGGGATGGAACATCTCGAGCACCCTCTCAATGGAAGATGAGAAAAGTGGCAGGATATGGAAGGTCGCAACTGTTATGGCTAGACTGAACAAAAGAGTCTGGTCCAAATCCAAACTCACAGCAAGAACTAAGCTGCAGGTATACCAGGCTTGCGTACTGACAGTGGCGTCACTAGGGTGGTGTGGGGGGGGGGCGGGCCGCCCCGGGTGACACCCATCAGGGGATGACACTCAAGCCTAAAATTTACTGTGTACGATTTTATGTCAGAAAAAAAAGAAGACACATTTTTTTCATCTAGAATGAAATTTAGAAATACAATGAAGTACGTTTAAACCGAAAACTTATTAATAAAATAAAATATCAGTTAACGGGCAATAATAAAACGTCTCCACAAGCTACCGTAAAACTAATAATTAGGAAAAAAAAGGAAAGAAAAAGCCGCACAATTAAACAAGGCGGGACATAAAAGAAGCGGTGTCTTTTGTTTTAGAAGAAAATCCAACATACTGGGCTTTGACATACCGACACACGGAGTCAGCCTGTGAGACCAATCCCAACACACTACTTCCTCCACGACAGTTGATACGATTTTTCCTCAAAAAATAAATAGATAGGTTTTATTTTATTTTTATTTATAGGAAAATAAGTAATAAGGTATTTAACGTGTTTGAGTTATTTTTTTTATATTTATAATTATTAAACATGCATATCTATGTTAATGTAATGTACTCTAAGAAACATGATTTTCGTATTTTTCTTGAGAATAAGTACTGTTTAAAATAACCTTTAGCACTAAATTAATTTCACATAAAAACATTTCAGTCTTTTCGATTTCGTATGAACGATTTTCACTGATAGATCGAGTGATGCGTACGTTCGGCAGCCCAAGTAAAGTTGATTTTGAACGACGCGATCAGAACCGCACCTGCAGCGACGAATTTTTAACGTTGAAAACCGTCTGGTCTGAACATTATAAAGCATATTGCTGAATATATAATCTATTAAATTCAAGTATTTTGTCTAAAATTCATGATTCCAAATTCTTGGAGCAGCAAAGTAAACCAGTTGAATCCTTTATTTAATATTTGTTAAAACAAAGAAGGATAGTGAGACTCTTCTCGAATTATTTTTGAGTCAAAATGAAACATTATACCTATTCCTGGTTAAATAATTCTTTAATAATAATTGACTAATTTTGAAAGAAAGTTAAAAAATTAAGCCAAATGACACTTAAATTTTGGACACGTTCAAAAGTTCGACGAATTTTAGAAAATTTAATGTTCTTTTAAAGTATGACACACAAGACTTAAACTTTAAAAAATGGCATTCAATTAATTAATTAACTTTTTTCAATTTAAGGCTTGTTTGACATTCCCCCCCTAGAATAACAATCTTCTAAGTTGGGTTTTTGACAAAAATGCATTATTGCCGCTGGGATACTGTCAATGTTTCAATCTTTCATAGCACAAATTGTGAAAGGTGTATCGTGAGACAATTTTGTAGGTAGAACAAAATAACAAGGTCCTAACTCAATATAGGTCTATCAAACATCACATAGAACATTATTCTAGGGGAGCGAATGTCGGGAACATTGTCCTTCTTTAAATGATAAATTTTGGCAACATGCATGTCATTAAAGAGTGCACGATGAAATGAATGAATTTTTTAAATAAAACAAACCCGTAAAAACAAAGTTTTTGACTATAAATCCTTTATATATGAGACATAACTAAAAGTATTGATTATGTTCAAACGCGACAAACATTTACAGACTGAATCTGTCTTAACTTGCCTTTGCTTTATAACCCCTGGGGAGGCGGATGGGAGAGGGGAAAGGCCTGGTCACCGATCGCTGGACCGAGCTCAGCGTGACACGTAAAATGTAAACAAAAGCTCGCCGGTACACCTGGTTAAAACACGAGATGTGTTCACCGATGGCTGGTGTGAAGTCAAGTGACCCGTAAAATGTAAACAATAGCGACTTCTACATATAGTTTTATATAGATAAACTAAAATGCATTAACTTAATTACGGTACGTTCGATCGATCTGAAATTTCGATACGATGCATTATTAGGTGAAACGGGTCCGTGTGCCAAATTTCAGCTCGATGCCTTCACAGGAAGTTGGTCATTTTTTTCTTTTGTTTTTTCCGCCCGCCCGACGACGAAGTACAGACAGAGACGGCGGTGAAGTTAATATAAGGGATTTAAAAACACAAACGAATCGTGTAATGAAAACAATAGATTTGAGCTTTATTATTAAACAAATACAAAGCTCAACGTTACACCTTTAACAATTTGTGCTATGATATATTGAAACATGGACAATATCCCAGCGCTTTTAAAATCAGAACAACTTGGAATTTCAGTAGAGAACAGACCCAGGTTGAAGAAAAGTGTGACAGGTGAGAAAACAAGAGATGCTGGACTAACTCTGCAAGAAGAAAACAAAAGGTCGATGTTTGAGTGTATTGATCGTTTCCATTCTGAATTCCAGATCAGATCAAGTGCAATCAAGGAAGTAGCAACCATGTTTGAGGCTGTTCAAGCCAAAAGCTTGATATCTATCACTGAAGAAGAATTACTAAAGTCCATTCAAAGGTTGTCCACTTTGTATGATGAGTTGTCAGAGGAAGAGCTTTTATTAGAAATACCAAGGCTGAGACTGAGAAGGCACCTGAGGGCAGCAGAGATCGATCTCAAAGAGGCTGAAGACTGGTCCGTACTTGACGTTTTGAAATTTGTATCTGAATGGGACTTCATAGAATCTCTCCCCTATCTCACATTGAGTTTACGATTATTTGTTACAATCTGTGTGTCTGCGGCTTCATGTGAAAGGAGTTTTTCATAGCTAAAGCTTATACTTATAAAGAATTATTTGCGATCTACAATGGGGCAGTCAAGGCTTTCTGATCTTGCCATGTTATCCATTGAGAGTGATTAGGCACAAGAAATAGATTTCGATGACGTAATTAACAAGTTTTCAGTTTTAAAGGCCAGAAAAGCTAAATTCTGATTTTAAAAAAAATATATTAGATGACATTGTATTTTGAATTTTTACATATTTTTCTGATAGTTGGTGATTTGAAAACCCAAAACAGAACGGTTACACTCTCACCTCATTTGAAGTTGTACTGTAATGGTTGGTAATATAATCTAATTTTGGTAATGTAATGTAATTGTTGTAAATTTTAATGAAACGCAATGTAGATGCAAGTTTGTGAAATTTGAAAATATTACAGTTATTTAACCGTAATACTTAAAATTAATAATTTTATGTTAAAATAAAAAAATTAAAATTAACATTTTTTCTATTTAGTTCTTCGTTTTTAAATGTTACAATATTTTACCTATCGACTTTAAATTCAACTTTTCTCCTAATGCTTTTGTAACAAACATTTGATCTATATTTTCAAACGTTACTAAAGAATCTGTTTGTTCCCGGTATTTGGCAGACTCGAGGAGATTTATGGGGCAAGTCCTGGTGACACCAAGAGCTACCGCCTCGGGTGACACCAACCCTAGTGACGCCTCTGCGTACTGAGCTATGGTGGATTAAGGGGGTGCTGATTGGACTAAAGCCAGGGGCCCCCAATGATTCAAGGGCCCCAAACTTATTATATTGTATAATAAAGGTGACTGGACCTGGCCCCAGGTGGAATTGCAACCAGGGGCCCCGTGCAATCTTTATCGGCTCCTGGTACTGAGCACACTCCTCTATGGATGCTAGTTACGCCACTGACTGCCACTCAAGGATTGGTCTCATCAGCCACACAAGGAGCTGCAAACAATAAAGATAAATCTATCGTCTTTCGTAGACGGACAGATGCCATACCATGTTTGGAAATTTACACAGCTGAAAATAAACTCGGATTATTTTAAAAATTATATTCTTTCAATTTATACAGACATTTAAATTTAATGTATATATCTCAATGACTAATGCTTGTTGATGATTCATACGAGTTCCTATTTGTAAATTTGACACTTTTCAATAGATATAACAAAATATATTGTTCTTTATTTTTTTTAAAATCCATTCTAATAAATAATATAAAAGCCCAAGTGGCTCACTCATTGGATGTGGAACGCTGATGATGTACAACAGTCTATAGCAGTTTTAAAAAATCGTGTGGTGATTAGCGCTGTAAAAATATTTAATATGACGTCATTGGTTGATCTTATATTTAACACAAGGTGTGCATCAAAAGGTGTGCAAATTAATTACAAATTAAAGACGCGCTGTAAAAAATATATTATATGACGTCATTGCTTTAGCTTATATCTTAATTTTGGAAAAAGGGAACGATGTAAAAATAGGATTTGATGATTTATAATTATAAAATACTTTGTGTACATTTCAGGAAGTTTAATATTTCGTATTTATCAAACAAGGATAAGTTACTTGGGGTTTTGACAAAAAAAGTGGCGTACTTTATGGACGGCCCCTATAAAAATACTTTGTGAACATTTCAGCAAGTTTAATTTTTGCTTATGAATAAGGTGGGCGCCGTAGGCGCCCTAAAAGAAGTGGGCGCCGAAGGCGCCACGGCGCCCCGGAACAATCTAGTCTATATATATAATTCTCTGCGTGGTCGGACCCTGCGAGACACCAAGCTGCAAGTATGTTCAACAGATACTAATTTTAGAAAGCAGCGCACCAAATTACTGCACCAATGCATGAAAAGGTGTGCAAATTAAATATGCGCTGTAAAAAAAAATTATATGACGTCATATATTTTAATTTTGTAAAAAGGGAACAATGTAAAAAGAGGATTTGATGATGTTTAATTATAACATCAAAAAACAAAGGGGGCGCCATAGGCGCCCTACAACCCCTATTATAAAATAATTTGTGTGCATTTCAGAAAGTTTAATATTTCGTATTGATCAAACAAGGACAAGTTAGATGGGCTTTTGAAAAAGGTCGGCGCCGAAGGCGCCCTAAAAAATTGCATTAAAGGGGTAAAAGAACTATCCATGAGCAAGTCTGCGGCGTATGCTACGCCGCGGGGCGTCTAGTTAAAATAATTTCACAACGTAAACCACCACCATCAACCCCAAAATGTGGGTCTGGGTGTTGGAGAGAGAGAGAGGGGGAGGAGGGGGGAGAGGGGGTGCGAATGAATTTCTTGGGATATTTCCCGAGATCTGGTAGCGTATTGATTACTTTCATAATTTAGTGAATTGTGCTTGCGCTTGTATTTGTTTTGTAGCCCATTTTATTATTTCGACTTTTTAAGTTCTTTGTCAGGATATAATTTCATGAAATAAACAATATATTTTATTCAAAGTTTATACTTAATTATATAATTGGAAAATAATTTATATTTTATATGTATTTTCACATTTAAATTAATTTTGATTTTCGAAAAAACTCAAATAGTTTTGCTCTCTCTTCCAATACAGGGAGCTAAATTAGCAGAAACAGATGCCTTGCAGAAGATTTAAGTTTCTCTCCCTTGAATATAAGTCGACACCAAAGTAGTATTTGAAGAAAACTGAAAAATGATTAGTGAAGCTTTTGAAATCCAACAAAACTGCATAAATGAAAATATTAACCAACAATCACTTTGTCGAGAAGAAAGGTACGGTTATTTTATGTCACTAGTTATTATAAGTCAAATTGCAATATATCGCATTAATCCAACCATCACTGAAACACGCATTTAGTTTTATATTTTGAATGATTTTGTTTAGACCTAGACTGACAAATTTAAAATAATAATTGTCATTATGAAAAAGGCATATGCCATTAAAATGAGATTTAAAAATACATTTTTATGTGAGTATATATACATTTTTTTCCATCGCTAAATAAGTGTTCAGGAATATGAATATGTGCAATTTTAAACCATGTGATAATTTATAAAGTAGAAACTCTTTAACAGCCGTTAAGGTTAAGAGACACGTGCTAATCTTTACTTCTCACTCTTAAGCCATAGCTACAGTACTTCATCCTTATTAGTTTGATTTATTAATTTTTAAAGTGACTATGTAACGTTACAGGTGTATTCATTTAACTTTTAGGAAGGGTGATACATAGATAGGTTTAGTGTGTGGGGGGAAGGGGTCCGCTCGTTTGGTTATGACGTGGTCTTGCTGACGACAGTTGTGGCAAGGACCTTGATTGTTTCTATGACTGATTAGTGTCCTGGAAAACTAATGTAATAGCCTTGGTGCATATGAGGAAGGAATAACCAGTTGCCGTAACTTGCTGAAAGGGTGGGAATTATTTAAACAGAAGAATAAGGGGCCGTCATTAAATGACGTCACGCGATTTTGGCCGATTTTTGACCCCCTCCCTCCCCCTCGTCACGCGTCGTCACAAAAAGTTAGACCCCCCCCCTCTAAAAATACGTCACAAAGTTTTGACCTACCCCCCCCCTTTTCCAAAAAAAAACACACCTAATTTTCTATTTGAAAATAAGTATGTTTCAAATCACTTTTATTGTCATTTAAGTATTTATTATTTATTTAGTTAAGGTCTACATTGTAATATCGTAACCCTCGTGAAGCATTTTTTTCAAAACGTTAAACCGGCCTTCAAAAAACGAACTGTGTTAGCATCCTTAGATTATATTTTATTTTAATGAATACAAATTAAACATTGACTATTAATCATCACGGTTAACGTCTTTGTTTAGAAAAAAAATATTTTAAAATAATATTTTTTAAATGTATTTTTTAAAACTCCCTCAATTGACTGACGGGCATCACGTAAGAAAGAGGTCGGCGAAAAGGGGTAAATAACCTCATCTTGGGTCAAAAGGGAATTCTTGGGGGTAATGCAGACTCATTTGGGACATATAACATCCACTACAATCCACTAGATATATTAAAATACGTCATGTGTACGTGAACGCTTGGAACATCTGTCCATTATTGAACCGGTTCCTTCCAGAAAATGCATTTTTAAATTTTTTTACAACTATGTAGATTTCTTACCTACGTACTATACGAAGACACCTAAATCTAACCTACTTTCATTTATATTGACACGAGTGACAATAATCTTAATCCACATGACTTGACTGTATCAAGTATCCTTTCTGTGATATTTAAAATTAATAATTAATGCCTTAAAAACTGAGCTAAGAAGAAAAGTTGTTTTGTGCTCCTCTCGAATTGCGATGTCAAGAATTTGATGCATTCAATAAAGTTAATGAATACTTGACTAATTTTAAATGGGCTCATTTATCATTATATCTAGAATGGCCAGAGGCGTTTGACCACAAACCAATCGAACAATTATATCAAACTTAAAACGTTTATAATTCTATCAAATAGATTTCCCCCCCCCTCCCCTTTTAAAGAAAAAGGATATTCCGTGTCGTTTTGACTTAAAATATATACACATAATCCTATTCAGATCATTTTAGACACTTGTCATGCTTGTAAAACTCACCATCAGCATTTGAGACTAACAGCGATCCCCGAGTCATGTGAGCAGGACCTAGAGTCTGGGGGTTGGGGTAACGCACCCATAAACTTGTATATTTTGGGGTAATGGGCAAAAAAGTTCGCCGAGGGAGCTGCGGTTACATCACAAATGCTTTGATGTCAACATCAAACGACACAGTGTAACAATTTCATACGTTATCTTGTGAGTTCTTAAACTTAAGGATTATAATTAGATTTAATTTTCGTATCTTGATAGCTTACGCCTTACGCCAACCAGCGTCTGATGGCTTACCGACCGGCATATTGAGAACCCCTGATTTAAAGTCATTAAATAAATTGTAAGCCACCACATATTTCAGTGGAAGTTTTATTTAAAGTTACCCCTTTGATGTGACATCACATTTCTTCAACCCCCTCCCTCCCCCTCGCCACGCATCGTCACACAAGTGTGACCCCCCTCCCCCCTTTTTAGGAGCGTGACGTCATTTATGGACGGCCCCTAAAGAAAAAGCGAGTGTCTTTAATGACTGGCTTTGACTTGACTTCGCCTAATAATATTACGCAACTGGCCATACTATTCGACTACAAATGTGAAATGTTGTGGAATAATTGATTAAGATCAAGAAAAATAAAGACCTTTTCTAATTATTTAGTTGTTTTTGTTTTTTTTTATTCTACGCCCATGGGAAGTGGTGTAGCTAGGATTGGTGTCATCCTGATAAGATAATGTCACAACGAGTATAGAGTCTATGAATGTCTTTATTTCATTATTTAAAGCTATGATAACGCAGTTTTTTCTTAAATGTTGTGTGGACCATTTGCTTAATGTGTGTGACCAATAATGTACTTCTGCAGAATGTATTACATTATTTAAATTCTATTTAATTATATTATTTCTTTTCTCCTTGAGCTAATAGATGAAATGTCTTAAATGAATTCACTGTAACGTCTGTAAAAAAAACTGTTAACATTACTTTGGAGTGTTTAAAAAGTCTTTTACTTTCCGTTTGTTAACTGAGCATTTATGTGCAGACATTAATTTTGTGAAAGTGTTGATAAAGTTAAAGTTAAAGACTTTAAAATTGTTTCTGAATGAGAAGCACTGTCCCTTGGTGGTACACGCTATTTCAACGATTTTTAAAAATATTATAGCATTATGGAAATTAGGTAGCGAATTTTAAAGATTCAAAAGATAATTATGGGAAATATTTAAGACACGCTGAACTCCATCCGTGAAGTAAAATACAAGAACAATGCTGAAGTGTATTTATCGTTTTCATTTGGAACTGCAGTTCTGATCAACATCGATCAATGATTTATTTCTTTTTATACTGTTATGGGGTGAAGACATGGCCGTACGCAGGGGGGGGGGTTCGTACGTTCGAACGAACCCCCTTTTGCGAATGTGTGCCCTTTTTGTAAAAAATAGATCTTGACATTATTGAGAGATTTGGTGATCCCACTACAGAATATGAGGGGCCAGTGTTATGATGGCGCTGCATCTATGTCGGGCGCTGTCTCAGGAGTTCAAGCGCGTATTCTGCGAGAGGCCCCTTTGGTGGTATACACACACTGCAGCAATCACGCTTTAAACCTAGTGATGCACGCATTCGTGCAGACTTCCCGATGTGCGTAATATGATTGACAAATTAAAAGAAACCTGCATGTTTTTTAACAACAGCCCAAAGCGCGAAGCCTTGTTGAAAAACGTCATACAAACAAGTCTTTGACAGTGCTAAACGGAAGGCACTTACAGATTTGTGCAAAGCAAGATGGGCTGAGCGCCACGAAGCATACAAACACTTCTATTAATCGTATGTTTACATTTTTCACACTCTTGAGATAATTTCACTGCCACGATGAAAACACAACGACCAAGGATTTGATCCAATTTTGACTACAAATGGTGATTGGGACACGGACAGTAAGTCTCGAGCAACGTCACTTCTTCATTCCTTGTGTAACTTCACATTTATTGTGACGTTTGTTGTAACGTACAAACTGTTATCTAGGCTGGAAGGAATAACAGTCGAACTTCAGAAAGAAGCGATTGACATAAATTCAGGCTGTCACTTATCGAAAACGTCAAGCAAGAGTTTAGAGAGATTAGAACAAATGTAGATTCTTATTTTCAAAACACTTATGATCATATCATTATCATGGCGCAGTCTGTAGGAGCTGAAGCTTCAATGCCCAGAATTGCTAAGCAGCAAATCTACCGAAGCAATGTGTGCGTAGAAACGCCAATGCAACATTATCTGCGGAACTTAATTAATCCATTTCTGGAGCACATCATTGCTGAACTAGATATGCGGTTCTCTGACTTAACCAGGACATCCTCACAACTGTTAGCTCTTGTGCCAAGTGCTGTTAGAAATTGTATGTATGAAGATCTGAAAGGCGATGTGGATTTATATGAGCAAGATCTGCCTTCACCAGAAGTGCTGCCCGCTTGGAAATTGAGGTTCTGCCAATGGGAAGAGTCAAAGCTACCAAAAAAATTGCACGGAAGCAATAAAACATTGCAATTAATCGATGTATCCAAATATTTATTGCTTACTGAAAATCGTGTGTGTGATTCCTATGACTTCCTTCGCATGTGAGCGAAGGTTCAGTGCACTCCGACGTTTGCACAATTACATGAGATGTTCAATGGTGCAGGAAAGACTTACCGAGCTTGCATTGATGCATCACTACGCTTTCAATATCAACGAAAACAGTGTTTTACAGATATGTGTTAACAAAAACCCAAGAAGGGTTTACATCAAAGATGTTCTAAAATAAACCTCATAGCATTGTGTTCTTCCGCCTTGTCAGTTCTGTACCATACTGTATGTAATTCAAATTCTTTAACGCTTGCGCCTGCAGATTCCATTATTAATAAGAAAAGAAATGAATGATCGAGTACTTCCATTTTTAAATACAAATACTATTTTGGAACCTTTTATTTACAGTGTTAATTATTTATTGCACGAAAACCTACTTTTTTGGTCCCTGTTTGCACTGAAAATATTATATATATATATATATATATATATATATATATATATATATATATATATATATATATATATATATATATATATGTATATATATGTATATATTGGAAAAGGAGGCAAAATAGACGAGAAGTTTAATTAACGCCCTTAATAATTCAGAGGTACAGAATTATTGATTAAACATTCTTATTCAAATTTGAAGTCATAGCACCATATATTGTAGGTATAGCGAGATTAATTCGTTCCAGAGTCTTACTCGATAAGCGAAACTCACGTTATACGAAACAATTTTTCCCATACAAATAATGTAAAATGCGATAATCCGTTCCATGCTGAAAAAAATACTCATTTTTCAAAAAAATTTTTTTTAATTTATTCAAATAAAATTACTTATGAATTTTTAAAGAGTGAAACAACTAGAATACACTTTAGATTTGAAACAAAAAACGTAAACAAAAATATGAATTTATGACAAAAAATTATTTCTTTTCAACTAGAAAACTGTTAAAGGCATTTGGCATTTGTTTTTGCAGACGCTTCAAAATTTGCCGAAAATGTGATGTAACCGTTTCCTAGACATTCTTGACAATCCATTAGAAGCATCACCCTTCTTAATTGTTCTTGAGAATAGTGCAGATCGTTGATGTTGGACGATTGTAGTTGCGCGCTAGATTCGCAACCTTGTTCTCGCCTTTAAATGTTTTTTGGTTTTATTTTAACAGTTATTTTTTTTCCCTCTCTTATGATTGTCTTCTTGTGGTTTTTTTCGAAGATAATGTATCAGTTTATTAAACTTTGCACATAAAAGAATTACAAATACTGTCTTAATAGGAAATTTGTAAAATTGGTTGATAACACACGGAAACAATACGCTAACAGACCGAGTGCTTTACACAGAATAATACATCAGGGCGGAAGTGCCGGCTCACTAATGAATTTCCAGGAAAAGGGGAGTTTCCCTTTCTGCGTCACTCGTTATGCGAATCTTCGCTCGTTAAGGGAGCAACTTTTTCCATAATAATGTTGCTCGTTATGAGAAAAATCTCTTTATGAGAGGTGCTCGTTATGAGAGGCTTACCTTATCTTAACATGAAATGCCTTTGCGACAAGTTTGCGAACCCCCCTTAAAAAAGTCTGGGTACGGCCTTGGAAGATGTGTTGTGTATGTTCCAAAAATGATTTATTTCTATGAGTTAACCTAAGATTAGCTATACTATAAAAAGAAATGCTAAGGCTTTAAAGAAAATTAAAAGCCGTGGACAATGAATTTCATTATATCATGAACTGGTCAGTATTTGATGTTTTTAAATTCATGGCTGAATGTGGACTTCCTAGAATCTCGTCAAACATTAAGCCTTCCATTATTTCTTAAGATCTGTCTGTCTGTGGCTTCATTATGTGAAGTTTTTTCAAAACAACGGCTAATTGATCAAGTAATTGACTGGTCTGCAGCTTTGAAGACAAGGAAATGATCATTTTAAAAAAAATAGATTTAATATAACAAATAACTATAAACTTAACATTGTTTTATATTTTTAGTCTATTTTGGATTCAATCATTGTGTTGTTTTCTTTTCATCGCTCTACTGTGCACTTATTCTTATTTTTAAAGAAAGACATCCATGGTTTTAGGTGACACCATGATATTACTGCACTGGGTGATACCAACCCTAACTAGGCCACTAATTTCAGGATGTGCAATGAAAAGTGGCTATAATAAATCGACAAGGGATTGAATTGTAATGCAGAGAACATGTATAGCCTATAATATAATTTTAATCTATGCAACAAGGACTGTTAACTAAACAAACATTTTACTTTCTATCTTCTCTTTGTTATTCAACATACAATTTAAATTTCAACTTTCCCTCCTAATTTTGAAATTCAGACATTTAACCAAATTCACGAGTGTCTAATGCAAGTTTAATAATAATAATACATATTTTTAATCAGATATGCAAAGCCTTATAATTCGAAAAACGCATCTCATGGTAATGCTATACCGCTTGAATTAGAAGACACTAGAGCAGTGCCATCTGCTGATGAGATGATTTATAGCATGACCAAAGAACAAATTGAAGAACGGCTCTCCGAATTGTTTGCAAACATCAATGAAAAAAGAAGTCACGATTTAAAATTGTTGACTCAAATGAAAGAAGCGATCATGGCCCAGGTAAGGTAAAGTGTTCATTTATTAATTCCAAATTACCCGTCATACTTCTAATTTAGGGGTGTACCAGATTCAATTTTTTGAAATCGGATCCGGATTTATGAAGTGAGATCCGGCTGGAGTCGGAGCCGGATTTACAAATTTAAAAAGAATAGCGTACTACATCACTTGACTTAGGTGGGTGGAGTCACTCGACTGTTCATTACTGCATTTCATTACTATAGACATGACAATCATGACATATACTCATTAAATCATTGAAAGGTAAAATAATTACAACAGAATAAATAATATTACGTTCTATAATTTCAAGATGAAACATAATACATAAAGACATAATGCTAATTTAGTAATTTTAGTTTTCAGATTCATTTTTTAGTTTTCACATTGTTTTCAGTTGGCAAATTGGCAGATCAGTTCCAACACGCAACAACAGTAACAGTTTATAGTTATTGCGCGAATTGTTCACTGAATGGTAGCAACTGCTGCACTCACACACTTTAGTATCGCAAGGTGTGCATTCATTACTACATGCTATGCATGCGCGATCAATGTTCCCTCTAAGGTTCGTTGCTCCGTGTGCAAAGTAAAAAATCTCGTGTGCAAAGTAGCACAGAAACCATTTTTTGGTGTTATATTTTTAAAAATTTACTGCACGGAAATTCTAAACTGCTGCGCGGTGTCGGTCAGATATCTGCGAGGCCGTGGAGCCGCGCAGCTTAAAGGGAACATTGTGCAGCGCGATGTTCCATTTTGAGTCATACGGGCCGTCCATAAATGACGTCACACACCTAGGGGAGGGGAGGGTCACACATTTGTGATGATGTGTGACGGCCCCGGGGGGGGGGTTGTTGTTGTCTTAAACAACTGTGACGTCATATCAGAGCACGCATTTTTAAATAAAAGTTCAACTTAAATATTTGATGGCTTACAATTTATTTAATGAAGTTTTAAATGGCTTCTCGCGTGCTACGATATTAGAGTGAAGCCTTACACTTATTAACTAAATACATACTTAAATTTAAATGGCAATAAAGTGATTTGAAAACTGCTCATTTTCAAATAAGAAATACGGCTGTTATTGGGGGTGGGGGAGGGGCGAAATTCTATGAATTCATGTTTGAGGAGGAGGCTAACTTTTTGTGACGAGGGAGGGGGGGGGGATCGGCCAAAATCGCGTGATGTCATTTATGGACGACCACATAAACGCGGGTCGTATTCCAAACAAAGGTCGTATACCAAGCAAAATGTTTCGCGTCCAAACAGGACGTATACCGAGTTGGACTTATATCAAAGTACAGCAGACGTATACCGGGGTAACCCTGTATTCAAGTCCCAAAAACTCATGAAGTTATGCACCATTAAAATTCAAAATGAGTGAGTTTTTTTATATTCTTATTTACATCAGCGAGAAATAGTAAACTGGAAGTGCTACTGTGCTATTGCCAAATCCGGAAAAATTGGACCGGAGCTGGAACCGAATTTTTTAAATTGGACGGATTCCGGATTTGCCGGAGCCGAAATCCGGTACACCTCTACTTCTAATAAGGACAAAAAATGGCAGTTCATTCAATAGAAAGCTTGGTCTTGATATATTTTTGGAACTGATTTTATAACAGCATTAAAACATAAATATACATGCACTTAATTTAAATAACGAGTAAGTAATAATGAGAAATTTGCTCATACATTTTCTCGTGCGCTAATGACAAGCATTACACATGAAGACTCGTGAAAAACAAACAAGGTATGTGTCAAAAATGAGACAATAACACAGAGACGATATAATATAATACCAACACTATCTTTTACTCGCATTCCTTCAATTTTGTTTATTAAAGAACAAATTTGCATTTTCATTTGTTGTATATGTATCACTTTAATCATAAATATATACAATTCAAACTTGCAATTTGAAATCTCCTTTTTAGGCCGAAAAGTCGTGTGAGCGTCTAGAAAAGCAAATGTGCTATATGCATGAAGCCAAGGGCAAAGAATTAGATGATGCAGTGAACAAGCTTTTACGCGTCTTGGATAGCATACGAGCTTTGGAGACTGAACTTGATTGCTCAAAATCTTCTTTGAACATCCTCTGTCAAGACATTCAAATCCCTAAGTAGTCATCCAGGAAGAACAGTTAAATGACTTAAAATTTTGGAAAAGTAGGTTTGACTTAGGATTGCAAATTGGCACCAGGATGCATCTGTAATGGTCATTGTTTTATTTTAGCCCTGTGGCAGCATGTTCAAAATCTTCAAAGATGTTCAGTCATCTTCAAAATAATATCTAAAAATAAATGTTTTGATTTCTCATGAGTTTTTAATATTCTTAGGAGATCCAGAAATGTTTGAGTGACTTAGGCGGTTACCTTGAGTTTTTAAACCTTGAGCGGCGCTTTGTAACTTATGATTTTGTAGCATTGGGTTAAAAACTCCACTGATTATATTATTGTTTCTTACTGTAGATGATTTCCGTGTAGGAGATGAGGATGGAATAAGTGAGCTTTTGTGAGTTTCGTGCTTGTATTTAACATCTTCGGATATAGCTCTGTTCCAAGCATCTCTCATTGCATGTTTCTTGCGGTTTATAGGGAGAATGCATTTCTTATCCCCTAAATAAACTAAATGTTTCTGCGTTCCTTCTTCATCACAATCATCACTAGATGACGTTACTTCTGTATCCATTTTGCCAGCTAAGATTTTTATCAAGTTCCTGTTGGCCTTGCTTTTTCTGTCAGCCAGTCTGCGATCTAACTCTGATAACGTCATACTCAGACTGTCGGCCTTACGAATTAATTGTTTGTATTGCTGTTTTTCTTCTTGAGACAATCCATTCGGTAAAGAGTAAAATTTTTGTGTTGACAAATCTATTCTCGTCATTAATTCTTCTGTATCACTTTTATTTGTTATTAATTTCGATGACCTATATAGAAAGAAAGATTAAACACTGAAAATTAAATTCACAGACTATTAAAAAGGAGTATGTTGTTAGTTCTTTTATTTGTGACGTGACTTTTTATGATATATATTTGTTAGCAATGAGTATTAACGAAATTTGACCAAAGTATCTATACTTTCATACCCCGATATGCATTATTGGCAGTGTTGCTGGTTTAAAATGATTATTGAACAATTTCCAACTATCATGATTCGTGTAGGGAATTTGAATTAGGGAATGACACATTGTCACAGTGATAATCGCAATACATAATAAAAACAACCCGTAAAAAACCAAGTTTATGACTATAAATCCTTTACGTATGAGACGTAACTAAAAGAATGTTCATTATAACACGCAGCGCAAGACCATCCAAAAATACAAAATTGCAGTTGTGTCGTAAAACGTGTTTAATATAATGCGCACCGATCAGGAATAGGTTTATAAAAAGTGTTGTCAGTAAAATACGCACCTTATTGCGCGACAGAAAGGTTGTTCAATATAATACGCACCGCGACGCTCTATCTCAAAAAATAGCATGATACATAGGAATAAATAAAATAATCTAAAAAATCAATAATTTAATTACGGTACATGCGATCGATCTGAAATTTTGATACATTGTTTTTATCATCGGTACGAAACTGCCTGCAAAATTTCAGCTCGCTATCTTGCGAGCAAGTGGGTTAAAAATCGATCAAAAGTTTTGGCGACAAGCAAGCAAGCAAGCAAGCAAGGTCGGTCGGTCGGCCGCAGACACCACGAGTTAATATAAAGGATTTAATAAGAAAAACCCGTAAAAAACCAAGTTTTTGACTATAAATCCTTTATGTACGAGAAGTAATTAAAAGAATGTTCATTATAATACGCAGCGCCAGACCATCCAGAAATACAAAAGTGCAGTTGTGTCGTAAAACATGTTTAATATAATGCGCACCGATCAGGAATATGTTTATAAAAAGAGCTGTCAATAAAATACGCACCTTATTGCGCGACAGAAAGGTTGTTCAATATAATACGCACCGCGACGCTCTATCTCAAAAAATAGCATGATACATAGGAATAAATGAAATAATCTAAAAAATAAATAATTTAATTACGGTACATGCGATCTAGCTGAAATTTTGATACATTGTTTTTATCATCGGTACAAAACTGCCTGCAAAATTTCAGCTCGCTATCTTGCGAGCAAGTGGGTTAAAAATCGATCAAAAGTTTTGGCGACAAGCAAGCAAGCAAGCAAGCAAGCAAGGTCGGTCGGTCGGCCGCAGACACCACGAGTTAATATAAAGGATTTAAAAAATCAACCAATACACAAACTAAAACTCAGAGTAATATATCAATAATAATAAACCACCACAACACAAAGCACATCGACTACACTTCTATCTTAAGCACAATAAAGGAAATTTCCATAAAACAATGGAAACATAAAATATGTAGATATAGGCAAAAACACTTGTTTAATTTTGCTTCTCTCCGCGACATAGAACTTAACACAGGCCCAGTATCATCTAAATGCCAAATTTGTACTAAGACATGCACTAGCAAAAAAGGAGCCATTCAGTGTGACACCTGCAACGAATGGTACCAGACAAAATGCTTGCATACAAACACACCAAAGTACATAGCACTAGGCCTAGAAAATAAATATCAACCTTGGCACTGCATACATTGTGGGCTATATCAAATCAGTTCAGACTTGTTTAACTATAGGGACCTGATCCCCACAAACTTTTACAGTGTCTTAGCAAATCCTAATATAAATAACCCACTAGCTAGAATGAAACCTGCCCCACAAACCCATAAAAATAACAATTAAAAAATCTAATAACACAAATAATCAAAATATTCACAAAACGCTAATAACTAATTTCAAAATTATAAAAAATAAAAATAATGATTTAGAACTACTTATAAAAACAGAAGAACCAGACATAATTGCTGGTTCTGAAACTTGGTTAAACCAAATTTATAAATCTGAAAATTTTAACAGCAATTATAATAATTTTAGCAAAGATAGGTCAGACAACTATGGAGGAGTGCTACTTGCAATAAAATCAACTATCATAGCTGAAGAAATTACACCACAACCAAATCTTAATATGTATAGTTAATAGAGTCAGGTTTTTTTTTGTAAAATATTTACACCGAACTCAGCACCACTTATTGTTGGCAGCATTTATAGACCACCACATACAAACCTAAAGTATATGAAAGATCTTTGCAGTCAACTTATATTCATAAAAGAAAATAATTAAAAAGCTGTACTTTGGATTATGGAGGACTTTAATCTTCCGGACATAAATTGGAATAACTGTGTCATAGAACACCATCAAACTATTAAAGAAATTAACAAACACTTTATAGATACTATTAGTATTAACACCATTGACTTATACCAAATAGTAAAAAAAGCAAAAAGGAAATATAAAACACTAGATTTATTCCTAACAAATAGACCAGGACTAGTGATAGACTGCGAAATAATTCCTGGACTGTCCGACCATGATTATTGTTAGGGTAACCAATACAATGAAACTAAAATATGTAAGATACCTAGAAGAATAATCTATCTATGGAATAAATGTATTCAATAAAATCAAACCAATCAGCGGCTAATTTCCAACAAAATTTCCTAAGTAAATTTAACACAAGCAGCCCAGTAGAAGAAATTTGGAAATATATAAAAACAAATCTAAAATCTATAATGGATGAGAATGTTCCAACAAAACTAACATCAAATAAAATTAACAAATGCTGGTTCAATTCTAAATTTAAAAAACTATGCAAACAAAAAGAGAACTTATTTAAGAAATGTAAGGCTACCAATTTAAAAACGATACACAAAAAATACTTACAGATTGAACACTTGACACAAAAACTTAGTCGAAACCTCCAAAATTAATATATAAACAATGTAATTTCTAAAGATAACAATAAAAACTTATGGTCCTTTATCAAATCTAAAAAAATGTAACCTACAGGAAAAGCCACACCAAAAGGCTAAAATAATAAAACCTATAGTGATAATGAGACTAAAGCTAATATTCTTAACACATATTTGGCATCATCATTTTCGGCCTCAGGCGACAAGGACGTTTTAATAAATTTAAATAAAATGGAAGAAATAGGTAACATAACTGTAGACGAGATGGGTATACATACACTCCTAAAAACGTTAAAATAAACAAAGCTACGGGCCCAGATGAATTGCCTGCAAGGTTATTAAAAGAACTAAGCAATGAACTGTACCCCAATCCTTGTAGTTCTTTTTCAAGCCTCTCTAAGCCAAGGTAAAGTGCCCCAGGATTTGAAATTAGCAAACGTAGCTCCCCTCTTTAAGAAAGGTTATAAATCAGACCCTGGTAATTACAGACCTGTATCACTTACCAGTATCACATGTAAATTACTAGAACAAATAATATATAGGAGAATAGTTAACCACCTAGAAAAATATAATGTCCTTTGTCCACATCAACACGGCTTTAGAAAAAACATATAATTTGAAACACAGCTACAGTGTAATAGGTTTAATAGATGATCTGTCAAAAGGCTTAGACAAGAATGATCTAATAGATACAATATTACTACGCTTCTCAAAAGCATTAGAAAAAATTCACCAATTTAGTTTACTCAAAAAAACTTAATTACATTACATTGGAATCTCGGGTCCCTTACATCGCTGGATCCAAGACGTCCTTTTGGGTAGAGAGCAAACTGTAGTAATTAATTGATCTAAATCGGCACCAATAACAGTTAACTCTGGAGTTCCACAAGGAACTGTGCTAGGTCCCATACTCTTTTTAATTTCTATAAATGATTTACCCAACAACATCTTAACAGGAACAAAAGTTAGGTTATTTGCTGATTTTTGTAATAATCTATAGAACAATTAAATCAGATCAAGATAGCAAATGGGAAACTAACTGGAGTATGTCTTTCCATCCAGAAAAATGTCAAATGTTAAGAGTAACAAAGAAAAAGAAACAAATACATTCAAAATACATTTACTTCATTCATGGAAAAGAACTAATCCAAACTAAAGATGCAAAATACTTAGGCTTTAAAAAAAGAAATTTTGACAGATGTAATAAGAATATAAAACTAAAATGCTGCCTCACTTTGGTGAGACCTGTACTAGAATATGCATCTTCTGTATGGGACCCATCAACCAAAGAAAACATTGATAAACTATAACAAATTAAAAAAAGAGCTTCCAGATTCATTACTGGAGAATATTCAAAACTTACAAGAATAATTCCATTAGTTAAATCACTAAACCTGGAAACACTAGAGGATAGAAGAACCAAGAGTAAAGTAGTAATAATACATAAAGCAATTAATTCTAATTTAGAAATACAACACAAAGATAACTTTATACAACCCTAAAATAGACATAAGGATAAAAACACCTTTCTTATTTCATATGCAAGAACAAACACATGCAAGTTCTCGTTTTTCCCATCCGGAATTCGGGCGTGAAATGGGTTGCCTGAAGAAACCAGGAAAACGAACACTTTATTTACTTTTAAAACTCTAATAAGAATACAGGACTAGACACAAACCATAGATAAGTGAAGGACGCAATAATCTTCTGTATTGAAGGAGCGTCTGTCACAGATACGATTAAGATAAGATAAGACACATTAAGCATACAAGATCCTAATTGATGCGACAAAAAATGCTGCATCAACATTTACACCACTTGAAATATCTTGACTTTTCGAGCGAGACTATGGCAAACTTTCGTTGATAGTTAAAAAGTATACAAGTTAATCATAATAAAATAATTTTCTTCTGTGTCCCATCAAAAACAGAATTATATATAGGATAAAATGTAAACATTAAAATAATAAAAAATTACAACGCAGACCCATTCTTAGTATGTAAACAACCTTAATATGTTCCAACTCCAACATTTCAATTATGATTTTCAAATTAAGTTAATTTTTAGTGCCATGTTGGCAAATAGATGAACATCAATTTAAATGACTTATAAAGGGGCCGTCCACAAAGTACGTCACGCTATTTTTGACCCCCTCCCTCACCCCTGTCACAAATCTTGGGACCCCCCCCAGTGGCGTAACAACGGGTTGACATCGGGGCAGTTGCCAATGGCGCCAGCTCAAAAGGGCGCCACTAAATCTTTAATTTTTAAATTTATATTTAAATAAATATAGTGGGACCTCTCTAAGTCGAACACAAAAGGACCCGGAAAAAAATTCGACTTACAGAGTTTTTGAGTTAGGGAAAATGGCGTAATAGGCGCCGATTAATCAAGGACAGTGTAGATATTGAGAGGTGGGGGGAACAGCCATACCAGCTAGTAGGCTTGACAGGAAAGATAGGCGGTGTCTGTGTTTCATATGAAAGGAAGCCAACTTGCTTTGACATGCCGACGCAAGCCCATGAGAGGAGACACCTTCCCTCCAGTCCCCCACTTTACTTCCTCCAAAGTGGGATGGGGGGAGTAAGATTTTCTTTTTAAAAAGAGTCACAGCATGCAGCAAAGGGGCGTGAATTAGTTACCACTCCTTTATCTTGTCTTTGTCATTTGTTTTGGGTACTTGCAAGGGTCGCTTAATCCCTCGTTGAATGCACTAAGATACGATTGTACGCCCATTTACATGGCTCTACGGAACACGTATTCTGAAATGTCACTCCAGAATAATAACCCAAACGTCTTGGAAAATTCGACTAAGAGGGGTTGAAAGCCAAAAATCTTGGAAT
Organism: Ampullaceana balthica; assembly: GCA_944989445.1. NCBI lineage: Eukaryota > Metazoa > Mollusca > Gastropoda > Lymnaeidae > Ampullaceana > Ampullaceana balthica. The sequence goes on along the minus strand of CALYLW010000142.1, from coordinate 663,623 downwards.
TTAGGAGATCTAAAATACATTAGTCTAATGGAATTTGGCCGGGACCTAACAATTAATTCGATATAGGGTGGTTTTCGACTTAGGGACGTTCGACTTAGTGATGTTCGACTGTATTTCACTTTTATGCTCGATAACAAAGAAGTGAATAATTAATTATATTTAAATATATTTCATTTAATTTAAATCATTATAATATTTTTATTATGTTTGTGTCCTTTGAGGGGCTTCTTATCATACAAATATCAATATGATTTTACAGTCTTTCTTTTAAAAGGAAAAATCTTACTATCCCCATCCAACTGTCGAGTGAGTAAAGTGGGGGAGGGGAGGGAAGGTGTCTCCTCTCATGGGCTTGTGTCGGTATGTCAAAGAAAGTTGGCTCCTTTCATATGAAATATCACCGCCCCTCTTTTCTGCCAAGCCTTCTAGCATTTATGGCTGCCCCCCCTCTCAATATCAACATTGTCCTTGATTAATCTGCACCTATTACGCCAGTTTCCCTAACTCGAAAACTCCGTAAGTTGATTTTTTTACCCCTTGAGTTCGACTTAGAAAGGTCCGACTGTATTAGCAACACGCCAGCTAACTCAAGTGCTGAGCTGTGTTACTTAAATTTTACTTTTAATTGTGAGTTCTATCGTTAAGTCTGAGATAATGAGCATGACACATTGACACTATTGTTTTTATTTATAAAACACGTTACTTCAAGTTTTGCTGTATTCTTTATTAACATAGTCATAATGTCATAAGCAGTTTTATCAACCAATTTATTTAGTATTATTTAGTAAATAATAAACTGCAAATTAGTATTGTTCCTGTCTTATGCATTTTTATATTCACGTTGTATGACTGTCACTGTCAGACTACGTAATTATTGTCATACATAAAATAAGAGAAATTCAATTAATTTTTCTAACAAATGAAAAAATTAAAAAATCGCAAAGCTGCAACTTGTCAATTTATCAAGGGTGCCAAAAATAAATTAGCCAAGAGCGCCAAAAACCAAGTTACGCCTCTGGACCCCCCCCCCTTAAAGTGCGTCACACTTTCGAAACAAAAAAATTAATTAACACCGAATTAAAATATTTAATTTAATACTTAAATTACACTTCACTATTAAACTGTATTAAAATATAAAATTTACACTTAAAAGTAAGGATGTACCGGAATAAAAAATTTGAAATCCGGCTGGAGCTGAATTTGACCGGATTAATGAAGTGAAATCCGGCAGGGGCGGAATTAGATTTGTTAAAATGGCCAGATTCCGGATTTTCCGGAGCCATTATGAATATATATATAACTTAGGGATCTACCGGCCAGCCGGATTTATGAAGTGAAACCTTCCAAAGACGGAGCCGGATTTTTAAAGATAGCAGGATTCTGGATTTGCCGGAGCTGGAGCCGAAATTCCGTACACCCCCGCTTAAAAGCACTATCAGTTTATTAAAATGACTTTAATAGTAGAATAGTTATTTGTCAACAGTTGTCACAGTTATTCAATGAAAAAGTAACTCAATCTAGATCGAATTTGAAAACAAAAATTGCAACACTTAGACTTGACAATTATATAATACACATCATTTATTTGCTACCTTTTCATTTACAATGGGTGAGGTCAAGTTTTAGACAATCTTCCGATTATGCATTCTATTGACACAGGATAAGAAGTAGCTTAGCGAACTTGACCTCAACCAGTGATTAAATAATAAAAAGGACTTTTAAAAAAGACTAGATTGACAAATTATGTGACCAACTCGTGTGCTATATTGAATCTGTTTATTATAGTCCTATGAATTATGTTTAATTCAAAAAATATTCACTGGACATCATTCTACAACGGTGAAGTGAAGTGTTCAGCCATAGTTACGAGTTACAACTGACATCAATCTTTCACCATCATCGTTTCCTGGAAGGATAATTGCAGACAGATCAACTCGTCTTCATCTAGCCACTCAACAGCCTCTGATAATGTGCATTTTATCTTCTGGCAATAACTGCCATAGGTTCTCTGTGCCTTCTAACTTCTAGAAGCGATTCTCAAAGGACTGATGCGTTTTATCTAAGTTGATTCTTGAACAGTTTGGTTTCTTCAACATTGTTTGTGAGGCAAAATATAAGTGACATACTTTGCAAAGTCGATCAAATAAGCTGGTAATCATATGGTTGTACTTTGAACTCCTGTTGATCTTGGCATAATGTCATCAAATTTGAGAGTTTGTGCTACAAACAAGGAAGGAAATTTATGAGAATCTGCATCTGCTCTTTCTGAAGCTTTGAGAACATCAACTGTTTGGTTGATTGGGATTGGAGGAGGGAAGAATCTTGAAGGTAAAACGTTGAAATATGAGCTTCATACTTTGTCGCAACATTTCATGTCCTGATATTTAACAATTTGTGTGAAATATTGGCTGGTACGAAAATCATTATCAAACCATTCCTTTCCTTCGATATCAGTCCTGCTGTATCCAATTTAGATTTATGAACACATTCAGGAGATACGCATTTCATTCTATTTTGACATAGAACAAATTATGTTTCCAAAAAAAATGAAAATTATTTTTAAAGCTATTTAAATTATACTAAAATATAAATAAATTAGAAAAAATAATAATAAAAAAAATAAATGTGTGACATCACACATGGCCTGACCGTCCCAAAGTGTCACACTTTCTTACACCCCCTCCCCCCCCTCGGAGCCTGACGTACTTTATGGACGGCCCCAAAATTCCTTTTTATATACTTTTCAAAACACAATTGTAGTTAATAATACAAAATGGATTTTTAAAATGTTATTATTATAACATGTTTAATAATAAAGAAAGGCATATTATACCGGGATTTCATATCCATTGCAATAGCCCCAAACTTATCGGCTAATTTCTTTTCTTGAGACTGATTTCGTGATCGTGCAGCATCCATGGCCTTGGACTCCACAATACAAGGTAAGCCAAAAATAGGATCCATTATACATCTATCTGTAAATCTCTGATTTTATCTGTAGAAAAATGTAGAGGCAATTTTTCTTTATGATATATATATATATATATATATATATATATATATATATATATATATATATATATATATATAATTCTCTACGTCGCTCAACCATGCGGGACACCACGCACGCACGCTGACTCTCTAACCCTCTTCCCGCCCCCTTCACCAAAGCGAGTATGTGCTAACGAGCATGACGAATGACCCTCGATGTGGTTGACGAATGTCTCGAGACCAACAACGGTCCTTTCGTTCACTTGCATTGTTCCTTCACAGAATAACGTGAGATTCGTATTGTACTGGTTATCACGTCCGCCTTATACGGGGAAGGTCCTGGGTTCGAATTCTTCAACACGTACATCCATGTTTACGAAATTTGCATGAAAATTGAAGATTGTAAAATGCTACTTAGTAACCAGAATGAAATTCTACCAGAAACTCGTTATGATCATCTTGTTTTTATTCTGTTTCATAAAGATCAAAATTTCCCAATCTGTGAACATAACGCCAAAATTTATGCTAAAAGCATCAGTTTCAAATGCATAGGGTTAGCTAAGGTTCGGCAAATAAAAAATAAATTTATTGTTTGTGTTATTCAATAAGACAGAATCTTAAAATTGAATTTTTAAAATTAAAATTTGATTGCTATTCCTAATTCAATGTAAGAGAAAAATGATATAACGGGGCCAATTTTATTATTTGTCATAGGGTACAAAATATCCGAGCTAGGTTTCTTCCCACAAATATATTTCTATCGATGAGTTAAGGCAGGTGGCTTATTTGATTAACATTCAAAATTTATTAAGGGTCAAATGATATTAATTAAAAAAATATTGTTATTATTTTTTAAATTAAAAATGCATTTAACAAGAACTCACCGCTTGAAATCAGTTTAAGATATGAGCTACTCTCCAGCAAGTTAACTTCGTTTTTCCTTAAAACTCCCAACTGTTTTCCCTTCTAATATATTTGTGTGGCACATCGCAGTGCTAAGTGGCATTAATCAATCATTCTAGCCAGCATTCACGAGCGCACGAACCAGCAGCCAGTAATTACATTCTCTAATCAATTTTCTTCATTGCAGCTTAAGCGTATAACTTTGAAAGGTTTGAACACTCGACCAACACAAAGCAATACTTTTTCTTCTCTTAAAATAAGCATTATTTTGGTTGCTTTGAAAAATTACTTAGTGATTATTAATCAATATTTAAAGCAAATTTTATATTTAAGAACTGAAAATAATATTTTAAGCGCCATTTAAAATATACGCGTTTAAACCGACGAAGAATGAACATAATGCTTAGAATTATGACTGAGCTATTGGTTGGTGTTTATGTAGTTTTTTCTTTACACCTGCTATGGGTCCGATAATAAAATAACCTGCGTGTCGAAATTCGATGGCTAGAGCATAAAAGTATAAATATTTTCTATAATGGTGAAGTGTTCTGCTTTGATGATGATTGAGCCCAAAACGAGTTTCAGCGTGAACGCCAATGAGTACGTATATTCCACGATCATTCTATCGCAAACGCATTGGAACACAGTTTTACAAATGTTGTATGACACTGCTTACAACTGGAATGCTTATAACTAAGAAATCAAACGGAACTTGATTTTCAAAATAAAAAATAATTCTATTAAGAATTTTATTTTTTCAACTCACCTTCGCCAACAATCTCATGCACGTATGTTTTATTTTAATGCACCGTTAATGCGGTTCAGGGCCAAGAGGCAAAGATAAATAATAAGTTCGATATAAAATTGATTTCAACAAAAAGGACTCATCAAAACAACCCCGACAAAGGCTCTTAGGATAAGTAGTTAGTTTTTGGCATTTGTGGCCATCCATAAATGACGTCACGTATCTAGCGGGGGAAGGGGGTCCACATATTTGTGACGAGGGGGATGGGTGTTGAGAAATGTGACGTCACATCATAAATCGCAACTTTAAATAAAAGTTCCACTTTAAAATTTGATTTCTTACAATTTATTTTATGACGTTTTACATAGAACAAGCGTGTTACGATATTAGAGTGCAACCTTACACTAAATACATACTTAAATGACAAAAAAGTGTTTTGAAACATGCTCTTTTTCAAATATAAAATACAGCTTTTAGGGGGGGGGGTGTCGTCAAAGCTTTGTGACGTCATTTTGGAGGGGGGGTCTAAGTTTTTGTGACGACGCGTGACGAGGGGGAGGGGAGTGAAAAATTGGCCAAAATCGCCTCACGTCATTTATGGACGGCCCCTTTCCACTTTTACATATCCCGTTCTAACAGTTGAATTTGGAAATCATGAATGAATCTTAATAGACTTTTTTTAATTTAAAAAATATATTTAAAAAGTATTAGGCCACTTAAGTTTATCAAGTAATATTCAGTACACTGTGTACATCAGCCACTAAATGTCACACTAAAAGTGGATTATGAAAGTTGTGTAAAATTTTAAAATGCCCTTATTACAGGGGTCGGCAACCTTTTGAGATGGAAGAGCCAAAAGTTACAATGTATGAAATTTCACAGTTTTTAAAGAGCCACTAACATGAGATTTAAAAACAAAATTATATAATTATCAATATTTTCGCATGGAACTGGAGAGCCGCAACTTGACATTGAAAGAGCCGTATGCGGCTCGCAGGTTACCGACCCCTACCCTCTTATGACGAAGCCATTTGAGCAAACGTAATAGAATTCCCCCTCAATCCTCGTAAAAAGACTGTTTGGAGCCCGTTGTCCTTGTGAAGCAATTGGGCTTTTAAACGTTTTTGATGCATTTTATTAAAAGGTCCAATAAAAAAATAAGTCATGCCCTCTTCGCCCCATTTATATGGTCCAGGGGGTGGGGGTAAGGTAAGACGTAGTACCCAGTGACGTGACGTATATTATTATGGAAACCTATGGTCTTTGGAAACGCGGGACTATTTTTTTTTACAGTGAAGACATAACCATTAGATTATAGTTTTGAATATATATTTTCTATATAATAAAAAAACACGTAAAAACAAAGTTTTTGACTATAAATCCCTTATATATGAGACATAACTAACAGTATTGATTATTTTCAAACGCGACAAGCATTTACAGACTGAATCTGTCTTAACTCAACTCTGCTTCATAACCCTGGGGGGGGGGAAGCGGAAAAGTCTGGTCACCGATCGCTTGACCGAGCTCAGCGTGACACGTAAAATGTAAACAAAAGCACGCCGGTACTTCGATGGGTCACGTCAAAGTGTCAACTCAAACTCTCACGTGGAAAAGAAACAATAACAAACCGTGAATTTGAATTACATACGTTATATAAGGATAAACTAAAAATGCATAAATTTAATTACGGTACGTTCGATCGATCTGAAATGTTGACACAATGCATTGTTAGGTGAGACGGGTCCGTGTGCCAAGATTCAGCTCGATCGGATCACGGGAAAGGGGTCATTTTTTTACTTTTGTTATTCCGCCCGCCCAAGACAGACAGAGAGAGATGACGACAGAACGACAGAGACGGCCGTGAAGTTAATATAAGGGATTTAAAAAACAAACCCGTAAAAACAACGTTTTTGACTATAAATCCCTTATATATGAGACATAACTAAAAGCATTGATTATTTTCAAACGCGACAAACATTTACAGACTGAATCCGTCTTAACCTATCCTTACTCCATAAACCCTGGGGGGGGCGGGTGAGAGAGGTGAAAGATCTGGTCACCGATCGCTTGACCGAGCTCAGCGTGACACGTAAAATGTAACCAAAAGCACGCCGGTACACCTGGATAAAACACGAGATGTGTTCACCTCTGGCTGGCGTGAAGTCAAGTGACCCGTAAAATGTAAACAAAGCGACCGCTACATATAGTTTATATAGATAAACTAAAAATGCATTAACTTAATTACGGTACGTTCGATCGATATGAAATTTTGATACGATGCATTGTTAGGTGAGACGGGTCCATGTGCCAAATTTCAGCTCGATCGCATCACGGGAAGTGGGTCATTTTTTACTTTTGTTTTTCCGCCCGACGTACGAAGAGATGACGACAAGATTTCGAAGTTAATATAAGGGATTTAATAATAATAAAACAAACCCGTAAAAACAAAGTTTTTGACTATAAATCCCTTATATATGAGACATAACTAACAGTATTGATTATTTTCAAACACGACAAACATACAGACTGAATCTGCCTTAACTCAACTTTGCTTCATAACCCGGGGGGGAAGGGGAGGGGGAGAGGGGAAAAGTCTGGTCACCGATTTGCTTGACCGAGCTCAGCGCGACACGTAAACAAAAGCACCCCGGTTCTTCGATGGGTCAAAGCGTCAACTCAAACTTTCACGTGGGAAAAAACAATAACAAACCGTGAATTTAAATTACATACGTTATATAAGGAAAAACTTAGAATGCATTAATTTAATTACGGTACAATCGATCGATCTGAAATTTTAATACGATGCATTGTTAGGTGAGACGGGTCCGTGTGCCAAATTTCAGCTCGATCGGATCACTGGAAGTGGGTCATTTTCGACTTTTGTTTTTCCGCCCGCCCGCCCATGAGATGACGACAGACAGACAGACAGAGAGAGAGAGAGAGACGCCGGTGAAGTTAATATAAGGGATTTAAAAAAGACCCGTAAAAACAAAGTTTTTGACTATAAATCCCTTATATATGAGACAGAACTAAAAGTATTGATTATGTTCCAACGCGACAAACATTTACAGACTGACACCGAGTGATGTCCCCTGTCTTTAATAACGGGGGATGGGACGTGAGGGGGTGTCGGCACGACGGTCGACGTCAACGCGTCAACTCAAACTCTCACGAGGAAAGAAAACAATAACAAACCGTGAATTTGAATTACATACGTTATATAAGGATAAACTAAAAATGCATTAATTTAAATACTGATCTGAAATTTTGATACGATTCATTGTTAGGTGAGACGGGTCCATGTGCCATGTTTCAGCTCGATCGGATCACGGGAAGTGGGTCATTTTTTACTTTTGTTTTTCCGCCCGCCCAAGACAGAGAGATGACGACAGACAGAGACGGCGGTGAAGTTAATATAGGGGTTTTAAAAATAAAAACAAAACGTCATTTATGGACGGCGCTTAAACCAAAATCTGCTGCTGACGACCAAACCGAGCCGAAAGTTTTTAAAAGGGGTTTCCATTTTTAAAAAAAACCAGCCCTGCGACCGAGGGTAAAGCATGACCCAAAACATCCGCCACTCTATGTAATCCGGGTTTCTCTTTCTACAAATGAGCTCGGAAAGGCTAATGAGGCCATAATGGAATAGTATTAATATTACTCAATAAGAAATAGTTGAGTGCAAAGAAAATCTATAAATCAACTTTTTTCCCAACAAAATTGTTGGAAGTCAGATGGTGAATGTGAGCCAACAAATAAATTATGAATATTCCTGATAGTGACAGTGAGCCACAAGTGAGTTAAACCGAACCCCGTAGTGACCACCATTGATGATGCCTGTTGGTTAGATAATATTTCCAATTGAAGACCTCAAGGGAAGAAACAGCTGTGTGACATTTTTGAATTTTTTTTAGTTATACCCTGTATCTAAAAGAAAAGATCATAAAATATAATGCTCTGAATGAGGTTTTATGCAAAAATTATACCACTCTAACCCAATTAAAAATTCAAATCTATTTAGTTAATTTATTAGAAATCTGTATAATTTGGAACTTTTAAACTTGAATATCTTCAAACTACAAAAATGTGACATAGCCGTTTCTTCCCTTGAGCTCTTCAAATACTAACCCAATAACATTTCGCAACTGGAGGTTGCCCTTGTAATATTACAAATCAAAAGAAAAATCAGGGAAGTAGACTGGAATTCTAAAAGGTGGCAAATGGAGACATGAAATTTCATGGATATTTTCTTTGCATTCTGAATGGCATATGTTGCAAGTTGCAAGATTGTGGCAAAGATGAGACTTACATCTAAATGCTGAAGCAGTTTGCGAGTTTTAAAGTTCAAGTGAATGAAAATGGGAATCCGTTCAAGGTACCACAGGCAGCATAAGCATTGCGCATGTTGTACTATAAGGAGCTTCGAATTAAGTTTAAAATGCGGTCGAGCGGAATGCGAATTCTGCTAGCGTACCAAGAGTCACGCGTTCGAAGCTCCGTGAAAACAGAGATTTGTTCCCGAGGCTAAGGTTGTCCCTGAGTCCACCCAGCTCCGAATGGGTACCTGATACTAGTTAGGGAAACAAAGGCGACTGGGCATTTTCCCCCACAATCTTCTCATAGCCATGCCCTGTTAACGCTGCGTCACTTGCCAACAGGCCGGCACGATCTGTGCGTTCTTATCAGAACGTAGGATGCAACCTTCTCCTGCAATAATTGGAAAAAAAAAGAAGAAAAAAGCTTTGACCATCTGACTCTAGCTTATTATTAAATCCCTTATATTAGCTTCACCGTCTTGTCTCTCTGTCTGTCGTGTGCTCGCGGTCGGTCAGTCGGGCGGAAAAAGAAAAGTCAATTAAACAACCCCGTAAAAACAACGTTTTTGACTATAAATCCCTTATATATGAGACAGAACTCAAAGTATTGATTATGTTGACAAACATTTACAGACTGAAACCGACTGAGCTCCCCTGGCTTTAAAACCGGGGGAAGGGGGAGGGGGTTTGGACATCGATGGCTGGCGTGAACGAAAAAAGTGGCACGTGGAAGGCGAACAATAGCAAACGGCGATATTGAATTACATAGAGTTACATAGAAATAAACTAAAAATGCATTAATTTAATTACGGTTCATTCGATCGACCTGAAATTTTGATACCATGCATGGTTAGGTGACACGAGTATAGGTGCAAAATTTCAGCTCGATAGCAACATTTTTATTGTGGCTTGACGTGGGCTAGATACCACGCACCTCAGCTTGTGAGGCGAACGCACTGTTGACTTCGCTATCTAGCCGCCATGAACATGAACATTTAGTAAGCTGTTAAAAACGTCTATTCAAATTCTCATTATTCCATTGTTGTGTGTGCGTTTTTAATGTAAGCAAACTTTTTCTTTATCAAATGGTCATCCTCGATTTATGTGTACCAATACCACAAGAAAAAAACAATGCATATCTAACAGAGTATCCTACTTCATTAGTTATTGGTAATGGGGACTTTATCTCAAGCTTCGTTGGATACAACTAGCAACAACTACAATATGAAATCGAAATGCTGATCGTCAATTGTATGTCAACAATACACCGAAAATACATAAAAAGCTGTTAAGACTGTTGCCAATGTTTACACAGGTCTAGTCGATCGGCTCTCTCGTGGTCGATAAGTTGGCTTTCAATATGTTCATTAGCATTCCTGTAGACTGCCGCAGACGATCGAACTAATACATTTATAATTTGACACAGTAGCTGGAGGAGCGTTTAATCAATATGTATGTACAAGTACAATTAAAAAATAACTTTAAGATATCCAAAAAAATGTTTTTTAAAAAGGCTCTAGAATTCAACAATATGCGGGTGAAATGTAATTTCCTGACAGATAAAAGAAAAGAAGTGTAAAGTCAAGCAGTGAAGCAAAGGCAAAATTCATTTTATTGCCCTGTTGCAAAGCCTGAAACCGCAGCATTCATTTATCTAAAATACAGTTAAAATAGGTACACATATGGCATTGAGAAGCATAAATCATAAAGCACATATGATTACAGGAACTTACAATCTTATCTGCCTAGCTACGCATAACAACCAGTCACTTAAAGCTCAGTTGTTTAGATTTGACCTACGTTTTTAAAGGCTAAAGACGACAAGTATACCGAGTATAATGCCAGTGACAAAAGCAGAGAAATTCGGTATAGTGTCTCAGCTCCACTACCGACTTTTTAATATTTTTTTCATAGACGCTGTTTGTTGAAAGGTTGTGTGGACTGTAATAGCTATGATCTTTTATTCTTTGTGTAAACGTTTCTGTGAACAAGTAAATGGATTCATGGCACCGCGGGGGTCTTTAACTTTTTAGTTAGTAATTTCGCTCCATTATATGTTACGAAAGTGGTACAATGTGTGGGGTAAAGGAGACACGGGAAATATGAAAGGCCCAACACCCTCGGACTTGTCAAAGAAGAAACAGTATATTTCAAAAGCGAAGGAAGAGAAGCGTCCCTTGGCTTAAACACAGCGCTGCTTTTGGATACACTTTGATATTTTTTACAGGATCGGTTTCTTTTGGCAGCCGTGCTCAAGACAAGGAAATCTATGTCGGACTTTCGAGAATCACTTAGACATGCTGTCTTAGCTAATATTGTTGCTGCGGCAAACAGTGAATTCAAGTCAACATATACTGCGATGGGGATCCAGCCTATTGGAACTATGAGGAATTCTCTTGCAGTAGATACTCTTTCTAAAGAAGAGTCCAATGGGACATTGTTTCACAATGAAGAGAATAATTCCGCGACACCACCTGCTCCTCCTAACACGGCAGAATCACCCAAAAAGGCCAAGACACTTAAAAGAGAAAAAGAAAGAAATACTATCTCACAAGGATTATACACGCCAAGGGGATTTTATAACGCAAACAGTTGTTTAGATGTGAATGTAGAATTAGCTAATATGATGAATTTTCGTACTAGCAAAAATATTGAGATTGGTTATAAAACTGCTAATGTAAAGTCACTGGAAACTGTTTCTGAAGATCACCCAACACTGTTAAACAAATCACAGCGATCAACGACCCTGAAAAGTCTTTATGATTCTCGGTTTAAGTTTAACGCAAACGGAGAACCTATTTCATCATACGCTCTTTGTGGGACAGGATTAAATAATGTTGTGACAAAAGATTATGTGACTTCAGTTCAGGTTAGAACTGAAATTAATGTGAGTCAAAACGTTGGGGCAACAAATAAGCAAAAGCCCTTATCTCATGGTTCAAATAGGTCTCAAAGCGAAGATCATCAATCACATTTTGGAACTAAAATTCAAACTAACCTAACGAAGAGTGAATTTAAAACGCAAAAAGAAGCTAAATGTGATGCAATAAATGTAGGCGATCCTATAGCATCATACATTTTATATGGTGCCTCACAAAGCAAAGATACATCGAGACGAGATTGTTATGGAGCAACAAAAGAAACAGCTAGAGGGACACCAGCATTTGATAATAGAAAGGCAGAATATCCTAATAATAACGTTGCGACCTATGACCCTTTATTCCTTAACCGTGAGACGAAAGAAATCAATAACTTTGACCTGACGGAGGGGTTTAAGGTCATAAGCTTAAATGCGGAGTTTTCAACTATTCCTAAACCACACACCATTCATACCAATGGTCAGCTAAAACTCCGGAATAAATTTTTGGATGACATTCAAAATAACACGAGGACATGGACTCAAGAAAATATCATTGCCAATATTATACCAACAGGAGAAGCAGCGCATCACTCAGTTTTACCAAGTTATTTAGATTTTCGCCAGCTAACCACATCACAGTCACAGTTTACTCGAACTCTGCATTCAGGGAGAAAATCATTGCTTGGTAATCGAAGATCCAAAAGTTTAAATATACATGTACGCGATAAGCTGAGATCAATTTCGCCAGGGACAAGTCATAATTCGTTTGATAACCACACTAAATCATATGAAGACTTCTCTTTGGTTGGACAGTCAATAGCAAGTTTTTCTAGTGACAAAAGAACCGTAAAAATCTACAATCGTGGCCTTAAAACTCCATTGTCGGAACGTAAGTTGGAATCCTGTGAAACTGATGAGAGTTTTCAGGTGAGTTGTCGTGACTTGGGTGACAATATAACTACTCAAGAAGCGCCACATCAAACCGAAGTGGTTTCCTTCACCCCTCTGACTTTGTCCGATGTCAATCATAAACAAAAATGTGAGGATAACGTTGTTGCTCGCATTTCTCCATCACACACGAACAGTTTCGTGTTGACCAGCTTAAGATCGAGCCAAGCAGGTAAGACAAAAATGGAATTGGAAACGCGCCCCCATCGATACTATACAAACGATATTACGAAATTAAATAGCTGTTTTAGTTTCACTCACGATTCAAGAGAATCAGTTCTGGATGGCGAAATTCTCACAATGCGATCATTAATAGATCAGGCTTTAGAGCCAAATTACCTAGATTTACGTTCCTTCTCACCTCGCAACACAGTAAACGCAGATCAAACGGTACCTATGTACATGGGATGCTCGTCTCAGGTGGCAGAGACAGTTTCCAGAAGTCAGTTACATTGCGTCATCAATAAATGTGGAAAAGGGACTGATATAAGCCACACTATGCAAGTAATAAAAGCTTTAGACCCAGATGTGTATAGTGATTATCAGCACAAGAAATATAGAGATAGCAACATGACCACAAATCTCAACACAGGTTTAGATCAACCAACAATGCACTTTATAAAGATTAAAGTGACTGGAGATGGGATCTAAATTTAACCTTTGTAACATTATGTAGAAGTCATACAAATGTATTGCAATAACAATTCAGTATGTCTATTCCTATTGAAATGAAATTTCAACCACAGACAATTCTCATCTCATTTTGCTTCAGTAACAGGGTCTCAGATAAAGCGAGGGTAATTTCGTTTTGATTTCTGATACAATACATCCTGTATGCACAAGGATCTAGTTTTATGATTTAACGTGTTTCCCCAGGAGCTTATTTTCATGTCAATGTTCTCTATATATTGTCTTATTTTGAAAGATACCTAGATTCAACATATATTATCAGCTCTTTAAATCATTTAAAAATTTTAAAGATTGTGTACATCTTTTAATATCTATCTATAATGTCAACATGGTTATGTTTCAAATTTCAATAAGAATTTATATTTTGCTTTTATACTTACACAGTACCAGGTATTATAAATATGAGGTCCACATTATCATGTTAAAGAATATATAAATATTGAGCCTTATTATTGTTTATATTTCTTGATACTTTGATTTTATTACCTGTTTGTAAGTTTTAGTTTCATTTATAATATTATGCTATGCATTAAATAGGCCTACCACAATTTTCTTTTCAACTTGAAAGATTTTTTTTTAAAAACAATAATAATAATAAAATAAAAAGCATATAGTGAGCAAAATGTATGTTTAAACAAAATGTAGGCATGTTTTACGTTTTATGAACTAACACTAATACATTAAAAAAATTACTACCACGCACATGCTAGGCAAGTGATGGCGAACCTATGCCACACGTGCCACAGACAGCACGCATAGCCTTATCAGCCGGCACGCAACTAAAATATTACTTCCTTAATCAAACCACTTTGCTGGCACTTTGTGCTGGCATTTTGCTGTATATAAGTAGGTTTTAATTGAATTTTGGGCACACGGCCCCAAAAAGGTTCGCCATCACTGGCCTAGGCCTAGGTTTTTAAGTCCTACCAAGATAAAATTTAACAAACGAAATATTAATATTAGCATTACATGAGTACATCTTTAGTACCTATTAAATTTAATGTATTCTATAGCCTTCCTATGCCAAATACCGGTATTAAGTTAAGTAAGATGCTAGCATAGCAGAAGGCATAACTTCCTAATCTCCTTTCTAGAACAATGTGTTTAAACTTCTACCCATGAATCAACATTCCCACCCTATTTTTATTACCTCACTGTAGAGCAGATGAATGATTGTTTACATTTTAAAAATAATAATGTAACTTCATCTAGAGCCAACGAACATCAGTACTGATACTAATGTAAAGAAAACATTAAATGTTTAGCAATAATTTTACTATGAGTCATGAACTAATGCCAGTATCATATTAATATCATTTGAAAAGTGGTGTAAGTGTAACTTTAATTGTAAATTGTAATTCTACTATATATTTGTGCTTTATTCCAGTGAATAATTACCTTTACATTTCTGATCATTTCAAAAAGGACATTATTTTGTAATAGTAATACCTACCTAGATTGTTCAAACTGGACATAGAGGTTTTTTTTAATAATTTATTTTTATAAATATGGCTTCTTTATGTACTGACATTAAGGTTTGGTACATAAATGAGCACTTTCCACTGGTGCACTCTTTTCAAAAGTGTACTAAAATAATGATGTGTCCCAATTGTACGTTCTTTACAAGTTTCACATCAAATTATATTCCTTCTGACTTCTGTAAACTGAAAACAATACTTCTTTTCACTGACATTGGTTTCACAATTCCTTGTTAATCAGATGTGTTTAGGTGCAAATATATTGTAATTTTGTTCATCACATTTTTTCATTATGAATGAAAATATAATTCTAAAATACAAAATTTACTCAATATGTAGTTTGATTATGCAAGAAAGAATCAATAAATAAAACAATTCCTTGAAAGTAAAATATTATAAACAAAACAAATTTTTTGCAACTAAATCAAGATGTTGAAACAAAAGCATATTTTAAAGACAATTGTTAACAAATAATATTGTAAACAATTTCCATTCAAGTTTATAATTTTTGAACAGATATCCTTAATAATCTTTTGAAGGGGACTTAAAATACCTGGGGGACAATGGGGCAGAATCTGGTTGAGACTAAGCTACATAAATTGTATTCCACCAAAGGAAATTCAAAACAATCTGCCAAAAATTTTAAGATAAAAATTAATAACATTACTTGTTCCAAGCACATAGACTTCCATTTCCTCTTCCTAGTCCTTGATGTCAGAAACCTGGAACCTTTTTCTCCACAGCTAATCTTATCTTATCAGTTACAGACGCTCCTTCTATACAGAAGATAATTGCGTCATACACTTATCCATATTGCTTGAGTGAGGAAGCAGTTCATATTTTCAGTGTGGTTTGATTATGCTTTTCAGTTGGTTTAAGGCTGAAAGTTAACTTATTTAATAAAATTCATGGTAGAGAAGATCCTTTCATTTAGATATAGACTCAATTAAAATTAAAAAGGCCAGGAACAGTCAATCTACCCTTCTCCAACTCTAACTTAAAGACGTTTCTCCTTCTAAGCCTAAGTACCTGGAAAAGAAGATAACATCCATTAAGGCAGACTAAAATATATTTCTTTCAACCCACTGAATCAGATATGGTTGATGCTTTCTTTTCACATCACATTGTCAAACTTAAGGTATTTGCAGCAAAGGACCTGCTGACGGATAATGCATACCCTTTTACATGTGCCACTTTCTCCCACGCATTGATGGAGGTCTGTGTTATTTCTGTAAAGATCCTCCATAGTCAGCTATCATACACAATGGCATGTAATACATAAGGTAGCAAAATATCTTATGTACTTGAATCACTATGAGGTACTTCTCCATTTCTCACTATTGAAGTTTAATGTTGCATCAAATACAGATCAAGATTTAATTTAGATAAGGCAAAGCTATCCAGAATAAAAAATGATAAACAATTGCATTGTTATTATAATTTAATTTCATATAAAAATGACCAACAAATTGCTTAAATAAAATATATTTTAATGTAGAGTAGTAATAAATAAAATCATTTAAATTTAATTAAAATTTTTTTGAAACATACACAAAAATTGTATTTAATTTAAAAGTTCTGAAAGCGCTTGCACTATTTTCTGCAATCATGCCACATAAGTACTGTTAAAAATGTTTGTTTTAAGTTGTTAAATTAAAAATGTTTTTTTTTGTTTGTTTTTTTAAGTTCACAAAACACATTGATAGAAATAGATCTTTCACAGCTGTTTCAGTTTTATTTAAACAAGCTTAATAATGACAAAGTGAAACTAGCCATATAAAAAAAGTCTTAACCTAATAAATTATTTTTCTATGCAATGCGAAAATCAAACAAAAATTTAATTACATTACATCAATGTCCACAACTACCATCGTAGACAGGAGTTCTAAGAAAAACAAGAGTAATTAATGACTGCCTTGCTTTTTTGTCTTGTTGGACCTGTAATAATAGAAATAATAATAATAACAATAATAAGACAATTAAGATGTTTAAAAAATTTTCAACATCAGAAATGGGAATTTTTTGTGACAAGTTGTTTGTAAACTTTTAGTAAAGCTCTTTTAAAAGTTATTTCAAATGATAACGATTTTGAAATACAACTACATAAATAATTTTAAAAAGTATATTCACTCTTTGAACTTCTGTACTCTTTAAAAATATCTTTATTAATTAAACAACCCGTAAAAACAAAGTTTTTGACTATAAATCCCTTATATATGAGACATAACTAACAGTATTGATGATGTTCAATATAATATGCACCACGCGACACACTAGCATAAACATTTACAGACTGACACTGACTGAACTCCCCTTGAATTAAACACGGGGATATGGTCAGGGATGGCTGGGGTGAACTCCAGTGACCCGGCTACACATGCTTTATAGAGATAAACTAAAAATGCATTAATTTTATTACGGTACATTCGATCGATCTGAAATCTTGATACAATGCATTGTTAGGTGACACAAGTCTATGTGCAAAATTTCAGCTCGATAGCATCACGGGAAATGGTCATTTTTTACTTTTGTTTTTCCGCCCGACCGACCAAGAGATCACGACAAGACGCTGAAGTTAATATAAGGGATTTTAAAAAATGGTTTGAATTATTTAAAAGAACAATGCACATTTATACTCTTAAATTTAAAATACTAAATAAGCAAATTTTAAAAATCAAAAACTTTTACTTTCAAAAATAAAAAATTATTTAAATTTAAATAAAAAGAACATATCCATTAAGGCTAAAGTAAATTAAAATTACTTCTAAACAATGCTATAAATTATAAAAGTCATTTAATGGTTTTATTACTTACATTGCTTAACCATCTTGATAAGTTAATGTACTTTTCCTTGTCAAGAAAAGTCATTTTTTTCTGTAGAAATTGTTTTTAAATTGTCATCAAATTTGCATAATAAGATTTCAAATTTAGAGTAATTTTTATTAACTTCATTTAATCGTACTAATTTTTGTCTAGTGCAGGGGTCACCAAACTTTTTTCACACAGCTGAAAAAATGACGAGCATAAGCCGCCTCCCATTCTAGTTTTCTGTGTTAATCTGTTAATCATAGGGAACTAAAAAAACAAACTAACCAAACCTAACATTATTTGCTAAAAGGTTATCAAAGAATGCAAACTTATTTTACAAAATGTAAGTAATTTACATCCAACCAAGTGTTCATATGTACCTAAAAAAACAACTAAATTAAACAACTGAAAAGTTTAGCCATTAAGCAGCCAGGATTTCCCCACACATGTGATGATCTAGCACACGGGTGGCCAGATCTGTAGTAACTGAGGGCCATTTTATTAATATTCAACAATTTTGAGAGCCACATTGAGACATTATCACTCACGTCCCCACCAATGTTCCCTTTAAGCTGCGCAGATATCTGACCGACGCCGCGCAGCAGTTTAGAATTAACGCGCTGCAAAATTTTGTAAAATATTGCACACAACACGAATGTTGTGCAACTTTGCACACAAGTTTTTTTTACTTTGCACATGGACCAGCGAGCCTTCTTTATCAAATGCAAAATCCTCTTCTCATTTTGTTAGAAAGCTTCTATTTTCTTTTTTATATTTTCGTTTCCTGCAACTTGTTGCCATATTTTGTGGATTTTTATCGAAACAGGAACAAGAAATTTAACAGTTTACATCACCAATCACTTACAAACCAATCGCTCCGTTCAACTATTAAAATTTAAATAAGCCAAAAATATTTTCAACCCTTTGTTTCTGTCCAGATTTTTTTAAAACGTTCATTTATTTTTGTTATTGCAGTGAAAATCTTTAAATGACTGGAAATTATTTTTGTTAAAACCCAATAATAGATTGTGTGTTTTTTAAGTATGGTTGCGGGGTAGATAAACAACATTGGCTCGTCTGTCTCAAACGGTAACTCAAAAATATGGTGTATTTCAAAGCGAAGTTAGTGTCCTGCCATATAATAAAAGCAGGGGTATTATTATTAATAACACAAAATACCAACTCCTTTAATTCTCTGGTGTGCGGTCAAATTTTCCTTGATTCATTCAAAGAACCTAAGTCTTTTAGTGTTAATAGATTTTTGTTTCATGTTCAGGGAAAAAAAGGGACAGTATTTTATTTCCCGTTGACAGATATTTCTTCTTAAGCTTTTTCCTGTTAAATGTATTTTACAGCATATATTTCAAATGAAAATTTTTAATTTGATCAATTGTTTGCGAGCCGCAAAGTGAACACAGAAGAGTCGCATGCGGCTCGCGAGACGCAGTTTGGCCACCATTTATCTAGTATTTTAAATTTAATATTTAAATTGTATGAAAATGTTGTGTGTGCCATATGTTCTATTAAGCACATTCACCATTTCAGTACAGTTGACGGACCGGATGAAATGGTGCCGTGGGTCGGATCCGACCCCTGGGGTGTAGTTTGGTGACCCCTGATCTAGAGCATTGATTTACAAAATAGTTAATAACTTAATAATGATAATTCATATCATAAAGCTTTGATTATGATGAGTTTACAAGTAAACCATTCTAAAAAATCACATTAGAACTGTAAAAGTCTAATTGAACACATAACACATCTTTATCATTTGACAGATGATGTGCTTTTAACATTAAGAGGGAACAAAAAATTCTTTGTGAGATCTGCATGAAACAATTAATTTTATGACTACCGTACATACTCGTTCTAAAGCCGACCTTTTTTGGACACAATCTAGGGGAAAAGGTTGGGGGGTCGGCTTACAAGCGGGTCATAGGTGATTTCTGCATGTACATTGAATATCCTTGTTGTAATTGTAGATCAGCAAAGATTTTGCCTACATTCTACAAGATTCGACTGCTCTATCAGAAGCTATAAAATATTACTTAACATCTGCACTTACCTTATTTATTCATGTTATTTATTTTTGTGAATGTTTTAATGAATTGTTTTACAAATTTTGTTTTCAACAACGAATTTCAATGTACGCGCTTTTGACACTTTTTTCAAAAGAAACAAAAAAACAAATACCGGAAACTCTTTCCTAACAAAGAGCACAAAGTCAAAAATAGGTAGTACAAAGTACTAGGAAATACAAGGTATTATATCATAATGGCCAATTTAGCATTTAGTTTATAAAAAATGTGTACCATTTTGTTTACACTGTCCTATTACTTTTAGGGGTCGGCTTACACACTTTTAATACTATTTTTTTCTTCCAAAAGAGGGGGGGGGGTCGGCTTATGAACGAATGGGCTATAGAACGAGTATATACGGTATTTTTATTTATGACACTAAAAGGCAATTTTAAGCATACAGAGGATTAGTTACTGGAAACTACTTGTTGCCTTCAGAAAAATTAGGTCAGTTTATGTGTAAATATGACAGTGTCACTGTCATACAGACAAAAACTAATGTGACAAACAAGGCACTAATATTAAAAGATACCCAAATGCATTACTTATGAAGAAAAGTTGTTTTTTTATAGACGACAGCAAAATTATAAACTTACAAAAATGTTGTAAATGCTATGATAAACAAGCACGTCAGCTAATGTCAGTTGATGTGCTACAAAGTAAACTTTGTCTTTTAGATAGTGATTCAGCTCCTGTAATTTAATAAAAAGTTCAAGAGATAAAATTTCCGAATATTTTTTTTTCCAAATAAAACTAGAGCTTACAATATAATTCACAATCTTAATTTAATTAATTTTTTTTTCTTTTCAGGGACAATAACAAACAAATGGTTTCACAAATTGATTTACAAAAAGAATAAAAAACCTCTGAAGGTTTCACATATTCATTTATCAACTGTTTTTAAATTCAGTAATGCCGAAATCATTTTATGATTATGAAGTTATTTCAAAATACTGTAGTTAGTTTTAGGTGCTTAAGAGTTTTTCTAACAGAAATCTTTTGTAAAAAAATCTTTTTTTTAAAATATACAATACTAACATTCAAAACACATTTTTGAAGCTCTGAATCTTGATAAGCACTTTCAATTAAGTGCCTGTACTCTAACCATTGTTCAACTGCCATGCGGTCTTCAAGAGGAAGAGCTGGAGAAAAGTTTTAAACTTATTTAATTTTAATAATATTTGAACTTATTAATAAAACTGTCCTCTTAATTTATAACACAAAGTGCATTATAGGATGCCTAAGGATGGCAAGTTTACTATACTTAAGTATGAGAAATTAGTGAAGACATAACAAACAGAGAAGTTTTGAAATAAATACTCTCATCTCTTCTGGAGTTTAAAAAAAACAACACACAATAGTTCTAAAATAAATTAAATAAAATACAATAACATAAAGTATGAAAGGTATCAGGAAATTGATGCATGGAGCATAATAGAGCAGTTAATTTCTTTCAATATGACACCACTTCAACTGGTGGGCTTGCAGATAGATGAACAACATTAAAAAGTTATTTTTGGGGTGTGAAGATTATTTTTATAGCTTTAGTGCATTTCTGAAAAGTATATTTTTTAAAATTATTTTGTCTGCTATGTACATTGAAACATGACATAAAAGCACAATAAAGTGAGTAATTTTTGTCTAACTTAACTGACATAAATAGTTTCCTGTTTTGTATGTCCAATGAACTCTCTATTAATGTCAATTTTTAATGACATGTGTCTGTAAACATTCAAAATATGTGTGAGAGAAAATAGAGGAAAACAGAACAATTTGGCATCGGGTAAAAAAACAAATTTAACGCACAGAACCAGTGCAAAATCCAGCTGAATCATATCTATTCATATTTATCCTAATCAAAATTTCATGCAAAGTAATTGGCACAGGTAGAAATATTAGGGAACATTTTACAATACATTTTTGACATATCACCAAATAATTAACAGTATTTTTCCAATTCAATTCTACCTTTAAATTCAAGCTGAGTTCTTTGAAGGTATTTTCCAATGCTTGATACACCTGATATTTTTTTGCCATTCCCAACATCTAAGGTTACACTCTGAAATTTAAAAAATTCATAATTTTTTAAAGACATATTTATGTGTTCTACAAAACATAACATTGCTGGTCAAAAACTTTTTAAAATTATCTAAAATATATCTATGAAAAATAGAATTAAAAAAATTAGTAAATAATTGCTTCAAAAACATCATTAATTAGTTATGAATGTAATCTAATTATGCCTAATTATTAAGCTTGTATAAAAACTAAACAAATAAAAAAAGATGAAATTGGAATATTGCATTATGATGTTATAAATAATACCCATGAAACCAAGACATTTTGAAAGCTTTATGGATCCTTAATCTGTTTTCAGTCTGTTAGTGTTGTATTTATTTTTTAAATCTACATTTGAATGTGTTGAATGCATCTTACAGTGCATAATGAAAATGATCATACCAAAATGCCCACGAGTGAGAGGGCTACTGGGTTTGTGATAGCTGGCTTTGTGGCTAATACTATCTAATAAAAATGCTGTCTTACTCTCATAATATCATGAATAGCCGCTTTCTTAAAATTAAACTTCTTAAATACCACTTCAAGCTGACGTGAAGTAAATAAAAAAATCACAAAAGGCCAAATAATTTATCAATATAGCAGTGGCAACAATTTCCTTTTGTTTTTCAAAATAATATTTGACCCAATTTTGATTTCATGTGTATTTCAGCATGCACTCTCAGTTTCAAAGTGTTCCCCACATTCATTAAATGCACATTTAAAAAAATAGGATATAAAATATATGCCCATGTTTATTATTTCCTAACTTAGAAGCAAAGTCCAAGATGTAGCAGGTAGAAATTACAAAATTACTACACATGTGCATTGACATACAAAAATAGTGTGCATGGGCAATACTGTTAAGGTCTAAAAATTTGGGCTGTTAACAATTAATTTTAATTTAATCATTAACTTTTGAAAAATTAACGATTAATTTAATCATTAATTTCAATTAAAGCCAAAAAATTAAAATTAAAATGTATGATGCCATAAGCCATAAGTAACACTTATTAAAAGTTCTTGTTGAAAATCTAAATAACACTGGAATGTCTCTTTGATGTGTCATCTTTTAGCCAACTACGCAAAAAGAAAATTGTGTTGACATTCTTTGGTTCAAGTGATGAGCGGGTCTAATTGACAGTATAGGCTAACCAGCCGAGCTGAACAATCATTCATATAGAACTGAGGTAACAGGTATACACAAAACCGTCTTGGCAAGGAATGACATTATTGGATAACGGTGTTCATTAAGTTTCCACCATTGTAGAGTGTTAATGGATTCATGAACTTTCATCTCCATTTTGTAACACAGCAATTGTAATTCATCAGAAGAGCTTTCGTCATTTTTTGTCTCTAAGTCAAACTCCATTACTGCCATTAATTAGCTTAATACTTAATACGCTTTCGAAAAGTATGAAGTGATTATTCGCACGGTTATGGCCATGCGGATAATGCTGATATTATCCGCACGGGTCGTCTGCGCATGCGTCTTACTTATAGTGGCTGGTCACGATGAAGAAAAAAACGCGCCCGGGGTAGACAAAATAATGGCCGATATCACTCGATTTAGGCTAAAATGTGTAATTTATATGCTAACACTTATTAAAATTTCATGATTACTGAAATTTTAAAGTACCATTGCCATAAAAATTGATGTGTGTGCATTTAATGATAATTACTTATAATTTTTAAATAACAAGTACTTTCATCAGCTTCTCTAGTTGAGTGGTTAATCTAGCTTAGTTCAATTTATCATTATGGTACGCGGATCGAATCCTAGGACGGCCTTACTTTTTTTTCTTCTTTTTTTTTGGGGTTTACAACCACAGTGAGGATGTTTGCAAACACACAAGCAGGCTCTTTCCCAGAAACATTTTATTTTTCCCCCACCCATGCCTGTCTTATCTATTCTGTTACTAACAGTCACTGTTACAGTCTCTCACTTAAAAACGTTTATGCTATACTGGCTATACCATTGTATCGTCTTTCGTTTTTTCATGCTTTAAATTAAATTAACTTAATGGATTTATGTTAACCACAGGTACAATGCTAGTTTTGGGGAGAATAATAATTATTCTTTTTACTATTATTCATTACAGAGTCTCGTCCAATTAAATATTATGTATGAAAGTTAATAAAAAGTTACTTCATAATTATACAGAATAAAAATACAAAGTTGATTGCACTGGAACAGTTAATAATATTATAGTTTTATATCAGCTAAATCCGTAGTATTACTAATTAATTAATTAATGATTAATCATTAACAAAAGATATGCAGGTCCGCTCAGATTATTGCTAAAATGGATACAAATATAAGATTCCAGACACTCGAAAGACGGTTAAAATGACAATTGAATTAGTTCGACATTATTCTCACGGTCAAAATTTTAAAGTAAGAGTCAGTAACAGTGACTGTTAGTATTATTTGTTAATTTTTATTAACATTTTTATATGCATTACCCAAGTCCAAAGCCTTTAGATATCGTTTGGCATCATTCTCACGGTCAAAACCGTGCGGATAATGTTGGACATTATTCGCACTGCCAAAACCGTGCGAATAACGCTTACCATACGCTTTTCATTTGGTTTGATAAGTAGGCAAAGTGTTAGAACCATCCGCCATGGTAGGCAAACTTTATCAACAATTTGAACATTCCGTCAGTCAACAGTTTAAAAGCAAAATGTTCGTGTAACCGTCAGGAAATTTGTTATTATTTATCCGCCACACCTTTTTATTTATTTTTTAAAAATACTTTTTGACTTCCAATAATTTGTAAGCAATGGGTCGATTAATCGTTAAAATTAATTTAATCGCTAAAATGTTCTAACGATTAATCTAGAAATTAATTGTTCATTTCCGCAGCCCTAGTTAATTAAGTTAATACTATAGACTATAGTCGTTAGTATAAGTATAAGTATATAGACTTTTATAGTCATAGTCTATAGACACTATAACTATAGTCTATAGTTATAGACTATTTAAATTTAGTATAGTATATACTGTATATAGTCTGTATAGTGTAAGTGTATAGTAATAGTAATACTATTACTAATTACTCAGTAATACTAATACTAATAGTAATACTAATACTAAATAGTAAAAGTATAATATTATAATAATAGTAGTATTAATATAGGTACTTGGAAAAAAATTTCAAAATGAAGCTATAGCTTTAAGATCTAGTTGGTTAGAAAGGGCTTGAAAAATGCAATTTATTGATACCAAATTTATGGTTTTAGGTTATTTCTAAAGAAAGTTATGATTTTTTAAGTGAATTATTTTGGGATAACTCTGCTAATTGAAACATATAAGAAAAGGAAAGCGTTATCCCCAGAATTCTGCGAATAATTTTCAACGTTATCCCCAGAATTCTGCGAATAACGTTGAACGTTATCCCCAGAATTCTGTGAATGACTCTCGACGTTGATGGGAGAATTCAGTGAACTATTCTCGAAGTTAATTTTGAGCATTATTTATCATTATATTTATATCATGTATATCAAGTAAATTCACGTTGATTATAATAAATATATCTGACCTGAATAAGAAAACAGTACCAGCCTTATTGTTTTTCATATTGATTTTAAGTTTACAATTATATTTTAGACAATTTCAGAATCTCTTCTGTGCCCTGAGCTATTTTTATCTTTATCTAGCTCTAAGTATAGTCCATTGCCATTGCGTTTTGGATATATGATATAGGCCAATATATTTATCATATATATATATATATATATATATATACATATATTATAGGATTGGCTATTGGTACTATTATTAATATTATTAGTAGTAGTGATAGTAATCTAGGCTTTGGCTTTAGTAGGCTTAGACTTAGTAAGGCATAGGCATAGGCAAACTAGGCAGCCGCCTAGGGCTAGGGCCTCCGATTAGTTTCAATCATTATTATCATTAATTATGATTAATGGGGGCCTCGCACAAGAATTTTTCTATATTCACTCTTTTATTTTTCTTTTACATTTTATTTAGGGCCACCAAATTCTCTTCGCCAAGGCCAAGGGCCGCCAATTCCTTTAGACCAGTCCTGCAGTAATATAGTTTTTTACAGTCCATGACATATTATTGGAGAATATAGGACAATATATTTATTTATAATATAGGATAGGGTATTAGTACTATTATTAGTAGTACTACTAGTAGTGTTAGCAATATTGGCAGTATATTCAATTGCGCCGCTACCAAGGTCGCGTCGCAGTGGGATGAATGTGAATCATTTAAATATTATGCAATAACAAAAGATTTAAAATAGAAGAAAAAAAATAATTAAAAAGAAAAAAAAAGATTCCTCATCTAAAAATCGAACCCTGTGCAAAACAAATATTTTTTAAAAAATATTCCACTAGCGAAAATCGAACCCTGTACCCCAACGTCAACTGTCCTTCACTCTACCATGCGGCCACGAAGACATGTTGATTATTTGGCTTTTTAAACTATAGAGACTCTGGGTCGCTATAACCACAGAATTCTGGGGATAACGTTCAAAGTTATTCGCAGAATTCTGGGGATAACGTTGAAAATTATTCGCAGAATTCTGGGGATAACCACTCCGATAAGAAAATATAAAAGTGACTAAAGTGAAAACTGGGCAGTGAGACTGAGACAGCTGTTTAAAATGGCCGATGCTGCTGGTCTCGAAGTTCGAGTCATCCAGCATGAATACTAGTCTCATCTCGAAGTCGTCACTAAACCTAACCCAAGCCCAAACCCTAAAACCTATCACTAAACCTAACCCACACCCTAAAACCTATCACAATCACTAAACCTAACCCACACCCTAAAACCTATCACTAAACGGACTAAACTTAACCTACACCCTTAAACCTATCACTAAACCTAAAATTTGATTCTGTCAGGAAAAACCAGTATCGATGCTTCGAACTTCGAGACGAGCAGCCACTTCGGTTTAAAATAGCAGTTAATTAAAGTTATTTCAGAAATGACTAAAGATAACCATAACAAACCATATATTTCCGCAATCGTCATATCATTGCCCAAACAAGCGTCCAAAAATTAATTATGATGTACGCAAGATTGGCTCATTAATATTCAAAATGGCCGTCAAATTTTCATATGTCTTATTTTAAAATGAGCACAACTTAAAAATATTTATCCAAACTATTAAGTCAAGCATATCAAACTGTTCGTGTTGAAAAGGAGAACAATGATTGACAATAATACTTATTTAAAACTAGTTGATGCAGTCAAGCGTCCCTAAAACCTTACATATTTTTTTTATATCTCAGAAAACAAAGTCGAATTTACAAGTTACAAAATAACAAATGATTAACAATTAGTTGAATTAGTCAATTAGTATTAGTCATAGTAATGATTACAGTAATGTAATAATGTATGCATATTGCTACTACCACAGCATATTTGAATATTTGGCATTCGACCTTAATTAAATGCATATTAAAAACCTCACATTTTTAGAGATCTTTAGCTTTTTTTTGTAGGTTTCATTAAGAAAATTGGCAGATGTAACGATGGGGGCTGCCATCTTTTTAATTTCGAAGTATATACGTACACCACGGCGGTACACACAATGTGTGACACAGCTTAACAATCGTCTTTGGCCTGCGCAAACCGCCGCAGTATATCTAGCTAATATATTGGCTTTGGACTGGGTACATCGCCGCTAAAAAATGATCCGATATCATATTGAGGCGAAAAGTGTGCATGTCCTACAATAATACCAAACACTAGTCCTCAAATAATCAGTCCATGGGCGTCGCTAGGAATTTTTCCAGGGGGGGGGGCAAAAAAATCCCACTTTTTTAAAAAATTTTAACTGGCAATGCCATACAGATCATACAGGTACAATTTTCAATTAAATTCAAGTTCAGTATAAAATAAGGGTTGAAAAAAGCCTTAGAAATTAATAAGACTTACAAATTAGTGCTGTAATAGTTAAAATACAACATTTAGTAATGCATTTAATAAATTAATTATTTTTTTCTCAAATGTAGGGGGGGGGCAAATGCCCCCCCTTGCCCCCCCCCTTCCCTACGCCCATGAATCAGTCTCGTCTTCAAAACTTATGATTACTGAATTTTAAAGGTAGTGCTTCCAGAAAACATGACGGGTGCCAAAATGTAGCTGTAGCCTGTAGCACTTGAGATAATAAATCATCAGTTAAGAATTGCAGGGCCCTATGTGGCTTAGTATGCGAAACGGATTGAGCGGGACCCAGTCTGGGTAGCGGGTAGGGATAAAGATAATAAGTGAAAATTAAGATAGGCTGGGTCTATGAAAATGCGGGGCCCACTGCGGCCGTATAGGTTGCAGGCCGGCCTGGGAATCATATTTGGTAAATCATCATTGGGTGTGTATAAATTATAAAACAAATAAATGAGTATTTGTGATTCTCCTAAATCTTAAATATCAAATAATTTATAAAAATCTCATGGAATTAATATATATATATATATATATATATATATATATATATATATATATATATATATATATATATATATTAGGGCTGTTAACGATTAATTTCAATAACGATTAATTAATCGTTAATTTCGATTAAAACCAAAATTTGAAATTTATGGTGTCATCAGTAACATTTATCAAAATACTTGTCAAAAATCGAAATAACACTGGAATGTCTTCTTTATATGACATTTTTTAACCAGCAACGCAAACAGGCAAGTGTATTGACATTATTTTGTTCAAGTGATGAGCGGGTCTTATTGACAATATAACCCACCGAGCCAGGGGCGCCCGCAGCGTGACGCACTGGACGCACGTGCGTCCACTAAAACTTACAAAATTTTTACAAAAGGTTTGAAGAGAACATTTGTATTATACTTGAAACTCTGGCCCGTTTGACTCAAGATCATGATCGTCAAACATCTGTCAAAGCAAACGGTCTCCAATTATCAATCCAGAATTTTCAGTTCATAAATACGCTTGTCGTTGTTCATCACTACTTGCGCTACACGAAACCGATTTCCTACTCATTGCAGTCTGTGGTTCAGAATTTAGTTCGTGCCTCTAGTGAGTGCAAGGAGTTGATCGACCTTCTGAAATTTAAACGGAGCAATGACGATTCATGTAATTCATTGTTTGACGAGGCCTCTAAGTTAGCATAGAAATTGAATGTTGAGGTCAAAGCACCAAGCAGGGGCGGATTAAGACTGCTCGGGGCCCCTGGCTGCAATTCAAACTGGGGCCCTATCCAGCCAGTGTACCTTTAGATAAAATGATTGCTAGCAGCTAATATAAGACTGTAACTTCTAAATATTCATCCAAAATGATTATTCATGAAGAAACCGAATTCGAAGAAATAACTTTTTGCCGGTATCCTAAAATTGAGTGTAAAAGACAATTTATAAAATAAAAAAACACATGAAAAAAAAATTAACACCCCACCCGGGGATCGAACCCGCCACCGCTTACACCACAAGCCTTAGTACTTCACATTCGGCCACGAGAGCTCATTTAGGGTTGTCAATTTAAAATATATATATAATATTCTTTAATAATTTCTGTTATTGAGCATATCAAATCAGGTTTTTTGACTGCTAAGACTATCGTGTGGAAAAAGAGATCATTTTAATAGATGAGATTTTATTAATTTATCATATTTTCAGCAATTCATGTATACATTTGTCCACATTTATTATAAAATATGCTAAGTTTGGGGGCCCTAAATCATCGGGGGCCCCTGGCTTTAGCCCGTTCAGCCCCCCCCCTTAATCCGCCATAGGCACCAAGAGTTACTGCTAGACAACAGTACAGATCAAATGCACAGGGACCGACAAATTCGGAGCAAGATTACTTCTGACTAAATGTCCACAATTCCTTTTTGGATCACCTAATAACAGAACTTCAAGAATACATTTGGGCATCATCAGAACGTTTGACAGCAGAAATGCTTATGCCGCAACATATATCCAGTCTGACTAAGGATGACATGGATAAAATTTAGGAAGCTTATGCCTATGCGGTTATTCATTAATTCAGATGATCTTGATGTAGAGATTGAGAGGTGGAAGTTCAAACTTTTTTCACGTGAAGGAGAAGTCAGCAACACTGCCGTGTCTTTGCAAGACTGTTTTTTACTCACGAATGATTTACACCGAAATTTGCACACTGTTTTTCATGTACTTTTAACTATGCCTGTTACATCCGCCACAACTGAACGCAGCTTCTCGGCGCTCCGCCGTCTCAAGAGTTATATGCGTTCAAAAATGGGATCAGAACGACTATCAGCTCTGGCGCTGCTGCATGTTCACACCGACATATTTCCTGACGTCACTAAAGTCATAAAAGACTTCCATGCCACAGGGCATCGTAGAATTGTGTTTGCCTTTGACAATGATGACTGATTTGCAAAGCAACGTGTTTACGTAAGGTATATGACGGTAAATATACTTAGGCTAGATTATGTTTGTAGCCCATTCTTTGCGTAAAATGTTTGAAATATTGGTGAAATAGAAAAAATGATTAACAATATGCCTGTTTTGCTTTTTTTTCTGCTTGAGTACTTTTGCTAATATGAGACATGAGTCAAGGCATGTGGTGACATTTATGTATCAGTATATGCTTAAGAAGCGCTGATCAATGATGATAGGAGACAGGAAGGTGTGCGTCCATTTTTTTCAAGGCTGTGGGCGCCCCTGCGCCGAGCTCAACAATCGTTCACGTAGCTTTATATTGTCTCAGCTGAAGTTTCCGATACTGTAGTTGATGTTTTGTATACAGGTGATATGTAAGCGAAGTGTCAGAAACATGGTAGCAATGTTCCCTTTAAGCAGCGCGGCTGCGCAGATATTTGACTGACGCCACGCAGGACTTTAGAATCACCGCGTAGCAAATTTGTAAAATTGCACAAAAAATGGACGTTGAGCAACTTTGCACACGAGTTGTTGTTTTTTAAACTTTGCACACGGACCAACGAAGTTTAGACTTAGAAGGAACATTGCATAGTGGGGAAACGATTTCTCTCAATTGACACAATAACTTTTATCAAAATTTTGACCATTCACGTCAGTCAATAGTTTAAAACCAAAACGTTCGCGTAATCGTCCGGAAATTAGTTTATATTTATCGGCTTATATATTTTTCTTTTTGACTTCCAGTACATTTATAAGTGGTGGGTCGATTAATCGTTAAAAAATTAATCGTTAACATTTTTAACGATTAATCGAGAAATTAATCGTTAATTTCCGCAGCCCTATATATATATATATATATATATATATATATATATATATATATATATATATATATATATATATATATATATATATATATATATATATATATATATATATATATATATATATATATATTATTTATTAATATTTGGAAAAAAAAGTTCTGCGTGTCTGGGCCGATAGACTGTATCTGACCAGCAAGAGTATTACGCTTTCACTTCGCCTGATCACCACAATAAAAGCTCGAAATATTCTCCAGTCAGTCATTAATCAACTCAGCTCAGTAGTTTAATAAAGCGCCTGTCCGGTAACAGTGACAGGTGGTCGAGGGTCGTATCCTTTTAAAGA
This sequence comes from Ampullaceana balthica, assembly GCA_944989445.1. Classification (NCBI taxonomy): domain Eukaryota; kingdom Metazoa; phylum Mollusca; class Gastropoda; family Lymnaeidae; genus Ampullaceana; species Ampullaceana balthica. The sequence goes on along the minus strand of CALYLW010000142.1, from coordinate 632,202 downwards.
CCCTAACTAGTAAGTCAGATGTGTCACTAGGGTAGCCAGGGCCAGCCTATTAGGCATAGCGAAGTGGGGGCCTCGCACAGAATCATATTTAAAAAAAAACTTTTCTATTAAATTTAGGGCCACCAAATTCACTTCGCCTAAGGCAGGGGTCTGGAAAACAAGCTCGCGAGCCATATATGGCTCTTTTGATGGCTGCATATGGCTCGCAGAAAAAGTTCATTATAAAGAAAATAATGTTTCTTTAGACTCTTTTGATCTAAATAATTGTAGGGAAAAAATCCTCTTTTTAAAAAAAATTATTATTTTAGTTATTTTAAAAAAACATGTTATAAGTCAATAACTTTATTAATTGTTTTCTATTTTTATGGCTTCCGTGATGTAAAATATTCTTGAATGTTTTGAAGCGGGAACATTTTTTGAGGTCGCATGTTGGTTGACCAATCAATTCTATTCGAATAGTAATGAGGAGAGCCATACGAGATATAATACATGAAATAATTAAGGTCAAAGGTTAGTAACCTTAGTAGTTAGATTGCTATTTAAGAGAGAGAGAGATTTTGGAAATCCGGATCAAAGTGATCGCAGTGATTTCTGTGGAAAAGTGGCAAAAATACATTTTTCAAGTGGGGTTGGTGTATATTGCTTTCAAAAATAGCGGACGATGTGTGCATCTTTAAAAGGGTCCGCACAACAGATTGTTTTCGGATCAGGTATTAAACTTTCGTTTTAATCGCGTTCTAAGCTAACTAATTGTAGAAACCTTTTTGACAAGATGGCTAAAAGAAAGAAAAACGATGAGTGTCGTACTTTTCAGCAGGAATGGGCAGAGGAATTTGCCTTTATGGAGAGAACGGGTTCTGCCGTGTGTTTAATATGCATCATGGTGTCAAATCAAATTGAGGAAATGCAATTGAAGGACTTAAATGCGGCACAGTTTTTCTCTCTCACTTTGTATGAGTCAATAGACGTCAGTAATTTATCACAGTTCAGCGTGGTTGTAAGGTATGTTGTCAGTGAAACATTACATGAGTAAAGTCTTGCTGTTTTGACTATGGAGGGCACCACAAGAGGACAGGATTTATTCGAGTCCTTCACTGAGTTCGCTCAAGAAAAAGATCTACCGATGGGTAAACTTGTTTCGGTGAGCACTGATGGTGCTCCGTGCATGATGGGGAAAAACATAGGATTTGTCACTCTTCTTTGTGAGCATGAAAACAGACGCATCCTAAGCTTTTATTGAATCCTACATCAGGAGGCACTTTGTGCTCAGATGTGTGGCGAGCAGCTTGGTGAGGTGATGTCGCTGGTGGTTCGGGTAGTCAACTTTATTGTTGCCCGAGCATTAAATGATCGCCAGTTTAAAACACTGCTTGATGAGATTGGGAATACTTATCCTGGTCTGCTTCTGCACAGCAACGTGCGTTGGTTATCAAGGGGAAAAGTGTTCGGCCGATTTGCGGCTTGTCTGAGCGAAATCATGACTTTTCTTGAAATGAAGAATGTCGAGCATCCCGAGTTAGCTGATACTGAATGGCTCCTGAAGTTTTATTATATTGTAGACATGACTGAATCAGCTTAATGTGAAAATGCAAGGTGTTGGAAATACAATCTTATCCTTGCAACAAGCCGTGTTTGCATTTGAAAACAAGCTAGAACTCTTCATCGCCGACATTGAAACAGGTCGTTTACTACACTTTGAAAAATTGGGAGAGTTCAAATACATGTTCACATCAAGTGACCCTGCTCAACATCTTAATATTCAGCAGCTAGCAGGCTTCACGTCCAATCTCCTGCAGTTATTTAAAGCGCCCTTTGAAGAATTTCGCGAGCACACCCGTCATTTTAAGTTCATCACCCATCCGCACGAGTGGAGTCTCCGTCTGAGATTTTGAGCTCCAAGCTGCTGGCCTGAAGGCCTCAGATATGTTGATGAATAAGTTCAAGTCACTGAATGAAGATTTGGAAAGACTTGCACGACAGCAAGCAGAGTTGGCGAGCCAACACAAATGGGCTAAAATGGAAAAAAACTTCAACACGCAGACCAGCTGATTGTCAAACTTGGAACGCGCTACCCGTCACATAACACACACTGCAGCGTGTGAGTATTGCTGTACTGATACGTTTTAGCTCTACGTATGCATGCGAGCAGTCTTTAATAATAATAATAAAAATAATTGATAATTATATAGCGCTGTATCCCAGTAAGGAACCAGGCTCACAGCGCTTTACATGGAGATCATAACATAAATATAATAATTCAATAACCATTCATACCATAATAACGACATAAAGGACAGTACATTACACATAAGCTACGCTAATCATTAAAACTAATGTTGTTTCATTAATTTTGTAAATACATTTTTAAAAGATGCGTTTTAAGTGCAGTCTTGAAGGACTTGGTAGTTGGAATACTACGGATGTGTAATGGTAGAGAATTCCATTGTTTGGCTGCACAAAAAGAGAATGCCCTTTCGCCAAAAGTTTTAGTTCGTGTCTTAGGAACACAGAGAATACGTGTGTCTGCAGAAGAACGTTGCTGACGACTGGGTGAGTAGACCGACAGAAGTTCAGTAAGATAGGAAGGAGATGAGTCAGAAAAGAAGTTGTGACAGAGAACAACCAGTTTGTAATCAATTCGAGCTTGTATAGGTAGCCAATGAAGTGAGTAAAGTAGCGGAGTAACATGGTCATGTTTTTTTTGGCCTTAAGAACTAGTCTGGCAGCTGAATTTTGAACTATCTGTAGTTTTTCAATGCATTGTTTTGGCGCACCTGACAGAAGAGAATTGCAATAATCAATGCGAGCTAGAACAAGAGCACAGACTAGAGTTTTTGTTGCACTAACTGTTAAGTAATGACGGAATGAGCTGATCTGACGAATGGCGGTATAGGCAGAGCGACAGATGTGATTGATGAATTTGTTGGTAGACATGTTGTCAGAAATAATGTAGCCTAGATTCCTAGTCGATGTTTTGAACAGTACAGAACTAGCCACCTGAATAGAATTAGGAAGAGACAAAGTACTGCGTGATTTATTGTTGCAAAATAGGAGTGCTTCTGTCTTATCGCCATTCAGCTTTCTCACATCTAAAGAACATCAAGACCAACCACCGATCACGTTTAAGGGATGGAAGCAGAGGCGTTACAACGACTTGGCATAGGGGCAGTTGCCAAGTGCGCCGAGGGCTAATCCTTCAATAATCAATTTATTCTGTATAATTTTAGTATTTTCCCTATTTCTTAAGGGCGCCAAAAATGAATTAGCCAAGGGCGCGGAAACCCCAGTTACGCTTCTGGATGGAAGCCTGCGTGAAGCTTAACCTCACCACGTATCAACCAGACTACAAAGGCATTAGCAAATCCATGCAGCACCATAAGTCGCATTAGGGGCCGTCCATAAAGTACGTCACGCTCCAGAGGGGGGAGGGGGTGTAAGAAAGTGCGACAGTTTGTGACAGGGGGTTCAGCCATGTGTGACGTCACAGTGTTTTATATTAAATTTTAATTATTTTGTTAATACAAAAAAACATTTTTGGTCGAAAATGTGACGTACTGTAGGGGGGGGGGTGTGGTTTCCAAGATTTGTGACAGTTTGTGACAGGGGGGAGGGGGGAGTTAAAATTGTCAAAAATAGCGTGACGTACTTTATTGACGGCCCCTTAATGGTAAGTAATACTCATTATTGATTAGTTTAGCAACAGCATGACAGTGTTATTAAAAAGATTTCAGATCCATAATTATTGTGCTTTGTGTTGAAATTACACAAAATGCACACATTTACTTGAATTTTTAGTTTTAAGAAATATGTATGGCTCTCACAGAATTACTTTTCGAAATATTGGTGTTTATGGCACTCTCAGACAAAAAGTTTCCCGACCCCTAGCCTAGGGCCTCCAATTTCCTAAGGCCGGCCCAGCGGTAGCTCATGGTGTCACCCCCTCGCGACTTAGCCCATTGAACTCCCCCGAGTCTTCCAGTGACAAATAACGGTAACATACAGAATTTTACATTTTGCTTTTCACCCCTTGTGATTGTGTCAACCGGTCCGCACCCCTCGCACATCCCTATAGTGACGCCACTGCAGTAAAGGATGGTGACTGAAATCGATGTTTTTTTTATTTATTAAAAAAAATTCTACAACTGCGTGCAAAACTTATCAATTCAGTATCAAAAACACAGGTTCGAACCTCCATGAAAGCAGGGACTTGTTCCTTGGGCCAAGGGTGTCACTGAGTCCACTCAGCTCCGAATGGGTACCCGGCACTAGTTAGGGAAATAAAGGCGTGGTCCCTAATAGCCGTGGCCTGTGAACGCTGCGTCTCTTGCCAATACGTTCTTATCAAAACGTGGGACGCAATTATCTTCTGTATAGAAGGGGCGTCTGTAATAGATAAGATAAGCGGTTCGCTGGGACGAACATATTGAACTGTGCAGTGGATCAAACCGTACCCTTTCTAAAACGAAACCACGGGATCAGCTGAAATGGATTATGCATCTACAGTCTGGGACAAATACACCCAGAAGAATATAATCAAATTAGAGGCAGTCCAGCGTCAGGTAGTAGATTTTGTCTTGAACACATTATTAGGTGTCGACGGGATGCTTGTATGCTAGAAACGCTGAGTTGACCACCACTGAAAATACGTCAACTGGCGAGGTAAACTGAACACTGGACTAATTCTCTGTTCCGGGAAAGGCGATACAGGCTAATAAATGCAAGAAGCCAGTTATTCGTTCCTGCCAATGACAATTAGAGACTTGAACAAGCTGCCAGAGGGATCAATTATTTTAATAGGACAACAGTTGAATCATTTGAGTCTATTGCCTCCTGTTCCACAACCTCTAGTCACTAATATCTGATAAGCTGTCATAGTATCATCTTCGGCGACGTATATACAAGACTGAACTCTTTTGTAGGAGTATTAGGAGCCATACTGATTAGATCGTGGGCATTAAATAAATAGAAGATGAAGAAAAGCTGCAAATAGAAAACTTTCGATAACCTAACAAAATTGAGATATTTAAAAAGGTAAGGATTACTCCTTATGCATACATTTTATTTAAGCAGAACTATTTTATCTGAGGCAAACTACAAATTATCCAATCTTCGACTTTGATACAAAACATTGGTAAAGTTTGTTTTTTTAGAACGAGTTTTATCTTATCTTATATGTTACAGACGCTCCTTCTATACAGAAGATTATTGCGTCCTACGCTTATCTATGGTTTGTGTCTAGTCCTGCATTCTTATTAGAGTTTTAAATGTTGATAAAGTGTTGGTTTTCCAGGTTTCTTCAGGCAACCCATTCCACGCCCGAATTCTGGACGGGAAAAACGAGAATTTGTATGTGTTTGTTCTTGCATATGGAATAAAGAAGGTGCTTTTCTTGCTTAGGGGCCGTCTATAAAGTACGTCACGCTATTTTTGACCATTTTTGACCTCCCTCCCCCCTGTCACAAACTGTCATAATTCTCGGGACCCCCTCCCCCCAAAGTACGTCACACTTTCATTTAAAAAAAATAAATTAACACCTAATTAAAATATTTAACTTAATACTTAAAATACACTTCACTATTAAACTGTATTAAAATATAAAATTTCAACTTAAAAGTAAGGATGTACCAGATTCTAAATTTTGAGCCGGAGTCAGATTTGTTAAAATGGCCGGATTCTGGATTTGCCGGAGCCATTATGAATATATATAAATTAGGGCTCTACCAGCCAGCCGGATTTATGAAGTGAAATCCTGCTGGAGCCGAAGCTGGATTTGTAAAAAAAAATAGCCTGATTCCTGATTTGCCGGTACACCCCTACTTAAAAGAACTACCAGATTATTAAAATGACTTTAATAGTAGAATAGTTAATTGTCAACAGTTGTCACAGTTATTCAATGAAACAGTAACTCAATCTAGAGCGAAATTGAAAACAAAAATTTCAAAAATTAGACTTGACAATTTTATAATACACATCATCTTTCAGCTACCTTTTCATTTACTATGGGTGATGTCAAGTTTTAGATAATCTTCCGATTACGCAATCTATTGACACTGAATAAGAAGTAGATTACCGAAACTTTACCTCACCCAGTGATTAAATAATAAAAAGGAAACAGAACAATTTGACTTAAAAAAGGAAGAGATTGGCAAATTATGCGACTGGCTCATGTACTATATTGAATCTGTTTATTATGGTCCTATGAATTTTGTTTAATTCCAAAATATTCACTGGACATCATCTTACAACGGTGAAGTGAAGTGTTCATCCATAGTTATGACTGACATCAATCAATCTTTCACCATCATCGTTTCCTGGAAGGATAATTGCAGACAGATCAACCCGTCCTCATCTAGCCACTCAACAGCCTCTGTATGTGCATTTTTTCTTCTGGCAATAACTGACATGGGTTCTCCTTGCCTTCTAGCAGCGATTCTCAAAGTACGGTTGCATTTTATCTGAGTTGATTCTTGAACAGTTCGGGTGGGCACATTCTCCTGATCCCGAGCTCTGTGTTGTCCTGCATGTTTCTTCAAAATTGTTTGTGAGACAAAATATAAGTGACATACTTTGCAAACTCGATCAAGTAAGCTGGTCTGCATAGATGGACAATAAAGATCATATGGTTGTACTTAAAAACTCCTGTTGATCTCGGCATAATGTAATCAAATTTGAGAGTTTGTACCACAAACAAGGAAGGCAATTTATGAGAATCTTCACCTGCTCTTTCTGAAGCTCTAAGTCCGTCAGTTGTTTGGTTGATTGGGATTAGAGGAGGAAAGGATCTCGAAGGTAAAACGTTGAAATATGAGCTTCGTACTTAATCGCAACATTTTATGACCTGATATTTCATAAGTTGAGTGAAATATTGGCTGGTGCGAACATAATTGTCAAACCATTCCTAATCCTTAAATATTAGTCCTGCTGCATCCAATTAAGATTTATGAACAACACATTCAGGAGATACGCATTTCATGCTATTTTGACATAATAAATCTAATTCAAATTTTCACAACATTTTTGAAAATTATTTTTAAAGCTAATTAAATTCAATTAAAGAATATAAAAAATTAAATTTGAAAGAAATATATTTTTTTAAAAAAATGTGTGACATCATACATGGCCTGACCCCCCTCCCCCTGTCACTTTCTTACACCCCCTCTCCCCACCCCCTTGGAGAGTGACGTACTTTATGGACGGCCCCTTATGTCTGTCTATCTGGGGGTTGTATTAATTTCTCTTTGTCTTTAGGGTCACAAAATTCACTTAGTCCTAGTTTTAACCCTATTCGGCTATTCGGATTAAATTAATGATTTTGTTGTATTTAATGTATTCAAACTTTATTAAAATCAAAGCATTTAATTTGAAAGATCTAATCTATATAATAATATAATATCTCAAAAATCAAAATATTGATTTGTCCATATTGTTTTAAAAGACCATTTTATTTTCAATATCTCTTTCATAGGGGTACATAACATGTTGGGGGTTTTAGAAGGATTCAAACTTCAAACCCTCGACCACCTGTTTCTTAAATAAATAAATAAATGATGTGCTTTTTTTGCGGCAATCCAGCGCAGGGGTCACGTGATATTCATCCGTCCAAATAGATCCTATCCCTATCTGTCCGGTCGTGGAACATGTAGACACTTTTTAAAATTTGAAATATTTAGAATCATAACTAGTATAGTAGTAGTAGTATACTGTATTATTAGTATACTGTACAGAGCACCGCATAGCTTAACCCTCTACTGCATGAGGTATAAAAATGTTGAGGAAAAAATTATTTAATGATTTATTATAGCCTCCTAGGATTCCAATAGATGACTTCTGTACTAAAAATATTGACATTGTATGATTGTTCATTGTTTATTATAGGGCCTAACCGTTATTGGCTTGTTCCTAGTCATACGAACTAAAAAAAAATCTCTCCATGTTTCATACAAATTACTGGGTAATAATCCATGTGTATAAGGCAATTATAAGGTTATTATTATTAAAAGTAATATTAATTAAATTATATTATCAACATTTAAATCTCTAATAAAAATGCAGGACTAAACACAAACCATAGATAATAGATAAGCGTAGGACGCAATAATCTTCTGTATAGAAGGAGCGTCTGTAAACAGATAAGATAAGATATTGTTGATATTTGTTATTTAATGACAAACAGTTTTTCTGAGTAAAATATAAATTTTATTGAAAATACACTTGTAATAAGATATTACTGGAAAATTATTCTGCTGCAGCTCAACACAGGTAAACTGGTGGTCAAAATAAATCTAATGCCAAACTCCTATAGGAATAGGCTGTAATAGATGCAAATTTGTATTTCCAGAGTCCAGTGGTCTTCAGATCTGGCTTTCCCATTACGGCGAGGGCCGCATTAGTTAGAAATGAAACATGAAGGGGCCGCACCTAACCAAAATTTAGCCTTGATTCAAGTACAAACATCCATCTTTAACAAAAATATATTGATTTTTTATATATTTCTGCAGGCTTTCGCGGGCCGCATAAAACTCTGCAGCGGGCCACGTGCGGCTCGCGGGCGGTAGTTCACCCATCCCTGCTCTATTCAGTCTATTGGCTTTATTGTTCAATTCATGACAAAAGATAAATTTTATAACCCCATTTATTCTTTGGGTTATATAGTCTAAGGGGAGAGCGAACCTTGAAGGTAATGACCTACTCAGTCAGATTGAGAGGCCTGTTGAAATTTTGTTGAACGGCATATAAATTGCTCAGTTCCAATATATTCCCAAACATTTCTTTATCCAGAATTTTCTAAAAATATTCTACTGGCTCTTGATGTAACTGCTGGTTGATCCCTTCCTGTAAATGTTGGTTATACAAAGGAGCACTCACTTTCCAAATGGGCCGTTTGATTGTTATAGCAGTGGCATATGTCGAGGTTGAAGGGCCATCTGGATCTTCCTCCCAATCACTAGATTCAGTTTGAGACAGTTCTGAAAATATTGATTTGAATAATTTAAATACTGTAAATAAATAATTTATATTATATATTCCTTTTCAATTTGTTCTAATTCTAAGGGGAACTAGATATTACATTAGAAAGAAGGAGAAGTATAAATTACAATCAGGAAGGGTGACGTCATATGGAAAATAATCATCAGCAGACACTGTCATCATGAATATCTCTTATTTCCACTGCATTTTGTGGCTTGCCATAAAATCTTGCAGGGTCCATTCTCTGTAAATGTAAACAAAAAATTAGCCTTTTATTTATATTCTCACAATTTCATTTTCATGAAAATTCATGTCAGTCTATATTTTGTATGTTTATTAAAATTATTATATGTAATAGTTGAAATACATGTAATGCATAATTGAAGTGCAATTTTACAGGAAATATTGTTACTAAATAATAACATTAGTTAAATAGTTCATTATAAAAATAAATATTGCTGCTATATTATAAAAAAGGCAGCAATATAAAATGTAAACCTATAAAAAACAATGTCAAGTCACTGTACAAGATTTGATAATTATTCTCATGGTGTTGCTAAGAAGCAACAAAGGTTTAGAGCTTGATAAATCAAGCTACAGTATGTCTATTACACTACTCTCCTTCTATACAGAAGATTATTGCGTCCTACACTTATCTATGGATTGTGTTTAGTCCTGCATTCTTATTAGAGTTTTAAATGTTGAATAAATAAAGTGTTGGTTTTCCTGGTTTCTTCAGGCAACCCATTCCACGCCCTAATTCCGGATGGGAAAAACGAGAATTTGTAGGCTATGTCATGTGACATACTATGTGCATGTGTTTGTTCTTTGATTACGGAATAAGTATAAGTCATAAGTAACAGGAAGGTGTTTGAGTTTGTATTCTTATGTCTTATTTCTATCTGAGGGTTGTATTAAGTTATTTGTGTGTTGTATTTCTAAATTAGACTACTTTTCTCTTGGTTCTTCTATCCACTAACTCTAGTGTTTCAAGGTTTAATGATTTAACTAATGGCTAATGGTGTTATTCTTGTAAGTTTTGAATATTCTCCAGTAATGAATCTGGCAGCTCTTTTTTTGAATTTGTTCTAGTTTATCAATGTTTTCTTTGGTGGATGGGTCAGAAGATGCATATTATTCTGTACAGGTCTCACCGAAGTGAGGTAGCATTTTAGTTTTATATTCTGTTTTATTACATTTTCTGTTCAAGTTTCTTTTTGTAAAGCCCAAGGTTTTGTTTGATTTTTTTACAACTCCATTGACATGGGGATTCCATGATAGTTTCTCATGCACTCCTAAGTATTTTGCATATTTAGTTTCGATTAGTTCTTTTCCATAAATGAAATATTTTGAGTTTATTTGTTTCTTTTTCTTTGTTACTCTTAACAGTTGACACTTTTCTGGGTGGAAAGACACTCCAGTTAGTCTCCCATTTTATCAATTCATCTAAGTCTTTTTGTAAAATGTTGCTATCTTGTTCTGATTTAATTGTTCTATAGATTATACAATCATTGACTTGACACTATTCACTATTGATTACACATGTATTGTCACCTTTGAAAATTAATTATTAATTTTATTTTATTGTAGGCTAGACAATATTAAAAATATAATGTTTCCAAGTTAAATTAAATTTGGTACTGTTAGGGGGCACAGTGGCATTTCGTTCGACTAGTAATTCGAGAGTCCTAGGTTTGTGTTTGGTGGAAGTACCGTGGAAGCTGTGATTCCCCCTCCCCTTCCCGGCCCTTACCTTCTACTACTTCTTAGGTTGTCCCTGAGTCTACCCAGCTCTAAGTCTGAGTACTTCACATTATAATAGTAAAGGCAGCAGGGCATTGTGCTAGCCACATAGATTGTATCACAGTCCTCTAACCTTGGTATTAATATTCCATGGTTATAGAAACCTGCAAATGCTATGATTTATAATGAAATGCTGCTTCCCTTACCCTATTTTGCCCTATAGGCCAGCATTGTCTGAAAAGTGAACTAAACTTTTAAAAACTATGTATTGAATTGATTATTGTGTCTTTATAAAAATAATATAGGTCTGCATATTTTGTATTTGTCATCAGTTATTATTTTCTTTTATTGCTATGGCTGTACCGATGCCTATGTGCTTATATATTATATTTAACTTATAAATAACAGATATATGTATAATTTTTCTAAAACAGTTTCCTTAAAATCCTTAACATAACTTTTTAAGCCTCTTTATTTTCCATGTTACCTCAGTTTCATTTTTTAGGTTTTGGGGAAATTTGTGTTCATCAAAATTACTATTACTCTTTTTCAAACTCATGATGTATACATATCTTTTATCACATATAATTTTTATGTTACTAACTTTAAATGTGTTTTAAGCCACTTCATATTTATAATTATTTTACAGGGGTTTCAGCTTCTTCACATTTCTAAAATGGTGCGCGAAAGTCTAAAAACTGGTAACTGAACTACAAACTTACATTGTTTTTTCTTGATAAAGTAGATAACTTTACTTCAGTTCTGTTTCATCATTAATAGCTAAGATCATCTTGATCAAAGTGAAATCTTTCCCTTAAAGTTTGACCAAAGATATACATCTTCAGACCCATACATACAGATATTCTTTTTTTTAGTCTGTAACCAAGAATTAACCAGTATTTTCACCCAGTGTCTACCAAATTTAAATTATCACTAAGTCAATTAAGGATGTCATTTTTTCTTTTTTACAGTGATTTTTTGTTATAATAAAGAAATACTTAAGATGTCATGTCTTTAACCTGCTATAACTGCAAACTATTGACTTTGTTAAAATATATATATTTAAGTATTTTTCTGAAAATGAATGTGCACTATTCAATAATTTAAATGTATCATTATAAAAATTTTAACCTATCATAAAGTTAGAATTTTTACAAGAAGTTAACATGTCAGAAGTTAAAGAAATTTTTAAAAATCTATTACAGTTGCAGTTTTATTCTAGTTATGGCTTAAATTTGTTTGTAAAGTAATTTTTAAAGTTAAATGTATTTTTTAGGAAAAAGAGTCAAGAAAACCAAGTCCATGCCAAGTATGTGTTCAAATGATCATGTCACCATGCACCAATTTTCTAAAGAAGAAGTAAAAACATTGCGCATGTCATTGCTGTCGTGGTATGATGTAAAGAAGAGAAAATTGCCTTGGAGAGAGGTAGTGTTTTTTTTTAATGCAGTTTTTTTGTTTTTATATTATCTGTAGAGACATGTCTTTATTCTATGATAAAACAAAATTACAAGAAGTCAGCTCTGCAAATGATTATGTTTTTCCCCCTCCATACAATGACTTTAAAGGCTTATATTCAAAGCTAGGGGATGTAATGGAATAAATATGTAAACCCCTAAAATCATACTATTTGAATGTTAAAATTAAATACTCTTTTAATTATTTTACATTTTTACACGCTTTTATTTAAGTCACAATGTTTGTATGTTGTATCCATCCACCCTTCCTTCCATCCTTCCTTCAAAACTTGAAATGTAAAATTATACCACTTCTGATGGTCCTAGAGATCTAAAAAATTTACCACAGATAGATCTTGGATGACAATGCATTGTATCAAAATTTCAGATCGATCGAATGTACCGTATTGAAATTATTGCACTTTTAGTTTTGAGTTTTTGTCTATATAAAATATTATCACTTGCATCAATGAACCATGCCTCAATTCGCCTTAGAGGGATACAATTATTATAACTTTAAAAAGTACTATCAACATCAAGTCTTGCTGGCCGAAATATAAGCGTGATCGATTGCCGACATGGGGGTACGAGGTTCAATTTTCAGTTAGGGGAAAATGTTTTTTTTTGTATTATACATATTTAGTGCAATTTCTATATGTAAATAAAAGCGTGTCCTTTTAAAAAAAAAGATTTTTTTACAGTTAACTTATTAAAGTACTAGTCATAATTTGAACAGAAATTAATTTCAGCTGTATCCTTATATTTTTTGTTGTATTGTTTTTATGGTAGCAAGTCATCACCTCACTTCACTTCTCAAAAATCACACACATAAACTAAAAATCATCTATATATAATATTGTTAGATATCAAGTGACAATCCCTATCAAAAAGCTTATGCAGTTTGGGTATCAGAAGTTATGCTTCAACAGACACAAGTTGTCACAGTTATTGACTATTATAATAAATGGATGAAGGTAACAACATTTTATGTTTTGTTAAGATGAATAATCTTGAAAAATTAGTTTCTTTTAATTGGTATACATGTCTGAAAAATCATTTCCCTTGTTACATACTTGTATTAGATTTTATGAACTTAAAACACTTTAGCAATTTGTTCTTCATATATTAAATGCAGTATTTTTTCCCTCTCAGAAATGGCCATCTGTTCAAGACCTTGCTGCATCAAATATTGAGGTAATATTAATTACAAATAATATATCAATATTTATAACCTCATGATTCCTTTGTCCATTGGTGATGAACATTAAAAAAAGAAAAGTTAAATTAATACTACGTAAATGGAGCAAGAATAGACTTTTTAAAGCTGCAAATTTTAAAATAGTTTAATAATTAGTAACTTAATTATGCTCTTTTCAATCTAAATATACTATTAGACATTATTTACTTTGTGAATGAGATCGTTTCAAAATATGATTCTAAGTTTATTTGGTATCATTTCCTGTTTGTCCCAAAACTTTAAAAAATTGATTCTAAGCCCATCCAGCACTATGCCCAGCTCTTCCCAAAACCCTTGAAATACAAAATATTTAGTTGCATTTGTTCAGTGTAAGTTTAGTCTTTTGACACACATGTAAGGTCACATCCAACATGATGACTCATAAATACTGCTCTGATAAGCTAGATGGATAGTGTTAAAGGGTGTTGAGTAAAGGGTGACTTGAAAAGCATCCACCATACCCATTGGTTACAGTAACCAGCTTTCCTATATGTAAAAATTTGGGATGCAATGGGGAAGGGCATTTAAATAATTAAGACATAGAACAGCATGGGACTTGTAACATAAAAATCTACTTTGTAAGTTAATTTGTAAGCCACTTAAACCTCAGAATTAATACTAATTCATTGTTTAGGAAAGTAAATACTTCAAACTTTGTAAACAATTTAAAATTACAATTTATACTTGAAAATAAGTAAACATAATTTGATGGTGGGACACCACTAAGTGCTAAGGAGATCTTCCTAAGATTGGTATAAATAAAATGTTTTAGCAAGTATCGATGGTCTTTTGCCAGCATTCGAGAACGGTATGGTCAGGTCCTGTAAAGATTGTACATCTTAACATTCTTGAATTCTTTGGAAATTGTTTCTTGGTGCCACATGGCTCCTCCCTCCTCCGCCACACACACACTTTAATATTTCAACAAGGATCATGTCATATAGCTAAGTTACTTGAAAGGAGGTATATCATTTGTTAGGTCTATATTGGAGAATTAGTTTTTTTTGTCCTTTTCTTGATTAATGGTCACCTGCTGAAAAAGTTTTATGGTTTCACTGTTGATGAATGAAGCTTGACTTGAGGTGTCATCAAAATGTTAAGCATTGTGTTAAGGACCTGGGAACCATTTAGTTGTTATATTATTAAATTTGTATAAAATCATAATTCTTTTAGGAAGTAAATGAAGCCTGGTCAGGTCTAGGATATTATTCAAGAGGGAGAAGGCTTTTGGAAGGAGCACAGAAGGTATACGTTCAATTATATAAAACTATTATTACATTAAATATTATATTTATTGTTATAGAAATACCTTAAATATAAACTAAAGTGATAACTGATTACAATTATTTTATTTATGTTTAATTTTCTGTTTGCCACTTACCTCAGGTTGTAAATGAAATGTCAGGAAAGATGCCTAACAGAGCTGTTGAGTTAGAAAAAAAACTACCAGGGGTTGGACGCTATACTGCGGGAGCTATAGCGTCAATAGCATTAGGAGAGGTTATTCTATTCATTTTTTCATATTTAAAATCATTTAACAATTACCAACAGAAATAAAAGGTCTCTGTAATGTCTCTTTTAAAGTGTCTGCTCACAACACTCTTTATTAGTTTTTAATTTTTTACAAAGTCTAAATTATCCATCATCATCTTATGACCTTTGATTTCCTTGTCCAACACACAATATTCAATAAGATTTAATAACCCTCACTGGAACAGAAATTTAATTACATTTTTAAATGTTTAAAGCTCTCCAGCTTCAACGTTTGTTATTGTAAAGCATTATGTTATAGTGTGAAATATTCAAATTTTTAACAAGTTAAATTCTGAAGCCCACAGCTACATGATTTATCCATAATTTTACTCTTTACTCTTTAAAAAAAATTCGTCCCTTAGATTCTTTGTCAAAGTATCTTAATATTATGTGATTGCCCATTAAAATGTTTAAACTTTCTTTTCACTATTTTCTGAAGTTATTTTCTTTCCTTGTGTTTCAATTGCCATTAGTTTCCAATTCTTTTTGATTTCTAATTGCTACTGTGGAAAAAAATTAATAATTTTTTTGTGTGGTTTTTTAGATTATTAACTTTTAACATAATTATTCTGATAAAAAATTTTTTTTTAAAAATAAACCATACAAATTTAAAAAAAGAAGAAAAAAATTATTCAAATTTTTAAAAAGTTGCTCTAGAAAGACTTTTCCCTATCATGATCTATTTGAAAAACACCGCACACATCGGAAATAATATACAACTTTCTAAAATTAGGTAACTGGTATCGTGGATGGAAATGTTGTTCGTGTCTTATCTCGTCTAAGAATAATAGGAGCATTAACAACTCAACCAGATGTTATGGAGACATTTTGGTATGTCATTACTTTAATAAAATACATTCAACATTCTACAGCTTGTTATAAAATTCAACATTTTACTATCTAAAATTAATTTTCTTAAAATACTTTTAAAGTTTCAATTGATAAGTGCACAAATATTCATTAGCTGTTAATTATGTTAAACTCTTTAGGTCTCTGGCTAATCAGCTTGTTGATCCAGTGCGACCAGGAGATTTTAATCAGTCATTGATGGAGCTAGGGGCAGTTATTTGCACTCCTAAAACCCCTGCTTGTGGACAATGCCCATTAAAAAGTCTGTGCAGAGCCTATTCAATGGTAAGCTATGAAGCATAGTGAGATCCAAAACATTAGGGAGGGAAGAATACATTTAAATGTTCAACTACACAAAAATAAGCTAAAAATGTTTGACATAAGAATCTGGTCTAATCTTTTTCTCTATTTATTTACTTTTTAATGTAACTTGCTAGGACTCTATGGTCATTTAATGCATATCTAATATGTTTATAAGAAGTTAAAAGTTACTTCCAGTGGGTTACATAAATTGCTGAAAAAGTAAGGAATATTTGTTAGGACGACAGTGTAGGTTGACATTAATATTACTTCATTGTAAAGTAAATGCTTAACTTGTCCTAAGATCAGGACCTGTTCTGTTGAATCTGGACCAGTTAACTGTAGCTTTAATTCTTCTGTATTTGCGTATGTCCCGAAATTTATTTAATTGGTGTGTCAAATCTGTCAAATCTTAAAACAACCATTAAATTTCAATTTATATATAATAATTCTGGGGAGTTGACAAATGAAAACTTATAAGGCAGTTTTAAAAATTCCCTTATCACTGTCTGCTCCCAAGTTTAGATCACCATATTTTAAAAACAACAACTTTAGAATTCACTGAGTTGACCCATCACGTAACTGAGGTAAACATGATGTCACCAATGGGAAATGCAGAACAAGAATGTTGCTAAATTTCTTATATTATCTTGTGGGTTTTTAAGAACTAAGGAAAAATACCCGGTTACTGCTAACTGATGGTTTACAGTTCTTATTTTGAAAGGTTAACGGGTCTCCTAAAACCGATATCTCCGCAGCCTCGCAGCTTAAAGGGAACATTGGACGCAAGATAATTGTTACATCTGAATTGTATTATTTTGGTGCTGAGATTGCATGTCAATTTATTGAATGTTTGCAATCATCATTAACCTTTGTTTCCAACCAGGTTGAAATTTCCAAAGAAAGGTCGGCAAGAAAAGTTTGTAAACGTTCAAGAATTGATGCAGAAACAGACCTCATAGATATTGAATGCTGTGAGGCTTTATTCAAATATTCTATTGCTTTGTTACAATATTTTGATTTGAACAGTTTATCTACACCAATAAAAGTTACTTAGTAGTTGCTTTTATTATTTAGTAATTGGAATTATTTATATTTCTAAAATATTCCTAATTGGTTCATAGATAAACCATTTGGTATAGATTTGCTCTAAGCTTGTTTGCAAAACTTGTTTCTCTTCTAATAGTGATACCTGACTGTAATTTGTGCCTCCCCTCTGACCATCCATGGGATGAAGTGTTAGTCATTTTTAGAAAATTCATTTTTGTATTATGACCTGGTATCACTTATTTTGATTCATTAATTTAACCTTTTTGAATAAAAGACAGGAGCCTCATCAGCCCAGAAAGACTGATAAAATTTTAAGGCTATCTTAAGGCTGGCTTGGGGGAGGGTTGAAATTTTTTACTGTCTTTGCATATGTAATACAATTATGAATGGCCCTTAAAAGAAGAAAGCCTCAAATATAGAAATATGAGAATAATAATAATCTTTTCTTTATAATCATTTTGAGTAAAATAATTGAGCCAGAAAACTCTCCACATCTCCATTAAACACATTTTTACAAAAATATTTGCAGATTAGGTGTTCTTAATTTTCCGCGCAAACCAAAGAAAGCAGCAGCAAAAAAGGAAGAAATAAATGTGTTTATACTGACCCTAACCAACAGACATGATATTAAGGAAGAAACAAAATATTTGATTCATCAGAGACCAAAAAAAGGTATTCTTGATTCTTAACTTAATGAAAAATTCAAAGTACATGTATAAATATAGAAAATGTTTAAAGTATGAGAAATTTAGTTTTTAAAATTGTTATATTTAAAAAACTTCTCAAATTAAATTTCTTAAAAATTCAAACCCAGGCAAAGCAGTTATAAAGGAATACATTTGGGGCACTGCACCGAAGGACTGCAATGTTATTACCATGTGAAATGAGAAATATTAAAGCTTGAAAAATAAAGACATGAAAATCACAAGAATGCATAGCCGAAATATCCTTGTTATTTTCCAAGCCGTTTGCAACCCTACTAACCTAGGTGCACATCTTGTTTCACTATTTGTTTCACTATTTATCTAATTACTAGCAGACCCGTCGTGCGTTGCAACGATCTCAGTAAAAAGGAATACATATAGATAAAAAAAGGAATACATTAAGGGTCACCGGGCCTATCAGTTTAACATATGAAGTTAAAAATCTGTTCATTTCAATCAATTTCATAACAAATATATAAATATATTTATCTATATTTATCAATATCGTGTAAAATTGAATGGGGAATACAATATTAAAAGTTAGTAAAAAACACATTTAGGGCCCCCAGTCCCGAGGAAATGGAAATTAGCAGTTCAGTGCCCTATAGTAATTTAATTTAGGCTCTTAAGTTTTTATATACCGAGTTTGGTCAAAATCCAGTTATTTTCTCATTATCTAACACTTAAACTAATTTTTATATAGCTAATATAATGAAAAAATACATTAAGGGGCCCCCGGGCCCATTCGGTTCAAGATGTACATTTTGAAAACCTGTTCATTTAAATTCAGTTTCCTCATGGATATATTTCTCAAGATCGTTAAAAACTGAGTGGGAAATAATATCTTAGAGTATACAAAAAAAAAGACATTTGGGGCCCCCGGCCCTGAACAATTGGACATTAGAAGTGCAGTGCCATTTGTTATTTTAATATGGGCTACCAAGTTTTTATATACAAAGTTTGGTTAAGATCCAATCATTTACTCAGTAGCTAACGCATAAACTAATTTTATATAGCTCATATAAGCAAAAAACGACATTAAGGGCCCCAGGGCCCAATTAGTGCAAGATATCAAGTTCAAAACACCTATTTATTTCAATCAATTTTATAGTGGATATATTTATCTATATTTCTCAAGATCTTTAATAATTGAATTGGGAATAAAATCTTAAACGTTTATGAAAAAAGACATTTTGGGCCCCCAGCCCCGAATAAATGGACATTAGGAAATTAGTGCCCTATAGTATTTTAATATAGGCTATCAAGTTGTTATGTACCAAGTTTGGTCAAGATCCATTCATTTTCCAAGCAGCTAAGCCTTAAACTAATTTTTATATAGCTCATATAAGAAAAAATTATCATTATGGGCCCCCGGCGCCCCATGAGTGTTAAATTTTGAAAAAAAGTAGCCTATTTCCATCCCGGGAGCGTACTCAAAAGTCTCCAAAAGTTTCATGGCGATCGGATGAATGGTTTAGTCAGCTATAACAGACATGCATACATACATACATACATACATACATACATACATACATACATACATTGATTTTTATATATATAATAGATAAAGAAAAAAATTGTATGGTTTACTTTTTCTGCTCCTCTAGGACTGTTAGCTGGACTTTGGGAATTTCCTACTAGTGCAGGAAGTATTGAAATGACAACAGCTCTCAGTGAGAAATATGGTCTTAATGAAGACAGTATCAGATGTTTAAGATCAGTTGGAGAGGTTTGTACTTTAAAAAAAAATGTTAACAGACTTGATTTTATATTATAATTAAAGATTCAGGTCATCACTTCAAATCACTAAGTGCATGTCTGTTTTACCAATAATCCATCCATCCATCCCTGTGTAGGGCTTGGGCCTGCCTCACCACCTCCTTCCACTCAGTCCTGATCAACGCCTTTCTTCTCCAACATTGGATGCCCAGCTGCTTTAGATCATTCTCTACGTCATCTATCCATCTAAGCCCAGGTTTTCCATTGAGCCGTTTTCCTCTGGGGTGTTGGTGATGCACCCTCTTTGCTCCTCATGCCCAGTGAAGTCTACCCTTTTTTTTTATTTGTGCTACTAATGTGGGATCCTGGTATAGACTGTACAGTTCATGGTTGGTTCGTATGCTCCATCCGTATTCATACTTTTGTTGGTTCCTATTTTCCTGAGAACTTTCCTCTCCCACGGATTTAACAGGTTTTCTGCAGTTTTTGTTAGGGTCCAAGTTTGATTTGCATATGTTTTTTACCAGAAATAATAAAAACTTGACAAGCTTGATTGAAACACAGTAGAACCCGATTTTGTCGCCAGCCTGTAGGTTTGACAAAAAATCATCAAGAAAGAACATTGAGATAAACAAAAAATATTAACATGTGTTAATGAAACTTCAGTAGTATTAGCAGTATTTAGTAGTAATGGAATCAAAATAAGGTTGAATGAATGGTCGCCAAAAACTACTAGGCTACGCAGGAACATAGTGTACATTGTGGTATTTTATAAAGTTGTTAATCGTTAACCCTATTAAAATATTACCTAGAGTTAATTTTTTAGTGTGTAAAATCAGTCACTTCTCAAAACAATTATTAGATTTCAATTTAATTTAATTTTGAGTTCAAAAATTATATAACGTGAAAAAAATCCCTCATCAAATTTTACTCCTTAGTTTGGCTCACAATTTAAAAAAAAATCTATTTATTAATTTTTTGTGTAGAATTTATTTAGTTTATGGGCTTTGTGCTGCCAGTCTGCTCATGGCACATCATGGTATTTTACAATATCTACTCTGCAAGCTTG
This sequence comes from Ampullaceana balthica, assembly GCA_944989445.1. NCBI lineage: Eukaryota > Metazoa > Mollusca > Gastropoda > Lymnaeidae > Ampullaceana > Ampullaceana balthica. Next base: position 611,574 of record CALYLW010000142.1, on the reverse strand, counting down.
AGACACTTGATTTAGAAAAAATTTATGCCATGTAAGAGAATTTGAAAGTATCATCAAATATTTTAATGTTAATTGGCAATTAGATTTAAAAAGCAATCAGCATGCTAAAAAAATTAACATTCTTGTTAGCCAACAAAAAAAGGCATAAAAATAAACATACTAAACTAACAGGAAAGGGAGTTAGGGGCCGTCCATAAATGACGTCACGCGATTTTTGCCGATTTTTTACCCCCTCCCTCCCCCTCGTCACGCGTCGTCACAAAACTTAGACCCCCCCCTCTAAAAATACGTCACAAATCTTTGACCCCCCCTAACCAAATAAAAACAAACAAACAAAACACCAAAAAACAAACTTTATTTTCGATTTGAAAATAATGTAAGTATGTTTCAAATCACGTTTATTGTCATTTAAGTATTTATTATTTATTTAGTGAAGATCTACATTGTAATATCGTAACCTGTGTGAAGCATTTTTTAAAAACGTTAACCGGGTCGTTAACCGGCCTTCAGAAAACGAACTGTATTAACATCCTTAGATTATATTTTATTTTAATTGCATACAAATTAAACAGTGACTATTAATCATCACGGTTAACGTCTTTGTTTAGAAATTATTTATTTTTTTAAAAATAGCATTTTTAAAATGTATTTTTAAAAACATCCCTCGATTGACTGACGGGCAACCCGTAAGAAAGAGGTCGGCGAACAGAGGTAAATAAGCTCATCTGGGGTCAAAAAGGGAATTCTTGGGGGTAATGCAGACTCATTTGGGACATATAACATCAACTACAATCCACTAGATATATTTAAATACGTCATGTGTACGTGTACGCTTGGAACATATGCCCATTATTGAACCGGTCCCTTCCAGAAAATGCATTTTTTTAAAAATTTGACAACTATGTAGATTTCTAACCTACGTACTATACGAAGACACCTAAATCTACTCTACTTTCATTTATATTGACACGAATGACACTAATCATAATCCACATGATTTGCCTGTATCACGTATCCTTTCTGTGATATTTCAAATTAATGCCTTAAAATCTGAGCTAAGAAGAAAAGTTGTTTTGTGCTCCTCTCGAATTGCGATGTCAAGAATTGATGCATTCAATAAAGTTAATGAATACTTGACTAATTTTAAATGGGCTCATTTACCATTATATCTAGAAACAGTGCTTTTCAAACTTTTTTAGTATGGCAGACCGGCAGGAATTTTTTCCATTACACTAGGAACAGGTGCACTATTTTCCCTGCACTGACAATTTTTTCTGTCCTTTTTTTGAGAACATCTGCGGACCGGCAGCGGATGGCCCACGGACCGGCACCGGTCCGCGGACCACCACTTTGAGAAGCACTGATCTAGAAGACTAGAATGGCCAGGGGCGTTTGACCAAAAACCAATTGAACAATTATATCAAACTTAAAACGCTTTTAATTCTATCAAATAGATTCCCTCCCCCTCTCCTTTTAAAGAAAAAGGATATTCCGTGTCGTTTTGACTTTAAATATCTACACATAATCCTATTCAGATCCTTTTTAGACACTTGTCATGCTTGTAAAACTCACCAGTAGTATTTTTTGGAGGGGGGGGGGCTAACGACGCTCCCCCAAATCCCCGAGTAATGTGAGCAGGACCTAGAGTCTGGGGGTTGTAACGAACACATAAACTTGTATATTTTGGGGTAATGGGCAAAAAAGTTTGACTCCTGCCATAAGAGAACCAAACGAAGCTGCGGTTACATCACAAATGCTTTGATGTCAACATCAAACGAGGCAGTGGAACAATTTCATATGTTATCTTGTGGATTCTTAAACTTAAGGATTATAATTAGATTAAATTTTCGTGTCTTGATAGCTTACGCCAACCAGCGTCTGATGGCCTACCGACCGGCACATTGAGAAGCACTGATTTTAAAAAAAAGAAACAAAAAGTCATTAAATAAATTGTAAGCGACCAAATATTTCAGTGGAAGTTTTATTTAAAGATACCCTTTTGAAGTGACGTCACATTTCTTCAACCCCCCTCCCTCCCCCTCGTCACGCATCGTCACAAAAGTGTGACCCCCTCCCCAGGTGCATGACGTCATTTATGGACGGCCCCTTAAACAAATTTAGTGACATTCCCAGCATCATCAGTTAGTGACATCAAAAGCATTCACATGTCTCTGCCACTCGCCCATCATCACTGCCACTTGCGAGCCATCACTGATCCTTGCCCAGAAACTCTGCGAGATAACAAACATTGAGTGGCAAAATTGGTCTTCTTTTATGCTCGTGATATTAAGCTTTGGCAACATAAAAGAATCAACATAGATGAGAAAACGATAAGACAAAGAGAGAATTTGGTGGTTTCACTTAAAAGCATCGACTTAATAGGGTTGTATAGTTAACCCAGGTCATGATAACTGAGTTCTTCTGGATTTTTTAACTTAAATTTTATAATATGATAAAATATGGTGCTATAAATATAGTGTTTTTAAAAAAAATTAAAGTTTTGGTAAAGAAAATAATACATGTATTTGTGATATTTTATGGAGAGATTTAAGAGTAGTAAAGATTTAATATTTAGCATTCAAACAGGGCTCTTTACCCATAAGTTTACAAATTTAAAGTTTTTATCAACAGTAGAGCTTTGCATATCATTTTACTAAATGCTACAGACTCTACTTCTATACAGAAGATTTTTGGTTTATGTTTAGTCTTGAATTTATTAGAATATTTGAATTTGATCGTGCATTGGTTTTCATTGCTGTTCAGGCAACTCACTCCACACCCCAATTCCAGATGAGAAGAAGGACTATTTGAATGTGTTTTTTTGGCAGATGAGGCAAATGAGTTACTATCTTTATCGATAAATGCAAAGTACTATTCCCATTCTGGTAGAACCCTCTTTTTTCTTCTTTATATTTTCGTTTCCTGCAACTTATTGCCATATTGGATTTAAACTTTTAAGTTACTAACTTTAGTTTAGTAAGACTAACAGTAATGGTCAATACATCAAAATTCACATTTCTACAGCAACCAGAAATTAAACAGTTTACATCAGAAACCAATTGCTCCCTTCAACTTTTAAATCAAGCCCAAATTATTTTCAACCCTATGTTTCGGTCAAGATTTTAAAAAATGTTATTTTCTTAATTGATTTTATAAATATGATTATATATGGATATTTATTTCAAACAAAAAGCTTTAATTTCATAAATTGTTCGAGAGCCCCAATGTGAACACAGAACAGCCGCATGCGGCTCGCAAGCCACGGTTCGGCCACTGTTGCATAGATTATTGTTGGATTGTATTTCCAAGTTAGAATTCAATCAATGCCTTATGTATCATTATTACTTTGCTTTTGTTCTTCGAGTGTTTCTAGGTTTAGTAATTTAATCTATGGAATTCCTCTTGAATAGTCACCAGTAATGAATCTTGCAATCCTTTTTTTTACTTTGTTCTTATTTCTATGTTTTTTGGTAAAAGATGCATTTTCTAGTATACATCCGACCAATGTAAAGTAGCTCTATAGTTTTATGTTATTACATTTGTTTCTTTTTATAAAGACTGTTTGGTTGGATTCTTTAAATTACTTCATTTACATGTGAATTCCTTATTAATTTCTCACATTTAATTTTACACCTTAGTACTTCGCATTCTTAGTTTGGATTAGTTGTTTTCCATGAATGAAGTGGTTTCCATTTATTTGTTTCTATTTTTCTGGATGGAAAGACATATTCCAGTAAGTGTCATATTTTTGTAATTCATATAGGTCTTTTAGTTAGATTTTTGGTATCTTGTTCTGACTGAATTGTTCAGTAGATCATTAAAATATCAGCAAATAGCTTGAATTTTTTTCCAGATGAGATGCTTTTGGGTAAATCATTTATGTAAAAGAGTAAGAGTTGGGGGCCTAAGACATTTCCTTGTTTACTGTTATTGGTGTTTATTTAGATTAATTAATTATTACAATTTGTTTTCTGCTTATTAGCATTATGAGATCTTGAATTTACTGATTGATGTAAGAGACCAGAGATAACAAAGAATTTAAGTTTTTTGAGTAAACTAGAATGGTAAACTTTATCAAATGCTTTTGAGAATTCTAATATGTTTGATAATTATGATCTAGCCTTTTGACAAGTTGTCTATTAAGCCCATTAATTGGGTTTTTACATGATCTGTTATAGCTTCTTTAATCTTAGTAATAATGATTTCCCCAGATCACTCATATATTTTCACATGTTCATCACCATTATAAAATCTGGGAAGCTAATTTGGCCTTGGACCAAAATGTTTTGTCAAAGAAGGATGATTGTTCAAGTAAATGGCTTACTGAGGGCCAACTTACAGAGGCTGCAATGTCTACTGGAATGAGAAAGGTATTTATTTTTCTTGAAAATTATGTTGTTTTCAAAATTTACTTTTTTCAAATATTTGTATCAACACTAAGTTGAATTTTTTTTATGATGCATTCTTTTATTTTGAGCAATGTTACTTTATCCCTTTAAATGTAAATGAATTTCATTTAATTTATGTTTATTTTCATTTGAAAAAAGGTGTTTAAGATCTACAAAGATTACTGCCAGTCTCAAAATCCTAAATCCAAAAGGAAAAGGGGTCATACTATTAGTGATGATGATACTAGTTTCAAGCGAATTCAACCATCAATATCTGATTTTTTCGCTAGAAAATGAAAGTGTAATGCCAGGTACACACACATATTAATATTACCTAAAATAAACACTTATTTTTATACCTGTATGAATTCGTTCAAATTAAATAATGATTTATACATTGATATTTCCATGTGAAGCTTGATAAATAGAAATTCTAACACATATTTCCATTTTTAAAAATGTAAAATAATTGTTAAGAAGAGTAAAAAAGAAAATGGTATTTTAAAAATAAGGTCAGATTATAAATAATGCATGGAAAGTTTTGAGGTTGAGTGTATAATCCTTTTTTTAATCACTCAGAAATGTGGATTGGGTATGGCCTGTACTGGAAAATATTAAGTTATGGAATATACAACCTGTAGCTCTTTTTACCTCAGCATACAAAAATTAATTTTAAATATATTGCATGTCTTTTTATAAAAGAATATGCAAAAAGTTATGTGAATGTAATGTCAGTATTTCACACACAAACAAACAAAAAACCAATAATTGTTATTATCATGAAAAAATTGATATCTTATCCCTTAATGACCCCTGTCAAAATAAAAATAGCCTTTCAGCTTCAATGTTTGGAATCCTTTAAACTTAATTTTATTCTGCTGCTGGCTCTTTTGCTCTACATTTGCTTATTGCATCTGTTATTATATCCACATAACATGTATCGTAATGAAATGCAAAACTGACCACAGGATAGGTTAATTAGCCCTAGAAGTGAATTCCAATCCTTTTGTTCCATGTTTGAAAATGTTGCTAATCTAACACCAATGTCAACAGTTCATAAGGGATGCTTTTTTCCATAAGATAAAAATCATGGATTTAGTTGCTTTTATCAGCCTCATGGTTGTAATAAAGTCTCATTTTTAAAAATATTTTCATCATTTTGTCTATGAATTTGTTTATTTTTACTTAAACATATGTGAAAAGTAAGTATATATATTATATGTAATGAAGTTTATTATCACTAAGCATTGTATAAACAAATAAATCAATTTTAATAAAAAATGATCTACTTAGTAAATTTCAATAAAAATTTTGTAAAAAAGATTTTGGTATGTTTTTGTTCCTGACCTACACCCTTCTGTTGCAAACATTAATTAAATTAATATCTCAAGAACTACTTAATTAACCTAAATTAAAAATAAATACAATAAAGAGCAAAATTGAACACTCTTTAATTTGCAATGATATGAATGGTTCCTGAATATCAAAAATAAATCATCTTTTTTTTCCATTTCTTTTTTAGATTTAGATTTTTTAAAATTAACATCTTAATTTTCAATATATCATTTTTAACATAAGTCACTTATATTTAAAAATATTGTACTAATTTTAATGAGAAAATAAATCCATCATGATTACTATAGATTTACAGAAATATTCTAACTAAAAGCTTTTGTCAGGTACTTGATCTTTTCAAAGAAAATATTTGAAGGGTTATCAGAAGATAGATATTGCATAAAATCTATTTTTCTCTTCAGTCATTTAAGTTTATTACAGTATAGTAGTTTTGTATACAAGTTGAGAAATTTTAGTCGTAAAATTTATTTTAAAGCGTAGTTAAAATTTTGTGCACTGAATGTGGGGTAAAAGTCAAGTTACCAGTAGTGCTAGTTTACTTAGCTGTACGTTGACCCACATACCAGATACATGTATGCACAAAAGACAAACAGCAGTCTGTTGATGCTTGACTGAAATTTGATACGCACACGCATCATCACTGGCTGCTTTCTAGCATGACGACGCTATCTGCATGGACCTGCCGCATTCAGCGCATGGTAAATAAAATCTTTAAGGCTGGGTGTGTGCAGGTGCACTGCTGATGCAGAGAAGTAGGACCAAATTTATTGTTCCAGGATCCGTACTTGCGTAAAATCTTACAAAATTATACAAATCGCAGAATTTCAAAGCCCAAGATTACCCTTCTCAACTTATCTATAGGTCATAGCATTTTTCATAATTATTGGTCATAAAGTTATGAGATCGACTTAAAGATGAGTGAGTATATGCGGTAAATACACTTTATTATGACTATGCATTGTTTGAATAAACATTACATCATTTAAAATAAAAGGTATTTCTTTGTGTATTTTGCATACATCTCCTATGTGTTAAAATGACTTTTGTAGCACCTTCATAGAAAATCCCTTTTTCTTATTGATTAATATCACAGGCAATGAAACATAAGAAGGTGAATAATTAACTAATTTTTTAATGTATTAGTGCAAAATTTAGAAAATCTAATGTATAAAAACAAAATATAATATTTTAATGCTGTTAAATTTTGATAGCCAATGAAAATAACCCTACATTTTTCAGATTTATTTTGTGAAATCACTTTCATAGAAAAAATTAGGCGACATAATATTCAAATTAGTAATTCCAGTCGCAGTTTATTTTTAATCAAGTGTCATACTTGAATAAGCTTTTTCAACTCAACTTTAATAAATCTATGAATTGCAGCACAGCCATTGGGGGAACCCACTCCTGTCCAGTGGCGTCACTAGGGGGGGGGGCAAGCCGCCCCAGGTGACACCCATCAGGGGGTGACACCCGAGCTGAAAATTTTGATGTCAGAAAAAAAAGAAGACAAATTTTTTCATATAGAAAGAAATTAAGGAATACAATGAAATACGTTAAACGCGAAAACTTTTATTTAAAAAATATCAGTTAACTTGCAATAATAAAACAGTCCCAACACACAAACAACATTAAAGTAAATTAGGAAAGAAAAAAAAAGAAACAGTCGCAGCAGAGAGATCTTGTCTTATGTTTTAAAAGATATAAATCCCTTTTGGCTTGGACACACCGACACCATGGACGAATCCCACCTCACGACTCACTCCCCCACAGTGGGGTTGGGGGAATACGATTTTTAATCCAAAAATTATAATAAAAAATAAATTCAAAGGATGGGTTTTCTTTGTTGGTGTTTTTCTAGAGGAAAATTATGAATTCAATGTCTTTGAGTTAATATTTTGTTATATACATATTTATTAAAGGCGTGAAAGCATAGATATGTTTATGTACAGGTAGTTCTACGGTTACGATGGTCCCATCCCGACTTACGCTGTTTCGTGGTTACGAACGTGCCTGCTTAAAAGAAATATTACGTGTTATTCTGTATTTTAAAATATATATTTTTTAAAACTATTTTGTTCATGGGGTAACGAATTGTGTTCTCTATTTGAAATAAAAAATTTATTGAAAAATATGTATTATTATTATTTCAACCTACAAATTTCGTTTGCGAATTTTTCTCATGGCGAAGTTTTCAAACAAGTCAGTAAAGCTAAGTAAGCTTGCAAGTTCCTTTTCAATGCTCATTAGAGCATACTCAGTTTTTGTTGTCCCATGCAAATTTTTACTCATTTTATATTCTTTTCAACTTTGAAAAGGATCGCTCTCAGCTGCAGTTTGATGTCATCATTGAAAGATAGATGCGAAGTGCGATGTGTAAATTTGTAAAGGACTGTGTGAAATTTAAATCCTTCAAAATTTTTAGCTCTGTGCACGTGTTTTGAGTTTTGTATTGGGCTATTTCCTTTTCCTGGGTCTGGACAATACATTTTTAAAGAGTTCTGAAAATTGCACTAATTCTGAAGGTAAGCAGTCTTCAAAATCGCGTGAATATTCTTCCATTAACTTGGCTGCTGCCCATCGGATAGCGAAATTGCTGAGCTCAGTTAGGTTTGAAAGAAAGCCAAATTTCTCATGGATGTCTTTATGTGCGCCTAAGAGATGTTGTAGGGTTAAAGAAAATTTGTAAATGATTACCAGAAATACCTCAACCTTATCTTATCTGTTTATAGACGCTCCTTCTATGTCTGACGCTTTTTTTGTTTTTTAATGCCATTGAAGATTGTTTATACATTGTACTCTTTTTACCACGGACATGTCCTTTCCTTTGTCTTCAAAGTAATCAAATTAAGAATGCTGTCTTTTAACAAACTGAAATTTAAAGTAAAATAGTGATTTCCAGTTGTTCAAGTTCCTTCTGCTTCAAGTCGACAGTCACGTGGCTGATTTTAGTTTGTTGCTAATTCTTCCAGTGCTGCGATATTCTCATGGTATGAGTTATTAACAGACCTTACAGCATCATGTCAGGCTAACCATCTTGTCAGACAAGGCTTTGTTAACATGTATCAATTTCATGTGTTTTTGAAGTACCTGTCAACGATGAGTAGATGCAACAAGCCGTGTATAAAGATTTTGCAGAAGACAAAAAAAAATCTGACTGCAGGACAACCTGCTGCACTTTTCCCAACCAAATTAATAGAATGAGCTGTGCACAGCACATAATGAGCAACACTGCACTTCTCATGAAGAATAGCCTGGTTTCCGTTATACTTCCTACTCATATTTGCCGTATGACTGTTCAAGGCATTTTCATGGATTCATACAAACATTTGCCTGCATCTTTATTATACACTATAATTTATAATAAGTTTGGGGAACCTTAAATTATTGGGGGCCCTTAGCTTTAGCCCGTTCAGCGCCCCCCTGCCCCTTTTTAATCCGCCATAGGGGGATGGGGTCACTCGTCTGTGACGATGTGTGACGAGGGGGAGGGGTGTGTTTTTAAAAAATATGACGTCACATAAAAAACGCGCAACTTAAAATAAAAGTTCCACTTAAATATTTGATTGTTTACCATTTATTTAATTGCGTTTTCAATGGCTTCACGTGTGTTACGATATTAGAGTGCAGACTTAAACTAAATACATATATAAATGACCAAAAAAAATAAACGCTGGGGGAGGGTGGGGTAAAAATTGGCAACCTCACGTGACATCATTTATGGACGGCCCCTTCAGTCGTAAAGGGGTGACACCATGAGCTACCGCCCCGGGTGACACCAACCCTAGTGACGCCTCTGCTCCTGCCAACTATTTTTCTGTAAGTGGAAGGAAATACAATTACTGTTGAAAATTAATTAGTTATTTTAATTAAATTTCTGAACTTAAAAAAAAGACATCATTAAATTGCTGAAAATAAAAACTAATAAGTTTAAGCAGCATAAACAAAATTGAAATTGTGTCTCTTCATCCTGGCTCTCATTATAATAATTTTATATTATTGTGCATATTAAAAATTAAAAGGCGCTGGGATAGTTAAGCGTGTTTGGCTAACAATCCCATGGGTCTCGGGTTCGAATATAGTTTAAGACTGATATCTGTTTCCGTGTCCTACGGTTGTCCACCCAGCTTCGAGGGTACCTGACATAATTTGGGAAAAAAATGGCAGCCGGACTTTGTGCCATGACTAACTAAAACTTGTGAATGCTACTTCACTTGCCCCAATAGACTGAAGGTCTGAGAAAGGGAATATAAAAAAAAATATTATACATTATATATATAATAAACTAAAACTAAGTGTGAGCCGAATAGTTTACAAGTAACTAAAATGCGTCTGTTGCTCTTGACAAAGTGTATTGTTATGACAAACTGAAGTCTGCATATCATAAATATTTGAATTAGGTCAATGCTTGTGGAAAGGGACCCGCATCTTTTTCAACCCTGCACTGACCCTCAGTTCTTTTTCCATGGTACATCTGTGTACACTTATTTTACTGTTGTTTTATCCTCCTAAATGTTTGATGTTTAGGTTTTTCAAGTATAAAAAAAAATTATTTTATTAATAAGATAATTATAATCAATGTGTTGGACTTGTCAAAAAGTTTCACACCTAGTGTCATAACCCGGCTTCTGCAAATATCAACAGGCATTGTAAGCTACAGCGGCAGATGATTTCTGGAAAGCATTCTTCTGCCTTTGTAAGAAACTACGAACAACTTAAGATATGACACTAATCACTGACTCCACAAAATAGATCACTAATCTTAGAGAATTAATCATATTTAAATCACTGTGATATCGTTTTATTACTCATTTGTTTTATTTGCATTGCATATTCCATTGATTTTTGTATATGTAAAAATGCAACTTTTGATAAATAATTTTAAAAATGATGTTGAAAGTAGTTGTCAAAAGGAACAACTATCAACATTGATAGGTAAATTATATAAGAACTTCCTACTCCTTAGTTAACTCACACAAATTTTTTTATAATTTATGCATTCACTGATACACCAACACTGATATGACATCATTTTAAAAAAATGTTGAACAGATACATCTTACGTAAAGAAACACCTTGCTATAAAATAAAATATGAAAGATTTTATTTACAAAATCTACTGAGATAGAATGTTAGTTATGACTAAACAAATTTGAAAAACCCAACATGTCATATTCCCTCCATAAGAAAAGAAAGACTGCCATAAAATAAACATGTCATCTGGAAAACTGCACGAAAAAATGTACAAATAATTTGTAATGTAAGATCTTGCGTCAATGCAAAAGATTCTATATTTAGGCAAAAAAATGTCACAAAGATTATGTGTTGCCAACAACTTCATGCTGAATTCCCCATTATTTTTAAAATAGCAGTGATGATCAGTCTGACACAAAGTGATAAACGCAACCCTAATTCTAATATAGATCATTATATTTGAGACACTTAAAGTTAAGATATTTAAATATACAGTGGTACCTAAGGATACAAACACCTCAGGCAAAAACAATTCGGAACAACAATCAACATTAATATAAGAACTCCCTACTCATTGATGGGTTACTCACACAAAAATGTTTATAATTTCTGCATTCAATAATACCCCAACATTAAAATGACATAATTACAATCAATGGTTTAAGTTTAAAAATCTCATATGGGCAGATTTTTACTAAAGACCAATAGTTTTATCACATGAAATTGTGCAATTGAATCAAACAATGTTTTCTGGTTCTAGTATTTTTCTCCTGGTAGAAAGACCAAGCTTCTGTAAATGGTGCACTATCTTAGCATCCCAGTTAGTTTTATTCTTGCTGTAGAGATTCAGATAAATTCCAAGCACTACCACCAACCCTGACCACAAATATCTAATGAAGAAAGGAAAAACATGATAAAAGTATTAACTATAACTTATAACATTAAGACACTAATAATTAAGTATAATTTTTTGTTAAAATCAAATCTTTTTCAAATGAAACAGGCAGTAAATATTCAGTCATAACTTCCAGATTAAGGTATTTTAAATAATGAAATTCTATTTCAGTTAATGTCAATACATACTGATGAGTGAAAGGCTTGGTGAAAAAAATAAATGATAACACTATAGTCACTGCCTTTCTACATGTTGTAACTGAAATGAAACAAAGATTTACCTTTATTAAATTTAAAAATGGACATTTTGAAAAAATACATTGATGCCAAAACTGCACTGAAATAACCTGTGAAATTTTGAACTATACCTTTCTCTGAAACCATGAAAAATCTTTTCTTTGAAATTATTCATTTTGATTTCAGGTCTGAAATTAATATTTTAGTTTGAAATTTTGGTGTACACTATCGTTTTTCTAGAGCAGGGGTGGGCAAACTTTTGGTAAGGTGCGGCCCCTTGATGTTTCATTTCTTACTAATGCGGCCCTCGCCCTAAAAAGTTTGCCCACCCCTGTTCTAGAGAAATATATTTTATAACAAAAACACTTTGAAGTGAAGATATTTAAGCTTAAGAACAACTAAGGTCATGTATTGTTACTTGATGTCAAAATGTATCCAAGGTACAATTTTTTTCTGTTACATATCAACATAACTGTATTTTATTTAACCTAAATTAAGTTATTGATATCTAGAAGAGAAATAAAAAAAAAGGGTTTGAGACTGGTAACTAAAAGTAAATGAATAATATCATTTGATTGAGATTGTGAAAAACAATAAACTTTATATTATGCAATAAGTATTAGTGCTGTCTTTTAATTGTGGAAATCTATTTCTAGTGCATCCATGTTTGAACAATTTCATTTAGAATATTTATATTTTAATTGTTTGGCCTTCATTGATAATTTGAATCAAACTTACAACTTTTTTATTCTAAATTTTGAAAATGTATTTCTACTTCTATATTTATGCTGAAAATGTTATTTTATGCAAATCTTGTTTTACAAAACTTATTAGCATATAATAACAATGAATTAAATATAACAATGAGAAAATATAAACGTTTTTCATTACTTTTTACTCTTATGTATTATTAAAACTTGGTCTAATAGCACTAATAACAGATCTTTCACTGCTACCCTATTAAAGTATATTTCCTATTAATTAAAGAAAAATTATTTAATGCACTTGAAATTTCTGATAGATGTAAAGAAATGAAGTACGTAGTAACCTTATGATTTGTAAAGAACAAAATAGGTAAATTATTTTTAAAGAACTTTTTTCAAAATGTTTCTTACCTGTAACAGCTATTAAGGCACCAAAAGAAGTTACCAATGTTAGAACAATATATAAACCAAGATAACCTGTCACAGAAAATATCACAGCATAGCCATAAGTTTCAATAGGATACTGAAAAAATAAAGTTCAATTATAATTATTAGGTTGTACAGTAGACAAAAAATGTGTCATAAGTTTAATAAGTTTTACACTTTCAAAATAGAGCTCAGATATCTTCTTTAAAAATAAACAATTTATAAACATATAGGTGATTTAGGTGAAACATGGTCAAGAAAAACATTTTTGGGAGTATTTCTGGTTTTCAAAGTAATTTTTTAAAATTTAACAATCTACATGTATATATATAATTCACCAGAAATTAGGACAAGCACAAGACGCATGCAAATAAGCATGACAAATGACCCTCGATAGGGTTGACCAATCTCAGTTTATGGTTGGCAAGCGAGGATGGAGCAGAGCATGTGAGAAGAACCACAGTGCACACGTCTCAAGACCAACAATGCGTCGGCGGTTCCACATATTATGGTATAAAAAGCTGGATTAAACTGAAACATAGCTCCCCACAACTATGAACAAAAGTGTCCAAATTCTTCATTCAGCATAAAATTATTTTTAATATGGTATTTTCTGAACCATGTTATAGGGCACCTACAATAACACATAGGTATGTAACTTTCAGCTTAACAAACATTTTGGTAGTTTAAAGCTGTATAATTGCCCCAAATTACGGTTGCCAGATGTCCACTATTTGAGCAGAGGAGTCCGCTTTTTTCACTATTTGTTTTCACAAAAAAGTATTCATTTTTAAAAATTCAATATTAATATTACTATTACAATATTTACATATTATGAAAATAAATTTGATATCTTGAATTATATGTTAAGTTTTGAAGTGATTATTTTAATACTTTAAAATGTTTGTAAAATATATATATATAATTAAATTTTCTACTTACCCCAATTTTAGGAAACAGACCTAGTAATGCTACTTCAAATCTTATTAATGTCACACATCTGAGAGTGGTGAAAATTTAATCAAGGTGACATTGTTAGCAAAAAAATTCACTGTGAATTACTAAATTAAATATATTTTAACATAATTCCTAATGTACAATGAGTATAAATTTCCTTTAAACCGCCATCATGGTTAAGGATGCTGTCGAAGAGAAGAATCAGTGGGTTTACATATACTGAGTGTCACGTTAATTCCGCCTCAATAATTTGGCCTGTGATATTTCAGCACTGTTGAGTCAGTTCAGACTATTTGTCAAACAGGCCTACAACAAATGGCCCCACCAATATGGCTCCTGGCAGTATGGCCCTCAACAAATATGGTCCCAGTCAATTAATTAGGCCCGACAATTCATTCTCAGACAAATACAGTACAAACATGAACTTCTAAAAGAAAAATAGTACCTCCATACACAAGACCTATTATTTTACAATTCAAATGATGGTGTTTAATTTTTGTATTAAATAAAAGAAGCCATGAGGTTTTGAAATTCACAATCGCAACAGATATGTAACTAGACACCAAATAATTTTCTCACTCATCATGTTCGTGCCAATCACCAAAATACCAGCGAATTGAGTCTTTAAGTTTATTTCATTGCCTGCAGTGTCCTTTCAGACTTATTAAGTTTAAAAATGAGAGGTAACTCATTCTTCTTCCTTTCTGTTAAGAAATAACATGTTTTTACATTCAGTATTGTTAAATTAGCAACTAGTCTTGATTTGTTTTGTAACCAAAGATATGGCCACACCTACTCAACAAACACGTGCTTTATTATATTATTCATCGCAAAATCAATAACTTTAAATTTGAATTATTGCAGAAACATTGGAAAGCAATGATTAGCATTAATTTAGGGATTCATTTTTAGATTTTAATCCTTACTATACGTCATTAGTAGGAAATAGAGTGGTGATGAAAGTGAGGCTTCTATATAATGAAGTAAAGAAAAAAGGTTTTCTGCAATGGATATTACCAATACAAAAATCGGCATAACTTTAAAACTAAATGGAATATTTTCAAAATTTAAAACAAATTTGTTTCACTAAATAGATATACTTTGAGTAAATTATAGCAAAACAGGACAACAATCAATGCAGATAATATTTTAGTCTGGTAAGTTAAAAATTTGTTAAAAGAAATTTTAAGAAAAAAAAACGATTTACCTCCAAAAATTCCATAAAACTTATAAACTATAATTGTAATTTTGCTTTTTCTTCTACATATTATTATCAGTTCAATTTCCTTTATTCTGATTTAAGATACAGCTATGTTGCTTGAAAAGTGTATTTAAAATCTGTAAATACTTAAGATCACCCTACAAAAAATATATTTTAAAGAAAACTGGTATTAACTGGCATGGCACCAAGGTGGAAAACCCCCTGGCGTGGAAATAGTTAATTTATTGTAAAATAAAAGAATACTATTCAAAATCATACCAAAAAATCAAATGAAATTGTTATATTATCCTCCTAAATCTACCTTAATTGTTTTTTAAACCTGAGTTCAGTATATGTATGAATCATTTATGATGTAATTAAAACTTTAATACTAGTACCTGTTGACAGAAAGTAAAGGCCGGAATAAGATTATTTGAAGCAACCAATCCAGCAAGAATGTAGATGAAGCCAATCCCATAGGAATATAGAACCTATATAAAAATAATAATGTAAATACAACTAGGATAACCATATTGTTTTAAACCTTATGAAAGAAACTTTTATTTTAAGAAAGTTTTTTCAAGATGACATCAAGAGTGCAGCTACTATAAATTAAATGAGTCACAATTTGCACAAATAAAAAAATGATAATATTTTAATTTTAGTATTGATTAAATACAAGTGTGGACATTTTTGCAAATGCCTTCATTAATAATTAAGATACAGTAATAATGGTTTAAATTAAATTGACATGACATCTGTTTACAATGCCTTAGCCTTAAAAAAAGAAATAAGGAAAGAAAAGTAATGGGCACAAGTCTCAAACAAAAACGTAGCTCAGAAGACCTGAAAGGAAGAGATTGGAATTTATAATGCAAACAGGAACAAAACACTACAGATCCAAGGTTCAAATGAATGTAACACCACAATATATGAACCATTTAGTTATCTAAGTTATCTCGGGGCGAAGACCTGGCTAATGGACCACTTCAGGAACAAGTGGTACCAGCAGTGGGCTGACAATACAACTGCCAGGGGGTATTCGTTAACATGCCCAGGCCAAGTAGATCAGACCAGTGGTGGAGTTTGAGTCGCAAACACCAGAGTTTAGTGACTCAAATGCGAACAGAGCACTGCCCAACTAACTCATATTTCAACAGGCTAGACCATAACAGGGACTCGAACTGCCGTCATTGCAGCCAAGCCTCTGAAACAGTACTACACCTGTTAACTTAGTGTCCCGCGCTAGACATAGCCGGAAAGGTTAGGGAGGCAAAAGAGTCCCACATGAGACAATGTTATATGGCACTGCTCAGCAGATGAAGCAAGTTGCCCAGGTATTAGCCAAGGCCTTAAGAGACTAGTCTTAGGCCAAAAGAACATGTAGAAGAAGAAGTTCTCTAAGTTTAATTTTAACAATTAATGAAAAAACATAAAATATCAAATATAGGATATAATTTTACTGCTTCAACAATTATAAAAAGTTTTATAAAGGAAATTGTGAATACTTCACCATTAATCAAAAAGATCACCAATTTATAATATTTAAATTGTCTTTTATTTGTACCATTTCTCCATTACTTGCACCATATTGCTTCATAGTCTTTTCCTGTACATTTCCTATAGCACCATCAGCACACAGAGCAAGTGAGATAAGTACAATTCCTTTAAAAATATAAATAAAGTTAAAAATGTTTAAACTTAAGCGAAGTCTTAACAATTTTAATTATATGTGATTATCTATGTGTTTAAGAAATCATAATCCACTAATAACATCTTACCATAAGTATTGAAGTTGGGTGATACAGCACTGTCAGCTAAGGTAAATAATATCAGCCCCAGACTCATACATATACATGCTGTAATGTCTATCAAGCTAAATCTTTTACCTAAAAGAAATTTACGATATTATGAAATCAAAACTTTATTAAAAAATTTACAGTTAATAATTAATTTTGATTGGAAACTTAATTACAATGTAGATAAAACAATTTCAAAATACAACTTAATAATTTAAAATTTAAATTTTAATAATAATATTACTGTATATCAAGTTAAGGCATTGGAATAAATGAAAATTTACTCTGTATAAGAATTCCACCGATTAAGACTGGAATGAGTTTACAGCATTTGAAGATCACTTGTGTTGGGTAGTTTAAGTAACCTACAGCTGTATTTGACAGGCCCATGGTTGAAACAGTCAGAAAAGCAAGTAGAAGATACATCTTCATAGGAATCCTGAAGAATAATAACCAATCTATTATTTCTAAATTATGCCACAGAATTAATAACTAAGGTGACCATTTATAATGACTTTACAAGGAAAATGATAGTTTCTGGAAATAAGATGTGGGTTGAAACCAGAACAGTTTAAGATTTCAAAATTTAATTGTTCTTCACTGTATTTAAAGAGTGAGTAAAGATTAAGTAATATCCAGGCATTTCTGAATGACAATAAAATAGAAGAAAATAATTAAAATTATTTAGCATCAAAGCAATAAAATCTCAATGACAATAACAAAAAAGATCTCATACTATTTTTAAAGAACACCAATGCGAAAATGTTAGCATGGAGTGGCTGACCTCTCATTGGGCATCTGCAACAGAAATGGTGGGAGCTGGGGAAATAAGCTGCCTAGCAAAAATTAGTAAAGAGATTTGCAAAGGGCAGAGACTTGAACTTGAACCAAAACAAAGTAAGTTTTTCTTAGAGATGAAATGGACTTCCCCAAAGTAAGTTATGAGCATAACTGAAGACCGTGCGATGAAAAATAATCCAATTTTGCAAAAGTTAAATCACAAATCCAGCTAATATTTATAGATTTTGTCCTTTGCCTTGACAAGGATGAGATTTATGGATGTCAACCTGGAACATTTTGATCCACACGTAGCAGGAACTATGACCAACTAAATCTGAGAATGGCAGTATATACCATGGAAACTCTTGCACTCTGAATATTCAATATTTTTCAGTGGAAATTACACCAAATTAGTTCAAATTACTCGTAGCGAAGAATCTTCAGGCTTCATTTAAAATTAAAATCCTCACAAATTAATAACAAGAAAACTGGAGAGGTATGTGAATAAATCTTAGATAGCCTAACTAATGATGAGGGGTCCAAAAAAAAATATTTAAAAAAAAATCATATCTTAACTATCATATGTCTCCTGCAGAAATGCTGCAAACACAACATCCCTATGCTCCAACTCTATATGGAATTTTAAACTGCTTATGACAAGGTGCACTGAAAATATCTTTATGATGCACTGACAAAACTTAACCAGCTAATTACCTTTACCAATATATATTACAATGGTTAACACCAAAATTAGAATAAAAATAACAGGGAGAGTAATTGAGCTTGATGCATTTCCTGTTTAATCAAGGTTTCACACTAGGAATCCCCCTGCTATGTATTTTGTTTAACATTAAATTAGAAAAAGTTATAAAAATTGAGATTACAAAATAGAACATTTATAAATAATAAATACACTAAGGAATATAGGAATTATCACTAACAACTTCCAAAGAAGCAATGTAGTATCATAACCATCTAAAAATATTACCAAGGATTGCAGTACATGTATTTAGTATGTAAGGATTACATAGGAATGTAGTAATACTGGAAAGAAATAGCTATGATAATGATATAATTTAAGAAATAGATAAACATTTTTCAGTTACAGCTTGTCTTAAGGTGCATAATTCAAAAACTTTGTTAGAAGTAGGCTATGTAGTAATTTCACAAAGCACACAAAGTGATGTCAACATTAAAATAAGTGTGGCGGAGTCGTTGTCTAGGGGTTGAGGTCCCCCTTGGCCACAGATATTTACCACATTGGACGGGTAAATGAATCAGCAATGCTGGGTTTTAGTTCAAAGTACGTTTATTGACATCAAATCGTCGACATGTATAGCAAAGTACAAGTGGTAATTTTATAGTTGATCTTCATACCATCCAGAGTCCACACAGCCTTTTAATCTTCACAGTCAATCTTCCTCGGCCCAGCTTGACCGTATCAGACTACGTTCAATAAAAAAACTCCCCTCTCTACCATCACACTCTCGTTCGGTATTCAAACTGCCTGTAACTCGGCAACTCAGCTCTCTCTCCCGTCACACACACTGTGTTCTTATTATAAGTCCCCGTGTGTACCGCCTCGGTCAACCACCCGTCTCCATGCTGATTACAGCTCCCACGTACCCTGAGTTCATCCCCCCCCCCTTCCACGTGAACAAGCGTTCACAGCCCGTTGACCCACGCTCGCCCCATTTATGCTCAGTCATCTCCACACCACAACATCTGACCGTGACAATAAGCAAACCGTTTTTGAGAGAGTGGTTTCTTTCAAATACTTCTTATAGGTAAGCACTAAAATTTAAAGTACATGTAATAAGCATGAAAAAACCTAAGTGAAGACAGAAGACTGAGAATACTTAGATGGATTGATGTAAGACATTAGGACTTAAATCAGATGGGAGTCCAACTACACATCAATTGAAATGAAAGAATATGGTGGAGAAGGAGCTAATAATGGGTTGACACACTACATGTACTAATAATCATGATGATGCAAAGTGATTTTAAATAGTCTTAGAACTTTTTTGGGGTGAAAAAATGGCCACCTTAATGATAACCTATTCTGTTCAATAAAATAAAATTTATGCATTTTTAGTAATACATGTATTAGTTAATGAAAATGAGCTAACTTGCGAATTTTATCATCTTTGAACTGTAATTCTGCCACTCCAAAAAGAGTGTAGTATGCAAACTGAATCAAAGTTAGATACCATCCAAATGTTTTGAAACCTTCCAGTTTAAAAATCAACTCCTGCAATAAGGTGGAAAAGAATGTATTATTACTTTGTTAGTATATTTATAAGGTAAGACCACTCTTTTTTGGGGACAGGTTAACTGTTCAAATAAGACTTGTAAACTGTCTGTTAGCAGTAGCAATGTATCTTTTTTTTAAAGCTCCCAGAACCTTATCTTATCTATCTTATCCATACAGACGCTCCTTCTATGCAGAAGATAGTTGCGTCCACAGACCATGACAGATGATCTGTTGGCAAGTGATGCAGCATTCACAGGCCACGGCTTTGTGGGTTCCACGGATTACCCAGCCGCCTAACTACATGTAGTGTTAGGTACCCATTCGGAGCGGGGTGACTCAGGGACGCCCTAGGCCCCGGGAACAAACCCTTGCCTTCACACGGATTCGAACCCGTGACCATCGGTACGACAGTCCAGTGCACTGCCACTCGACCACCGCGTCCCTACAACTACAAGAGAAGGTTGCTCCTGCAGTATACACAGGGGTCTTTTGCACTGGGTCATTTATATCTGATATCAAAAGCTCTTTGATCTCAACCCTGCTCATGTTAGACCAGTAACTCAACACATTTTAAAAAAATGATTTTTTTAAAAGCCAAACCAAGGAGAAAATAGAAAAGTAATGATGAGTGATTTTTTAAAAACATGTATTATATTGTATAGGACAAAATTCCCAATTAAAATTATTTTTCAATGTCATCTCACCTGGGATCATACTGAACTTGAGGTTTAAAAGTTTGTTTTAAAGATTTTACAACAACAAAAAATGAACTCCCGGCAGTGGCGGATTTAGATTTGTCTGCGTGTGGTGGGGGGAGGGGGGGGCGCAGGAGAATCCTGGGGCTTCGCCAAATTTTACTATCTATATCTGAGCATTGCTTAAATACTAATTATTAGCCTAATAATTTGGTAAATTTTCTAAATCATCGAACAAGTCAAACAGAATCAACAATATAAACAGATATGTATTCAGTAACGTAAATTTATTTCAATAGTATATTTATTGATCTAAGAAAGAAACTTGGTTTATGCAAATTTATAGTGTCCTGAGATCTATATAAATTGCTTTCTACGTGATTTCATTGAAGTCAAGAATGGCAGAACCTCTTTAAGTTGTAGTTCACTAGATAGTGATGGACATATTGATGGATACAA
This sequence comes from Ampullaceana balthica, assembly GCA_944989445.1. Classification (NCBI taxonomy): domain Eukaryota; kingdom Metazoa; phylum Mollusca; class Gastropoda; family Lymnaeidae; genus Ampullaceana; species Ampullaceana balthica. The sequence continues at coordinate 590,447 of CALYLW010000142.1, read as the reverse complement.
ATCTTTGATGGTATCATATTCTACGATTGCTTCTTCAAGGTGAATGTCGGGTTTGTAAATTTTGCATAAACTTCAAAAAGAATCTTTATTTTCTTCCGACATTTGTGATGGATCAATACAATAGAAATAAGTAACTGTGCTCCGAAAGTCATTAAATCGATCATCTATTTGTGTATCCAAGATAGTGAAGTACGTTTCAGATTTAAAGCGTTTAGTTGGATCATCAACCCTTTCATCTCTGCTAGTTCGCATGCCATACTTTTCTTTTTTGCAATTCGCTTTTCTTTAAATTCTGTTTTAACATCTAGTTTGGAACAATTTTAGTTAATAAATGATTTGACATATACATAGTCCCGTAGCTTCTGCTCTGACACGTCCTCTATATTCTGTTGAGTCCCTGTATTTATATCTTCAAGTGTGGCTAGAATAGCAGAGAATGATCCAACAACTGCATGCTTACGTCTTGCCCATCTTGAATCAGAAAGTCGTTTCAGCGTATCTACTGTTGATTCATATTGAGATTTCTGATGTTCTTTAAGAGTATGTAGATGTGGTAAACTAGATGAAAGGAATGCATACAATTTTCAGCTGTCCCGAAAAACAACTGTTTATCATTGTTTACAGACATTGCTTCGATAAAAACCAAATTCAAAACATGGGCACAACAAAAAAAACAAAGATATCAATGGGGTGAAAGTTTCTTTATTTCAGTTTGAAGGCCACTCTTAATTCCAGACATCCCAGATGCGCCACGGTATGCCTGTCCTCGACAGAGTGTGATATCAATGTTTCACTTTTGTAGTACCGTTAAAATCTTCTCATCAAATGCGCCAGCATTGCTGTTTACCAAAGTATAAAAGCCTATAAATCTTCCCACAACATGTCCTGATTTTTAAAATAAATGACCCCCTTTCCAGTCCATGATGGACTATGGGGCAAGTGATGTAGCGTTCACAAGTTTTTAGCCACCACTAACGAGCAGTGAAATGTGTGGCCAGCACAATGCCCTAGGGGCCTTGTCAGAACCTGAGCTCGAACCCGCGACTCGGGATCTGCCTCGGATCGATAGTCCAGTGCGCTACCACTTAGACCATCGCGCCCTTCTGTCCTGATTTTAAAACTGAACGTAAGGAAATTGACATATGATCAATTCTAGATATATAACAATGGTTGAATAAATAATTAAATAAAAGAATTGTGCAGACTTAACTTCATTATCAATTGTCGCCAATAATTCAGATGCGAGTGATTGAATTAAATCATTTTGCACATCATGACTTAAACTTAAATAAATTTTTTTCAAACTTTAGATGACTGTACAAAGTGGAATCCTATTTGGCTAATAAAGATAACAATTCACAAAAATGTCCAGTATACCTACAACTACCATTACTAGAGTAAGAATGTTCTCTGTGGCCTCTGAATGGTAAACCTTGTTTGCTAAGAACTACGTCACGTCTATCATCCGTTTCATTACTTCTCTACTCTTTGGCGACGCTCCTGACTGATCAAACCAGATATTACAGTTTCATCATTTGAAATACAATATTTAGCAAGCCAATATTGTTGTATTGCAGTTTGGTTAGAAGTTTCGTGTTTAGCAATCTTTTTTTCTGCTCTAGTGACACCTTTTTAGTGCTCATCGAGGGCGTCTTTAGGGGGCGGCATTTTAGACCCAACAGAGGCGGCATGCTGCCCCCCCCTGCCCTATAGCTAAACCCGCCACTGACTCCCGGTAATATAAATAATTTATAAGACAAAATCAAGTTATGGTTAACTTTAACGCTGTTACAGTACCTATTAATTTTTAAAAAATTATGTAATTTTTATATTTTTAAATAATAATAAAATACAAAATCTAAGCAGAGAATTAAAATTTATATTTAAAAATAAAGCATAAACAAACTTAAAATTAAAAGTAATTAAGATATGATTTCTGCACACAAAGTCACAAAGGATTTACCTACTTGCATGTATCCATAAACAAGATAGAAGGCAAATGTTAAACTTGTCAGTATCAAAAACTGCCATGTACGGGAGATGTTTGATAGGTTAAAGCACCACAGACGTAGAACATCTCTGGTTTCTTTGCCACTGGGATCCTCTGCCATTTTTATAGTTGTAACTTTATTAGCAACAGAGGAAGCTTTCAGTGAAATTACCGAAGCAGTCTGTCTAAGTCCTGGTGAATTAAACAACTTTGCCATGCTTGGGAAAAAAAGTTACTCCATTGTCACCCTGTTATTTATAGTTATAGCTGGTAATCCCTTATTTTAGCGCATTTTACATTTTTAGGTTAAAATAAATAAAATGATTTACTTTTACTAATTTAAACACTTAAATCAGAAATAAAAAAAAGTATTTAAAGGGGTTTTTAACTTAGAAAAAGGTTTTTAAAAGCAGACTTCCAACAACAACAATGGCGCCGTTGGCCGCCGTTGGTCACAGAAGATAGTGAAATATACAAATTTTTATTTCGTACAAATGAAAATGGTAAAATAGTTATTTTATTTCAACAAAAAATAATGTTTTAATATTAATATCGATTTCATAACAAAAATTAATGAGGTAAGTTTAAAAAAAATGTTTTTTTGATGATTTGAAATATAAAATGCGGTAAAATAAGGGATTAGCGTTATAGCTAAGTCTAAGTCGACTTACGACTAAGAGTAAGAGTCTAAGTTGTCTACGCTAACTCTAAGTTAAGTTATGATTATGAACATACTGTAAATTAGAAGTGATTACTTTAACTTTAACTTTACTTTACCTAACACACTTTCTTTACTCTTTACAGAGATTATAAGAAAGGATGTTGCTAGCTTTACTAGTGCTACGACATGTCGTAGCAGCAGACGATTCGACGGATTGTTGCTAGCGTTAGCTAGGAAACTGCTGCTACGACATATCGTAGCAGAAGTTTCCTGGCTAATGCTACGACTAGTCTTAGCAGTAGAGTAGACACTTCGAAAAAACTAAGTCTAAGTCGCCATAATATCTTAAAAAACTCTTCTTAATATTTTAGACACATATGTTATACTCTATTAATAGATCTGGGCTATTTATGATGTGTGTATTACTACTATTAATTCAAAAATGTAAATTTATTTAGTATAAAAATAACAATCACATTCACTGTGTTTTATTTTTTTTAAAAATAATTTAAAAAATTTGCCGACATCGGGGTTTGAACTAAGGTTGTTAAGTCCGCTCGTTTTTGAGAACTGTTTAACCGTTAAAAAAATACTAAAATACCGGTTAAACACCGGTCCGTATTTCCTTATATTTTGAGAGCCAGCGAGAGGATGCATGAAGATTTAAGTTTTCGCCTCGCGTCGTCTGATAATGACATCAAAACCCGCTTCCCCCACTTGCATCCAGCTCTTTTTCGCGATACCTTCAACTTCAATTCAGAGAATTAAAAACAAAAAATCTTCCAAACAATTAAGTAAACAGTGATGGTTTATTGTCAATTTTTAATGAGGACGCGTGATCAATTGTTCTAAATGAGAGGACTGGTTAAACCGTTAGTAATAGTTTGCGAGGTATTTTTCCTTAGTTACCACTAGGCTTGTCAACGGGTACCCGGGACCCGGGTACCCGTTGCCATGAGATTACCCGGGTATTAAAATTCCGCCCGGGTACCCGTGAAAATGTGGCTTCAATGTCTATATTAACCAAACTTCGGCTCGCATGCATCTTTTGTTTTTTTGCGAAACAATTTATCAAACGAAAATTTTTGTTTTAAATATATGCTGTGAAATGCGTATAAGGAGAACTATCTGTCAACGGGAAATACAATAAATCATATAAAGAAAACAAAACTCCTCTGCCGAAAATAAGGATGGACTGTATAGAGATGAAAGAGGCCGTGTTGGATTTTGTTAATAAAAGTTCCCCTGCTTTGACACTAACTTTGATCTTTGAAATACGCCGACATTGGGTTTACGATTGTCGATGTTGTTTATCTATCATCCTCCCTCCCTCCATTCGACTGTGTTTCGTGTTCATTACAGCGTGCGCCGAGTCCCAAAAAAACTGATTTTAAGGATACACCAAAATTTGTAAGTTTTTAAAGTCAATAAATTAGTTACTGTGTAAGATGGATAAGGGCCCGTCCGTAAATGACGTTAGGCACCTAGGGGAGGAGGGGGTCACACATTGGTGACGAGGGGGAGGGATGTGTTTAAGAATAAATGTGAAGTCACATCAAAACGCGCAACTTTAAATAAAAGCTCCACTGAAATATTTGATTGCTTACAATTTATTTAATGACGCTTTACATGGATTTAAGCGTGTAGCAATTTTTAGAGTTCAACTTCACATTCACATTAAATACAAAACTAAATGATAATAAAGTTATTTGACACATGCTCATTTTCAAAAGGAAGTACGGCTTTAATAGCGCACGCAAATCTTTGCGACGTCATATCATATTGGAGGGAGCTCTAAGTTTTTGTGACAACCTTTGACGTGTAAAAAATCGGCCAAAATCACTTGACGTCATTTATGTACGGCTCCTAAGACGTCGGCCGTGTAGCTACTGTGTGAAATGAGGAGCATGGAAGGTGGCTAGGTAGCATTTTATAGCGGTCATGACGGGACAAATTATGCGATGTTTCGATCGGATAACCCGGGTAGCATTTTTCGACAATATTGACAGCCCTAGTTACGACACGACTAGTCGAAACACTTGACTTGCTACCACTAGTCTTAGTACTCTTGTCTTATCTATACAGACGCTCCTTCTATGCAGAAGATAGTTGCGTCCACAGACCATGACAGATGATCTGTTTGGCAAGTGATGCAGCGCTCACAGGCCACGGCTTTTGTGGGTTCCACGCATTACCCAGCCACCTAACTACATGTAGTGTTAGGTACCCATTCGGAGCGGGGTGACTCAGGGACGCCCTGGGCCCCGGGAACAAACCCTTGCCTTCACACGGATTCGAACCCGTGACCATAGGTACGACAGTCCAGTTAACACTTCGATTACTTCGAAAAAACTAAGTTGCTATAATTTATAGTAATAATTTCTCTAATATTTTAACTTTAACAAACTCTTCATAATATTATATACGCATATATCAATATCATAATATATAAAAAAAATAATAAGATATTAATAGACCTCGGCTTATTTATGTGTTATGTGTATTAATTCATAAAACTTAATTTGTTTAAATAGATTTAATCATCGTATGCGCTTTTCAGAATAAGAAACGCGGTGGTCGAGTGGCAGCGCACTGGACTGTCGTACCGATGGTCACGGGGTGCTAGGGCGTCCCTGAGTCATCCTGCTCCGAATGGGTGCCTAACACTACATGTAGTTAGGCGGCTGGGTAATGCGGGGAACCCACAAAGCCGTGGCCTGTGAATGCTGCATCACTTGCCAACAGATCATCTGTCATGGTCTGTGGACGCAACTATCTTCTGCATAGAAGGAGCGTCTGTATACTACTGTATAGATAAGAAGAAGATAAGAAGTACAAAAATAACAATTACCAGCACACTCATTGGTCATTGTGGTTTTAAAAAAAAATTTAATTAAAAAATTTTTTTTTAATAAAAAACACGCCGGGAGAGAGAAGAGAACCCAAGAATCAATTTTATTATCACAGACCGTCCATCACTATCACATCATCTGGCAGCTATCATTATGTCAGATTTTGATTTTTTAAAATTACATGTAGGCCTATATATATGTTTGTCAAATGGATACCATTCAGTCCATTCAAATGTTTTTTAACCTTTAAAATTCATTATCCGGCTGACCTAGTAATCATGAAATTTGATTATGAGAACTATTGTTTATTATCGAAGTATAAGTATTAGCATAATTAAAATACAGAATATTTTTTACGACTAGTCGTAGCAGCAGACAACTCGACGGGATGTTGCTAGTGTTACGACATGTCGTAGCACTAGTAACATCCCGTCGAGTTGTCTGCCGTTACTTTGTCGTAGCAGCACACACTTCGTATAAGAAATTAACAACTGATAACTTCAGATAACTCAAACTAAAGCTTGAAGCCTAAAACTAAAACAAAAAATAAAATAAATAGGCAAATACTGTAATTAAATTTCATCAATGCATGATACAACGATCGAGTTTCATTTAAGTCGTAGCCAACCATTAAAATGATTCCATTATTGTTTTTTAATTCGTGAGATTTCTTGTACAAAAATTGTAGGCCAGTTTGAATTTCATAAACTAAAAAAAAATATTTATTATTATCATAGTTAAAAAGTCAACCAGCATTCCGCTGTGGGATACTGACAAATACTTTCAAAACTATAATACTTTCCAAAATATTTCAAAGAGATTGCACTCTATTACAAATTACAATTTTAAAAAATACAAATGAACATTTTATTATATAAAAAATATTTCAAAATAAATTAACTGGCTAGTTACATTTGGTTTAAAGATGGCTACCACCATATCGCTAGAGTTTGATAAAGCGAGAGCCGTTTTTAAGGTATCAAAATCTTTTCGCATAAATAAAACAAAACAAAAATTGATTAATGCAAAAAATGTTGCTTCCATCATTCAAAGTATTTTAATGATACCTGTTTCAATATTCACTTGGATGGGAAGTGCCTTAGCTTAATACTATTCACTTAATGAGGCGTTAATTGCCGTTGCCGTTTATAATTATAATATTACCGTTAATCACACTCACTAGTTAAACTAGTTAATTATAGTCATAGTTAATATATTAGTAATAATAGTTAATATTAATGGCAATGGGGCCGTCCATAAATAACGTCACGCAATTTTGACCGATTTTTCATCCCCCCCCCTCGTCACGCCAGTCACGGGTCGTCACAAAAAGTAAGTTATTTTAGCCTTAGACCTAAACAATATCATAGCACATGGCACACTGTATCGTGGCTGTACATATTAATATTAATACTGGTAATTTCTTATTTCAGCGCAATTTATTTTTGTATAGCAAAAAAAATATGTAACTTACTTTTACTAATTTAAATACATTCATTAAGTAATAAAATAAGTATTTAATGGTTAAATATTAGTTTTCCATGTGTTTTGATGAGTATGAGTAATTTAGGGGGTTTTAACTATAAAAACTGGTTTTAAAGTCAGACTTCTACGAAAATCGTTTTTTGTTGATATTTTTAACCACATTTGGCCAGATAATTTCATTTCTTCCACGGGCTCAGACCAAACTAAATTTTCATGTTAGTAGTAAGGTAAATACTAATGAGATTCAGAGGCGTCACCTGAAGGTAAAGTCATTTACGATTAAGTATTCCCGAGCCCCCCCCCTCATTAATTAAATAAAATTAGTACTTGGGAAATAAGCCTGTTCAAGGTAAGTTTTAAAAAATATTGGCTAATAATAGATAGATATCTTTTGTAATGTATTTCTCGTAAATGTTTATTGACAATGTTAATGGTTGTAAAATAATGACACGTAAAGGGGGGGGGGTCCGTACATAGATGACGTCAAGTACCTAGGGGGACGGGGTTCACACATTTGTGAAGAAAAGGAGTGGGGGGTGTTTAAGCCTATTCAGGGTAAGTTTTAAAAAAATGTTTGATGATGACAAACGTATATCATTTGTAATGTATTTCTTCTAAATGTTTGACAATTTTAATGGTTGTTCAATAATGAAACTTAGGGGCCGAACATAAATGACGTCAAGTACCTAGGGGGAGGGGGTTCACACATTTGTGACGACGGGGGAGGTGTTTAAGAACAGTGACGTCCAGGGCCGGCCTTAGCAATTGCGGGGCTCTTGGCGGCTTAGTATGCGGATTGCGCGGTGCCCAGTCTGGGTAGGTATAAGGAATTAATAAGTGTGGGGCCCATTGCGGCCGCATAGGTTTGCAGTGGACTAAGACCGGCCGTGGTGACGTCACATATTAACGCTCAACTTTAAATAAAAGTTGCACTTGAACATTTCATTGTTTACAATTCATCGGATGACATTTTATATGGCCTTACGCGTTTTGCCTCAGACGTTCGCGGGGACAGGAGTATCGGTTCCGACACTGTAATCAAAGTCCGACGAGGTGGCCTTTTGCGTATTAAGACATAAGAGTGCAGCCTTACTTAAATGGCAATAACGTGAGTTCAAACATGCTCAGGAAATTCGACTTTTAGGGGGGGGGTGGGGCAAAGCTTTATAACGTCACATTTGAGGGGGGGGGGTAACTTTTTGTGACGATGTGTGACGAGGAGGGGACGGTGGGAAATCAGCCTAAATTGCGTGACGTCTTTAGGGACGGCCCCCTTATAGTCGTTGGAATTTTATTTTCTCCCCGCTTTCTTCCCATTTTTTAAAAAAAATAAACGATGGTTGCTTTGAAGACTAGTATGGGGTTGGGTAGAGAGAGGGATGTGAAAACGTTCATCCCTGACGCTCACGAGCAAAATATTTGCCATGAACCAATGCAGTGGTCCCCAACCTTTTTATCGCCACGGACCCCTTTTTGAAAATCGGCATGTTTAAATTATAAATACATTATGACTAAATATAAAAAAAAACCTCCTAAAATATAAAAAAAATATTAAAATACATGTAAGCAAAAAAAAATTAAAAAAAAAGAATATGAATATAAGGAAGTGATTTAACATTTTAACCCGGCTCACCGACAAAACAGCCCGGACAATACGGCTTCGACATAACGGCCCTGGACTAATAGATGGATTGATAATAAAAATTACAATCAAATATTATATTCGTAGTTTTACTAATCGATTCAGTGTCAGGTTTAGCTCACAAGAAACAATAATAATTACATCAAAAGAATGAATTTAATAGCCTTTACTTTACTCGATATGGTACAAAGTGACGGTTGTTTTTTGACAAGAAATGGGGATACGGTGGTTGAGTGGCAGCGCGCCCGACTGGCGTACCGATGGACACGGGTTCGAATCCATGGGAAGTCAAGGGGCCAAGGGCGTCTGTGACGAAATTTATGGAGATAAAGTCATCTGCGCACGGGAACTGGGTAGAACAAAGGGGAACTCACTATTGTCTGACCCGAAACCGTCAACAATGCGACGATCCGACCTGATAAGGTATGCACCGGGATCATGTGACAGGTCACGGTTGCATGACCGCGCTACGACAAATACAAGCCAATCAGAAAAGGGGTGAATATGTTACCCATCGGGTGTAAAGCCCAGCGCAACCCAAAAATCACCCAAGACGTCCGCAGATTGTAGTACCAGTGTGACCATATTTTGTATAACTACATCTGCATCCACCCTTGGATGGGCCGACATTATTCTTGCTAATCCATTCTGGCTTCTGGGCACCCGCCAGTACCGGGACAGAAGTGTCGTTAATACTCAGGACCAAGCGACTTCGACTGACACCCTACCTCATCCCTGCACCTATCGACAGGACCCTGAGGAGGACAACTCAGCAGTTACGTCTAACGTAAACTGACGCCGACTAACGTACACTGCGTATGTCGAAGCCTATACGTGTGCACGCACTACACGTACAGAAGCCGGTCATTCACACTTCCGTGATCACCGATGTCACCTGGAACCATAGGTGAGAGAGTCTACCGAGCTCAAGGAATCGAACGATTCAGCTAGAGGGACCTTGCAGAACCAACTACACACTCCAGCATGGACGGAGCCTTGTGTAGGGCAGCGCTACCCAGCTGAACGCTTCATCGCACACACTGACCAGGGGATCGTGCAGAACCAACCGCCACACGGAGCGGGGCGCGACGACCCCATTGCAATTAAGTACCTGCACTATAAGCATAAGGTTACAAGGCATAGCCCTAATGATGATAGGGCTAGGCCAAAGAAGGGACAGTTAATTTGTTGTATCACTATTATCATTTGGAACCAGTTTCCACTATTGTATAAATTGTATAAATAAATTTATTGTTACATTTTTTACCCCTTTGCTCTGTTGATTATCGAGTGCAAGAGATCACTAAAGTTTATGCGTTGTGAGGGGGAAGGTGTTAATTTAAACATTACACCCCTAGACAACTTGCCAAACCTAGATACACATCTTTCTCGCCACAGCGTCCCCGAGTCCACCCAGCTTCGATTGGGTACCTAACACATAGTTAGGGAAATAAAAGGCGGCTGGGTAATGCGTGGAACCCTTATAGCCGTGGCATGTGAACGCTGAATCACTTGCCAAAATCAACTGCTGCCTTGCAGATGGTCTTGGCTGACCAAAGACTATGGAAGCATATCCTGAAAAAACAGCAGGCTGAAGTCGGAGACCACGGGCCAATTGGCGCAAAAACTCGTCGGCACGCAAAACTCAAATTGAGAACGAAGAAGAAGAAGAAGAAATTGACAAGAAATAATATACAATTGTACCAGTTGTTTAAGTTTAAGGAGGAAAAAGTTGACCATTGCTTAAAATGCAATAAAGAAAAAAAATGTGTTAAAAATGTAAACAATTTGTCTGGGGCCGTTTTGAGGGGTCACCTTTTAACCCACTACAACGTGTTAATTTGCAAACATACGAAACTTCGCCATGGCTTTAAGCCAGATGACTGGCAGAGTTGTCTCGAACATTATTTTAAGGCTGCCGTCATCAAGTGGTTGAACTTCTTGCACATGAATGCTAGATTCGTTAGTTGACACAAGGGTCGCTGATCCATTCCTCACCAGCTCATGGTTCTTTGGTTGCAGTGGCGTAGCTAGGGTCATCTACGCCCGGGGGCATAACACAAAGTCTGCGCCCCTTGCCGGACCGACAGATTCTGGGGGGGTCAGTGAGCCCCCAAGAAAATTTAGAAATTTTAATGTTTATATGGTTCATTTTCGAAGCATCTGGTATTGTTTGGAAAGCATTTACTAATACTAATCGGCATCCTTCCGTCTCGCTAGACGATGATCATCACCGTTGTGTTGGGTTGCATTTCCTCGTTTGGCTGTGCAGTCCTATCCTTGAGTGACAGTCTTTACCGCAGCTTTCGCACACGAGTTCTGTGCTTCCCAATACTTTGGCCTTTCTCCTAGCTCTTTTGTCTGTAGCCTCCTCCATCCTTCGCTCCTCGGCTACTATGATGCCTTCTTTTACAACTGTGCGCCACGTAGATCAGTCTGCTGCCTTACACTCCCAGTCACTTGTGCGTATTCTGGCTGCTTTCGTGTCCCTTTGACAGACATCTTGAAATCGCAGACGTTGGCGACATGTCTTCATCTTTCCCGATGCCAGTTCTATATATAGGGTGTCCTTGGGGATGCGACCTGGGATCATTCTTTTTAAATGTCCAACCATCTCAGGCGACTTTCACTAAGGATTGAGAACATGCTTTTGGTATTGGCACGCATCAGGACCTCACTATTTGGCACTTTGTCCTGCCATTTAATGCAAAGGGATGCGACGCAGGCACCTCAAGTGGAAGCTTTTAAGCTTGCGCTCAAGGGATGTATAGGTTATCCATGTCTCGCTTCCGTATAGCAGTTAACAGCGTACTTATGACGCAGGCTCGATAGACACACAGTTTGGTTTCCTCCATTTTCTTGGTGTTTTTCCAGAACCGTTTATTTAGTTTAGCCATTGTGGCAGCTGCCTTGCCAATTCTACTGTTTATTTCGTCCTCGATGGACAGCGTATTGGACCCCAAGTAGGTGAAGATGTCCAAAGCTCCAATTTTTCATTGTCGAAATTGATGGTAGGAGGAGAACGTGTGTCTTGGGCCATGATTTTTGTCTTTTTCAAGCTGATTTGCAGACCACATTCTTTTCAGGCGTCGGAGAAGCTTGACACGAGTTTTTGCAAACCAGTTTCTGTGTGTGTGTTATCAGTGTCGCATCATCCGCAAAGAGTAGCTAACGAATTAGGACATCGTTTTGATTTTGGCTCGGAGGCGGGCAGTGTTGAAAAGTCCTCCATTAGCTCTGGCGTGTAACCAGATTCCATCACTGCTGTCCTTGAATGCGTATCAAAAGCATTTAGTACCGTATATAATCTCATTCAAGGGCGTTTTAAAACTGCATCCAATATTCGCGGTTATTCGTCATTCGCGGAAAGGGGGGGGGGTAGAGAACATAAATCCCCGCAAAAAGTGAGGGAATAGTGTATTATGAACTTGAATGCACCAAAAAGTTGACGATACTGGGTGGGGTGGCAGTTGGTTTATCATCATCCAGATGGCGCTCGATGACACTGGTGTTCTCGCCCTTCGCCAACAAAATGTCATCAGAAAGATTGCATTTTGCCGTGTCTCTCTCAACTCGCTTGGCGTGATTCCACACGGCCGACGTATTACCCATCTGACACTGTTAGTAACTATTTAATTTATTAAAATCGTTTTTCTGCTAGGCATACACGAGTTCACGAACACAAGAAACAAACAAATAGATAGGATGCGGGTTATAGGAGTGGATAGGGGAGTGAAGGGGGTTTAGATAAACATAACTGGCTCCTCTCAATCGATGACTCAATGTTGTCAGTGTATTTCAAAGCAAAGCTAGTGTCCTGTCATATAATTAAAGCAGGGATGTTATAAATATAAAAAATACCGTCTCTTTCATTTCTATGCAGTCAATCCTTATTCTCGGCGGCGCACTCATGTTTTCCTATTTGATTTATTAAAACATAATTGTGTTAGCGACTTTTGTTTCATGTTCAGAGAAAAAAAGATATACATGTTATCAACATAAGTTGTACTTTGTCGGGACCGTATTTTATTTCCTCTTGACAGGTTTTTTTTTCTTAAGCGTTTGCGCCCAGGTACCCGTTAAAATTGGGCTGAAATGTTTATACCAACTGTGGCATGCAGTTCTTCGGTGTTCACATTGCAGTTCACGAACAATTTATCAAAGAAAACTTTTGATTTGAAATATATGCTGTTTTATCCGTTTAACTTGAAAACGCTTTGAAAAACTGTAAGGAGGTACTGAGAGCATAAAATAAAGAAGAGAAGATTTAGAAAAAACTGATGTAAAAAATTCCAGGGGCGCTGTTTTATATTTTTTATGGAACGGGGTGGTATACCTAAAAAGTCTGGGAACCACTCGAAGGAGATAACGAGTATTAAAAAATGAGACACATGACGTCACGCGGTTTTGGACAATCTCCCTTTCCTACCCAATTACGTCAGTAGAAGTTAGCCTCTCCGCCCCTCCCCCCCCCCATAAAAGCCGTATTTCCTATTTGAAAATGAGTCTGTTTCAAATTTTTTAAAAAATTGTGGGCATTTCAGTATGCATTTAGTGAATGAGCACGTTTCAAAACAATTTCTCGTCATTTTAGTGTATGGATTCACTCTAAAATCGTACGTGAAAACATGTATCAAAAAGAGGCACAGGAAAGCTGAAACATTTAGTTTAAGTGTTGAGCATTTAGATGTGATGTCAAAGTTCTTAAAAACCACTCCTCCCCCCTCGTAACACATCTAAACAAATATGTGCCTCCTCTTCCCTCACCCTAGGTGTCTGACGTCATTTGTGGACGGCAACTTATGTTATCTAATACTAATATTCGGATGAATAAAAAAATTTGTGTAAAAAATATCATGCCATGCATTATCGTCAAATATTATTAACCAACAAGTACCAAAAATTTTTAGTTAAATTTTTTTTTACTTTTTAACAAATTATTGCTTCATTATTATTTTGTACAAATATTATTGCTTTGTAGTTTTAAGTGGAGTGCCGTCTTCGCAGAAACTTAGCATTGACATATTACGTTGTTCCAGGATATGTCAATGTAACACATATCACAAAAATACACCCCCACAGTTTTTTAAACTTAAACATTTAAATAAATATCATTTTTATATGATTATCTTTTTTATCATAATTTTATGATAAATATTTTTTAATTTAAATTATTTACCCCGGCGAGTGCCGCCTTCGCAGCTCAGCTGGTTGAGCCAAATTATCCAATTGGGCAACGCAAAAAATAATAACTTTTAAGAAAGAAGATTTCTCCATTGGCATGCAACAATGGCGCCGTAAATCACAGAAGATGCATGAAAGATACAATTTTTTATTTCGTATAAATTATAAAACAGTAGTTTAATTTGAACAAAAATATAATATTTTAATGTTAAAATATATTTCATAGTAAGTTTAGTTGATTTTTTGGTTTTAAACTACTCAAAAAATAAATTGCGCTGAAATAAGAAATTACCTTAATACTAGTACTGGGTCTCTTTTGGCTATTTCAATACCGGTATCGTGATCGATATATTAATTTGTCGAGAATGAGATATTGTAAATCTAAATGATCGTTTTTTTGTTGGTTTTTTTTTGGTCAAAATGTCACTTATGAAATATCGGGGACGTCAATATCAGGACCTTTACAGTATGGTTCAATCTGGGAATCACTTCTATGAATGACACTAATCACTAACTTCGAAACTGTGTACTAAACATCATGCCCTAGCCCTATTTTTTATTTTAATGTTGACAGAAAGCGCGCAAGAGAGGAAAAACGTGTCACAAACGGACGCGACGTGGCTGGCTAGAGTAGCTGAATTCTTAATGTACTAGCTACTGGGGGGGGGGAACAAGCGGTTAACCTGTCTTTTTTTGAAAGGTTAACCGGTCCTCAAAAACGTGCGGTCTTAACAACCTTAATAATTATTTATATTTTACATGTTAGGCTACTGGTTTAATTAAGACAAACGTAAATTAAAAAACAAATCGTACAACTTCATTTGCATTATAAGTGTGTGTCGATTACGGTCTTCCGTATTTTGTGTTCATTCTTCTACGTTAGTGCTTCTCAAACTTTTTAAGTATGGTGGACCGGCAGGAATTTTTTCCATTGCGCTAGGGACAGGTGCTCTATTTTCCGTGCACTGACGATTTTGTTATGTCCTTTTTTGATAACTTTTGCGGACCGGCGGCGGATGGCCCACGGACCACCACTTTGAGACGCACTGTTCTACTTCACTTCGTTTCCTGCTTCTTTCTTTTCCTCGTAAACAATGAAGGAGTATGGTTCGGAGATTTTTTAAATAGATAAAACAAGTTAATACAGTAATAATTGGGAGAAAATAACACATCAAAACATTTTTTTATTAATAATAATAAAAACAATCTTAAATATAGATTTAGTGATGCAATAATCTCCTGTGTAGAAGGAGCGTCTGTTACAGATAAGATGATTAATTTATAATTTTTACAAACTACTTGAACTCAAACAATATCATATCACATGGCACGCTGTATCATGGCTTTACATATTAATTAGGGGTCTACCGATATGCCTTATTGCCGATACCGATATTACCGATATTTTTTTTGCCGATATGAGTACCGATATGAGTATTGGTTCGGACAAAAACCAGCGGTAATATTTGATGACGTCATTCTTAAATTTATCACTCGTAATTATTTATCTTTTATATTAGGGGATTACCGATATGTATTTTCGCCGATATTACCGACATTTTTTCCGATATGACTAATATGAGTTCCGATATGAGTATTTGTTAGGACAAAAATAACAGCGGTCATATTTGATGACGTCATTCTTAAATTTATCACTCGTAATTATTTAAAATATTAGGGGTCTACTGATATGCATTTTTGCCGATATTACCGATATTTTGCCGATATGAGTATTTGTTAGGACAAAAATAAAAGCGGTCATATTTGATGACGGCATTCTTAATTTATCACTCGTAATTATTTATATTTTATATAATTAAGGGGTCTACCGATATCCAGTTTTGCCGATATTACCGATTTTTTTTCTCCCCGAAACGAAGTTTCCGATGTGTTTACAGTTTACAAGTTCCAGATCATGACCTACATAGGACTCATAACAAAAACGAACCGTCCTTTATAAAAATGTACAAGCAAAATTAGGAAGTCCTTTTGAAACTTCAACCTTGACTCATAATTATTAATTCTAACCAATAGTTTAATGGCTTTTGCACACGGCCACCTTTTATGAATGAAACAATGAGAACAAAGTAATAGTAATAAGTGAAAATGAGGCTGAAGGTTGAATGGTTGCCAATGACAGCAAGTCTGCACACGGTACATTTTGTTATTCCATACGAAACGAAATGTTTTAGACATCTGCGATTCTGCGTGCATCTTTGCTGTTAGTATTAGAGCAATTACGTGAACATAATGTTTACATGTTATACATTTATTAGAGCAATTACGGTATACTTGTCATCGGCACTATTTACACAGTATTTCTGAGTATACAAAAATCGGCCGATACCTAAACAATATCACAGCACATGGCACACAGTATCGGGGCTGCACATATTAATAATAGGACTCTTTTGACTATTTCAATACCGGTATCGGGGTCGATATATTAATTTGTCGAGATATTGTAAATCTAAATGATAGTTTTTTTGTTTCCGTTTTTTTTATGGGTCAAAATGTCACTTATTATGAAATATCGGTGACGTCAATATCGGGACCTTTACATGCTACCGATACCGATATTGCCGATATCCAGATATCGGTGCCGATATATCGGCCAGCCGATATATCGGTAGACCCCTAATATTAATACTAGGACTCTTTTGGTTCTTTCAATATCAGGATCGATATATTAATTTGTTGAGATATTTATAAATCTAAATGATAATATTTTTTTTCTGAAGTTTTTTTTTGGGGTTAAAATGTCACTTATTATGAAACTAGCAACAAAGCCCATCCAAGGACGGGAATAAGTGTAGGGTGACCTGTGAAGTTCATGGTAGGATATCACAACATTACCCACCCCCGTCTGTCCAGAGACCCTACCTCCCCCAACACCGCGTCTTTCCAGAGACCCTACCTACCATCCACCTAGGTTTGTGGAGAGACCCGCCGTCTCAACTGGCCATACATGTGTAGTAACAATTCCCTTTTCAGACCATTGGCCTATGGGGCGAGTGAAGCAGCGTTCACAAAATTCAATAGCCACGGCATACGAGGGGATTGTGTGGCTAGCACAATGCCCAGCCGCTTTAACTTCCGCAACTGATATCGGGTACCCACTAGGAGCTGGGTGGACTCAGGGACGCCCTAGGCCTCGGGAACAAATCCTTGCCTTCACATGGATTCGAACCCATGACCATCGGTACGCCAGTCAAGCGCACTGCCACTCGACCACCGCATCCCCATTTGTATCACGTCAAAAATACTATACATCATAGTTGTCATAAATAACCAGTAAAATTAAAGTTTTTGACTACAAATCCCAATGCTCAAAATAAACTCTTGGAAAAAAACTGCACCAAAAATAACTCATTTTGAACGTCGTTCAATATGTAAATTAGATTTAATTTTTCTCCGCTAGTGATGGGCTGTAGGAGTTTAAGGGACCAATCGCTATCGATGACTATACAGAAAATTGCCTTTTATTATATAGAATATCGGTGACGTCAATATCATGACCTATACATGCTACCGATACGAGTATTGCAGATATCCTGATATCAGTGCCTATGATGGCCTTAAACAAGTTAGGCTGGCTGCTGAGAAATGTGTGAAATTCTTTGCTTCAAGTTATGCTGCACAAACGGAATTCCTGTGACAGATTCAATGAGCAACTTATTTCTTTCCTTTGTCCATTGACTTTGCATCAGAGAAAACACTCATTCAGAGTTAGCATTGTGTGATGGATTGGCAAAAAAAAATTCAGCAATAATAAGATGTTCTGAAAAACATTCCTCACATTTGCAACTATTGAAATACTTCACCCACTTCTCGTGCGTCAGTTGCGCTACTAAGTCGTCATCATCACAGTTAGCCTCAACAAATTTCTTCAAGTTACAAAATTGATAGAAACACTTGCTATGGTCAACTTGTACTTTCCTTTCTCTGAGGGATGGAGAAAAACCCGGACAAAAGCCATTTTCCTGGAAAACCGCCTGGACAGGGGCATAAAAAGAGCACATGTCTGGGGAAACCCGGACGCAAGGTAACCCTAATTATATACAATATGGATCTTGTTGAAAGACAGACATCAGAGGACACCAGAAGTGATTAGCAGCCTTTGGTAGTGGGTGTGTTGGCATTAAGTTGTTTGAGTGGATAAACAATAGACACAAATATGGCTTTTATTGAACTAAAGTAAAATTTCATATAAATTTCTATTTAAATTGTATAGTCATAGTCCTTGTGTTTGTGGGATGAAAAATTTTGCACTAAATAAATGAATACTTTACAATTTTGCACAAGAGTTTATTCTTTAATCCACAAACCTTTGAGGGAACATTGGCTTTTTTCAATTTTGTATGCGTTTGGTATAAAATTTAAAAAATAATAATTTAAGCCTAAAGGAGTATAAGTGTTAAAAAACATAACAACTTGATTAATTTGGTTGACTTAAAATTATTTATTAGGCCGAAGAGCAGAGCGTGAAATCTTTTTGTGCAGATGGTTGCTATCAAATTGACATTTTTTGACACGTTGTGTGATAACTTATATAGAATCTAGAGAATTAAAGGTCTATTCTTAAATTGAATATCTACCTCAATACTTCAATATAAGTTTGGAAATAAGCAGAACAATTGTTAATTAGTTTGCCCTTTTAATATTACATTTTCGCAATGACAGTTTAGATTTATATACTTTCAAAGGATCTTAGAAATGAACCTACATGTCGAAGAAAGTCAGTAACCCCGAGCCTAGTGCTCTTCATGGGTCTCTCCGGAAAACCCCCTCAGCCACCCAACCCCAAAGGGACCTAACATTTGATAGACCCCCCCCTCCCCCCGAACGTTCGCTGCTAAGGACATGATCGAAAATGCCTCCCACTAAAACTGACCCCACAAGGAAGGGTGGAATTTCCCTACTCCGACTCGCTACAACTTAAAATATATTTTTAATGTGAGCTCAAATCTTAGCAGCTAACATACCAGTGTTAAGTATTTGCACTCATATGTCTTCTTAATGTATTAATTGATAACATTTGCCTATAGCTTTTGTTTTTATTTCCTACAGAGTGTGCTGGAGAAGTCTCTTGTTGCCAACGATGTTGATAGTTTGCTTAATTTCATAGAGGCTTATCAAGATGAAATGTAAATATTTTTTATTCATATTGTTTGCTACAAAGCCATCTGAGATTAAATACAAATTAAAAATATGTTATTAAAGTTATTTATTGTCTATTTTACCACGTTTTTATTAACTTGCTTTCGTCCTGTCTCTCCGCATTGTTTTTGTTCCTGTCTGTCTGTCCGCTAAATTTCCAACGAAAAATTAAACCACTTCTGATGGTCCTAGAGATCTCAAAATTTTACCACCGGTCACAGATAGATCTTGGCTGACAATGCATTGTATCAAAATTGCAGATTGATCGAATGTACCGTTATTAGATAAATGTATTTTTTAGTTTATCTCTATATAAGCATCTGTATCCGTCTGCTATTGTTCAAATTCACGTGCCGAGTTCACCCCGTGACCTCATCCCTGTGGTATTAAAACGTTGGGCGGGCGCTTATGAGGTGTTCGGTAAAATAAATAGAGTTAAAACCATGTTTTTATAAGTGGACTAAAAAGAAGAAAATAATTTAAAACTTATAAGTTCAAGTACTTTGATTTTATACAATGTTTCTCAATTATTTTCTGTCATGCCGCCCCTCCCCCCCCCCTCCCCTAGGAAAAAATAGAACTTTTCGTGCCCCCTGCACGACTGTAAATAGTATCATTAGTCTATAAAATTGTTATAAGTACACCTCTGCATAACGGTCAAACGAGCTCCCTTTACGGAGCCTTGCGCCCCCCCCCCTGGGCGGCACTCCCCACTATTTGAGAAACACTGATTTAATATGACTAAAAACGTGTGGCGGTTTGCTTATGAGGTTTTACATATGCAGTTCACTTATTCTCTCACTTATAGATCTCTCTTTTGCCTTCTAAATTATAATCAAATAAATCTTTAATTTTTATACCAAACACCCGCCCCACATTTTTAGTCATTAAATAAAAGTATTTGAACTTATAAGTTTTAAATTATTTTCTTCTTTTTAGTCCACTTTTAAAAATGTGGTTTTTAAAAATCCTTTTTTTTTACCTCTATTTATTTTAAAATAAAAACACCTGATTTTTTTAATGGGAAATCAAAATCATCTTTCCCATTTTTAGTGGCCTGGAAAAGAGAACAGTTCTGGATCAAGTATTTAGAGACATTCTTTGCAAAATGATAGTAAGTAAAATGTAGCAATTAACTTAAAACGTGTATTGATTTGCAATAGTCAAATTGAAATAAAGAAGTTTAAAAATATAACTAAAGATTTTAAACATTATTCTTTTTTAATTTCAACATCATAACAAAGAAAGTCATACATACGGGGCGCGGTGGTCGAGTGGCAGCGCGCTCGACTGACGTACCGATGGTCACGGTTTCGAATCCATGTGAAGGCAGGGACTTGTACCCGGGGCCTAGGGCGTCCCTGAGTCACCCAGCTCTGAATGGGTACCTAACACTAGTTAGGCGGCTGGGTAATGCGTGGAACCCACAAAGCCGTGGCCAGTGAACGCTGCATCACTTGCCAAAAGATCATCTGTCATGGTCTGTGGACGCAATTATCTTCTGCATAAAAGGAGTGTCTGTATAGATAAGATAAGACATCATAACTTTATTTTCCACAGTCTGATTTTTCAAAAACCACCCTCTTGAAAACTGTCATTACATTTGCCATTCAAGCAGTAAAGCAAGGTAATTCCTATTAAAGTGTGTAAATTTGAATTAGATTTTGATCTTATCTGAAATGTTCATAACTGAATTTTAATTAGTTCATAAAAGACTGTGTAATCCATTTTGACTTAATTTTAACAACCCCATATTAAAATTTACAATGCATATTCTAAAATACCATAATTTTTACCAATAAATTCTTCTTTAAGTCCTTTTTCTCTCTTCTGTTGACTAGCACTAATCTTTAGGATTTCATTTAAATTTGTATCACATTTAATAATTTTTCTTTATAAACTTTATAGATATGTGTTCTCCATCTACTCCATTTCTCATGATGGCTGACATTTTTGATATGCTTACAATCAAGCGTTGTGAAGATATATTTGATCTTGTTGAAGATAAAGTGACAATTTGGAAGTCTGTGAGTAACTTGCCATATATTTAATACAGTCGAACCCACTTAACTCGAGCTCGGTTAACTCGCCCACCCCATTATGTCGACGTTTTTCATTGGAACCGCCAATTCTCTCTTTGTCTTAGCATTTTCTCGTTGTTTAATTCGATTTTTCTAAGTCGCCAAAACCTCATAACACGAGCACAAAAAAGGGTCAAATTTGCCACTTAACGTTGGTCAGACGTATAATAGCCGTGACCTTTGACCGTGGTTGACATCAAGCTCTCGTACAGTGCCTCGACAACTAAGCAAATTAAAATTATACAAAAAAAAGCATTCCTTAGCCGTAGGCGAAGTAGACTAATAGTGATGACATGTATATTATTTAGATACTGGAATAGGGAGAAAGCGATTTGAAGTCACCGTCGCTCAACACAACAAAAACGAACTCCGGGGTAAAAAGCTATTACGGGCTTATTGAAGTTGCAGCTGTATAAATTATTCAAACTCCGAAGACTTAAAACTTAAATAAATAAGCCTAAACATTTTTAAAGCGGTCGTTCAGTTCGATAGTCGTAACTACGGTAAACACTAGTCATAGCTTAATAATAGTCTATTATTAACAAATATATTTATTTGAATATTGATTGTTTTCCTTGGTCCTTATACAAATAAATGCCTTGGTATTTATTAGTAATAAACTTACACTAAGATTATGACTCTAACTATAATTACATCATTAGTATTAGTAGTAAATAGCATGAAATAATAAAGTTCAAGGACGAACGAGCAAATGAACGCACTAGAGCCTCAGTCAGAGCCGAGTCACTAATTCATTTACATAAATCATACTCGCAAGGACGTTCCATTTCGCATAATATAATATATCACATAATTTAATATTATATTGATATTTCGTATATTCCGATACGATTCTGATTAATCGTCCCATCACTAATTAACGCACAACACGTATATAAAGAAATTTCAAGCGTATGTTAATATTTTGCCGCCATATTGGTTTTCGTTTTAACTCGATCATCGGTTATCTCGATGCCATTTTTCATACCCCAACGCCGTCGATTTAACTGGTTTCGACTGTAATCTATTTTCCAAGTATAATATCCTCTACATACCTTTGAACATGCACGTAATTATTGTAATACAAATATGTAATTGTACTAACATACATATTCTGTTAGGCTTGAGAGCATCATCAGAGCTATTCAACATTTTCTGGGTGTGGGACTTGCCCACCACCCTGATCTCCCCAGCTATGTCTAGTTAGATCACAAAGTCAACAGGTACTGTTAAGGGGGCTGGGCTGCAAAGCCAGAATTTCTAAACCCTGTTTTGGTATAGCCTGTCACAGTAAGAGTTAGTAAAGCAGCATTCTGTCCTGATTTAAGTCAACAAACTCTGATGTTTGTGACTCAGTTTCCATCATTGGTCTTTTCAGCTTAGCTGAGGCATGTTTGCATGTACCTCTGTGACAGTGGTGTCATCAGCTATTTCTTTAAAGTGGTTCACCAGTCAGTTTTTCACCCTGAAATAAGTGACTGGGATATTTGGTTCTTGTTGGGCTGCCCTGATTTTCATTTACTCTCACTTTCATGTGGCTAGTATCCATTGCACTGTTACCTTATGTCCTTGTAATTGGACTAAATTATAATTTGATTTTTATTCATTCTTTTTTTCTTTTTTTTTGGAGGGGGTTGAAAAGGAAAGCATTAGACAAAAAAAACCTTCATTTGAATTCTGCCTCTAATTTTTTCTATTTTAACTTACTCAAACTGTTCCAATTTACTTAATCTTTATCATAGTTTACACTACTCATTACAGTCAGTTAAGTAAATATAATAGACTACCGAATTGCAGATATTTGCCCAGACAGTTTACACATCATAAATTTTTTTAAAAGTTTAGATATTATTTCTACAAATGTTTGAAAGTTATTTTGAAAAATGTACAGGTATAATTTAACTTGCACATTTCATGAGCTAAAGATGGGAAACTATTATCTTATCTTATCTGTTTACAGACGCTCCTTCTATACAGAAGATTATTGCGTCCTACGCTGATCTATGGTTTGTGTTTAGTCCTGAATTTCTATTAGAGATTTAAATGTTGTTAAAGTGTTGGTTTTCCTGGATTCTTCAGGCAACCCATTCCACGCCCGAATTCCGGACGGGAAGAATGAAAATTTGTGTATTTGTTCTTGTATACGGAATAAGAAAGGTGTTTTTATCCTTATGTCTATCTGAGGGTTGTATTAAGTTATCTTTGTGTTGTATTTCTAAATTAGAATTAATTGCTTTATGTATTATTACTACTTTGCTCTTGGTTCTTCTATCCTCTAGTGTTTCAAGGTTTAATGATTCAACTAATGGTGTTATTCTTGTCAGTTTTGAATATTCTCCAGTAATGAATCTGGCAGCTCTTTTTTTAATTTGTTCTAGTTTATCAATGCTTTCTTTGGTGGATGGGTCCCATACAGAAGATGCATATTCTAGTACAGGTCTCACCAAAGTGAAGTAGCATTTTAGTTTTATATCGCTATTACATTTGTTAAAGTTTATTTTTATAAAGCCTAAGGTTTTCTTTGATTTTTTAATAACTTCATTGACATGGGGATTCCATGATAGTTTCTCATTTATTAAGACTCCTAAGTATTTTGCATCTTTAGTTGGGGTCAGTTCTTTTCCATGAATGTAATATTTTGAATTTATTTGTTTCTTTTTCTTTGTTACTCTTAACAGTTGACACTTTTCTGTGTGGAAAGACATACTCCAGTTAGTTTCCCATTTTATCAATTCATCTAAGTCTTTTTGTAAAAGTTTGCTATCTTGTTCTGATTTTATTAACTCTTCTTTGAATACATTTTGTATGGGACTTTATAGTTCTGAATCATTAATTAAACTTTACATTAACACAAAACAATAAATTTTGATCTCATAGGAACCATTTTATGAGTCAGGAAAAAACTATTTGTTACGTATGTGCAATGGTAAGTATTTGTAATTTGACAAAAATTTATGTTATTTTGCATTTCACATTACAACCGTTCAAAATAGATTATATAATATTATATTCAACAAATAAAAATAAACTGGACAGGGTTTTGAAAAGAAAATATTTGAGTATTCATTTAATTATATTATGTTACTTATGCATTAAAAGTTGAAACCTCTCATCTTCTATTAATTTGAATAAGTTGTTGTTTTCTTTAAATAAAATGTATATATTGTGTCCAAATTTATTCAATAAGTATATATGAATAATGTTCTTAAAATCTTACATTATATACTAGCTATTAGCAACGATTTCTATTTTTAATTTCTTTTTTCTACCTGATTTCTTTCAAAAATAAAAAAAATAATAAAAAGATTTGATAAGGCGTCTATCCAAGTCCCAAAATACAGTTTTCTGTGGAAGGATCCAACTTTTTTTATCCAGATTGTTCCCACTTTCAGAAAAATCTGGTAAGGCCTGATGATTTAAAATGATTAAGTCTTACACACTTTTTAAATCATATTTTTTTAACGCTGTTCTGAAATAAAATTATTAATTTTATCAAAATTTATGCTAAAAAGCAATATTATTTGTAAATTTTTTATTTCTCTTTTAATATTCTTTCTGTATCAGCATTGAATTTGGCTAGCCAGTTTAATTTAGAGAATGTGACAGTTTATGCAAAACAAGAAAAGTTGGAACATGTAAGTTGATCTGTTAATAATAAATATTACCAATATCCTTTTTTAATCTAAATAAAATGTATTTCAAACCAGATATTAAAATCTAGACCTTCAATAACAATTATGTATTTTCTTGGTCTAATTTGTTAAAAATAATTTCAGGCTGAAGTAATGGAGGTTGATGATGCTGGAGATCAGTCTAGGTGAGAAAAGGATCAGATTATAATTCTATACAAATTTAAATAGTCCTGTATATTTAAAGATATGATAGTTAGGTTTGAATTCCACTGAAGAACCAGTAATGATAATTTTTCAAATTACAGTCAAACCCACTTACCTCGAGCTCGGTTAGCTCGACCACCCCACTAACTCGACGTTTTTTATTGGAACCGCCAAATTCTCTCTTTGTCTTAGCATTTTTTCATCGGCTAATTCGATTTTTCTAAGTCGCCGAAACCTAATGCCTCGAGCACAAAAGAGGGCCAAATTTGCAACTTAACGTTGGTTAGCTCGATCCTCGTAGGTTCGCCTAGCAATGCAATTTTAGTTCAAAATAGTGTTGACATCTCGCTTTCTTCGAGACTTCCGGCCTTAGCGATCTTTAATCCGTCTTTATTTCGCAGTGCATGTTATATTATTATTAAACTGAATTCATTTTCTGATGCATTGATCATTTTAATTTTTAAGATAAACGAATATCTTTAGAAATGAAAATAAAGGTTTGTATCGAAAATTGACGGTGGTTTTTATATAATTAAATAAAAAATTATTATTCTTTTAAAAGTTTGTTGTTGCTTTGTTACCAGTAAGATACGTGACTGTGACACTAACACGCGCGTGACGATGAAATCAAATCATTTTCTTAATATTCCAGTACATGTATATAATATTATTAATATACACGTCATCACTTTTATAGGTCGAATTCTGATAAGGAATGTTTTTTTTAAAAATTCGCTTAGACTTAGTTATAGTTGCTGGCCCAGGTCTAACACACAGCCCGCAGGTCAAGGCCGCAATAGTTTTATTTATATTATTACAAGACTGAGGAAATTCGAGAGCGTTCTGATAGTAACAGATATCAGCACGTCAAAAGCATTAAACTTAAAATTACCATATTGATGTGTTTATTTATTTTTATTTTTTATTTGCTGATTTGACGGCATTGCAAACGCTAGCGGCTGTGACACGGCGAGGCGTAAACTTTTAGCGCATGCGCAGACAATTATAAACTGGTAACTTATTTTTCATTAAATGGAATCGAAACATGACAGAGACATAATCAAAGTCCTTTACTTCGGCATAAATATATATATATATATAAATTTCAGATTAGTCATAACTTTTCCCGACTTTCAAGGCCGAGAATTTTTTTTAAGAATTCCCGACTTTTTCCCGTTTTTCTGAGTGGGAACTATGGTTATATTTAAATTTTAAACGGTCCTTAAAAACGAACGGTCATTACAACCTTAGGAAAGAGTGAAGAAATATTAGGGTTCCGATACGATTCCGATTAATCGTCCCATCACTAATTAACGCTAACTAATTAATCATGTACATAAAGAAATTTCAAGCGCATGTTAATATTTTACCGCCATATTGGTTTTCGTTTGAACTCGATCATCGGTTATCTCGACGCCATTTTTCATACCCCAACGCGGTCGACTTAACCGGTTTCGACTGTATTTACTTTTGTATTTTTCAGACTTATTAAAAAAATTGTATAATTCTCATTCTCAGCTCAATTCCTATAGACTATCACCTGTATAGAAAGTTTTGGGCACTGCAAGACTTTTTTAGACGTCCAACTCAATGCTATGATAAAGCTCTTTGGGAAATCTTTTCTCAAGTAAGCATGGCAGAAGATTTGGTCATAACTAAATAGTAAAGAAAATTTGACAGGATAAGCACCAATTTACCCTGGAGTACTTGAATCAAATGTAATTGCTATATCTAGAAGTATTTTGTAAAAAAAAAGATGGTGTGCCTCATAGCAAAACCTACATTTTTCAAGGGCATTAAAGAAAATAAATCTAGTAATCCCTGGGTTAGCTGAACAATATGAACTAAATACATCATGCACATTTTTTACAAATTAGATACCTTTAACACATGAAACTTAATAAAACCCTAACCCTAAAACATTTCCCCCTAATTTTGTGACATTATTTGTGATTTGAAAGGTGAATGATTGATTCAATTAACTTAATACAACTACTGGCTCCAGACTTCAAGAACTAGTTTGATATCTAGACAGGTCACCCTGAAAAGCACAAAGCAACAGTGTGACAATAATTTGAAAATATTGTAGTATATTTGACTCAAATTCCCTTGGTTTATTCAGATGCAAGAAGAAATATTTTTTTCTGTATAGAAAAATAATCTTAAGAAAAATCACAGGCCTTCTGATTTCATCTTTAAAGCCCACAATGTAGAGTATTAATTATACAATATTTAAAATAATTTGTAGTAAACAAGAGCAGCAGCAGCCATTATTTATTGACATTCACGTTTTATGCTCGCATAAAATCAGATGCCCAGCTGGTGTATTCTTAAATTATATCCTTAAAATATTACTTATGTCTTACATACACCATCATCACATTATTTATAATTGATCTCCCAATTTCACAATTTTTCGTAACTGTAGAATCTTTTTTTCAAGTTATGGTTTTAACTGTAACTTTGAAACTTCCTTCCTTGTTTTTGCTAAGTAATTGTGCCCATCTGTCTTCTTTTCGTGTCTGTTTTTTTTATTTACTTAATAATTTTTTCCATGGTATGGTATGTAGGATATAATTTAATTTAAATAATTGTGTTCATTTATTTGTACTGAACAAAGCATTAGCCTAAATATTTACTTGTTTATTAGTCCATTAATAAAGCTTTAATTTTATTGTTTTGATCACATAATTTATGTATCTTGTATTTTAACTGGAAAAATGGCTAAGGCTATATTTTATGGTGTTATGTGATGCTAATGGTTTAAAAGCTTAATTTCTGTGCTTTGTGGGTGCTTTTTTTCTTTTCTTTATAAGTTCAGCATTATGTTTATGGAGTTTAAAGAGATCTGTAGTTTTTGGTTGCGGGGTTAACCAACAAAACGGCCCTGAAAATTGGGCCCTGCTCAAAACGGCCCCAGACAAATGGGCCCTGGACTAATCAATGTTAAACGGAATAAAAATACAATCAAGTATTATAGTAGTATTTTTACTCATTGATTCAGTGTCAGGTTTAGTTCACCATAAACAATAATAATAACATCACAATTTAATAACAGTTACTCTATATGGTACCAAGTCACAATTGTTTGTTGAGAAGAAATAATATTAATAACATCACAAGAAATCATTGTACAATTTGACCACTTTCTTAAAAGGTGAAAAGGTTGACAAAAGGTTAAAATACAAAAAAGTTAAATTGTGTTAAATAATTTAAACAATTTGTCTGGGACCGTTTTGACTAGGGCCATTTTGACGGACTATTTTGACAGGGGCGGCTTTGACAAGTCACAGTAGTTTTTATGGAAATTGTTTTTGCTTCCCATCAAGCATTTCCCTCTATTTACTATCAAAAAGTATGAACGGCTGATTGTTCTCAAAGCATAAAAAAATGTTCCATGGGAGTGTTAAATTAGCTGAAAAATAGGCTTATTGAAAAATCCATGGTCCAAAAATTTGAAGTAATCAATCTTCTTTTTTGCAATCTCAAAAATTAAAATAACATGGTTTTAAAATTAAATAAAATTATTTTATGTTAAAATTTAAGAGTGATGTATTTAAATGGTTGGGCGTGGATTGTGTGAATTTGAGAATTATTAAAGATTAATAAATAAAAATTGTTACTGTACATGAATGATTCATAATCCT
Organism: Ampullaceana balthica; assembly: GCA_944989445.1. Classification (NCBI taxonomy): domain Eukaryota; kingdom Metazoa; phylum Mollusca; class Gastropoda; family Lymnaeidae; genus Ampullaceana; species Ampullaceana balthica. The sequence goes on along the minus strand of CALYLW010000142.1, from coordinate 561,909 downwards.
AAACCACTTCTATTTTTAGAATGCCAGTGATGTAATGTCAATCTTTGCTAGTTATAAACTAGATGATGTGTCTTCAACACGCAAAAAGGTACCAGCTATACAGCAGTTCCACCAACACGTGCAAAATTTTTTTGCTAAATACCTCACTAGTGAAAAAGTAAGTTAAAATAATTCTTAGGCTTCTTTTAAAATGTCTTAATGTGGGGTTTGGTTTTTGAATTCTTATATATAAATTCTGATACTTCGGCTGATAGAGTAGAGAATTGAAAAGCTTTACTTGTACATCTTTATAGGAATAATAAGCTATATTTTGGCAGACAAAATTTGCTTTTTTTTATCATATAAATTCTCAATTTCATACAAATTCGTTTATGTTTTTAAATATCAATGTATGGAAGTTATCAATAAAGCTATAAATAAGAAAAAATAAATAGTATATAAGTTTGAAGTTTGGATCACAAGATATGTTGATTTGGGGTTGTTTTTTTTTATTATAAAAGAGAGAAAGGGTACAGCTGTAATCGCTTTTGGTTGCAAGTTGTTTTTTCCCCCCAGTTTTTAAATATATAGATTTTTTTTTAGGTTAAAGCTTTTTAGCTGAAACTACAGCTTTTTTGTTGCCTTCTTAATACTTTATAGTTCATTTGAGATGTTACTTTTCAGCATAACTATTTCAAATTTGTAAAACTTATTTAACTTTGTAAAAGGAAAATTAATGCTCACTGCTTTTTCTAATTTGTTTAGTTGCTGAATCTTCAACTTAGTGATAGCAACTTTCGTCGTTACGTTCTTGTTCAGTTCCTTATCATCTTCCAGTATTTACGAGCAACTGTCAAATTTAGGAGGTAAGTAAATTGGAGATCATTTCACAATATCATATTCTCTAATCTTCCTGAAATGGAAAATGGCTAGACAGTTGTTATTGATTCTTTTTTATTAAATCTCTTTTACTTTATGGCTCCAATTAGTTAATGATTAAATCATTCAAAAAAATTTCAGTCAATTGCAATCTCTGACTGATGAACAATCTGAATGGATTAAAGATTCACAAGAGAAAGTGAGCAAACTTTTGTGTGAGACTCCACCACATGGTGAACAATTTTGTAACTCTGTCAAGGTATGTGGAATGATTGTGGTTGAAAATAAATGCAATAAATAGCAAATTTAATATTTGTAATTTCTGTATAAATATTGTTACCCTTTAAAAAAAAATCAACTGTTCCTAGAGGAACTGGACTCAATGATGATGATATCCTTGCCCTGAAATTCACTTGCTTCAACAGTTTTTATGGCTGATGGCAGCTTGAGAATGTATGTTGAAAATTTTGGTCATGCTGAGAGTCAGACAACTAGTTAATAATTCAGAAATATTCTTGTTTATATTTAGGTTCTTAACTGTTTAATAGAATAAATGTTAGAAAGATTTGCCTTTAAAAAAATTTAGTCACTAAAAAAAATTGGTGAAATAGTAATAGAATAAGAAGTTATTTACAAGATGCATAAAATTTTGAAAATTTAAAAGTAACTAGATACGACCCTTGGCGTAGCATACACTGCAGACTTGTTCATAGATAGTGCAAAGAAAGGGGGGAAAGAATGGACACAAACTACAGCACGAAGAAATCAGAACAACGTGAATGAGCGTTGGGGGGGTCATTGCTGACGTATTGATGGTCTTGAGACATGCGCACTGGGATTAGCTACCTGAAACTAACCTAGCTTGCCAACCACTGTGATTGGCTGACCCTAGCGAGGGTCAGCTATGTTCGCAAAACAGGGGGGAAATAACGGGCACAAACAAACATTTTTAAAAATAAAAAAATTATGTTTCCGCTGAACACAGTACCTCCTGCATGTAAGGCAGATGTGATAACCACTACACTACAAACAACATGTTATTCTGTGAAGGAACAAGGCAAGTGATGCAAGAAGCACTGTTGGTCTAGAAGCAGCCCCGCCCCGCCCCGCTTTTGAACCCTCTTGGCTTGATTGGTCGATCCCAGGGATGGTCGTCATTTGTCGTGCTCATTTACACACTACTTGCTCTTGATCTTGTTCTGGTGAATTATATATATAGCTTTTAGAATTTTATTTATGGTTAATTTCAGCACATTTTGGAAAGAGAAGAGCATTGGAATAATTGGAAGAATGAGAGTTGTCCTAACTTTATAAGAGAAAAGCAAAGAGATCTGAGCAAGCCAAAAACAAAGTAAAGTAAATTTGTATGAAAAAGATGTCAATAACTGATCTTTTGATCATTTAGTTATAAGATTGGTGTTAAAAATTAATGTTTAATGAAGGAATCAAGTCTTTTTTTCCTGTTAACAGGCATAAGAGAAAAAGAATTGGAGATGATTTGTTAGCATCCAATGGTAAATCATTAAAACTAGGTAATACAGAATTGACTAGACTTTGGAACTTAAACCCTGACAATATGGAAGCGGCTAAAGCTGAATCAAGAGTATTTTTACCTAAACTGGATGACTTCTTTGCCAATGCTATAGAACAAGCAGACCCTGAGGCTATGGTGGAGGAGCAATACAAGTAAATCTTATTTGAAAAAAATTGAAAATAAATTTTATAATTTAACAAATGTAACATTTTTATTATGGGAGAAGTTAAGAAGTTTTTACTAAAGTAATGCTTTAAGGAAGTCAACAATTAAATTATATTGACATTAGAACATTGATTATCAGATTCTAACTATTTATATTGTTGATGCATGACATGAACAGATAGTGTAACTCATGGTCCTATCATTAAAATGTTTAATTTTCTGATTACTTGACTTTCATAAAAGATTTATGTGGACTTCACTAAGTTTATTTTTATGTTCCTCTTTACATTTATAGTTGAAACTTTCGGTGTGAAGAAGTTACCCTACTCAGTACATAGCATACTGCTTTACAATTTACAATGAAGAGTGTCCTCCCAAAATTAAATTATTTAATTTCAAAATTAACAGTGTAATGGCATTTAATTATTTAAATGGTCTTTAACCCTACCAGATCATTATCATCACTCGACCTATCACTATCAAGATCATTATCCAGCTCAACGTCACTAGAACTAGAATAATCATGTTAATAAAGCAAAACTACTTCATCGCAGTCTGAATTGTCTAAAGCTTCCATTAACTGCTGCAGTGTGAAACGTGTAGGCCTAGCTCTTTTTCCTGTGGAAGTGCTCGGTTCATTCGATGATCTTTTCATAGTTATTTTCTATAAAAATCAACTGTAATCACAAACTCACTGCTTTATTCAAGGAAGATACCATTTGTAAAGACTAATCTTGCAACAAATGTGAGATTTAACGATGATTGGCTGTTATTTTTAGTACTTCTTCAAGTGATATCCCAAATACCTAGAATTCGGTAACTCAGTGTATAGGAATTAAATCAATTACCTAATATTCAGTAACTCAACCTGGTAGGGTTAAGGGGGGAAAATATACAGTTTATTTTTAAAAATTGTGTGACACTTACTTCTCTTGTGCTGCCTTTTAGTGGTAGTGACCAAAATATCTAAACTATTTTAATAAAAACTATATTATTTGATTATAGGAAAAAAATTGGTTTTCAAGTTTTTAATTTTGGATTTTCATACAACAGGGATATAAATCAGCAGAATTTTCAGTGGAAGGCTTATCGTCTCCTTGCAAGGTCTTCTCCACATTTTTTTGTTCATACTAACACTCCAGGTCTACCAATAAATGTGCATCTGAAGGATATTGTTGATAAGATGGCAAAGGAAATCAATCCTGTATGTTTCTAAGATGTTTTATCTATTTCGATTATTGTGATTAACTTTACTGACCTGGTCGAAAAATTAGTTCAAATAACTGTTTTATTCACACATACTTAAAATATTCCTTGACATTTCGAATTTAAAAAATATCTTATTTTAGCATCATCAGATGGTTGAACCAAAACCTGAAATGGGTGTTGCAGATGAGGAAGATGACATAAAAGATAATAATGAAGAACATGAAGAGGATGATATAAGAAATGAACAAGGTTTTTAAGTTCTTCGATTTTTGCATATTTTTAATGTAAATATTTATTCGTATAATTAATTTAAATAAGTAGGACTTATTTATTGTTTTTGCTCCAAAAATGTTTTCTTGACATAATCACGTTTCTGTTTATTAACATTTATCTGAACAAGATGAAGGAAACCCTCAGTTGCATCTGACCCATGATCAAATCTGTTTGTTGGCTGACCAGATTGGTACCCAATGGATAAGTCTAGGAGAGAAGCTTGGTTTTCCCCCTGATGATCTTAACTATTATAAAGACTCTTTTGATGGAGCTGCAAAGTCTGCCAAAAACATGTTAACTGTTTGGCAGGTATTTAATTAAAGTACTTTATTGTCTATTACAAATTATTGCTCATCACATACTGTGAAATGAGGTGACTTTGCTTGTTTTTGCCTTTATGAAAAATTTTCACGTTTACTGATCTAAATATTAGCTTTAAAGTTGAAAAGGTACAGATTGGGTGTCTGCACATTAGTGTTACAGTTAAATTAAGTCACAGGCATATCTGGATAAGTTGATCAATATGTGTTTTTTTAAAACTCATTAGCTCCTGATGCGACTAAATGCGTCCTTATAGGGGTCCGTACGGATGCGCCCAAATGCGTCTGTTCGCCTAGCGACGCACTATCGTATTTTTAGTTAAAAATAGCACGAAATCTCGCTTTTCTCGAGACTTCCGGCTAATGCGTTATTCTACGAGATTTCAATAAATATCACCGGATGTTTTTATCTTCTTTCACTTTCGATCCATGTGTGAATTAGTTTGACGCGTCTATATGGCGTATGTATTCACCCGAGGTGCCGAAAATCGCGTTATCAGACTTCAATCCTCATTATTTCGCAGTGCATGTTATATTATTATTAAACTTAATTCATTTCTTGATGCATTAAACATTTTATTTTTTAAGATAAATTAATATCTTTAGAAAATAAAAGCATTTCTCTAATGGAATCAAAAGCTTAACGAAGTTGCTTCCCTTTTGTCCGGAATATGAAATAGATTCGGAAGTAGCCCTTCAGGAGCTAATGAGTTAAAGATGCTTTTACATAAGGTTAGGTGGCTGGATAGCGAAGTCAGTAGTGCGCTCGCCTCACTAGCTGAGGTGCGTGGGATCTAGCCCACACTAAGCCACATTATAAAGATTGATAAATGACTATCGCTAAAAAGTCCTCCGCTGACTTGGAGAGGAGATGGGCACCGCCAAGTCTACCAAGCCCCGAGAAATCTCTAATGGAAACATTAGAACCCCTATGACCGAGCGGTCATTGGACAAAAAAACAAACAACAAAAAACACAAGGTTAAAGTGGCGTGACTTTGCCTTTTTGAAATAATTGACAGCAACATACGTGTAGACTTTAATACTAATACACATAAAAAATTAGTCTTTTCCATTTCTAAATTCTAGTCACACATTTCAATGTTGTTTCTATATAAAGTTGAACCCACTTACCTTGAGCTCGGTTAGCTCGACCACCCCACTTACTCGACGTTTTTTATTGGAACCGCCAAATTCTCTCTTTGTCTTAGCATTTTTTCATCGGCTAATTCAATTTTTCTAAGTCGCCGAAACCTAATACCTCGAGCACAAAAGAGGGCCAAATTTGCAACTTAACGTTGGTTTACCTCGATCCTCGTTGGTTGGCCTAGCAATGCACTCTGCATTTTTAGTTCAAAACAGTGTTGACATCTCGCTTTCTTCGAGACTTCCGGCTATTGTGTGATTCTACGAGATTTTAATAAACATTACCGGATGTTTTGTGTGTGTGAATTATTAGTTCGACGTGTATCCATGGAGTATGTATTCACCCGAGGTACTGGACAATCGCGTTAGAGGTCGTTAATCGTCGTTATTTCGCAGTGCATGTTATATTATTATTAAACTTAATTCATTTTCTGATGTATTAATCATTTTATATTTTAAGATAAACGAATATCTTTAGAAATGAAAATAAAGGTTTGTATCGAGAATCGACGGTGGTTTTTATTTAATCAAATAAAAAAATTATTATTCTTTTAAAAGTTTGTTGTTGCTTTGTTACCAGTAAGATACGTGACTGTGACTAACACGCGCGTGACGATGAAATCAAATCATTTCTGATAAGGAATGATTTTTTTTTAAATTCGCTTAGACTTAGGTAGTTGCCGGCCGAGGTCTAACACACAGCCCACAGTGTGCTGTGATCAACGGTCAAGGCCACAATAGTTTTATTTATATTATTTACACTACAAGTTTGATTGACTGAGGAAATTCGAGAGCGTTCTGATAGTAACAGATATCCTGCACATCAAAAGCATTAAACTTAAAATTACCATATTGATTTGTTTATTTGTATTTTAAATTCGCTGATACGACGGCAAACGCGAGCGGCTGTGACATGCCACATGCAGCATGAGGCGAGGCAAAAAATTTGACCTTTTAACGCATGCGCAGACAATTATAAACTGGTAACTTTCTTTTTATTAAATGGAATCGAAACATACCACAGAGATGTAATCAAAGTCCTTTACTTCGGCATAAATATCTATATAAAAATAATAAAATATATATATAAAACTCCCGATTAGTGTCATAACTTTTCCTGACTTTGAAGGCAGAGAAAAAATTTTTTAAGAATTCCCGACTTTTTCCCATTTTCCTGAGTGGGAACCATGGTTATATTTAAATTTTAAACAGCCCTTAAAAATGAACGGTCATTACAACCTTAGGAAAGAGTGAAGAAATATAGGGTTCCGATACGATTCCGATTAATCTTCCCATCACTAATTAACGCTAACTAATTAATCACGTACATAAAGAAATTTCAAGCACATGTTAATATTTTGCCACCATATTGGTTTTCGTTTTAACTCGATCATCGGTTATGTCGACGCCATATTTCATACCCCAACGCCGTCGACTTAACCGGTTTCAACTGTATATTGTTGGTCAGTTTCGTTCATTCGCCATATTTCACTACACGCATGTCAATGTTTAAGTAGTTGAGCAAGCATTTCTTAATAAGATTTATTATATTTTACTTTTTTAGGAGGAGGACCCCGAGCGAGATTCTATAGGACTTATACGTGAAGCTCTGAATGACTTAAAACTAAGTAAAATACTTGAAACAATGAATGTCTCTTAATCAGGAAATGTTTTTTTTCTTGTATTATTTTATAATTTGAAAATTTCAGTTGTTGAAATCAGATATGCAGCTTAAAGAACATGTATCAAGATTAATGAAAATTTCTTTAAAAAATACACGTTTTTTAAGTATAGTATAGTGACTCTATTTGTAAAAGAAAAGATTGTGTAAATAAAAGAGGAAAAAAAATATTTTAAAATGTTTGTTCATTGCTTATTAACATATCACTACTCTTGTAGGAATACTGTGGTATTTAGCAGCATTATGTATTTTATAAAAATATCTATCATCCTTTTCTTTTGTATATTTAATAGATGGCCCATTATCATTTTTTTTCCATTCAAATTTGTTGGGGATTTGCCATGTTTCTGTAAAGTGGACATCGGACGCAAGGGCTGTTCAGTAAGGGTATTGTGAGATGCTGGAGGACAGGAGTTTTTGACATAAATGTGTCAGGTTAAGTTGCCTGAACTGTTCCTTTTGGTAGCTTGTTCCAGTCACTGATTATCCTAGGCAAGAACAAGCAGCCCTTTATTATCCTCTTGTTAAGATGCAACATCCTGTCATTGTCTGGGGGGAGAGGGTCGATTTTCTGATATGAAACAGTAAGCCAGCTAATTTTTAAAATCTTAAATGACATGTCTGGATAATCATTGCCATTTTTAGATTTTTCAACCTGTTGAAGTTCTCCTGGGAAAATGGGTCCCAGAGTAATATATAAACTAAATGCGTCAAGACAAAGGCCTTATAGGGTCTTTCCTTTACTCTAAAAGTTGCCAATCTGACATTTGCCTTAGGGACCCTCAGGCCTGATTGATTCTGTTGCTCACAGTGTTGTCATCTCATCCCAGTGAACTTCTGAAAAATGACATGGTCTGGCACATGGTAATAAGAAATTCCATGTCCCAGCTGAGGTCATGCAGTTGTAGCTGGTCAGAGTTGTTTGAGATCATCCAGCACACATCATAGAATCTTGATGGGAGATAACTTTTGAGCAGGTCATTGATATGTTAGGAATAAACAGGGTCGAATAAACGTTATCACTAATACTATCAGTTTTGAAAGAAATTATTTTCTCATTGTTACTGATTGTAATTATTTTTATTTCAATGTTGGAAAGGCTACTTTTGATATCAAGATGCTAGTTGAATTGATTCTTTTGAAAATTCTGATGAGAAAAAATATTCATGTTTATTGAAGAAAGTAATACCTTAGGAAAAGTTCTTAAAATCTGTTCGTTCTATTTGCTTTTTTAATTTCAAAAATGATCCTTGTAAAATACTAGAATCATTCTAATTCTTGGACTTTTATACTTCAGTTGACATCACAATGCAGCCACCTAGAATTTTTATTAATGCAGGTTTTAGTTTTAGCATTTTTTAAAGTACTGTACTAATGGAAGTTACAGTTATAAATACGGAAATAGACATAGACATTTCACCAAATGATTAGGAAACAATTTCCAGATTTTAAAAATTTTTAACATTAGGTAAACATTTATTTTTTAACCTTTAAATCAGTGGTTCCCAAACTTTTTTTTACCCGTGGACCCCTTTTACAGTCAAAATTTGCCCACGGACCACCAAGTGAAAACGCTACATAAATACATAGTATACAAATTTGCCAATTAAAAAAAAACCAACATTTTGTTGAAGAATTATTTATTTTAAAATAACTTTTGTTTAAAATTTTTAAAAAGTTAATGACTTGGATGAACTTGATGAGATTTTATGAGTATATTTATGTATGGCTCAATGTTTATGAGTAGCAACCGCAAATCCCCACGAGCACTTATTTCTAGCCGGTTTCTTTTGCTTGTGATGAGGTTCATAACGGCACTGAATCCATGTTCTATCAAATAGGAAGATGGGAAAGCAGTCAACAACTTCTGTACAACAACCCATAATGCAGGATATAAAACTGGGATCTCTTTTTGTAACCAGAATGTGTGGTATCCTTGTTCAAACATTGGTTTAAGTTCCTCATTTGTGGATAATTCAATGTTGCTCCTGTATTACATGTATGTAGTATGGGATTCATCTATGTCTGGGATCTGAGTTTGTCCCCGAGGGTTCAAAAACCAGTCGAGAATATCCAAGTGAAGAATGTCTTCAAATCTTTGGTTCAGGTCTGCATGAAGAGCCGTTAAGTGTTGACAGTAGGCAAGCAAGTCTTCATCTCTATTTTGCAATTTCGAAAGATTTTGAAACTGAGAACATTCTCCTCTCCCCAAGTTTTGTTTACACAGAAAAAGTTTTGCAACTAGCGCAGATATTACGCTTTTAGTTTTGCTTAAATTTAATGGGTCACTTTGTAGTTTCAAATTAGTTTCGTTAAATTTGGCAAACAATTCTGTCATATAGGCTATGTCATTTTTTTAGTTAATTAAATTTTGTCTTAAATCATTGTCTTTGCCATTCAGAAATTCCAGTACTGAATCAAAGAGAGCATAAAATTGATTTAAACATGAACTTTTAGACAACCAAGGTACTTCTGTGTGAAGTAGTAAACGATAATAGTCTTCACCAAACAAAGTTTAGCAAATAATCTCTCATTGAAGGCATTCCTTTTGATTTTATTAACTGCTCTAATGACATATTCTAGTGATCCATGCAAACGTTCACTAAGATTTTTTGAAACTAAATGATGTCGATGAATGACACACTGCCCTGAACATACATGTGGTACAGCTTGTTTTAAGTATGCCAGAAAGCCTCAGTATCTTCCTACCATTTCCGGAGCACCGTCAGTAGCAACAGAAATGATATTATTCAAGTTCAAGGGTATAGCTTTTCCATAGAAAAATCTTTATAATTCAGTAAATAACGTTTCACCTTTCGTATCGGTTTCCAATTATTTAGCAAACAACAGTTCTTGGCAAAGTTGTTCTTTTACAAATCTTACATAAGCTAAAAGTAAAGCCTCGTTTCCTGGTAAAGTGGACTCGTCAAGCTGTAGGGAAAATTCAGATGTTTTTAAGTACTCACATAAAGAATTTTCAACTCACTGAGCCATTTTGTCAATCCTTCTTTGGACTGAATTATTGCTCAGTTTATTTCTTTTTGAGATGTCGAAAGCTGGTTTGTGCAACACAGTGCTTATCACCTCACTTACAGATGGTAAAATAAGTTCTTCACCAATCGGCTTTCCAGACTTTGCAATCAATAAAGAAATATTATAAGACGCACGCAGTCCATCATCATCTAGCTTAGATGTTGTCTCCATGAGTTGTTGAAGTGATGGTGTTTTTAAATACTCAAAGAAACGTTAAATCTTTATCTTTTTTATCATTATGGATTTTCATTAAATGTTCCTTAAGCTTGGAAGGTTTCATAGAATCATTCGAAAAAGTTTTATTACATTGAAGACACATTGGTAAAATACTATTTCAAATATTCAACACTGTACTGTCTACATTTTTTCTTCGGTTCACTCATCTGTTAAAAAGGGCACAAAAATATATGAAAAATTGTATATAAAATGTTTTATTTAAAACGGTTAATTAACTATTCATTATTAATTTTTTCAATAGAATGCAGCTGTAAAACCCTTTAGAATTAGACGTAAGGATACATATCTATTTTTTCTTTTTTAAATAAAAATTTACGATCCCTTCCTAGTATTTTTTTAAAAATTAACGTTAAGGTATTACTAAACTATTCAAATATTAAATATACTTACGTTCAAAAGTACAATAGCTGGATAACAATACAAAATTCAATTGTATCAAAACTGCCAAATAACAATACTAAACTAATTTTAGCCTAAGATTTGGAAAATTTGTTTATACACTTCGTATCAGCATTACATAAAAGTAAATTTTCGATTACGCCTACGACTCTTCTAGACTTTATATTGTAGGTAAGTTATGCATGTAGCAGCATAATTGCGGTAGTCTGTCTCACACCGTGCCATGTTTGTTATTAACTTAAATAGCTTGCGGCAACTAAAATTTTGATTGAGGGCTACGGGTGAGAAATCAGCCGAAAATTCTCATTATCAAGTATTTATGTTTTAATATATTAGGTTTCTAAAGCAATTTTTTAAATGTTAATTACATTAAAAAAATTTATCATAATATATTAGAAAATTTTTTAAATATGATTTTGCGAAAGATGTTTGGTCGAATTTTGAAAAATAAAGAACTCTTAATGTTGACTCGATTCATGTATTTGGAATCGTCCAACATATCAAATATGGTATCAATGGAAAGCTGCATTCTTCCTGCTTTAGATAAATATAACTTCCCAAAACGTCAAAATTTACCCAACCCTGCAATCATCCTCATTTCCATTGAAAGATTATATTTTTATGACCTACATAGAGGGTCTCCGCCTTACTGACGCATTAAACTCTCAATAAAATTTTGATTGGTTACAGCTGTGGAAATATTGTATTTATACTTTTGTTTCTAGGTTAAACCAATTTATTTTACTCAGGACATAAAAATCGCTACTATAGTATTCATTGTTCTTTATTTTTATTTCCATAATAATAAAAAATAACATACTTTTATTATTTTTATTCTAAACCTTGCGCGGACCCCTTGACGTTGTTCAGGGACCCCCAAATCAATTTTAATTTTCCACGGACCCCCTGAATGGTTCCGTGGACCCCTGGGGGTCCGTAGGGACCACTTTGGGAACCACTGCTTTAGATCAATCTAATTAAAACCATGTAAAATACTACTACATGTATCTGACAAGTTGTAATAAAGTGCTAAAAAAAATTTCAATGATAACAAATGAAAAAAAAGTCACAATGGAATAGCTATACATTTATTATATTGTACTTGGAGTCACTGATTTATGTTACTATTGTGGTAGAATAGACATCAAAATGCACCAAAAATAGCATAATATATTTTTGGTTCAGCAACTCAGGAGGTTAGTATATTAATGTATTTCCATGTCAAATTTAACTCAGAACAAGTAATAAGAAGAAAGGAGCCTATACAATACAAAAAATCCAAAAAACCCCATCGCTTGAGATTTTAAGAATGAAATCTTTTTCACCAATTGATGATATTGGATTAACATATTTTCAAATGATGGTATACAGTTCTTGAGTGTCTTATTAAGTAAGCTGGCTGATTTGCATTTTCAAATAACATGTAAATCAAATTTTTAAGAATAATTTTTAAACATTCCTAATAATAATATTTTTTCATAAAGTACTCCTGTTTTTTAATTTCTATTTTTAAAAAAATCAATAAGTAAAAAAAAAGTTATTATATTTTATGCTTCTATTATTAAATAAAACTTTAAAAAATTTCTTTGCTGAAATACTTAAAAAATGAAGTATACACCAAAGAGCATACATTTGGCAAAGAAAAATTTAAAGAACATTTTATTTACACACAAATTAATATAAATTGGTATTTGAATTTGGTGTACCAAACAATATTCTATTATCATGCACTATTAGTCTTGCAGATAATTATAATTGTTTATAAGTATCTAGCTTTGTAAAATAAACATGTTTATTTTTAAGAAAACAAAGAAGTGCATTTTACCTTAAAATCTTGTACTGAATATTACACAAAAAAAAACATATTACAAATATTAAAATCCTATGTAGATTGCATTTAAAAACCATTTGCGATGCTAAATTGATATCATTTGCTTATTTAATACATCTCTTGGCACTTGAAGTTTAAAAAGGTATCTATTAATTGTGAACTGGTTATAAATGAAAATATAGTCAGTTTAAATGAAATTGATTAAAGAATAGATCACTGCAATATCATTCCGCAAAAGTTCTAAGTGATTTGTTTAATGTGCAGAATATTTATAATTACTAATAGCTCATTTTAGGGCAATAAAAAAGTGATTAAAAATTACAAAGTAAAAATTTTATTCTTGAATCATATACTACATATATAAATCTAATGATTCCTTCTCTTCAATCACCCTTGTTAATTCCCTTCAACTTTCCATTTGCTATCACAGCATATTAAATTGTCCCTGAGGGTGTGTTTTACTTTTTAATTCATTACATAAAAATATATGTTTATCTTTTCTTGTGGCATCACCATAATATATCCAGATTAATACCTATGTTTAGAGCATAATAATTTTTTAATATTAACTTTAGGAACATCACTAACTGTTTAAAATAACCTTAGTGTTTCTATCGTTAAATGTTTTGGCTCAAACAATTGTGAATTCATTTAGATATTTTTATAGGCACAGAATATCAATAACTTTTTCACAATTTAGAAACTTAACGTTAGTGATAAATATTTTATAACACTATCACTATTAAGACAATTTTAAAAATTCAAGAAAATGTCTGTCGATGCTTCAAATATCTTTTCTCCCACTTTAGTAATAAATGATGATTTAGAAAAAAATCCATTTAATTTTTATGACAAACTGTCAATTTTAAGCAATGGAAATAACAATTAACTATGCTGTTATTAACAGTGTTAAACCTAAACAAACATTTTAATGAGATTATGAAGTACTGAAGTTGGAGTGCTGATATAACTTATTGTACCTCTGGCTATAAGGAGTATAAGGATTCCAACTCATATTTGCTTTTAGATCATGAACTGCTGTGTACCTAGAAATACAGATCAAGCAGTGTTAATGAATTTGTTTAAAAACTTATTACAAATAAAAAAACTATTTCCATATTAACTACAAAAGGTCACTACTGAAAATTTAATATTTTAATTAATGCAATAATCATTTGTGATAATTTATATTTTTGATTATTATTATTTTTTAATTTGTTAAAAAATATTTATTAAGTGTCATAAAAATTAAAATGAAAAAAAAAGAAGCTATTTTGAAGTGTACAAACAAGCCAATATGCCTAAGTAATTCTTTGAAATATAAATTCTACAGACATTTTACTCAACATAAAAATAGAAGCAGAAGATATCTATACTATAATTTAGGCCAAAAATTAATTTTTTATTGTAAGAAAAAAGAATTCCTAGAAATTTTCAGATTTAATTTATTATCCCAACCCCCCAAAAACAAACTTGTGGCAACTGACTCTTATTAACTGGGTTACCATTAAAAAAAATATATAAAATAATAATCTACAACACAAAGCAAAGTGTAAAACAAAATATTTCAAATAAATTTAAAGTGAGGACTCATCTTTTAAATGTCATTTTCAATTTCAAGGAGTTTATTTTACTTTAAAATATATGACCTTTATTTGAAAACTATTCCACAGGGTCGCTTTTGGGACTCCTAATGCATCCTTCTTTTCCTTCAACCTTGTTAATTCCCCAAAACGTTCAGTTTTTTACCCATTTTGAGAACACAGAATAATGTAAGTTATGACTTTAAAAAATGGATGCTTATCCTCACCCTACAGTTGCATGCATCTGTTTATTTTCTTTTTGTTGTACAGCCAAGTCTTGAGATTCTATGTTGGGATTTAAATTCTGATTCTTTGCCTCATCTGCAAACTTGTACACAATGAGTAAACAGTCTTTGCAAAGCTGAACTATACGACGACAACAATCCAGCTCATCTGCTGCAATATTCTCTGTACTTTTGCTGAATATCGACTCCCAAGTCTGTCTAAAATATTCATATATATTTTAAAATATTTGCAAATTGTGAATGATTAAATACAGTGTTTTATTATATATATTGGCTGTTACATAAGATGTAAAAGTGAAAATGATATAACAATTTTTCAGTTTCTTATCTTATCTATAACGATTACCAGACCCCTTCTAACCAGAGGATTATTGCATCTTACGCTTATCTTAGTATTTATACTTAATGAAAAAATATTCTCACTGGCTTGATGAGAAACAGTTCCATAATCCTTGCCCATGACTCCAAAGCAAGCGGTTGAACACACGACTGAATATTCGATAGAGACGAAGATTGTCAATATCTGTTGTTCGCCACACACGTTGCAGAACAGCACGAACATTTGATTTTACAATATCAATAACCTAAAAATTAAATATACTTCATCAGTAAAGTAAATCCTCATTCTTTACATGAATAATAATTTTGTTACGATATTAAATTTCCTAAAATTGCATCACTTGGAAAAAACTAACATTTAACATTTACAAAAAAAATATGAATAGCAACACAAAAAAAAGATTTTAAAAAATGTTAAAAACTAAGAATAAAATAACACTTTTTTCAGCCATAAAAGTATATAATGGGTTTTACTGTTATAATTTTTTTTAAATTTTATTAATTTGTTAAATGGATTACCTTTCTTCTCTTAATTGAATCTAATTTCACTAGCCAATAGGAGGCTATCCTGGGCTTATGGAATTTCCAGTTTTCAGACAGCTAAAAAATACAACCTTCATTAATAGTTAAAAAGAACTGATTTAATTTTTCTTATGAAAGCGTAAAAACATGTTAGCAAACAAATTTTTCAACAATCTTTAATGTGAAATATTTGTGTTCATACTGATATTAAATTGTTTATGAAATTATTTATTTACCTGGTCAAGCATCAATTCTGCTTCAACATCTGACTTTCCTGGAAATTTTATCCTCATCTCATTAAGAGAAGTCAAGGTCTTCATTATCATCTCATTCTCTTTGTCTTTTGCGATAGAATTCAGAAAGTTGTCATCCTTAAATGAGATACTTTTAGAAATAAGAAAAACTTGAAACATCAATATATTTATCAATGAATCACAGAGTGCATTTACAGAAATGACATTTATTAACTTAGTGTAACTACAACATAAAATAAATTGACTCTTTGAATGCAAAATAACTTATTTCTCAGGTACAAACTACATAATCACCACATTTGATCGCTGTAGAGCAGCCAGTTTGTTAGTACTGCTAGCCCGAGTCAGACTCCTAGACCTATGTTGGCTTCCACCGTTTGTTAAAGCCGAATGACTCAATGGTCTCTGAATAACACAGTTTCCAGTAATATTTGGGATGACGCCTGGTGTAGGGCAAGAATTTATTCCACTAGGGCCCCTAGTTTTTTGGCCCTGCAGTCTTATTTGTGAACTTGACCTCGGTCTAACACGGGGAGTAGTTGTAAGACTTGCATCACTATCATCCAGTTCTTCATTTTCAGGCTGGTGAATGGCTGATTCTGGCATACTCTGCAGAGGCTGTACAATTTTTAAAAAAAAACGTTTTTCAAAGAACTTTGAAACAGGGAATTTTTAAAGAAAAGGTAATATCTATCAATCTTGCATTAATTTTTGTGTCGATTTTATGTCTCAAGGTTTATTTTAAAAAACGTAATGATTAAAAGTATATATATATAACCTTTGGTCCTCTTGGTGGTTTCCCCAAAGGATATAATCTTAATTCTTTCTCATCGGCTTCACACTCAGCCAACATATCTAAGATATCTTCTTCCTAAAAATACATAAGCATATAGATTCAAAGATACAATGCTTGACTTTAAAATAATTCATATTTCGGACCTCATTAAATGTTATTCACAAATAACATTTTGTAAGCTTTGCCATATTTTGATATTTCTCTTTCTTGTCAACAGAATGCACTTAGTAAACTATAAGTAATTGTAGAAAACTAAAATGATTTACAGCATTAATTATCTGTGAACATGCTATATTTTTTTAAAGCAGCTGTGGTTCTACTGTTCCTATGTATGTATATCACATCAAATTAATAATTTTAAGCAGAGACTGAATCATACTTTGAACTTATTATTGTAGTTTACTTGAATTTCTTTCTGCATACTTGCACCTCGACCTGTCAGAAACAGTGAGAAGGTCTGAGACATGATGTTACAGTAGCGCTCTTGTTTCACTGGGTCATCGCTAGGAAATATTTTCCGGAACTGTCCTGAATGACGCCTTTCAAAATCTTCCTTAGCAGCAATTTTTCTCAAACGTGTGAGAAGCTCAGTCTGAGATAATTTTAATGATAAAATTGATATTAAACATTGTCATTATTTTATTATTTTAAAATAATATTTCACTTTCTGATTATTTAATTTCAAAATGTATACTTTTAATAGCATTAATTTTTTAAAAATTAAATATAATGATAATTTATCATTCCTATATTAGTTCAAATAGTTTTTAACTTAAAGCTTCTTTAAACAAAGAAATAAATCACAAAATGTTTTATGTTATTGCTAACAGTAATTCTAATAAATGACAAAAAGATGAAGATATCATATTTTGTTAACAAAAATTCTTATTCTGAAAACTCACTAAAGACATACATTTTTAAAAAATCTAATTCTGCCAGAAGTGTCAAAAAGAGATGAATGTCATGTAATTAACCAAAATAAAGACAATTTATTAAGGCTGCGGCTATTGGTAGTAAGCTACCAATAGCTTCTAGAGAGTTATTGGTACTCAACTACCAATAGCCACTGTCGGCTATTGGTAGTACGCAATTATTAATTGTTAATAAAACTACTACTAGGTGATATTCTGAGTTTGATGTTGAATGATATGGACTAAAAACTCGTATTAGTATTTGTAACTGGTGGCATTGGTCATTGGTCAGGATTTGTTTTTATTTTTACCACGATCTATTTCATTTTACGTAGTTATTAACTACTTAGTATAGCTTTTGGTAAAAGCAAAGAGAACTGTGCGTTCAATAAATGCTATTTTCGGCTGCTATATTTGTTTTTTCCATTTTAATGTAAAAAATAGACAACTAAACCTAACCCTGGCCATAAAACTAAAAGCTCCAATTCTAATTTAATCGTAATTATAAGAATGTTAAATTTATTTCATTTGTTTTAGTCCCAGGTTTAACACTCAACCAAACCTCATAGTTAAAAATTATAGATCATTGAAACAAATTTTGTAAGAAAAGAAAAATGAAAGAATAGGCTCAACTGAAAATCAAACCCCTGCTGTTCTACAACATTCAGTTCACCAGTCCAACTCTCAACCATGAGACCAAGGAAGTTTGATACAATTGGTGAATTTGAAAAGGCTATATCAGAAGCTATTAAGTGTTGCTTTAATCTGATTGGTTGCTAAAAATGCCTGATTACCAATAGCTCTCTGCATATTCGAGTACCAGTAGATACTCCCTTTATTAATATTTATATAAATATGCAAAACAAATATTTCTTCTCCATATTTTTCTAAATGATTTGCAGGCTGGATAAAGTATATATAATTTCTTAGAAGGGCCAAAGGAGATCTATAACCAAATAAGCCTATATTTTGACTAATTGTCTTTCAAACTGACATGAGCCCCCTGCCCCTGCTTTGCAAGTTCAGATCTTATAATGCAGTTTAAAAACCTATTTTATTTGAAACCTATCAAATTTTATGGACCAATCTTAAAGAGCTGGATTTGGCCCTTAAACTAAGTTTTACAGGTTCAATCAGAGGCGTCACCAGGTGCGAGGGGCGTGGACCGCACTGGGAGACACCAAATTGTAAAATTCTGTATGTTCTTCTCATTTGGAACTGGCAGATTCAGAAGCGGTCTATGGGGTAAGTTGTGAAGGGTGATACCATGAGCTACCCCACTGGGTGACATCAACCTTAGTGACACCTTTGGGTCCAATAAATATTTAGTTCATTTTACAAAAGTTATTAATATTATTTAGAGCTTTAACGATTCATTTAAATTTAATCGTTAACTTTTGAAAAATTAACAATTAATTAATCATTAATTTCGATTAAAGCCAAAATTTGAAATTTATGAATATAACCAGCCGAGCTGAAGAATCGTTCACATAGCTTTAGATTGTCTCAGCTGAAGTTTCCGGTGTTGTAGTGGATGTTTGGTTTGCAGTTGACATGTAAGCGAAGTGTTAGAACCATGGTAGCAATGTTCTCTTTAAGCAGCGCGGCTGCGCATATATTTGACCGATGCCACGCAGGAGTTTAGAATCACAGCGCAGCAAATTTTGTAAAATATTGCACAAAAGATGGACGTTGTGCAACTTTGCACACAAGTTTTTTTTAACTTTGCACACGGACCAACGAAGCTTAGACTTAGAGGGAACATTGCATGGTAGGCAAACGATTTCTCTCAATGGACACAATAACCTTTATCAACATTTTGAACATTCACGTCAGTCAATAGTTTAAAACCAAAATGTTCATGTAATCGTCCGGAAAATAGTTTATATTTATCAGCCGAAATATTTTACTTTATGACTTCCAGTACACTTATAAGTGGTGGGTCAATTAATCATTTAAAAAAATTTTAATCGTTAAAATCTTTAACGATTAATCGAGAAATTAATAGTTAATTTCCACAGCCCTAATATTATTATATAAGAAGAACATTGATAGACAAAGAAAAGCTGTTTATTTAGCTTTTAAAATTAATGAAATACTCATATAACCTATGAATTCCAAAGATTTTTTAAAGGTTTAAAGTTATATGGGAGTCTAATGAAAGCAAACTAATCCTTCATCCACAATTCTGTAGTATTTCCTGTACTAACACAAAATATATCAAAATAATTTGTCCTTAGAAATCTCCTTTGATTATTTTGAGGCTTTCATGGTCAGGGTTTGTAGCTTGAAAATATTTAAAATTTACATTTTATGTAATTTCCAATAAAATAATTAGTCACATGTAAAAATAATATTGAACAAATTATTTTCTAACAGAAATTCTGACTAGAGAGTTTAAAATAGAAGGTTTATTGCAAAATTTTTTTTACATACCAATTCTTCTTTCCTTTTTTCATTATTAATTTTCTTTTTATCTATTTCGGTGAAATCTTGCATGTCAACCTTGCGACTCGTACGGAACAAGCGTTTCTGTGCCTGTGCTTTCTGAGCAGCAATGTTGCGCCGCTTGTCACTCACTCTATGCATAAAAATGTAGCAAAATATAAATATCACAGGTATACTTTAAAAAGATGACCACCATTGCCATATATTTCACTAATTTTTTTTTAACTTTAAGTTTATTTTTAAAAAATTCTAATGCACCTCATAATCAAAGCCTATTTCTTTATTCAGAATAAAAGAGTCAGTTTGTGTAAACAAGAAATATTAAGTTTTAATTATAGTTTAAACATTTTGCAAATGCAATGATAAGAATAAACAATATAATATCTATCCTTCCTAACAAAGTATGGAAAAGGGGAAAAAATGGACCAAAAAAGAAAGTTCAGAAGAAAGGAAAAGAAGAGTAAGTAACTGTAAGAAATTGCACCAAAAAAATATATAATTGAAAAATATATTTTAAAAAAGAATTTGGGATGGTTACTACAAATGGTATGAACCAAATGCGCAATTTTACATAGCTGTAGTTTCTTTTTCCAGATTTAGTTTTTCAACTGCAATATTTTGTTTACACATTTGAAGCCTTTAAATAACTTACTTTATGTTCAGAAGCCTGAATGTATCATCTAATAAGGCAGACTTTATTTCCAAGTCTAAGTTTTCATCAGTTCCAAAACTTGGTGATCTATTTATCTATAGAGAGAATTAGACAAAATAAATATTCAATAATCTATTTCATTTCAAAGAAATATATGCATATAAACAAATTAACCTAACTCTTTTCTTCTTACTCGAAAATTAAAATTAAATTAAACAAACCGTAAAAACAAAGTTTTTGACTATAATTCCCTTATATATGAGACATAACTAAAAGTATTAATTATGTTCAATATAATACACACCGCGCGACAGACTAGCATTAACATTTACAGATTGGGAAAATATTATAAAAAGTATGTTCAATATAATACGCACCGCGCAACAGGAAAATATTGAAAAAGGATTTCCATATAATACGCACCGCTAGACAGTCTAGCACAAACATTTACGTGATACATAGAGATATATAAAGATAATCTAAAAAGTCATTAAATTAATTACCATACATTCGATTGATCTGAAATTTTGAAACTATGCATTGTTAGGTGACAAAAGTCTATGTGCAAAATTTCAGCTCGATAGGATCACAGGGTCATTTTTTACTTTTGTTTTTCCGCGAACAGGCGGGCCGGACCACGACAGACATAGAGACAAGACGGTGAAGTTAACATTAGGGATTTAAAAAAAACACTTTAATGCTTTAAAAAAATTAATTAATGGGAATAAATATAATAGCCCCAGGAGGGTCACAGCTTTGGGCTCCACATAAGTAGACATGAAAGTGGAGTTTTGGTTTTGATATAGTACTTGGTAATGTTTCAAGAACTCTAAATATTCTAAACTCTTTCATCCATGTAGGCCTCTTTTTAATTTGCTAAACAAATTTGAAAAAAAATAAATTGAATATATCTTGAATAACATAATATAAAAAAGGAAAATGTCTGAAATTTTCTTTTACTTGCCTCAAGCAACCAAGGCCTCAGTTTTCTGTCAATCATTATATCAAAGCCAAGTATCTCAAAACAAACACTATCACTTCCTGAGGGCACACCTGGGCGGCACATTCTATAAGCATGCAGAACATGTGGCTGGGCCAAAAGAAGTGTGCGAACAATCATGTCTGAAATGTTGCGCCAAAGTAGACTCCCATCAATATCACTACGTCGCAGATATTCATTGAAGTATCGAATTGACCTCTTACTCCCTGTGTCATGTGCAACATTCTTATCATAAAACTCACTTTGCTTGTTAACTGAGTAGTTTGTCAGGTGCATAAACAGATGATTCTAAAATATGAGATAAACGGGTGATAATGAAATATTAAAACATGTGTATGACATAAACAGATGATTATGAGTTATGAAAAATTAGCAAACCTATGAAAATACGCTCATAAATTAATGCAATTTCCTATTTAGTTATGTTATGAAATAAACCTTTAAAATCCTAACCTTAAATTAATTTTTTTCAATTTTGATTTTAAAAATAAATTAATCTAAGTTTACACTTAAGTTTATCAAATATCGTGTTTTCCAATTATTCATAATTTATAATAATGTAATAGTATTTTCATGCATAGTATTTCCATGAAAGCTATACACTTTTCACAATAGTTCTAGGTCATGGGTGCAGTGAAAAGAAATTGAGACAATAAAGAAAAATTGGCTTTAATGAAGAATTTTTATTTACACAACACTGTAACTTATTTATCTTTTATTTTTAAACATATAGTATGGGGGGTCACCAAACTTTTATCACAGTGGATGACAAAATGATGAGCATGGGCTGCATAATCATTCTGTAAAATTCTCACAAAGAAAAATAAAAGCCCTCAGAAAAAATATGAAAAACTAAGTTTATCATTGCACAAAAACAAAGAGAGCAAACATGTTTATTTACTTTAAAAGTTATAAAAGATGATGGCAT
This sequence comes from Ampullaceana balthica, assembly GCA_944989445.1. NCBI lineage: Eukaryota > Metazoa > Mollusca > Gastropoda > Lymnaeidae > Ampullaceana > Ampullaceana balthica. The sequence goes on along the minus strand of CALYLW010000142.1, from coordinate 539,547 downwards.
AAGCAAAAAGATAGTTACATCAGACCTGGTTTGCTGATATCTGAATCTAAAAAACTAAGCAAAAAAAATAATTTTAAAGACATTTGTGAAACTGAAGTTTAGCTCTTAAGATATAATCAATGTTCGCTTGGTTCTGCTGCATACAATAAACAGAGTTGCTTACAAATGTTCATCAGTTATTCCCATTTGTGTGTTGACTTCACATACCTCAATTTAAAAATGTTTGATCACAGACAAAAACTGTTCCAAACACCTTTTGCCATACTAGCGGTACATTTTTTCAGTTTCAGAAACTCGTTTTGGCAACTCAATATTAAGTAAAATTCATCAATTCTCTGTGATTCTATTACAACAAATAATTTTCTTGCAATCTAATTAGATCCAATTGTAATTTAACAGGCACATCATCAAGGTTAAAATTACAAATGTATTCTGAAAAAAAAAGAATGTCACTCTCAATTATATCAAGATCTGAAAATCTCTTTCAAAAATGTATCTTCAAGTCACATTTAAGTTTTTTTAAATGAAAATCAAGGTTGATATATTCAAGAATTGTAGCGAAAAACATGTTGATCAAAAATGACAACTTTGATAACCAAGTATAATCTGACAGCTGCTAATCATCTCTATCATTTTTCTTTGAGAACAATAATCATTCAGATTTAAATCTAGTAAAATTGAAACAGGACTTAACAGCAGATGAGCCAGCTCAATGCTGTGTGATAAGGCAAGTCACAGAATTTAAAAGCAGTTTCTCCAAGAAAAGCCTGGGATTGAAGCGCATGTCTGATTTCGGTACATAGGAAATATCTAAGTCTTTTCAAAAGTGCTTGCTGATGTAAATATGCAGTGTATAAAGTATAAACAGAGCATCCAAGTTTACAACTCTCCTGATTTTCCCCACCAGACCCTTCCTCACTTCAGCAATGTTTGTCCCTCCATCAAATTAATACCTTAAATCTAATTTCCACTGAAGAAAAATGTCTTTTCCAATAATAATTGTTCGATACATGCTGAAAATGGACACTGTTCCATTATCTGAAAGTCCTAAAAGACACTCAGAATGAAAATGCGAAGTTGTGACATTTGTGATAGATCAGTAGACTCATCTCATGCCAGATAATACAACAAGATTTTAGCTTTCAAGTGTACCTTTCGCACTATGTTCTTTCCAAGTTTGTCTGTTCTCCACACAAATCAACATACCAAAAGGCTGATACTGTCAAACAAATTATCCTTCTTAAAATGCAAGAATCATTATGTGCTTCCATTAAATACACTCTCATGAAAATGCTATCTGTAAGTGGTTTTCCTTGTTTAACCATCTTAGGCACCATAATGTAACTTATATGAGTCACACATTCATTTTCAGAAAACTTACTCACAAAAAGATTGCTTTGAGTTTCTAACCACGTTTAATTGACTCATAATTCTCATAGTGAGACTTGACCAAAAAAAAGTAAAAGTTTTGTTTCATAATAACACAGAACATTGCACTCTTTTAAAATGCAGCTCTTTGGCTACATATTATGCCATTGCTTTTTTTATCCCTTGTATACACAAAGAAGTACTCAACTCTCCATTTTTTAAATTTAAAAATGTGGTTGTAATGATAGCCAGATGCATCTGCAGGCAGGAAAGATACATGGTAGTGAGTGTTGCCATTGCAACCATGGTAATGTCAGAGCATAGGTGAAGTTACCAAGAGCTTGGGCAGGACTAGGGTTGGCAAGAAATAAGCAAACATTACAATACACAAGAAAATCTAGTCACAATCATTTAAAATTGAAAATTGTAAATTTATGGCATACAGCAACAGGGGATATTTTTATGTGTGAAGATGTCCTAAAAATAATATTTAAAATTTAAACTTTATGACTATTCCTCATGCTCCTATATTTTTATCAATAAATTCAAGCCCCATCTGTGAACCTGATGAATTGATGCTGCGGGCTAGATATGGCCCGTAGGTTGTAGTTTGGTGACCTCTAGATTTTAATTTATAAATTTATTTAATAGGTCTTTTAATAGCCTATTAAAGTTAATTGCCTAGAAAGTTAAAATGATGTTTTGATATTTTTGAATTACACGCCTATTTAGAAAAATATACTCAGTGCTTTTTCATTATTTATGTTTGGAGACGGCTCATTTCCATTCATTAAACATAAGGCTACATACTTTGTTATCCAAATGGAATGGCATTTACATTATTTACCTTATATGGTATTTTTAGTAAAAATTTGTGGTTTAATAAAAAAAAACTATTAAAAAAAAGTTTTTGACTATAAAACCTTTATATACGAGACATAACTAAAAGAATGGTCATTATAATACGCATCGCACGACAATCCAAAAATCCAAAATTTTAGTTATGTCTCAAATATATTAAAGATTTATAGTAAAAAAAACGTATACAGTCTGCCTGCTAAATTTCAGCTCAATTTGATCACAGGGAAAAGGGTTATAAAAACATGTTTAACATAGTGCGCACCGTGATACAAATTAGCAATTAATAGCATTTACATTTAAAGATCGGGAATATATTTTTAAAAAGTATCGTCAATATAATACGCACCGCACAGCGCAACAGGAAAGTATTAAAAAGGACGTTCAATATAATACGCACCATGACACTCTAGTACAAAAATTAACATGCTACATAGAGATAAATAGAGATAATCTAAAAATTCATTAATTTAATTACAGTACATTCAATCGATCTGAAATTTTGATACATCATTTTTATCATCGGCACAAGTCTGTCTGCAAAATTTCAGCTGGCTAGCATACGAGGAAGTGGGTTAAAGATCAATCCAAATTTTTTTTCGGCATTCAAGGCATCAATCAAGCAAGCAGACGCCACGAGTTAATATAAAGGATTTAAAAATTCTTTTATGACTTTCTTTACTTATTTAAGGGAGGACAAAGAGAATTTATACTAAGATTTTATCTTAACGGTCAGGCTTTATAACAACTTACAATATTGCTCTCGTGTGGGGGTAAATATTTTTCTGTGGCTAGTCGCACAAGTCCATCATTGAAGAGGAATATCCTTAGAGGGTCACAAGATGTAATTAATACATAAATTCGTAAATCAAATTTGTAACCATCAAGAAGAAGCGGCTTATCAATGTACTCCTGAACAACAGTGTGTTCCAATGATGGAATTTTCTCTGCATTTTTATACAATGATATTCTGGAGAAGAGAATTGATGTAGTTTTATTTAAACATTTCTCAACACTAACTAATTAAAGGATAAGAAATAGCAAATAGCTTTATTTTGTAATCTCATTTACCTAGATCAGGGGCGTCCAAACTTTTCATGGCGGGCCATATTCGTTGAAGTAAAAATATTCGGGGGGCGTATTAAAAAAATAACAAAAATGACAGGTTGAGAAGTTTTAATTGAAAAATTTTAATGTTAAGGGTGAAACTGAGATCTTGAATGCAGTAAATAGGTGAGGTCAGGTTCAATACCACTGGTTTTGATACGTATGATATCATGCAGGTGAGAGTCACTTATTCTCATCCTCACACGGTTCTTGTTAAAATTTATAACTGAAAATGTGGCTCACACAAGTATGTCGAGCCAAATAAGCTGAGCATTTTCTTAGCAAATGTTATAATCTCTTGGAATCTCTCTTTATCCAGGTGACGGTAAAAGACAATGAGAGAAAGATGTTGTTGTCTGCTGCAACATTCAGCATCACTTTGCAACTCAATGAGTTTCAACTGCAGATTACCTGGAGCATTATCAGGGTCAAAAGAGAAAGGTGTAGAAAAAAACATGAGCTCCTTTTCAATAGTTGCAAAGTCCTGAAAGAGTCTTTGAAATTCATCAGGCAGGGATGTGATATCTGCAACATACCTCTGCATTTTCTCATTGAAGCTTCTTTCTGGAAAACTTGTCATGATTTCCTGTAGTGAGGGGAAATGTGTGGTATTAGGCTGCATTTGAGACAGTTGACTTTCAAAAAGTTGCAGCTTGTTCCCAAAGGCCTGATATGAGAATATAATTGGCTTACCACTGCATTGTGCCCTTAAAGATTTGTGTTAAGAACTTTAGATGTCTTGTCATATCAACTAAAAATGCAAAATATGCCAGCAAAGCAGTATCAGATAGCCCTGGAATTGGTTGTTCGTTATATTCCATGAGTTCCTCAATTTTTTTTTAAAGTGCTTAGAAGCGCTGAAGTGCTGTCCCCGGACTGAGCCATCTTACAACATTTTAATACATAACATCTCCGTATTCTGCTTAGATGTCGAGAAGAAACTGATGAAACTGGTGGTGAAACAGGACATTTGAGCGAATAGAGTTAATGGTCTAATGACATGATCACAACTAAGATGTTTGACACAAATAACTTGTTGGTGAATGATACCCTAAAGTTTAAAAGCTTTGCCAGCCTCTTGGCTGACTTTGTTAAAGACAAGTTTATTAGTCCACTATGCTCACCAATCATGGCAGGAGCACCATCAGTAATAATTCCATATATTTTTTCCATGATAGTTTAATGTCATTGACAGCAGAACAAATGGAAGCAAATAAATCTTTTCCCCTTGTTTGGTCTTTAAGACTCTGAATGTCAAGTAATTCTTCACTCACACACATGTCATCATTAACTCCTCTAAAAAAAAAGTAGTTGGGCAGTGTCCGGTGCATCAGTGCTTTCATCACAGGCTATCGCAGAAAAGTACTTTTTTTCTGCTTTTGCCTCTTAATGTCAGATGAGATTTCTTCAATTCTGTGAGCCACAGAATTGCGTGACAGGCAAACATTGTCAAACTCCTGCTTTTTCTCTATACAGATATTTTCAACAATTTTCATCACTTAAAAGAACATGACTTCGACCTGCTTTTTAAAAATCCATTTCCACGTTGTAAAAAAAATAAACGTCATCGATTTTCGCCATCATTTGACGTACTCAAAACAGTACACAATTTCAATTTTTCTTATAAATATAATGTCGTTACAGAAATAATAATACGTCAGTCAATTAATTATTTAAGATGAGGCCACGGGCCAGTTAAAATTGTATCACTGGCCGGTTTTGGCACACGGGCTGGACTTTGGACACCCTTGACCTAGATAGATGACTGGATTTTAAAGGCTTACCCATGCCCCTGTGCACCATTAGAAGGTTTTACAATAAAGGTCTTAGATTTTCTTTTTAACTTCATTTCTTTGGCATAGTTCTGAAGAACTGAATAGTCTGTTGGTAATATCCATGTACGAGGAACAAAGTTGAATTCCTCTGGCATCACTTTACTCATTCTGATAGAAAAAAGTCTTGGTATTATTATTTTCCATTAAGTTTTGTATTGATCATAAAGAATTCAATAAGTTCAAAGCATCAAATATGTTCTCCCTGTGTTAAGAATAGAAATGAAATATTAAAAATTAACACTCTGCACACCTAAAATTGAATAACCCTAATAATATCAAAACCTCCACTAATAGTAATTTTAATGTTTTTAGGACTTAATCTCTTGAAATTCAATATTACAACCTAAAATATAATCATGGCAAGGAATTGCGAATAAAGAAAATAACATTAATTTAAAATATTGTTTTCTTTAATTAAATATTATGTAGTGTTTATTCTTTAAAAAATTAATATCCCCTAGAGCAGTGCTCCTAAAAGTAGTTGTTTGCGGACAACCTTATAGAATATTTAAATTTTTCTTTAATTAGCACATAATATGAAACAAATAAAATAAAATCAATAGCATTTCACTACCAAGTCAGTACAGTGAAAATAGTTCGCCAGTCCCTAGTGCAATGGAAAAATTCCTGCGATCCGCAATACTAAAAAGTTTGAGAAGCACTGACCTAGACTATGCATTATTTAATGGCTACTGAAAAGTGAATAATAACTGATGTCTCTAAAGTTAAATGTAAACGATTTTTGAGTGATAGGTAGGAAACTTACTTTATCATATTTCTGGCCAAGGAATCTTTTCTTGTTACTTCAACCATACCAGGAAAATGATTTATGTGTTGGTATGGTTTAAGTTCACTGATCTTATCTGGTGAAACAAAAGTGTCATTCCATATCAAATATCTGTGGAAGTAAATAAAATAAAATCAATCTAATAATTTATTCATAATAAATATATTCTAAGTGGTTATTTTTTAAAACAAAAATTTTAATGAGGAGATGATACTGAAAAAGACTTACGAAGTTGGGTCGTCATCTTTAGTAATGGTAAATCCAAATTTCTCTACCACTTGACGCACTGTAAGAAAAATAATATTTTCCTTTAAAAAAAAATATATAGCATCCATTAATACAAAATTTAAATTGTAATATGAGCGGTGGTTAAGTTTTTTAAAATGATTTTTACCATTATTCTCACTTGAAAGTTTTTGAGTCTAGTCGAATAGGTGTAGCTTACTTTCAGTGATTTAATCTACATTTCAAAATTTATAAAAACAAGCTGTGTCATCTATGACTGTGGTGTAGCTAGGGCTGGTATCAACTGGTAACAACTCATGCTGTCAAAAACCTCTTACTTCTAGGATCAATTTTTACTTATTAAAATTTGTAATCAGTGTATCAAGGACAAAAACAAATTAATTGAAGATCAAAAGTTAAAAGAGTTTAAGAGCTGTAACAGCATACAAATATAATAATTTTTACAACTAATTTATCTTTATGAATTTTTTTTTCATTTTCTTTTTTTTTAAACAGAAAATCTGTCTAAAGATCAATATCCTATACTGTATTACTTTTAATGATGATGTCACCAGGAGTTCAGAATGTAGAAGATCAATAAACCTTAGCCTCTTTCTACTGTTTTCTTCTGTCAGATTACTTCATTTATGAAACCTAGTAACAAAGTAGATGTTTCCATAACATTTAAAGAATCAATCAGCAGCAAAAAGCAATACAATTTCTGACGAATGAATATCCATGACCACAGTATATCTCACTGTTTGGAAACATCTTGTAGAGCAATTCTTTAGTTGGCTGGTGCAAATCTTTTTTAGATTTTGCATATTGCCTTGTCATAACACTGAAAGACCCATCCATGTTTGGAAATGAAGGACCCCCTTTTTCAAATAATTACTTTTTTCTGTACCTTTAGAATTGAGAGTCTCTTGACTATTTCATTTTTATCATTAACTTGACTTATCGACCAATTTTCAAATTCCTTGTTTGAATAAAGATTGTCAGCATCCACTTCTGTTTCCAAACCATTCACATCTTCTTATTGTATATCCAAGTCAACCTCTTCCATTTTCTGTAATATTTTCTGCTTTATAAAGTGCATGTTGCTGGTAATCTAGGAATCAATGGTAAGCTGGGAAATGTGTTTTGATAAACCCTTATAATATAGAGAGGTTTATGGAGAGTTGAAGCTTGGCAACTAGCCTCTCTGGGCTTAGAGTAGCACACACGCCTTGTGTCGTCCTGATCCACGTCACCGACACACAGAGAAGGGGAGGGTCCATAGTTCTCCCGCTTAGATAGTTATCAGGTATTTCAGCCATAATGAATGAAAGAAATGAGCTCTCTTTTCTTGCCTTTTTAGTTAAGTGACTCAAATGCGAACAGAGCACTGCCCAACTTACTCATATTTCAACAGGCTAGATCATAACAGTGACTAGAACTGCCATCATTGCAGCCAAGCCTCTGAAACAGTACTACACCTGTTACTGTTAACTTCGTGTCCCGAGCTAGACATAGCCGGGGAGGTTAGGGAGGCAAGAGTTCCACGTGAAGACAATGTTATATGGCACTGCTCAGCAGATGAAGCAGGTTGCCCAGGTATTAGCCAAGGCCTTAAGAGACTAAGTCTCAGGCCAAAAGAATATGTAGAAGAAGAAGATAAACCCTTGACATCATTTGATTTCTTGACACTTCAAAGCATGAATCCTAGTGGTAGTAATTTTAGTGAGCCCCATTTATTCAATAGTGAATTATGTTCAAAATATCTTGTCATTCAAAATAGTTAAAGAGTATTTGCCTTGTGTGTCAAAGTAAAATTGCAGTCAGGTTAGTCTAAAATATTAAACGTCTATACATCACAAAACACTCATCCCATTTTTGTGGCACGAGCTGACAAAATTGAACACTTGAACAAATTAATTAAATTACCACAAGGTGTATTTACATTTACTAATTACAAGAGAGAGTCTGAACTAGCGAGAAATCATTCAGTGATAGAGAATAAATCAAAAGCTGTTTGACTAAAGTCACACAGTATACATGACCACATAATAATAATAAAATTGATAATTTATATACATCTACCCCAGTAAGACACTGGGCTCACAGCGCTTTACATAAAATTAATAACTTACATATAAGTATCAATGCATTCAATAAAGATTCATATCCTAACAACCATATAAATGATAGCAGGGTAAACATAAGCTATGCTATGTTTATCATTAGACGAAATGTTACATTAATTAAGAAATGATGGACCATAAGAGTCTTTCCTGAAGATCTTCAAAAAATATTTTTTAAATTTATAAGAAAGATAAAAATTATGTGCAGCCTATAGTCTGACTTTGAGTGAAGACAAAGACATAAGTGACATAGCTCACCTGAGAAACTATTGCAGATTTGGATATTTTCAAAGTGTTTTTAGATATGATGAGCCTGACCTTAACAACTACAGGGCAGGGCATTACTGGACAGATGATTAAGGTAATGGAGAAATTTGAATATGAATCTGTCAACTAATATAGTTTGGCAATAGATGGGGCTCTATGCATATCATCATTAATGGATTGACCAAAAATTTATGGATGTAGTTGGAAGGCATGTTGTTGTCTTTCACTGCATTACTCACCAAGAGAACTTGTTTTGTCCAATAAGGTTTTTTTAATTTTACAGAAGTAATGACATAAGATTTTTAATATGTAGTAAATGAAATCAGAGCACATGGAATAAAATAACATCAGTTTAAGGCTTATATGGAAAAAGTGGATTCTGATGTGTGCCTTTCAGCTCAAAGTTGTCTCATTACAGCTTCTACCTTGAGATGGTTCAGGAATCTGTGACAGGACAATCATATAGAATAAACTTCAAATGTGTGTCATATTTAAATGATAGGGAGTGGTTAAATAACACTGAATTTGTCAAAGACATTTGTGAGGAATATTATAACACATATCAAAACCGAATTTGAAACTGCTAGCAAAAAATCAGCAAGTGAAAAACTCTTTGAGTACATTGGTGCATTGTCAAAAAAGTTAATTCTTTTCCAGGCTCATTTGAGTAAAATGACTCTGACCCTTTTTAACTGTCATGAAATCAAATGAATTTCCTGATCTTGATTAACAGAAATATGCAGTGCACTTTGGAATGTTGCTTTATGAGTTTGCAAATTTCTATAGGGCTAAGTTTAAATGAAAATTGTTTGCCTAAACCTTTGAATTTGTAGTCCTTACTGTTGCCAAGTGGAAATCATTAAGTTGCCAGCTGACATGTACATTACAAGGTGTTAATTCTGAAAACAATGTGCTATTTCTTTTTTTTAAACATGTGTCACAAGTCAGAAGTATCAAAATTTGTTACATCATGCCAATAAATGATATCTCACTCAGCACCTACTGCTGTGAGCAATTAGTTTCCAAAGTGAAACTTTCCAAAACCAGATGTCAAAACTAAAGAACATTTGGTCATTTAAAGGTGGCTATTTACAGATGCTCCCTCTAAAGTTAGTTGGTTTGTATACAAAATTACAACCTCTGGAAAGTTTAACAGTATTCATTTTATTGTGCAAAATGAATTAAGTGAACAAACTTATGAGATTCAAAAAGAAATTATAATTAAAAACTTAATATCAGCAATGTTACAATATTTTAATCCAAGCAATGATATTTATATTAATTATCCAACCAGGCTAGTCAATACAAACACACACACTACCAATTCCTGATAGTCAATCCTTGGGGTACTTGGCATATGCCATCAGCTTTACAATATGATGAATCTTTTACATCTATTGACAAGGTTGATATGTCCATCATTTTGATATCATTGAAGCATGTCTAAATGTAACTTTTCTAGCCTATGAAATGATTTTACAATTACAGTTTTCATTAGACTGTTGATGTTTGGTTCACAAATATCACCTGATAAAAGAAATGTAGCACTGGTACTGGTATCCAATAAATCAGAAAGTCTCCCTAAACCTACATTTAATTTTTCAACAAGGACAAACCTTTAGTTATGATAATTTTCCATAAGAGAGGGCAAACATTTTATCAAATCTTTGAAAGTCATTATCTCCAAACTAGTTCTTTAAGTTATTCTTTGCCAAAATTAAAATATGGCATGCCAACAAATGCTGATATATATTCCCCTCAATTCATTTTCAGGAAAATGGACATGAGCAAATAGACATTAAAAAAATCTTAGGATGAGACCCATGTTTTCATGCTCACTGTTTTAAAGACTTTTATAAACCTCTTTGAACCAGTGCCTGGATGGTGGTTAATTTTTTTTTCTTTGCAGCAGCTTGAATAATTCAAACATTTTTAAAACACAAGTCACCAAAGACAATCAGTGCTGTACAAAACTGTAGGTCCCCTATTTTTAAAAAAATAATACCTCTTGACTGAATCATCATACAGGCACTCACACCTTCTTCTAGCAGTATTCATTTAAATGAGCTATATTTTTCAGTAATCCTCATAAACCACAGTGCTGTGAAAGCCACATCACTTCATTTGGTAGCTTCAAGAAGTAACAATCCAATTCCCTGGCCATTTCAGTGAACTGTGCTGACATAACAATCAACATGGAGACTGTGCTAAGAATGTTTCAACACCTGCCATAAAAGACATCTACTATTTGTAAATCTATGATGCTCAAGTAGATGTGAAATATGGTGGTAGAGATTTGAAGCCACTACTTTATTCTTAGCATGCATAAAGGATGTACATATAAATACCATATTCTGCATGTTCAATGAATCTCTCAGTAAAATTCAATTTTTTGGGGAGAGGTCAACCCAGGTCAAAACCAGGGTATTAAAATTAAGGCATAATTCACAAATCATAATAATGTATCTTTTACAATATTTAAAATAGTCATCCAGATTGACCGTCTATTCTAATGATGAATCTAGTAGGCAAGTGTGCTCAGCTTCAATATAAAATTGTTTTTAGAAAGCAAAGAAGCTAGTTTTGGCATTTAAAAAAGTTTAGACTTAACGGTAAAAGGGTTATTAAAATATTATCCATTAAACTTATTAAAAAAGCAGGTGATATTCAATTTATTTACATTAAGTAGAATCAGTAGGTCATCAAAATGAAACAAGCTGTATTGTAAGGCAAAATTGTAGAAGAAGGAAGTAGAAGATTTAACACATGAAAGCATGTATTATAAAATCAGTATAACATCACTCTGTGGTGCATCAATTCACATTTATTGTTATCAAAATTTGCTGTGGGGTTACTCTAAGCTGCTGAGCTGTGTCTGTAAAAAAAGCCGCAGAGCCACACTGCTTAAAGGGGATATTTACATTGAAAAGCTACGCAAGGACAGCTTATTTCAAGTGCCACATTTATTACAATTGATCAACATAATGGAACAAATGTCACAGTATTATTACTGATATTTAGTTATAGCTGCTTTATTGATATCTTTTTAAAAAAACATATACCAAGAAATAATTTACTGCACTAAGTTATGGATACTATCAATTTTAATGTGCAGTTTTTACAAGATTTCTTGTATTAAGATAAATACATCAATTTAATACTTAGAATGACTCACTGTATCAAAGTCATTATATGGCCAAATGATGAAAAATGTTGCACACAAGACACTGAAGGGAGGGAGTAGGGATAGATGTAAAACTCCTTAGCAGTGTACTTAGGCCATTTCATAAAAATTACATGAGTTCACTTTTGGATTGGCAAAAAAAATATAAAAAGTTATAATAATTTGATAACAATATGATAAAAAATGGACTTGAGTTGGTATTTTTGAAAGGTGATGTTCTTCGTGAACAGTCACATATATTAAAGTAAATCATTCAGAAAATTTTCAAAATTTACTTTGAAGTATGAGTCTGTCCATAATTATATCACAAGCCTGTGGGAGTGAGTCAAAAAAGTGTGTGACAGATTGAGATAAATCGATAGGGTTTAAATAATTTGTTGCATTGCTTTTGATTTGTGGTCACTTTGTCTGAAGCTCACCTGTGAAGGGCCCCTATGTCCGAATTTTTTCGAATTGGAAATATTTTGTCCGGGGCAAAATAATTTGGATTTAAATTGATGGAATTATTTTTTATATTGATAGAAAGCTGGATTCCTCTGAGTTTTGATGAATTTAGCATAGCTTCCAGCCATAACAAAAGTTATCAAATACTACAATCAGCATTGAATAGTGTTAAAATTGTATTTTTCATTTCTGATGCATGAACCTTAAATTTGTTATAAACCATGCATTAGGATTGGAAACAGATGGAGAAATTTTAAATTAACCATAAGAGCTAGCTCTTTAAATATGAAATTTTTCAATAGGTGTCACCCCCTTGGCTACATCACTTATCTTTGATACACAACATTTTCTGAAATTGGTATTCTTAATAAAAGATTATATCTGCACAGAAATCTCTGTAAAGCCTTAATACACATACCAACTTCATATCTGGTTCCACTCAGATTAACTGTTATCAGGTCACGACGTTTCTGTCGCTTTTTGCCACTTAGATGGGGTAGCCCATCTGAATTTTCTTGAAGCTGACTGTTTGCATCCTCTTGAATTTTATTATTATTCACCATTCGAGCACTTGGTGGGTTTGAGACAGATGATCTCTGGGCTGGGCTAGCCCTACCATATTGGCTTAGAAAGTTGATAGATAAGTCTGTATTTAAAAAAAGAACATTAGCAACTCTTTCATTCAGAATACACTGAACCCTTTTATTTATTTAAATAAGTATTGATTATATTAATTTAGAGTATGGCATTGCTACTAATTCAAAATTATGTGCATGTCATGTAACAAAAATAATTACCTTCACTAAACATGAGGGATGTTACACTTTTCTTTTCATATCAGACTACCCTACTCTCTATGCTTCATTTATTCATCATAAAATGCTCACTCTTTGGCTAAATAATTGATTAAATTATATAAATTTTATTTCATAAAATTGTAAATTATGAAATTATATATGATAAAAAATAAATCATAATTAACATTGTAAATGTAAAGTCTAAGAGAAAAATTATCAAAACCTAAAAATTTTGGCAGTGATAAGCCATGTTCCGACTAAGGTTCGTAGGTCCATGAGCAAAATAAAAAAATGTGTGTGCAAAGTTGCTCAACATTTGCTGTGCAATAATTCTAAACTGCTGTGCAGCATCAGACAGATATCAGAGGGGCCGCGCAGCTTAAAGGGAACATTGATGATAATTATTTTAATATTATAAGATAATATTGGTAAAAGATTAAAGATTTTTTAAAAATTAAATTTTAAAAAAAATCTAACCTTTGTCCATGGATGATAATGAAGTTAAAGATGTGCTGTTCTTCATTATTTCTTATTGAAACACTGTCAAGTAGTGTAGTTTATATCAAATTTAATTTAAAACTGACTCTTCCTTCAATTACTGGCTGTCTTCATGTGACACCTTATTGTGTTTATAATATTATTTAAGCTGACATGAGGGCCATACAGCCCAAGCCCAGCCCTGAAAAAAAATTGTTCTAATTAGGGTGCATTTTTCAAGCTAATTAAAATATCATTATGTATCACTCAAATTTATTTAATATGGTCAACGTACAGAAATTACATGATGGTAAGAAAGCCAGAGTTTGCCGATATTTAATCCAGGGCCAGTCTTAGGCCACTGCAACCTATGAGGCCGCAGTGGGCCACGTGCTTTTATAGGCCCCGCCTATCTTAATTTTTACTTATTATCCTTATCAATTCCTTATCCCTACCCAAACTGGGCCCCACGCAATACGTTTTGCATTGCTAAGACGGGCCCTGCTTATATCTGTTAATGAATACAATAGCCAGTTATTTTCAGAGTTTCAATTATTATAATTGTACTCATAATTGGCGTCCAAAATAATGCATTAATTTTCAATATCATTGATCACAATCACAATGAAAATTAAAACATTTTTTATTGAGTCTTCCATAGTCTACATCATATTTGATGTTATCTGTGCTCATAATATCGTTAATGATATAATTTATTTAGCAAACAAATTATGTAAAAGACTTGATTTATTGATTTTAATAAAAATGAGTTAAGGTATCTATGCTTAATTAAGACACCTAAGTTTAAGCCTTTAATTAAGGGGCCTTCCATAAATGACGTCACCTGCCTAGGGGGGAGGGGGGGGAGAGCATTTGTGATGATGTGTGACGAGGAGGAGGTTTTTTTTTAAGAAATGTGACGTCACGGTCGGGATTGTACGATTTAGCCAAAAGTTCCACTTCAATATTTGATTGCTTTACTTTCAATTTATTTAATGACGTTTTCAATGACTTCACATGTGTTATAATATTATTATTAGAGTGAAGTCGTACACTAAATTAAATACGTAGTTAAATGACAGAAAAGTAATGTACAACATGCTAATACTAATTTTCAATTAGAAAATACAGCTTTTTTTTTGGGGGGGGGGTTCAAAGCTTTGTGCCGTAATATTGGAGGGGGGTTTTTGTGTCAAAGTGTGATGAGGGGGAGGGGGGGTAAAAATCGACCAAAAGTCATTTGCCATTTTAGTGAAATTATAGTATATTATTATTAGTATTAGTAGTATAGTGATGAATATAGTAACTTTAATAAGTTAAGTATTAATTTAAAGTTAAAGTAAGACAGGAACAGAGCTGATATTTCTCAATTCAATAACGTCATTAACGCTGTCGTCGTTGTTAATGTCCTATTAATATATAATAATTAATGATAATGATAAATGTCTAGGCATAGGGCCTAATTAATTTACATCTTTAATTTTAGTAATTTAATTTATTTTAATTTAGCCTCCTAAATTTAAGCGTAAACTAAGTTAATCTTAGCTTGCAATTATTTTAAATTAGTTACTAATTATTTATTATTAATTATTATTAATATTTTTTTAATTTTTTACTTGACGCCATTCTCTTGACTCAAAGTCTCAAATTCTTTTTTTTATGTAACTTTTTTGTAGAGGTTGTTAATATATTATTAAACAAAAATTTGGTATTAATACAATTGGAAAAATACTTGTTTATAAAGAATTCGTAATTTATTGTAGAATTAAATTTAAAGAATTTGCATGCATGCTTACCTATACAAAGTGTGCAGACTGCCATCTTTGTTTGGTCACGTGACCAAATAAGATGCTTGACAACGACAGTGCAGCCACACTTTTCAATGACGTCGAAATTTAGTTTCTTTAAATTTAGATATTAAAATTAAAATCTATTGTTTTAACTGTGTTCACCTTTCCTTATATTATAATTTTTATTTGTGTTGCGAGCCGTCAAATCTTGAAAATTTGATCTCACTGTTACCTATGTGTGTAATCCACAATTTTCAATTTAATATGTATTCTTTTATTTTAAATTTATGATGTCATTTTTTGTAAGTACTGTAATAAATGAGCATGGGGGTGGAAGTGGAATCAATAAATGACATCATAGGCCTACTAATTTTGAAAAAATTTTAACTCCTCGCCACGAAAAATACAACCCTACCCCTTTCAATATTAGGTTCCATACCTTTGCAATCCCCCCTCCTCCCCCAGAAAAAATATAATTAAAAAATAAAATAAAATAAATTCCTCCTCTTCTAATAGGCGATATGGTAAAAGAAAGTGGAGTTTCTTACCTCATAAAAGAAAGGCAAGGATGAAATTATTTTTCAAAATAAATAAATAATCAAGGAACTATCCTAACCTAATTGAAAGTTTTTAAACTACTAACATTTTAACCCGTCAAAACGGCCCCAGACAAACGGCCCCGACATAACGGCCCCGGTCAAAACGGCCCCAGACAAATTGTTAATATTTTTCAACAAAAACTTATTTATTTTTTTTTCATTTTAAGCTTTTGTCAACTTTTTCACCCTTAAATAAAGTGGTAATGTTGTAAAATTATATCTTGTGATGTAATTATATTGTTTCTTGTCAACAAACAGCCGCGATTGGTACCATTTCGCGTAAAGGCTATTACATTCACTATTGTGATGTCATTATTATTAGCAAAACCTGACACTGAATAGGTGAGTAAAAATACGAATTTAATATTTGATTGGATATTTTACTTTTAGTCCATCTATTAGTCCGGGGCCGTTATGTCGGTGCCGTTTTTTCCGGGGCCGTTTTGTCGGTGAACCACTAACATTTCAAGCTCTACAATTCTTCTGATCTGGGAAAAGGATTCAGCCCAGAACGAGGCTGAAGTAGTATGATAACGTAACACTGATGCCTTGTTTCTGTAATTTACCATCATATATTAAGGACACTAGCCATATGATAAAATCTCTGGCTTCCTTGGCTTTACCTAATGAGGATCATATACTATTTACAATGGACGTTTCTTCATTGTACACGTCAATTCCTCATGCTGATGGCCTCTCTGCAATCTCATTTTTTCTTAACAAGAAGGCGAATCTCAAGATCCCCGCAGGTGCCATACTACGATTGACTGAGTTGGTTCTTAATTTAAACTCGTTTGAGTTCAACGGGCAGTTTTTTGATCAAATTAGTGGAGTTGCTATGGGAACAAAGATGGGACCAAGTTACGCATGCATATTTATGGGCCATTTAGAACACCTATGGAGTGAAAATTACAAAGGTATCTCTCCAGAGTACTACAGGAGATACATTGACGATTGTATAGGAATAACAAAAATGGACATGCAACAATTGCAAAGTTTCATTGACTTCGTTAGTAATTTCCATTGTTCAATCAAATTTACTTCAACCATCCATAGGAGTGCTGTCAATTTTTTGGACATTCAAATTAAATTAAACGAAAACAAAATATCAACATCAATATTTTACAAGTCTACAGACAGCCATAGTTTCCTTATGTACACATCGTCCCATCCTCAATCATGTAAGAACGCTATTCCATTTTCGCAACTATTGAGACTTAAAAGACTCTGCAGTGATGAAGCAGACTTTTTAGAGAAAAGTCATGAAATGCTGGATTTTTTTCGAAGGAGGTCATACCCGGAAACAGTTTTAATATCCGCTATCAATCGAATTAAAGGCATGACCAGACAGGAGACATTTACATCATCTGGTTCTGATCAATGTGATCGATCCAAATTTATTTTAACTTTTCATCCCCATAATTTTATAGCCCGCCAGGTAATTCTCAAAAACCGACCAATCCTCATGGCTGACCCTCTAACTCAGCAAGTCTTCAAAAAACCTCCTCTTTTTGCTTTCCGGAGAGATAGAAGCCTGAGAGATATACTTGTAAGAAGTCACCTTCCCACAATGAAAGCACATATTGGAACAAAAGGTTGCAACCGTAACCGTTGCAATACTTGTCCATATGTGATTGAAATTAACCAGGTTTCTTTCCCTCTTGAAAACTTCATAATAAAAGATGGATTCACTTGCACTAGTCGCAACGTGATTTATGCAATTCTTTGCAAGAGGTGTAATAAAATTTACGTGGGTGAGACAGGTCGTCGTCTTGGGGATCGGTTTCGAGAACACCTGTATAATATTAATAAACAGGCTCAATGTCCTGTATCTAAACATTTTAACAGTGTTGACCATGACGGTATTTCAGATGTTGCAGTTACTGGTATTTTATATACAAACAATACCCATGATAGGATCCACATGGAAAATAAACTTATAAAACGATTTGGTACGTTGGCTCCATATGGAATTAACCAAATTCACAATTTTACCTAACTGCAGAATCTTTTTCCCGTTGTGGTTTTAACTGTAACTTTAGATACTTCCTCCTTTTTCCTACATCCTGTGTCCTTGTTTGTTTTTGTTTTTCCTTTCATTTTTATTTTACATGAATATTTTAAATTATTTTATGATATAACATGTTTTAAGAATTTAAATATATGTAAGTACCTATTTTATGTTATTGTACTGATGAAGGCATTAGCCGAAACGTCTATTGTCGTTTTAGTTTAAAATAAAGCTCAAATTTATTGTTTTAATTGCACAATTTGTTTGTGTATTTTGTATTTCTGTAATTGTAATTGATTCGTAAAGTTTCTGAGCCGCATCTGTTACAGAAGATAAAATATAATTCCAACAACAACCAAATTACAACAATATAAAGTATAAAGGGACTACAACTTCAACGGTATATTATATGGAAATGGCCCTAACGTGTAGATAGATTTCCAATTAATATTAATGCAGCGAGATTGGAAAGGCGTTCAAGATGCAGACAATGCAGTACAAAAATTAAATTCGCCAAATCAGACCTGGACCTTACAATACAAAATACATAAAAATTATTTTAAAAATATGATAAAGATTTCAAATAGACTATTTGTAAATTAATGGGGGAAAGTAAGGGATAATAAATTTGCTTACAATATATTTTGTTGAGTACCCAGGCCTGGATTAACCATTAGGCAAACAAGGCACGTGCCTAGGGCACCAAGCTTTTTGGGGGCACCACAAGTCCCCAAGAAAAATGTGTAAATTGTCCAGGAAACCGCGCGTAATCGACATGACATTAGCAAATAGCAATTGTAATAATATTGAATCGCACATTATTTAACCTTGGTCTCGCATCGGTAACCACCCACCCAGTTTTCTTTCCTTTTATTATTATTTGTTTTGCTATTGATCTTCGAGTTTGTTTGTTTGTTTTATTTTTATTATTTTTTTTAAAACTTGTTTAGGATATGTTTGTGCTACAACATTTTCACAGGGTCAGTTGTCACATCTGATTAACATAATTTTGTGACGTAAGGTCACATGTATGGTGGACGCGGGAAGAAAGGAGCATTTCTATTGGTTGAAAGTGTTGGGCGAACAGTTGTGTGTAGACTTCCGACGAGGGAAGGTTGTATCGTGTATACTTAAGATTTCCACGTCATATTACCTCAAATGATTCTTATGTGTACAATATATATATATATTAAAGTTGTTTTGGATAAATGAATTCGTCAGTGAATTATTGTGCACAAGATTAATTACTGTGAGAACGCCTACATAAAAAGAGTTATAAAGTAACATCGTTACATTGGTGTCGAAGTAAAAGTTCCATGTGAACACTGTACAAGAGATTTCAAGAAAGACTTGAAAGAGGTTTCGTGGAAATAAGTATTGGATATTTCCAAAAAAGGAAAGTATTCTTTAAAATAAGAAATAATACCAGCTATAGTATTTTTGAATATTCAAGTTCGTAAGAAGCTGTGAATAAACTTTTGTGGTTCAATAAAAATACAAGAAGATTTCAAAATGGCGGCATAAACGGCAGATATCCGCAGTGTATAAAACTGGATCAGACTAGTTGGTTCTACGTCACATTCGACAACAGTACAAGCATACTACACAGTACTGGAATCTGGGTCGTGTAGGCTTACTGAATGGTGACACACGGTGAACATATATAGGTCGTGACGTCAACAGGCTTAATGCTAGTTGATTCCAGGAAATATTAGTAATAGTAAACATAACATCGAACCGAGAAGCTATGGACCATGGACTATTCAATGTGTTGGTGTGAATTATAAATAAAGAAACGGAATTCCTATCCATTCATTGTGTGAAGAGTTTGATTATCGCAATTTTGGATTAATGGAGTGAACTAAATTGTTTAAAAACTACTCAAAAATTGAAATTTTAACCAAGTGACTTTTATTCAAAACGATCGGACCATTTAATATATTTTGTCAATCTGAGGGAGCGTATATATAAAGTATACTAAAGATCCCGTGTGAGGATTCTTTTGTTGTCTCATCTTGTCGAAACTAGATTTCATGGTTTAGACGTGTCACTTATTTGAACTTAACATTTTGAATTCAAGATTTTCCATTTGGACGATTTATAACTTTATCAATATATACATACATTCCTTACCGAATTGCTAGATTCATATTATTCAATCAAACAAAACATGGATCACTACAAGGAATTCACTGCCATAGCTAAAGAGATCGGACTAAAAGGAAAAGAAATGAGAGATTTCATTGAAGAAAAAGTAGCTGAAGAAAAAGAAAATCAAAGAATAGCTGAAGAAAAAGAGCAGCGAAGAAAAGCTGAAGAAGAAGAAAAAGCAAGAATAGCTGAAGAAAAAGAACAGCGAAGAAAAGCTGAAGAAGAAGAAAAAACAAGAATAGCTGAAGAAAAAGAACAGCGAAGAAAAGCTGAAGAAAAAGAAAATCAAAGAGAAGCTGAAGAAAAAGCAAGAATTGCTAATGAAGAAGAGATGCAAAGACTCATAGTAAAAAGAGAAATTGAACAACTTGCAGTCGATAAGTTAAAATTACAAAAGGAGCGAGACAGTAGTGGCCACAATCCTGGTGATGAAACAAATAGAAGGTCAGCACCAAGGGATACTATCAAAGTAAGAAAATATGATAGCCAAAAAGAAAAAAATGGATGTTTATCTGGATTATTTCGAATCCATAATGGCTATGAAAGGCTATAATGAAGAAGATTGGCCAGCACAACTGATGACTCAATTAACTGGAGAAGCATTTGAAGCTTATAACAGTATAGCCAAAGAAGACAAAAGCATATATAAGAATGTCAAAAAGGCACTTCTGTGTCATTTTGGAAAGTCAGAAAATGATTATAGAAGAGAATTTCATGAAATGAGAATCAAGATGGACAAAGATCCACAGATCATAGTACATGAAGCACAAGTCAAACTAACAAAATGGCTGGAACTGACAGCAATAGATACGAGCAATCCAAAGGCCATAATAGACATGGTGTTAATTGACAAGTTTTTAGAAAATGCAACACCAACCCTATTCACATATTTGACTGACAAGAAAGTTCGTACTCAAGCAGAGCTAACAAATGCATTACGAACATTCAAAGACTCTCCTCCGAATGTGGAAATGGATAAGAGACAAGACATATTTGCAGCAATACAAATTAAAAGTCAAGAAAAAAGGCAAGGTATGAGAAACCAGAGTCTGCCAAACCAAGGCAACAGACAAACTATTTGTTGGTACTGTAACAAGCCAGGACATATGGCGAAGCAGTGTTACCACAATAAAGGACAACCAAATAGGGTGTCACCTAATGGCAGCCCTATAAGAAAGAAAACAGAAGAAAGGTCAAGACAAGGTCATTTTGAAAGCAAAGGTAGAAGATCATGGAGAGGCAGATACAATCATGACTACAGATACAGAAATCATGATCAGCCCTGGAGAAGGAATGACTACCAAGAGGGAGATAATAAAGGAAAAATGAAACAAGAAGAATCACAATCTAGTAGTACTGTGGCCACTATCAAGGATCATGGCACACTGAAATGTTACCCAGTGTACATCAATGATCGAAAGTGTATGTGTCTTCGTGACACTGGATGCACAACAATTGTAGTCCGTGATAAGATGGTGAAAGAAGAAGAGTATGATGGGAAAAAAGACACACTGATAATGGCTGATGGCACAAAGAGAGAGTGTCCAATTGCAATTTTCACCATCAACTCACCCTGGTTTCATGGTAAAGTTAGAGCCAGAGTCTTACAAGACGCCATTTGTGATCTTATTATAGGGAACATTGAAGGTGTGGTGGACAATACTGATGAAGTATACAAGGCCTGGCATGATAACAACCATCAAGTATGTGCTACTGTACAAACAAGAGCCACTACAAAAAGAAAAGAGATCACAGACATTGAAGTTGATGAGAAACTTGAAATAGGAAGCCAACTGATGTCCAAACAGGAGTTCAAACAACTACAAGAAGAAGATAACACAATCAGGGAAATAAAAATGAAACTTATCAAAGACAATGAAACAGGCCACAACAAAAATTACAAGCTAGATAAAGGCATATTAATAAACATTGCACAGGAAGGTACGTGCAAAAGAGTGGTTCTTCCCAAAAAGTTACAGGAAACCATTATCAAAATGACACATGACAGTCCTTTAGGTGGACATATGGGCGCCAAGAAAACAATTACTACAATAGCAGAAAACTTTTACTGGCCTAAAATGGCAAGGCAGATAAAAGAATACATCAAGGCATGTACAATGTGTCTACGACATAATCCCAAAGATGGGAGGCACACAGCACCCATACAATCATCTGACAAGGCAAACTTTTTATTCGAGAAAATCGCTATAGACCTGATAGGACCATTCAAAAAGATGTCAAAGAAGAAACATATGTATGCTCTAACCATAGTGGACATAGCCACCAGATGGGGTGAAGCTATCCCACTGAAGCGAATAGATGCAGAAAATATATGCAACGCATTACTCAATGTTTTTAGCAGATATGGTTTCCCTCAAACACTTCTGTCGGACAATGGCAGCCAATTCAAGGGTCAGATGACACAAGCCATTATGAAAATGTTAAACATTACACAAGTACACAGCACAGTGTACCATCCACAGTCAAATGGAGTGATTGAAAGACTAAACAAAACCATCAAGAATATGCTATTAAAGGTGACAGTGGACCATGAGGACAGATGGCATGAATATTTACCCTTAGTACTGTTTGCGTATAACAGCAGCAAACATGAAAGCACTGGCTTTAGTCCTTTTGAGTTAATGTTTGGCCAAAACCCTGCAAGTCCCTTAAAGAATTTCAAAGAAAGGCTTAACTTATAAGTAAACAAGATGCCATACAGGACAGATATCAGCTGATGTCAGACACTAGAGATAAAATACTTTACAGTATTGAAGCAGCAAAGCAAAGACTAATCAAGCAAAGTACAAGACATAGAGAAATCAAAAATAGACACAGACATTTGAGAACATTTGAGCCTGAACAACAAGTCCTAGTATGCTTACCAAACACAAAGAATGAAATCACATGGGAAGGTCCATACAAAATTGAAGAGAAACTTAGTGATGTCACATATAGTGTCAATATCAAAGGACATGTGAAAAAATTACATATTGACAAACTAAGAACATATGATGACAATAAAGAAGGAAAGCAAACTGTTAATGTCATCATCAAGGTAAATGATGAAAATGACAATGCAATGAAAATGAACAGTCTTGACAGTGAAAAAATATCATCTGACATACCAGATAATATGAAACACAGAGTGATCAAAATTTTTCAAAAATACAAAGGTGTCATAGCAAAAGAAACAGGCAACACAAAAACTGTGACTCACAAGATACAAGTTTTGGAACATGAACCCTTCAAGACCAAAGTATACCCTATTCCAATGGCACATAGAGACACAGTAAGGCAAGAAATTGACTACCTACTTAAAGAAAACAAAATAAGAAAAGCAGTTGAAGCTAACTATACCTCACCAACTGTCATAGTAAAAAAGAAGAATGGAAAGATTCGACTGTGCTGTGACTACAGACAGTTGAATAATATTACAAAATTGGACCATGAACCTATTGGAGACCCAAGAGACATTATAGACATAATTGGTACTTCCAGAATATTCACTACATTTGACTTAAACAGAGGTTTTTGGCAGATTAACATGTATCCTGATTCTATAAAATACACTGCATTCATAGCCATGGATGAGGTGTATGAATGGTTAGTAATGCCATTTGGACTCGTCAACAGTACGGCCACTTTTAGCAGATTTATGAAAGTGATGCTAAAAGGAATTCCAAATGTGGTACATTATGTCGACGATATATGCATCCACACTAAAGATTGGGAATCACATATCCATACACTTGAAGCTGTACTGGATAGACTCAAGAAACATAATGTGACAATCTCACCAGAAAAGATCAACATTGGAAAAAAGTATATAGATTTTTTGGGATACAGAATAGGAGGCGGTGCAGTCACTCCCACTGCAGAAAATGAAAACAAGATATTTAATCTGTCTGTCCCAAAATCTAAAAAACAAGTGCAAGCCCTGCTGGGACTATGTAACTTTTACAGACCTTTTATTGCAAATTATGCAGAAATAGTTCATCCACTAACAGAAGTTACAAAAACCAAAGATACTAGAAAATTTCAATTTCCAGGAGATTGCCTCAACGCATTAGAGAACATTCAGGAAGAAACCCATCTTAATTACACCTCAATGGGACAAACATTTCATTGTTTCTACCGATGCATCGTCCATTGCATTAGGAGCGTGGCTCATGCAAGAACATGATGGTATCCTACATCCTATACAGTATCTTAGCAGAAACTTGACCAAAACAGAGTGTAACTACAGCACCATAGAGAGAGAATGTCTAGCCATAGTGTGGGCTCTACAAAAACTTCAAAAATACCTTCTAGGTAGAACATTCACTCTTCTAACAGACCACAAACCACTTGTGGCATTCAACAAGAAGAAGATCAGCAACGCAAAAGTGAATCGCTGGGCTATGCTATTAGCCGACTACAAATTTGACATTAAACCTGTGAAGGGAAAGGACAATGTGGTTGCAGACATATTAAGTAGAATGACAATAAATAAAGACACTCTGTGAACTCCTAACTGATAAAAAACCAGAGACTATTAAAAAGACATTCTGTGAATTACTAAATGATAAAATAAGAGACTGTTTTAACATTAGTCTGTGAATTCCTAAAGGATACAGAGACTGTAGTTATATTAATATTTTTATTTGTTGAACAATGGACAAGGAACATTGTTTGAATTCCATTGGATTATTAGTTAATTTTAATAATATTGAGTGTTTAAATGTTTTAATTACACAAAATTACAGATGTGTTTAAAAGTCCATTTTCATTTTTTCAGCACAGGTAGACGGTTGCAGTTCTACAGATTTTTTCTCATTATTTCTTATGTTAAGACTGATGCAGTCCTACAGATTTTTTCTTATTGATTCTATATCCAGAAGTTGTATGTAAGAAAATGAATGTTCATTGATGATAAATATTTGAAATTTGAATATAGATATAGATTGATTTGATTTTATGAAGACCAAAAATGTTGTATTTCATAAACATTTTTTTTTGAAGGATGGGGGTGAATGTCACATCTGATTAACATAATTTTGTGACGTAAGGTCACATGTATGGTGGACGCGGGAAGAAAGGAGCATTTCTATTGGTTGAAAGTGTTGGGCGAACAGTTGTGTGTAGACTTCCGACGAGGGAAGGTTGTATCGTGTATACTTAAGATTTCCACGTCATATTACCTCAAATGATTCTTATGTGTACAATATATATATATATTAAAGTTGTTTTGGATAAATGAATTCGTCAGTGAATTATTGTGCACAAGATTAATTACTGTGAGAACGCCTACATAAAAAGAGTTATTAAGTAACATCGTTACATCAGTTAAGCTCTACAAAATGAGCACGTGAACTAGAAAACGTGTGCTGATTTGTATTTTTCAAAAGCAGATTACTTGCACGAATCTAGGAATAAATTTTAAGATTGGAAGAAGCTGCAAAAGAAATAACACCAGGGGTGAATTATAAATCAGCTTTGAATCGTAATTGTGAACGAAAGGCAGTGGTCATTGCTGGTGATGCCCCTGAGGTATCTCTGAATGCCAGAGACAAATTTCGTATATCTGCTTTCTACGCCATTGTTGACAAACTTGAGACAGAGATGAGTAGACAAGGACAGGTATATAATGATATAGCAGTTCGATTTTCTTTTTTGGTCAATGTACCACAAACATCTCAATGTTGTGAAGGACTAATAATTGCTTATCCTGAAGATCTGAACAATAATTTAAATACTGAACTACAACAGTTCAACTCAAAGGCGTCATTAGGGTTGGTGTCTGCATAGACCTCCTCCGATTCTGCATTGAACTCCTCCGAGTCTGTCAGTTCCATGTAAAGGGAACATACAGAATTTTACATTTTGGAGTCACCCTTGTGATGGTGTCAATCGGTTCTGTCCGCACCTCCCGCACCCCCTAAAAACCTTAAAAATAAACAAAGATACGGGTCCAGATGAATTGCCTGCAATGTTATTAAAAGAACTAAGCAATGAACTGTGCCCAATCCTTGTGGTGCTTTTTCAATCCTCTCTAAATCAGGGTAAATCAGGATTGGAAATTAGCTAACGTAACTCCCCTCTTTAAAAAAGGTGATACATCAGACCCAGGTAATCAAAAACCTGGATCACTTACTAGTATCACCTGTAAATTACTAGAACACATAATATATTGTAGAATAGTTAATCATAATCATATAGACAAACATGATGTCCTACGCCCACTGTCCACATCAACACGGCTTTAAGAAAACAGATCATGTGAAACACAATTAAATGGTCCCATGGATGATCTGTCAAAAAGCATAGGGGCCGTCCATAAATGACGTCCCGCGGCTGGGGGGGTCACGCATTTGTGAAGATGGGGAGGGGAGTAAAGAAATGTAACGTCACATCAAAAAACGCGCAACTTTAAATAATAGTTCCACTTAACTTGCAATTTATTTAATGGCGTTTTAAATGGCTTTTCGCGTGTTACGATTAGGCCTATCAGCGGGTACCGTTGCCATGCAATTAAATTACTCAGGTAGTAAAATTGCGCCAGGGTATCCGTGAAAATGTGGCTGCAACGTATACAGTCTATCTATAACAACGGTGGCCAAACTGCGACTCTTACGTGTTCCCTTTACGGCTCACGAAAATGTATCAAATAAAAAAAATTCGTTTGAAATATTCCCTGTGAAATACTTTTAACACGAAAATGCTTGAGAATTATCAGTCAAAGGGAAATAAAATAAAGTTCTGACAACCAACAAGGTATTTTGAAACAAATTTTTCCTCTAAACAAGAAACAAAAATTATAAAACACAAAAAAGATTTTGGTTCTTTGAATGAATCAATGACAGGTAGTCTTTGAAATATGCCGACATTACTTATTACCAGCTGAGACGAGCAAATGTAGTTTAGTTTTTTTGTTTGTTTTTTAAATCTACCGCCCTCCCCCTTTCTCATTCCTTCCTCCACTCCTATCGCGATCATGTTTAAAATGTACCTCGTCTAAATTTTTTAAAAAGTATGTTCAAAGATGTATACTTTTTTAACCTAAAAAAATGACATTAAGGGGCCCCCGGGGCCGAGCCCATTCGGTTCAAGATTTACATTTCCAAAACCTGTTCCTTTAAATTCAGCTTCATCATGGATATATTTCTCAAGATCGTTAAAAATTGAGTGGGAAATAATATCTAAAAGTATATAAAAGGACACTTGAGGCCCCGGCCCCAAATGGAATGAACATTAGGAGTTCAGTGCCCTATATTTTTTTTTATGGGCTACACTATAAAGTTTTTGTATACACAGTTTTGGCAAAGATCCACCATTTACTCCGTAGCTAACGCATAAACTTTTTTTTTAACAAGATGGGAGATGCTGATCTTCTATCGAGCGCCTCCGCAGCTGGCGGATAGGGGAAAGTCCACCAGAAATGGAGGGTACCGGGGAAATAAAATACCCGGGGGGACCAAAATCAGCCCTACTGCCTTGTAGGAAGTGGAGGGATCCACAAAGGCTAGGGACCTAACCCGAAAAAAGGCAGCTACCAATTGAGCTGTGAGGGGCAACCCCCCAAGTGGTTGTGCGCAAGGCCAACAACCCTGCCGTGTAAAAAATCATAGTTACAAAAACACCGAAAAGAGTAGCAAAAGACATTTCAGTCCTGGGAGAGGATGGACTCCTTAAGGAGGAAAATATGACGCCTAATAGTGAAAGCCAAAACCTGGAAGCTATTAGGCCGACAACCATAATCTCTACCAGGACTACCACCATCATTGGAGCTTGGAATGTCCGTACCATGTACGAGGCTGGTAAATATGAGCAAATAGCCGCTGAGATAAGGAGCTATAAGTATAAGCTCACCATTCTCGGAATTAGTGAAGCAAGATGGACTGGATGGCGACATAAGAGATTAATCTCAGGAGAGATGGTGATATTTTCGGGACACGAAGAAGACGATGCCCCACATACCCTGGGTGTTGCTATGATGCTATCAAGGGCAGCACAAGGAGCACTCATTGGATGGGAGGCCCATTGAACTAGAATTCTTTTAGCAACCTTTCTGACAAAGAAACGTAGCATCAGCCTAGATGTTATCCAATACTACGCACCAACTAATGAAAGAGACAAAGAAGAATTCTAAAATAGAGTAATGACCATAGTCCAGGGTCGCCCACGGAGGAACATCGTCTTCCTCATGGGAGACTTTAATGCCAAGATCGGCAATAGCAACACAGGGTACGAAGAGGTTAGGGGACAGCAAGGGATAGGTGAGATGTACGACAATGGTGAGAGGTTTGCGGACCTATGTGCCACAGCAGACCTGGTCATAGGGGGGAGTATTTTCAAACACAAGAGGATTCACAAAGCTACATGGGTCTCACCGGACATGAGAACGATGAACCAAATAGACCATGTATGTATTTGCAGGGGCGCCCGCAGCGTGACGCACTGGACGCACGTGCGTCCACTAAAATTTACAAAATTAATATTTGTTTTTAAAAGTCAATTTGCGCCTTACCGCTGCACCACGGAGCTCAATTATTAAATTAAATATTAAAAGCAAATAGCAAAATGAAAAATATCAAATTTAAGAGTTCCCCTCACCACTGACTTGTGAGAATATGAGTGACCGTTAGAAACTTTTTAAAAATATCTATGCAACTACCGGGTATTTAGTATTTATTACTTTTACATCTCTATTGTAAGACGTGCGCATATCCCGGGCGGCCATATATTTTTACGCTCAAGTCGTTCTTCAGTAGTCTACTCTAGCACGTTTTTTTGTTGTTGTAATCGTTGCAGTATTCTTGTATTTCCTAATTTTTTAATAATGGGTGACAGTAATAAAGGTGAGACCGGCGAAAAATCTCCTCCTAAAAAGAAACTGTGTTTTACATCATTCTTTAAAAAAATATTGGAACGCCCGGTTTATCAGCAACATCAACGTCATCAATAAATGTGCCACAGGTGCAAGATGCTGCCAAAAATACTCCTGCAATTACATTATTATTGGATAACCACATATCCAGTGTGTCCTCAAATTCTAGTGAATCCGAATCTGATTCAGAATCATCATTATGTGACACATTGTCATCATCAGCCGCAAAGAAAGCCACAGGCATTAAAAGTCTCTGTTCGACTGTATTTTTCGATATTGGTGAGGTCAACTTTAACCAACCATTACATGAATCAGTGAATAAATCAATGCTTTTGGAAAAGTTTCAACCATCTAAGAACTGGAAAGGGCCTTTGAAGACAGTTGGGAATAAACAACGTCGTGTGCCTAGTTCTATGTTTAACTCAAATGTGTATCCGTTTATGAGTTCCAGTGTCAAAGCGGATGGTGTTTTCTGTGCTGCCTGCTCAGTATTTGCTTCAGGCACGACATGCGCTTTTATACGCGAGCCGCATTCAGACTGGAGTAACATAGACCGACATGCACAACGTCACATAAAATCTTTGACACATCTTAGCTCTATACAAACAGCATATGCATTTATAAGTGTGTGCGAAGGTAAATCAGTCTCCGTGAAACAGTAGCTATCACAAGCGTACAATGACAAAGTCCAAAGGAACACAGCTGCTCTCCAATCCATTATTAAAACAATAATATTGTATGGACAGCAAAACATACCAATGCGCGGAAAATCAGATGATCGGAGAAATGTTATGGTTCTTCTTAATTTCAGAGCCGAGCACGATCTTGCTCTTAGTGAGCATCTAGGCATCGTGTCAGGTAATTCAAAATACATCAGTCATACAATACAAAACGAGCTGGTTGCTCTGTGCGGAAACCATATTCGAGACAAGATCGTCAAGGAATGCATCGCTGCAAAATACTTCAGCATCATTGTTGACGAAACTGCAGATGTCTCAATCAAGGAGCAAGTGAGTTTGAATCTTCTTTTTGTCACATATCTGATGCATGAAGAATTTGTGTCCTTTGAGGAAACGTCTGACACAACAGGTGAAACGCTGTATAATCTAATTACTGGAAAACTACAAGAGTTTCGATGGAGCTGCAAACATGAGTGGAAAAGTAAAAGGAGTTAGAGGACGCTTCCAACATGTGGGAACAGCAGAATACGTCCACTGTCGATCACATACACTAAACTTAGCTATTGTGAACACTTGCAGTGAGGACGCTGTTAGAAATATGTACAACACGATCAGTGAAACTGTTAACTTTATTACAGCATCTGCCAAGCGTCTAAATATATATATACAAACTCAAGCCATGGTGAAGATTCAACACGACTTAAGAAATTCTGTGCTACAAGGTGGACTCGACATGAAGAAACATTACAAAGGTTTGAAGAGAACATTTCTATTATACTTGAAACTCTGGCCGGTTTGACGCAAGAGCATGATCGTCAAACATCTGTCAAAGCAAACGGTCTCCAATTATCAATCCAGAATTTTCAGTCCATATATACGCTTATCGTTGTTCATCACTACTTGCGCTACACGAAACCGATTTCCTACTCATTGCAGTCTGTGGATCAGAATTTAGTTCGTGCCTCTAGTGAGTGCAAGGAGTTGATCGACCTACTGAAATTGAAACGGACCAATGACGATTCATGCAATTCATTGTTTGACGAGGCCTCCAAGTTAGCACAGAAATTGAATGTTGAGGTCAAAGCACCAAGAGTTACTGCTAGACTACAGTACATATCAATTGCACAGGGACCGACAAATTCGGTGCAAGATTATTTCAGACTAAATGTTCACAATTCCTTTTTGGATCACCCAATAACATAAATTCAAGACCGCATTTGTGCATCATCAAGACGTTTGACAACAGAAATGCTTATGGAGAACATATATCCAGTCTGGCTAAGGATTACATGGATAAAATGCGGGAAGCTTATGCGGCATTCATTAATTCAGATGATCTTGATGTAGAGATTGAGAGGTGGAAGTTCAAACTTTCTGCGCGTGAAGGAGATGTCAGCAACACTGCCTTGTCTTTGCAAGACTGTTTTTTAGTCACGAAGGATTTATACCCAAATTTGCACACTGTTTTTCATGTACTTTTAACGATG
Source organism: Ampullaceana balthica (assembly GCA_944989445.1). NCBI lineage: Eukaryota > Metazoa > Mollusca > Gastropoda > Lymnaeidae > Ampullaceana > Ampullaceana balthica. The sequence goes on along the minus strand of CALYLW010000142.1, from coordinate 508,488 downwards.
CCTGTTACATCCGCCACAGCTGAACGCAGCTTCTCGGTGCACCGCCGTCTCAAGAGTTATATGCGTTCAACAATGGGATCCGAACGACTATCAGCTCTGGGGCTGCTGCATGTTCACACCGACATATTTCCTGACGTCACTAAAGTCATAAAAGACTTCGATGCCACAGGGCATCGTAGAATTGTGTTTGCCTTTGACAACGATGACTGATTTGCCAAGCAACGTGTTTACGTAAGGTATATGACGGTAAATATACTTAGGCTAAATTATGTTTGTAGCCCGTTCTTTGCGTAAAATGTTTGAAATATTGTTGAAATAGAAAAAATGATTAAAAATATGCCTGTTTTGCTTTATGTTTTGCTGGAGTACTTTTGCTAATATGAGACATATGAGTCATTGCATGTGGTGACATTTATTTGGCAGTATATGATTAAGAAGGGCTGATCAATGACCATAGCCATAGGAGATGGGAAGGTGTGCGTCCATTTTTTTCAAGGCTGTGGGCGCCCCTGTGTATTTGTAAAAAATTCAGGTGATCTCTCCAAGACGTACGTGTTAAGAGGGGAGCTGATGTTGCCTCAGATCACCATCTTCTTGTGGCCAGGATGAAATTAAAGCTAAAGAGACATTATACCGAGCAAACAGCATACAGGACTCGGTATAATACCTCCCTCCTGAAGGACCAAGCCAAAAAAGAAGAATTCAAAATCTCACTATTCAATACGTTCCAAGCCCTACAAGAAATACTCGAAGACGAAACCACCGAAGGAAAGTGGCAAATAAAAAAGCATGAAAGAAACAGTCCAGTCAACATGCCAAGAAGTGCTAGGAAACAGGAAAAAGGCACACAAAGAATGGATGACAGCAGGTACGCTGAATAAAATAGAAGAAAGGAAAAGGAAGAAATCAGAAGTGAATAGCAGCCGCACCCGAGCACAGAAAAACAAGTCCCAGAAGGAGTATGCGGATGCGAATAAGGAAGTTAAGAAAAGCATCAAGCGGGACAAGAAGGAATTTGTTGATAAACTTGCTAAAGAAGCAGAAGATGCAGCTCACCAGGGGAACATGAGGGAACTGTTAGACACCATTAAGACGCTGTCAGGGAAATTTAGCAAGGTAGAGAGACCAGTGAAGGACAAAATGGGAAACACCATATACCAAGTGAGGAGCAACAGAGAGGGAGATGGAAGGAGCACTTTGAAGAGCTCCTAAACAGGCCTGAACCAAGGAATCCACTAGATATCCAACCAGCCGACAAAGACTGTAATTGACTGCAATAGTCCCACCAAAGAAGAGATTAGCAGGGCCATTAAACAACTCAGAAATGGAAAGGCTGCAGGACCTGATGGCATTCCAGCAGATGCACTGAAGGCGGACTTGGAAACCAGTGTGGAAATGCTACACCCTCTGTTTATGAAGATATGGGAAGAGGAGCAAGTTCCTTCCGATTGGAAAGAGGGATACCTTATCAAGATCCCAAAGAAGGGGGACTTAAGCTCCTGCTCCAACTACAGAGGGATCACCCTGCTGTCCATCCCAGGAAAGGTTTTCAACCGTGTACTACTTAACTGGAAGAAAAACGCTGTAGACCCTCTGTTGCGGGACCAACAAGCTGGCTTTCGCCCCAACATATCCTGCACTGACCAGATATCGACACTGCGCATTATTCTAGAGCAGTCACTAGAGTGGAACTCGCCGCTCTATGTCAACTTTGTTGACTATGAAAAAGCCTTTGACAGTGTTGACAGGCAAACCCTGTTGAGATTGCTAAGGCATTACGGGGTGCCACAGAAGATTACTGATATAATCAGAAACATGTACGAAGGGATAAACTGCAGAGTTATCCATGGCCAGCAGGTGACAGATGCTTTCCAGGTGAAGACTGGTGTGAGACAAGGTTGCTTGCTGTCACCATTCCTCTTCCTGTTAGCCATTGACTGGGTGATGAAAACATCTACACAGCAGAAAAGGAATTGCAACCAATGGACCTTGTGGGATCAACTGGATGATCTTGACTTTGCTGATGATCTTGCCCTTCTTGCACATACCTAACAATAGATGCAGGAGAAAACAAACATTGTCGCAGCCACTTCTGCTAGCATGGGTCTCAACATTCACAAAGGGAAGAGTAAAATCCTCAAGGTTAATTCCACCAGTACATCACCCATTATGCTTGAAGGAGAAGCCCTTGAGGCGGTGGACAGTTTTGTTTACCTTGGCAGCGTGGTTGATAAACAAGGTAGTACAGATGCTGACGTCAAAATAAGGATCGGAAAAGCAAGAGCAGCCTTCCAGCAACTCAAAAATGTTTGGGTCTCTAACAACTTAGGCAGCAAGTTAAAAGTAATGATTTTTAACGCTATGGTAAAACATGTGCTGCTATATGGAGCCGAGACATGGAGAACAACAGCCGTAAACCTGACCAGAATCCAGTCCTTCATCAACAACTGTCTAAGAAGGATTCTCAGAATTCACTGGCCAGACAAAATCAGCAACCAGGAACTGTGGCAGCGGACAAAACAGAAGCCCATTGAGGAAGAGATTCTACAGAAGCGGTGGAGGTGGATTGGTCATACACTAAGAAAACCTGCTTCTAACACAACAAAGCAAGCCCTGAAATGGAACACACAGGGTAAGCGGAAAAGAGGCCGTCCAAGAAACACTTGGCGCCGAGAATTGGAGGCAGACATCAAGAGAATTGGCCATGAATGGAAGATCTTGGAGAAGCTGGCCCAGGATAGAGATGCCTGGGGGTCTCTCGTAGGTGGCCTATGCCCTTGGAGGAATCGCAGACGCCGACGATGATCGGTGGATGCCCCTCATGGACGAGAAGGCTCAACATCATATAAGCAAAAATTGACATTAGGGGCCCCCGGCGCCCCATGAGTGTTAAATTGAGAAAAAAATGTCGCCAGTTACCATCCCGGGAGCGTACTCAATAGTCTAAAATATTATACCATTTTTTAGAATACTTAAATTGTAATTACATAGGGGCGCATTTCACTTTTGAACGGAGTGGTTTAAAGGCTAAGTCTGGCCCTTATGCAGGACTAGATACAAACCAGAGATAAGCGTAGGACGCAATAATCTTCTGTATAGAAGGTGCGTTTGTTAAATTTTGAAAAAAAAGTTGCCAGTTACCATCCCGGGAGTGTACTTAAAAGTCGCCAAAAGTTTCATGGCGGTCGGATGAATGGTTTAGTCAGCTATAAAGGACATGCATACAAGGTGGCGTCGCTAGGGTTGGTGTCACCCGGGGCGGTCGCTCATGGCGTCACCCCTTCACGCCGTATCCAAGCCGTATTTTCTAAATGTAAATTAGCGTGTTGCAAATTATTTTTTTTCACTTAAATATGTATTTAGTGTAAGTCTGCACTCTAATATCGTAACACGTGTGAAGTCATTGAAAACGTCATTAAATAAATGATAAACAATCAAATATTTAAGTGGAGTTTTTATTTAAAGTTGCGCGTTTTTGATGTGACCAGGGCCACCCGTATTAACGCATAGGCCCGTTGGGCATTTGCCCGGGGGCCCACGAGCCTATGGGGGTCCATGGGAATATGTTTATTTATATATATTATGTATATTTATTTTTTATTCCTGGGGGGGGGGCCGCACTCTTTCTTTGCCCTTGGGCCCAAAATGGTGCAAAGACAGCTCTGGATGTGACGTCACATTTTTACACACACCCCTCCCCCTCGTCACTTCATCAATTGTTCGACCTTGTGTGTCGAGGTGGCTTCCAAAATGTTCATGTGGCAAAATTAGTTCCGACAGTTCTCGACTAAGAGGAGACATTCGCCTTTCTACTGGAATAAATGTACTTCTACCAGGCATATTCGTTGCTACAAACATTGCATCGATGTTCCGCTTTAGAAAATGATGGATGGCCACATCAATAACTTTTTGATACCTTGGATTTTCATAAGTCCACCATCCACAGACATAAGAATCGGTTTGATAATCGTGTTGCTTGGATCCTTTGTAACAATGTCAAACTCTTCCAATTCAAGTAGCCTTTCATAGTCCATTCCATGGCCATGAGCTGATGATGAGCAATGTTTGCCTTATCTGATGGCTATTTAAGTTATATGTTACAGTTTCGGGTTTACCTATACCGTCTTTTTGGATTTCAATGCCAGCATAAACAGATGTTATGAGTTTGTGTCTAGATGCTACTACCCACTCGTGATCAGGCAATGTAACGCAGTATTTGACATGCATTAAAAGTGGAGCTTGGTTGTTAGCTGCTATCAATCCAACTAGACGCCCCGCGGCGTTGCATACGCCGCAGACTTGCTCGTGGAGAGTGCAAAGAAAGTGGAGAAAGAACGGACACAAACTACAGCACGAAGAAATCAAAACAACGCGAGTGAACGTCGATTGGGGTGGGGGAACTGCCTACTCATTGTTGGTTTCGAGGCATTCGCACTGTGGTTATCTACCTGCCCACCACCCTTTAACACATTAGCTTGCCAACCATAAACTGTGATTGGCCGACCCAAGCGAGGGTCAGCCATGTTGTTAATAAAGGGGTAAAAGAACGGGTATAAACAGTCATTTTTAAAAATTAAAAAAAACAACGTTTTCGCTGGGGCTTGAACCCAGGACCTTATCCGTATAAGGCAGACGTGATAACTAGTACACTACGAATCTCAAGTTATTCTGTGAAGGAACAATGCAAGTGAACGCAAGGACCATTGTTGGTCTCGAGACATTGGTCGACCCCAGCGAGGGTCATTCGTCATACTCGTTTGCACATACTCGCTTTGGTGAAGGGGGTGGGAGGAGGGTTAGAGAGTCGGCGTGTTGCCCCGCATGGTTGGGCGACTTAGAGAACTATAGGCTACATATAGATGGGTAAGGAGGGGCCGTCCATAAAGTACGTCACTCTCCGAGGGGGGGGAGGGTGTAAGAAAGTGTGAAACTTTGTGACAGGGGGAAGGGGGGACAGGCCATGTGTGATGCCACATATTTTTTAAAAATTATTTTTTTTTCTAGTTTATTTACATTTTTTTAGTAGAATTTAAATAGATTTAAAATAATTTTCAAAACTTTTGTGAGACATTAGAATTAATTTTATGTTTAAATAGCATGAAATGCGTATCTCCTGAATGCGTTGTTCATAAATCTGAATTGGATGCAGCAGGACTGATATCGAAGGATCAGGAATGGTTTGAAAATCATTTTAGCACTAGCCAATATTTCACTCAAATTGTTAAATATCAGGACATGAAATGTTGCGACAAAGCACGAAGCTCAAATTTCAACGTTTTACTCCAATCCCAATCATCCAAACAATTGATGGACTCAAAGCTTCAGAAAGAGCAGATGCAGATTCTCATAAATGTCCTTCTTTGTTTGTAGCACAAACTCTCAAATTTGATGACACTATGCCAAGATCAACATGAGTTTTCAAAGTACAACCATATGATTACCAGCTTATTTGATCAACTTGCAAAGTATGTCACTTATATTTTGCCTCACAAACAATGTTGAAGAAACATACAGGACAACACAGAGCTCGGGATCAGGAGAATGTGCCCACCCAAACCGTTCAAGAATCAACTCAGATAAAACGCATCCGTCCTTTGAGAATCGCTGCTAGAAGGCAAGGAGAACCCATGTCAGTTATTGCCAGAAGAGAAAATTCACTTTCAGAGGCTGTTGAGTGGCTAGATGAGGACGAGTTGATCTGTCTGCAATTATCTTCCAGGAAAAGATGATGTTGAAAGATTGATGTTAGTCGTAACTATGGATGAACACTTCACTTCAGCGTTGTGAGATGATGTCCAGTGAATATTTTTGAATGAAACATAATTCATAGGACCATATTAAACAGATTCAATATAGCACAAGAGTTGGTCACATAATTTGTCAATCTAGTCTTTTTTTAAGTCAATGTATTTGTTTCCTTTTTATTATTTAATCACTGGGTGAGGTCATGTTTCGTTAATCTACTTCTTATCCTGTGTCAATAGAATGCGTAATCAGAAGATTATCTAAAACTTGACCTCACCCATTGTAAATGAAAAAGTAGCAGATAAATGATGTGTGTTAAATAATTGTCAAGTCTAATTTTTGACATTTTTGTTTTCAAATTCGATCTAGATTGAGTTATTGTTTCATTGAATAACTGTGACAACTGTTGACAATTAACTACTCTACTATTAAAGTCATTTTAATAATCTGATAGTTGTTTTAAGTGGGGGTGTACGGGATTTCGGTTCCAGCTCCGGTAAATCCGGCTATTTTACAAAATCCGGCTCCGGCTTCGGCAGGATTTCACATCATAAATCCGGCTGGCTGGTAGATCCCTAATTTATACAAATATTTATAATGGCTCCGGCAAATCCAGAATTCGGCCATTTTATCAATCTGATTCCGGCTACAGCCGGATTTCACTTCATAAATCCGTCAAAATGACGCGGCGGTAGAGTGGCAGCGCACTGGACTGTCGTACCGATGGTCACGGGTTCGAATCCGTGCGAAGGCAAGGGTTTGTTACCGGGGCTTAGGGCGTCCCTGAGTCACCCCGCTCCGAATGGGTACCTAACACTACAGTAGTTAGGCGACTGGGTAATGCGTGGAACCCACAAAGCCGTGGCCTGTGAACGCTGCATCACTTGCCAACAGATCATCTGTCATGGTCTGTGGACGCAACTATCTTCTGCATAGAAGGAGCGTCTGTATAGATAAGATAAGATAAAATTCAGCTCCGGCCGGATTTCAAAATTTTGAATCCTGTACATCGCTACTTTTATGTGGAAATTTTATATTTTAATACTGTTTAATAGTGGTGTATTTTAAGTATTAAATTAAATATTTTAATTAGGTGTTAATTAATTATTTTTTCGAAAGTGTGACGTACTTTGGGGGGGGGTCCCGAGATTTGTGACAGTTTGTGACAGTGGGGAGAGGTAAAAAAAAATAGTGTGACATACTTTATGGACGGCCTCTAAGGGGCCGTCCATAAATGACGTCACGCAATTTTTGCCGATTTTGACCCCCTCCCCCCCCTCGTCACGTGACGTCGCAAAAACTTAGATCCCCCTCTAAAAATACGTCACGAATCTTTAACACAACAAAAAAAACCTATATTTTCTTTTTGAAAATAAGTATGTTTCAAATCACTTTTATTGTCATTTAAGTATTTATTATTTATTTAGTGAAGATCTACATTGTAATATCGTAACCCGCGTGAAGCATTTTCAAAAAGAAACGTTTAACCGGCCTTCAGAAAACGAACTGTGTTAACATCCTTTGCTTATATTTTATTTTAATGCATACAAATTAAACATTGACTATTAATCATCACGGTTAACGTCTTTGTTTAGAAAAATAATTATTTAAAAATAACATTTAAAAAATTTATTTTTAAAAAATCCCTCAATTGACTGACGTAAGAAAGAGGTCGGCGAACAGAGGTAAATAACCTGAACTGGGGCCAAAAAGGGAATTCTTGGGGGTAATGCAGACTCATTTGGGACATATAACATCCACTACAATCCGCTATATATATTAAAATACGTCATGTGTACGTGTACGTTTGGAACATATGTCCATTATTAAACCGGTTCCTTCCAGAAAATGAATTTTAAAAAAAAAGACAACTATGTAGATTTCTTACCCACGCACTATATGAAGACACCTAAATCTACCCTACTTTCATTTATATTGACACGAGTGACAATAATCTTAATCCACATGACTTGTCTGTATCAAGTATCCTTTCTGTGATATTTAAAATTAATGCCTTAAAAACTGAGCTAAGAAGAAAAGTTGTTTTGGCTCCTCTCAAATTGCGATGTCAAGAATTTGATGCATTCAATAAAGTTAATGAATACTTGACAACTTTTAAATAGGCTCATTTATCATTATATCTAGAACAGTGCTTCTCAATCTTTTTAGTATTGCGGACCAGCAGGAATTTTGTCCATTGCACCAGGGACCGGTGCACTATTTTCCCTGCACTGACAATTTTTCTGTCCTTTTTTTTGAGAACATCTGCGGACCGGCAGCGGATGGCCCACGGACCGGCACCGGTCCGCGGACCACCACGTTGAGAATCACTGATCTAGAAGACTAGAATGGCCAGGTACGTTTGACAAAAAACCAATCGAACAATTATATCAAACTTAAAACGTTTTTAATTCTATCAAATAGATAGAAAAAGGATATTCCGTGTCGTTTTGACTTAAAATATCTACACATAATCCTATTCAAATCATTTTTAGACACTTGTCATGCTTGTAAAACTCACAAGTAGCATTTTCGCTAAAGACGCTTCCCCCAAATCCCGAGTCATGTGAGCAGGACCTAGAGTCGGTAACGCATACATAAACGTGTATATTTTAAGGTAATGGGCAAAAAAGTTTTACGACTCCTTCCATGAGAGAACCAAACGGAGCTGCGGTTACATCACAAATGCTTTGATGTCAACATCAAACGACGCAGTGTAACAATTTCATATGTTATCTTGTGGATTCTCAAACTTAAGGATTATAATTAGATTTAATTTTCGTGTCTTGATAGCATACGCCAACCAGCGTCTTATGTCCTACCGACCGGCACATTGAGAAGCACTGATTAAAAAAAAAGTCATTACATAAATTGTAAGCGACCAAATATTTCAGTGGAAGTTTTATTTAAAGTTACCCTTTTGATGTGACGTCACATTTCTTCAACCTCCCTCCCTCCCCCTCGTCACAAAAGTGTGACCCCCCCTCCCCCCCTAGGTGCGTGACGTCATTTATGGACGGCCCCTAAACTAAGACCGTCTAGTTTTCACAAATCAAGCTATTTTGGCTCTTTATCATAAAATTACTTATAATGGAATAGATAACCATTTATTTTGACAGTGGCATCAAATGTTTTGCCATTAGAATTTTAGATCAAGAAAAGAAAGCTCTTCTTATTAATTAATAACCGTATGCCCTATATTTAATGGAGGCGGCAAACTGGGCGAAATAAGGCCACGCTACACTGCTGTATGTGCTTGTTTTTAATTTTCTGCGTGAAAATGGAAAGCTAAATTTTTCGGACCGAGTTTGATACTTCACTACGGTAATTCTATAGTCGAGTGGCAGCTTGAACGCGATCGCTTAAAATTCTAATTCTATTTTTTTATATATTGAGAGTCTGCTTACCTTTAACCTTGACCTTATTTCCCCACTGATGGTTCGATTCAGATTGCCATGTTGGCCTTCATTTTTATAAAAATCTTGCAATGAATGAATGTACTTGATCAGTTTCAATACCCTTAGCAAAAGGCGTGTTTGGGTTAAATAATAATCTAAAATAACTATTTACTTTTTTGGGGGGTCCAAATCAAGCTTCAGCTTAAACGAATAACCGTTTTAGCAATTTGACTACAAATACAAAACTGAGAGGATTTAAAAGAAATAACGTTATAGAAACTTTACTTTAATTCATTAAATTTAAAAAAAAAGATCAAAAATCATTTTTCAAATTGAGAGATAATCTCAATTAGTGTATATTAGCCCATTTTACAGACACGCATCTGGCATCACAAGTGGCACCGGCATCAAGACCAAACAAAACTTAACGCAAATATATTACTGATAACTGGTACACATTAACAAAGTCTTGGTGCCGACCATAATATATTTGTAAAGTAATTATTGCGAAAAAAGGTTAGTTTATTTCCTACAATATAAAAAAATTCTTTACTTAAAAAATTACATTATTTTATTGCTTATGATTTTGTTTTGGTAGATCTTTCTTTTCTTTAAAAAAAAATGATACTGATACTGACTGCTAATCAAAAACACTTTCTAAAACTAACGCAGGACTAAATAAAAGTGCGACGAAAGACGAAAGTACCATAGTTCTTTTATTGATTTATGTATATTGTTCATTAAAAATCATATTTAAATTAACATCTCAGTCAGTATTCTCAGAGTCAGTACTTTCCTTTCATGATTGAATCAGTTGTCATGTGTCATAGTCATAGTAATATTAGTAATAGTACTAATAGTATATATTATATAATATAGTATAGTATGTATGTCATTTTAATGATTTTAATATTCAGTGTTTATCTGCCTATCTAATCTTGTTTTTTCATGACAATTCAATACAAAAAGTTTGACTTTGACTTGGACTTAAGACATTTACTGTTACTATTAAATTGTGATTGAGGCCCGCATTTTAATAAACGGAGTGGTTATCCCCAGAATTCTGCGAATAATTTTCAACGTTATCCCCAGAATTCTGCGAATAACTTTGAACGTTATCCCCAGAATTCTGTGGTTATAGAGAGCCAGTTTAAAAAGCTAAAAGTTCAACATGTCTTCGTGGCCGCATGGTAGAGTGGACAGTTGACGTTGTGGTACAGGGTTTGATTTTTGCTAGTGGAATATTTACACAAAAAAAAATTTGTACAGGGTTCTATTTTTAGATGGGGAATCTTTTTTTCTTTCTTTTTCATTAATTTTTTTTCTATTTTAAATATTTTGTTATTGCATAATATTTAAATGATTCACGTTCATCCCACTGCTACGCGACCTTGGCCTTGGTAGCGGCGCAATTGAACATACTGCCAATATTGCTAACACTACTAGTAGTACTACTAATAATAGTGCTAATACCCATACTATCCTATATTATAAATAAATATATTGTCCTATATTCTCCAATAATACGTCATGGAATGTAAAAAACTATATTACTGCAGGACTGGTCTAAAGGAATTGGAGGCCCTTGGCCTTGGCGAAGAGAATTTGGTGGCCCTAAATAAAATGTAATAGAAAAATAAAATAATAAATATAGAAAAATTCTTGTGCGAGGCCCCCATTAATCATAATTAATGACAATGATTGAAACTAATCGGAGGCCCCAGCCCTAGGCGGCTGCCTAGTTTGCCTATGCCTATGCCTTACTAACTAAGTCTAAGCCTAAAGCCAAAGCCTAGATTACTATCACTACTACTAAAAATATTAATAATAGTACCAATAGCCAATCCTATAATATATTATATATATATATATATATAATAGTAGGGGCAAGTACCCGGATTTTCGCGGGTTTAACAACAGCAACAAAAACAACAACAAAACAACAAAAACAAAACAACAACAAAACAACAAAAACAAAACAACAACAAAACAACAAAAACAAAACAACAACAAAACAACAACAACTACAACAACAACAGCAACGACATGAAGGACGTTGTCGTCGCAGGGCAAAGGATGTGGACAACAACAACAACAACACAAAAACAACAACAAAAAACAACAACTACAACAACAACAGCAACAACAACTACAACAACATAATCTTATATATATGGAACGAAACCTGTTGAAGAACTTTCCCCATTTAATTTTGTGTATGTGTACCAAATTTCACGTTATTTGGTAGTCTGGATCTTGAGTTATTAGGGAACAAACACACAACAAATGTGTCTTATATGTATAACATTTGGGCCCCCGGCCCCCCAGTTAGTGATATTTTTTTTTCGACTGCTACCATCGCGGAGGGTACTCAACAACTTTCCAAAGTTCATGTTTCTACCTACAAAGAAAGATGAGGAATTAGTGTTGATTTATTTCTATATAGCCCATATAAGTAAAAAAAAACGGTTTTGGGCCTCCCATGAGTCAATTTTTTAAAATTATTTTCAACAATTATCGTCATAAGAGTGTATTCAGCAAGTTCCCAAAGTTTCATGCTTCTATCTTAGAGGGAAGTTGAAGAAATTAGTGTTGAGTCATTTTTAAATATAAGAAAAAAAAACTACATTAGGGCCCCCGGCCCCCATTAAGTGATAATTTATATAATTTTTTACCTGTTACCATCGTTAAATTATGCTTAACAACCACCGAAAGTTTCATGCTTCTACCTACACGGGAAAATATTTTTATTTTTTATAGAGCTCATATTAGGAAAAAAGTACATATTGGGCCCCTGGCCCCCAGCATCTTATATATATGTAACAAAACCTGTTTAACAACGTTTCTCATGTCATTGTGTGTATGTGTATCAAATTTCAAATTATTTGGTTGTCTGGATCTTGAGTTATTAGAGAACAGACTAACACACAACAAATGCGTCTTATATGTATAAGATTTGGGCCCCGGCCCCCCAGTTAGTGATAATTTTTTTTCGACTGCTACCATCGCGGGAGGGTACTCAACAAATTTCCAAAGTTAATGTTTCTACCTACGAAGAAAGATGAGGAATTAGTGTTGATTCAGTTTTATATAGCCCATATAAGAAAAAAAAACGGTTTGGGCCCCCGGCCACCCATGAGTGAAAAATGTTTAATTATTTTTCTCCAATTATCGTCATAAGAGTGTATTCAGCAAGTTCCCATAGTTTCATGGTTCTACCTTCACGGGAAATTGAAGAATTAGTGTCTAGTCAGTTTTAAATATAAGTAAAAAACTACGATATGGCCCCCGGCCCCCAGTAAGTGATAATTTATATAAATATTTTACCTGTTACCATCGCCTAATGATACTTAACAATTACCGAAAGTTTTATGCTTCTACCTAAACGGGAAATATGATAATTTTTTATTTTTATTTTTTATAAGGCTCATATAAGGAAAAACTACATTTTGGGCCCCCGGCCCCCCAGTATCTTATATATATGGAACGAAACCTGTTTAATAACCTTTCCCGTATAATGTTGTGTACGTGTACCAAATTTCACGTTATTTGGTTGTCTGGATCTTGAGTTAATAGGGGACAGACAGACAGACAGACAACAAATGCGTCTTATATGTATATATATAGATATAGAAGATATATATATATATGATAAATATATTGGCCTATATCATATATCCAAAACGCAATGGCAATGGACTATACTTAGAGCTAGATAAAAATAGCTCAGGGCACTGAACAGATTCTAAAATTGTCTAAAATATAATTGTAAACTTAAAATCAATATGAAAAACAATAAGGCTGGTACTGTTTTCTTATTCAGGTCAGATATATTTATTATAATCAACGTGAATTTACTTGATATACATGATGTAATGATAAATAATGCTCAAAATTAACTTTGAGAATAGTTCACTGAATTCTCCCATCAACGTCGAGAGTCATTCACAGAATTCTGGGGATAACGTTGAAAATTATTCGCAGAATTCTGGGGATAACGCTTTCCTTTAATAAATTTAAGGCCGACACTACGTACACCGCGGCTGTATACCTAGCCAAAATACGAGCTTTGAACTGGAAACACCGCGGTGGTGAACCTAGCCAAAAGCATTGTGTCAGGGCTAGGTACATCGCGGTTAAAAATAGAAATATAAAAGATGATAGAAAATGATACCTTGTCCATAATTAAGCATAGATGTGAATAAATTACGCATTAGGATGATTAGCTAAAAAAGTATAAGTATAAGTTAAAGTTCTTTGGGAATCTCTGTATTTACTGGTTTAAATTTGTAAGTATGCTAAGTGACAAGTGGCTAAACTAAAAGCTGTGACTATGACTATGGGCACTATGGCCATGGCTATCACTATCAGCATTACCAGTAATAATTTCATAGTTTGTTAGGTCCTTTATATAGTGATAGTACAGTTTTTATTGAATGATAATAAGACTACAACCTATGTACTATGGCGGATTAAGGAGGGGGGTGGCTGAATAGGCTAAAGCCAAGGCCCCCCGATAATTTAGGGGCCCCCAAATTTAGTATATTACACGCTTTTATTTAACTCACACTGTTTGTATGTTGTATCCGTCAAATCTTGTAACGTAAAATTAAACCACTTGTGATGGTCCTAGAGATCTCAAAATTTTACCACAGATAGATCTTGGATAACAATACATTGTATCAAAATTTCAGATCGATCGAATGTACCGTAATTGAATAAATGCATTTTTAAGTTTATCTTTATATATAGTCTGTATCCGTGCTATTCTTGACTTTCACGTGAATGTCACCGGAGTTCACCACCAGCCATCGGTGACCACATTCCAGGTGTTAAACAGCTCAGTAATACGAAACTAAATCTAAATTGACATGATAATACAAGAGGAACAACTGGAATTTGTGTAGCCTAGTTGGCCGAATTGTTAATGTAATGGATTTTCAACCTGGAGGCTGGATGTACTGGGTTCAATTTTCAGTTGGGGAAACTGTTTTTTTTTAAATACATAAATTTGTAATTAATAATCTATCTTTTTACCACTATCACATAATTAATAGACAGCCCCTTAGTGCTTTCACCACTGGCATTGCTTGCCAATACTCAAATTTCAAAACTATTTAGATTTAAAAAGGGATTATAAAATTTCCATTCAACGCAAAATTTATTGTTCTACAAAGTGATACTCTACCATCTTCCACTCTTCATATCCCCCCTCCCCCTATTTTTCTTCATTCAACGGCAACGAGGAACTCCACTATTTCTCTTTCAGGCTTTTGAAAGTGTGAGCTTTGGAAACTGACATAATTATCAACAAGTATCATTTTAACAAATACATTTTTAAGTTAAAATTAAATTCTACAGTCTACTTGAACAAATTATAACCTGTGCGTGTAGGCTATCTTATTTGTCAATCCAGTGAAAAAATGTCTTATAAATAACATCACGCGATTTTTGCAGATTTTTTCACCCCCTCGTCACACGTCGTCTTAAAAACTTAGCCCCCCCCGTCCAATTTTTTTTCAATATGACGTCACAGAGCTGTTGCTCAATTTCTATTTGAAAATGAAACAAATTAAAATATCACGTTCTTTGCCCCTTACATATAAGATAAACATTTGAATATTATGTAATTGTTAATATCTTTGAATGAATAAACATTATAAAAATTGAAATTAATTTTTTCTTTTCTTTTGGTGTGTGTGGGGGAGGGAGGTATTTACCTATATTATTATAATGGGGGAGGGGTCAAGTGGAAAACGTGTTCTCAACTTTTTTTATTAAAAAAAGTTAGCTAGACAATGAGACAAACAGATACTCAAATACTAATACAATTCTTTTGTTAAACATAGGAGTCATACTCATGGCGATGATGATAGAAACACCTTTCCGTATGACGTATGCAAGAAAAAACTCATACCAATTCTTGTTCCCGTCTCGAATTTGGGTATGCAATGGGTCGCCTAAACTAAGAAATACAACATACAATCATTTTTTAAAATTTAAAACTCTAAAAAAAATTAAATACTTAACATAAATCCATTTAATATTAAAGCATTCATAGGCGTAAGACTGCCGTGTGTAAATAGAAGGAGAGTCTGTAACACAAAAGATAAGACAGGCTTGATGCTTCATGCTTGGATTTGCACATTGTATAAAACACTTTTGCGAGCACCCTCATTGTGGTTTTAAAAATTAAAATAATAATTTAAAAATTATAAAAAAATCCATCATCGAGATTCGAACCCGACACCACCAAAGTAACCGCTAATTCACTGCGCTTTACCATTCGTCTGGAACTGCTCATGAAAATGTTGGTTTTTTAAAGTTATAACTAATTATCCTGGAATGGGGACCATTAAACATTCAGTAATCATTAAAAATTGCATGATACATTGATTATTTGAGGTCTACTGTTTATTAGCATAGGGATTACATACTTTTAGCCTAAATATAGTGAAATCCACTCATTTTTTTTAGCTGCGGTGTACCTAGGCCAAAGCCAACGGTTTAGCTAGTTACACCGCGGCGGTGTAGGCAGGCCAAGGACGATGGTTTAGCTGGTTGTACCGCCGCGGTGTCCTTAGACACTTCGTAAATTTAATTAATTAACATTTTATTATAATTATAAATTATCTTATAATTTAAGTTTAAATTTAAAACTGGTACTTGCCTATTAAGACAGTGACATTGACTGTAATTATTGACAACATACATCACTGTCACTGCAGTATGGCAGTAAACCTAGCTAATCCATTGTTGGCTTGGCCTTTGTAATCCTCAGGACTATATCTAGTCTAGTCAAACTCCGACTCTGTAATCGGGTAATAATTAAAATACTGATTTATTTGATCACTGATGGCAAAAATTATGATTTTAATACAAAATTAGAGTTTTGTTACAAAAAACAGTGACTTTACACTGCAGCTGTGTACCTATCCAAATCATTGGTTTCGTCCTGGATGCAACACAGCAAACAAAAATTAATTGGTCTCGCATTTGATTCCTGGGAAAAAATGCTATGCTTATACATTATACAGTAATACCTTAATCATTAAAATGTCTGCATCTATACTCAAGATGCAATAAAAAATTCTGTTTAGGATCACCTATAATAAACCTATTGCTCATAGTATGAAAATGAAATGATAGAAGAAAACAGTTGAATGAAGCGAAAGAGATGTGTGGAGGAGTGGGGCTAAAATTATTCCAAGAGTAGTGTAGAGCAATTGTTGGTAAAGAGTCTATTTTGATATTTTTTCTACTCTACCCTGTTTTATCAGAATTGTTTCTGGATTTTTTAGTGTTTCTGTCAATGAATTCCAGAGTAATGGCAGTGGTCAGTGGTGCTAGTACTTGAACACTTCTTGTCCATTCATTAACACAATGAAACCCAACATCAGTTAATTTGACATTGGGACATGTTTCTTTTTTCCTGTTAATTAAGTTACAGGTAATGGTAACCTATTTGTCCTGCAATATGGTTTAAGAATTAAAAACTTTGAGCAGCAGTTTTGTGAAGTTTATTTTTATTTTTAACTTTAGACTTACTCGGCCCAGTAGTTATACTGCCTTTAAGTCGACCTTTCCATTGCAATTGGTTTTGAGGACTAGTTTCATGGTTTTATTTTGTATGATTTTCAATTTGTAAAAAATTGTCAAAATTTTTATTACCTGAAAATTGTTATCTGAGTATATTTGGTAAATGAGAACATAATATGGCATAATTAGTCAGAACACACTGCAGCACATTACTCCAAACAACTAGAATCAAAGTAAACAAAATATTAAAAAGGTAACCTCTGATAGTTTGAAAAGAAACAACAGATTGTAATTCCAGGAATCAAACCCATCTCCATTTCATCAGAAGCCTTACATTATTAGCTTTGCTGCAGTGTACTGCTGCTAAAGCCCATGGTTTTGCTAGTTACACCAGTTCATGATTAATACTCAAACTATGCTTTCTTGCCATAGTGAAGGTTATTATTATTATTTTTAGAATTTTAATTTTATTTTCTTACATTTTAATAAGTACCATTTCATCTTTCAGACTATATTTTATTTCAATGGCCAGTTTTGTTAAAGATCTGATGCGGCAGTATGATGAGGCTTACCCGCTAGCAGGTAAAACACCAGACTGTTTTTTTTTCCTACACAATAAACAATTTTTAATTTTAAAATTAAAACTCATGAGATTATGTACTTTTTGTCATGCTATATAAATGTAAAAAAAAACCTCATTCATAGTGCTAGGTTAGCTGTTCTTTAAAATCTATGGCTATTCTCTGTGTTTGCTCCATGTCACAGCATGGATTGGAGTCAAGGCTTTGAGTATAACAGCAAATTATGATAACTCTGATGACAACCACACACTTTTCACATGAAAATGACAAAGTCCTTCAGTAATAGACCTATGCTTTTTTTTAACCACATTTTATTAACTCGCTTTCATTCCTGTTTGTTGGTTTGTCCAAGATTTTTTCAAATCTGCCAACTCAAAATTGAACCACTTCTGATGGTCCTAGAGTTCTGAAAATTTTACCACAGATAGATCTTGGATGACAATGCATTGTATCAAAATTTCAGATCGATCGACTGTACCGTTATTAGATTATTGAACTTTTTAGTTTATCTATAGTCTATATATAAGCATCTGTACCGTCTGCTTTTGTTGACATCCGTGAGTTCACCCCGTGACCACATCACAATGTTTTTAAAACGTTGGGCGGGCGCTTGTGAGGTGTTTGGTAAAATTAATGGAAGTAAAAAAATATTTTTAAAAACCAGGTTGTTATAAGTGGACTAAAAAGAATAAAATAAATAGAAGTAAAAAAAATGATTTTTAAAAACCATGTTTTTATAAGTGGACTAAAAAGAAGAAAATAATTTAAATTTTAATCCAAACGTGGGGCGTGTGTTTGGTATAAAAATTAAAGATTTCTAATTTAGAAGGCAAAAGAGAGATCTATAAGTGAGAGAATGAGTGAACCGCATATGTTAAACCTCATAAGCGCCCGCCCCATGTTTTTAGTCATATTAAATCAAAGTACTTGAACTTATAAGTTTTAAATTATTTTCTTTTTTTTTACTTCTATTTATTATCACAATTAATTGTACTTTGACAATATAGTTCTGTATTAAATATAGTTCACATTTAGTTTAGATGTATAGTTCATCATATTATATTACTTACAGACTTAACTATCCATCATAGAATTACATGTATAATATACATCACACAAATTCAACTTGCTCCCACGAGCTTAGCTATGAGCCTATCTTCCTGGGCATCATTATCCAATTTCCACTTCATATTTTATTTATTCATTGTTTGCTAACATAATATTTAATAAGTGCTATTATAGCAATGTTGTAACCCAGTGGTCCCCAACCTTTTTATTGCTGTGGACCGGTCAAAGTTTGATAATTTTATCGCTGTCCATTAACCGGGAAGGGGGGGTTGATGAGGGTGAGAACCCAGAGCTTGTTTCTCTGCAACAAAACTAGACGGTCCTATCTGGAGGTAATATGAGATAATGACAACCTAAGTGTGCTGCTTGTGTCCAGTTTATTCCGTTGTTTTGTTTTGTTTGCTGTCACTGCAGAAAACCCAGCTTCACACAGTTGGGATGTCAGAAATGGCAATTGAGATTTAATTGCTAAGGTGGCAATCTCAGGATATAATCTTGTGTATAGAACGAAGCGTCTGTAACATATAAGATAAGATATTCCGCCATAACTCAAATCCAGAAGACTCGAAGAGCTCTTTTCTCGAACATAGTTTGAAGGCTACCGTCATTTCCATTATGGAGCAGTTGAACTTCTTGCACAGACATGCTAGATTCGCTTGGTTTGTTGATAAATGGGTCATGTATTACCAGTTCGTGCATCTTTTGTGGTTGGGAAGTAGCGCTCAATTCTTTTAAAAGCAAAGACAGGTGACCGTTCACCAAATAGGACTATAAATACTCAGGCTCAGTCTCATCTACAATGCTTACTAATCTTTGAAACATATCCAAAATGCCTCTGTTTACGTGCCGTTCCCACAACTCAAGTTTGGCCTTAAAAGCAGCTACTTTATCAGCCAACTTGAAAACAGTTGACATTTTCATCTGAAGGTGCATATTGAGTTCATTGAGCTGACTGAATATGTCACACAGGTAAGCCAATTGACACTTTCAAATCATGTCATTGATGTGTATCAATGAAATTTCCGTGGAAAAAAACAAAATAGGAAAAAAAATGGAAAAAGAGGTACACCATCTTGCCATCATAGGTGACCCATCAAAACATGCATGACAAAAGAGCGTCGACATAAGAGCGCTAAAATTGATTGTAGGCGGTAGGGCTGTCAATATTGTTGAAAAATGCTACCCAGGTACCCGTCCAAATTTCGAACGGGTAACCGGGTTACCTGATCGAAACATCACATAATCTTCCCCGTCATGACCGCTATACAATGCTACCTAGCCACCTTCCATGCACCTCATTTCACACAGTTGCTACACGTCCGACGTCTTAGGGCCGTACATAAATGACGTCAAGCGAATTTGGCCGATTTTTACCATCACAGGTTGTCACAAAAACTTAGAGCCCCCTCCAATATGATGTCACAAAGCTTAGAGCCGCCCCCCCCATAAGCCATACTTCCTTTTTGAAAATGAGCAGTTGTCAAATAACTTTATTGTCATTTACTTTTGTTATTTAATGTGAAGTTGAACTCTAAAAATCGCTTCACGTTTGAATCCATGTAAAAAGTCATTAAATAAATTGAAAGCAATCAAATATTTCAATGTTTATTAACAACAACAAACACGGCCTCTTTCATCTCTAAACAGTCCATCCTTATTTTCGGCAGAGGAGTTTTGTTTTCTATATATGATTCATTCAAAGAACAAAAATCTTCTTGTGTTTGCGATTTCTGTCTCCTTTTCAGAGAAAAAAGATGTATCAAATACATTGTGGTCTGTCGAGACCGTATTGTATTTCCCGTTGACAGATAGTTCTCCTTAGATGTATTTCACAGCATATATTTTAAACAAAAATTTTCATTTGATAAATTGTTTCGCGAGCATTAAATTTAACACAAAAAAGCCGCATGCGAGCCGAAGTTTGGTTAATATAAACATTGAAGGCCACATTTTCACGGGTACCCGGGCGAAATTTTACTACCCGGGTAATCCAGACGGCAACGGGTACCCGGGTCCCGGGTACCCGTTGACAGGCCTAGTAGGCGGTTGTTCTGATCTGCGCTACTGTGTCGTTGATGTTCTTTTGACGGGGTGCCACCAAAACGGGTTACAAGAAAGACGCACAATCCCCTCGTGAAAACCACTGTAAATAAAATTTAAATAATTTAATGTTCCTTTTGTGGCCCGTAACCTGTTCCACAGCCCGGTCCGCGATCCGGGGGTTGGGGACCACTGTTGTAACCCATAAAAGTTGTCTTTAATTTTTATGTGTAAATTCAAATAGTTGTCAATGTTTTGTCAAAAACGGGGAGACCACATGTCTGTGACACTCTTTACAGCATATCTAGAGGTTCACAATAGGTGCTACATTTGCTATGAAGTTATCTCTTTTTCTCCAGATCAATGATCCCACCGTTGATACATGTAAACTATCTTGTTTTTGTTTCTTTTCTATGTGACATTCCCTTTTAGGGTCAAGTTAATTCAAACTCAATAACCCATCTCAAAATTTTACAGCAAGCCTCATCAAACAGACATCGCTATATAGATTCTTTTCCTCAGTTGAGGACGCACTATAGCTTTAGCTCCTTCAACATTGCTGACAATCAGAAAAGTTAGACAAGTGGCTTTGATGCATTCGTGTTTCCTTTAAGTGCAGCTTCACTTAAAATCCCTTCTCTGAATCATGCTATCATTGATAATATGAGCTGTTGGTTTAAGTTGGTAAGATAGTGGTATTGTCTGACAAAAACAGCAACTCAAATTTCACTTTTTATTCAATGACAGACCTGCCAACCTGCTAAGGAAAAAAAAATCTGTATAGGGATCCGCGCGCAGGGTCACGGCACGCAAGGGACTGGTTTAAGAACTACATACTAAATAAATATAAAGCAATAAAGTTACCTCCATTATCTTTTAAGAGTCTACAGAACACCACAGAATATGAGAAAATTACTGGAAATGTTAACATTACATACAGATTTATACACAACAGAACATTCATTTTTTACATTTGGACAGGCTGCATAGAGTTCAGTTTTCCAGCATCTCCCCTAATGACTAGTGGCCTTTTTGCACTAGTCAAACAATTCTTTGGTTACTGAAGTTAGCTTTGCAATTGATTTTAGATACATTTTACAATCAATTTTTAGTTAGAAAGAGTGACAGTATCAGCTTTAATGCTTTCCCTTGTTTAATTGTAATTTTTCTGTTAACATTTCTTTGACTCTGGCATTAAAAAGGTAGGTATTGGCAAGATATTTATTTCTTCCAATAAGAAAGGTGGTAAATAAAACTTTCAATCTCATAACTGAAACTGAATTGCAGATTCCTACAAGTACTACAACAAAGTAATAAGTACATGTAATGTGTAGATTCACTACTTTTACTTTACTAATTTAGCAGCAGTTGAAATTTTTGCGTTAAAATTTGTTTATTGTTATCATTGAACCCACCACTTTCATAGATAATAAGGTCTGGCACAGATAGCAAATGTCTCGCCACAGAGTGATGGCCGAATAAATGAGTGTTTTTCCACATACTGATACTGTTTCAAAAACAATAAATTACATTTTTTTTAGTTAGACTATTCTTAGTACTAGTATTATCACTCTTCAAGCTCAGTCACTGGAAAAACATTTTCAGCAGGTTTCTTTGAAATGTATCTACTTAACTTAATTTTTAAAAAAATAAAAAAGGCACAGTACAGCTGAATTATTTTTATTAGACTAGTAAAAGGATATTTATAATGAGATGGCCAACGAAGGCAGATTTTGAGATCGCGGTTCGCTTCAATAACGGAAGTGCAGGGAAAAACCAAGGAAGTGGCATCATCGAAATACATTACTTCGTGTCATATTCACCTTTTTTTATACCGTTATTATTATTATCTTTTTTTTTGCCACTTTCGGATTTGTATAGCCTGAAAAGTTTTAATGGTTGAAAAATCTGAATTTTAAAGGTCTTGTCAGAATTTTGGAATCAGGGTAAAAATAAAACAACCCCGTAAAAACAAAGTTTTTGACTATAAATCCCTTATTTGTGAGACAGAACTTAAAGTATTGATTATATTCCAACGCGACAAACATTTACAGCCTAAGACTGAGTGAAATCCTCCTCCACGAGATGTGGTCATCGATTGCTGGCGTGAAGTCAAGTGACCCGTAAAATGTACACAATAGCGACTGCTTCATATAGTTTATATAGATAAACTAAAAATGCATTAATTTAATAACTTTACGTTCGATCGATCTGAAATTTTGATACGATGCAATGTTAGGTGACACGAGCCTATTTGCCAAATTTCAGCTCGATGGCATCACGGGAAGTGGGTCATTTTTTAAATCCCTTATATTAACTTCGCGGCCGTCTCTGTCTGTCTTGGGCTCGGCGGGCGGAAAAACAGAAGTAAAAAATGACCCACTTCCCGTGATCCGATCGAACTGAAATTTGGCACACGGACCCGTCTAACCTAACAATGCATCGTTTCAAAATTTCAGATCGATCGAACGTACCGTAATTAAATTAATGCGTTTTTAGTTTATCCTTATATGAGGTATGTAATTTAAATTCACTGTTTGTTATTGTTTTTTTCCCACGTGAAATTTTGAGCTGACGCATTGAGGCGACCCAATGAAGCGACGGGCGCTTTTGTTTACATTTTACGTGTCACTCTGAGCTCGGTCAAGCGAATCGGTGACCAGACTTTTCCCCTCTCCCCCCCCACCCACCCCTCCCCCCACCCACCCACCCCCTCCCCCCACCCACCCCTCCCCACACCACTAGGGTTATGATGCAAACTTGAGTTAAGACAGATTCAGTCTGTAAATGTTTGAAAATAATCAATACTGTTAGTTATGTCTCATATATAAGGGATTTATAGTCAAAAACTTTGTTTTTACGGGTTTGTTTTATTACTTTTGTTTTTCCGCCCTCCTGACCGACCAACCGCGAGCCCAAGACAGAGAGAGACGGCGGTGAAGTTAATATAAGGGATTAAAAAAATCTGTACAATTCCTATAAAATTGGAATGGTTGGCAGGCCTGCAATGAAATATTCCATGAATTACAGTGGAACCCACTTAACTCGAGCCCGGTTAACTCAACAGCTCTAATAAGTCGATGTTTTTTATTGGAACCGCCAAATTCTCTCTTTGTCTTTGCATTTTCTCATCAGTTAATTCGATTATTTTAAGTCGCAGAAACCAAATACCTCGAGCACAAAAGAGGGCCAAATTTGCCAATTAGCGCTGGGGATGGGACGATACCAAAATCATAGAGTGCTTACTGTAAACAAGGCTCCCCAAATTTTAAAATATATAATATTACAGACTACAGACAGTTTACCAGCCCCCACTCTCAATCTCCCACACCATTGTTGTTGGTAGTCCGATTAGCACTCACTCAAGTTACGGAAGGAATTCTGAGTCCATTGTAAGCTGAGGGGATGGACCCAAGGAAGATGGTTTGGAAGAGAATGGTTCGGGAACAATGGAGAGATGTGTAGGTTACAAGGGGTGGGTTATTTATTTGTGTAGCTTGTAAGGAAAGTCATGCAAGTGCCTTCCAAGGCACAGTATCGCTCAATCTGGGATATGGGAATCACCGCAAGAGAGAAAAAATATGAATTCACCAGTCATCAGTGGACCCTGCGCACGTGCGCGCAGTGTGGCGGGAAGGAGTAGATGAATTCGTTATAGCTATGTACCAGGGGAAAAGCTGCGCTAACGCAATAAAGGGTTATATTTAAACTGAAACGGTCCTTAAAAACGAACGGTCTTAACAACCTTAGGAAAGAGTGAAGAAATAGGGTCCCGATATTCCAATATGATTCCAATTAATCGTTCCATCACAATTAACGCACATGTATATAAAGAAATTTCAAGCGCATGTTAATATTTTGCCGCCATATTGGTTTTCGTTTAACTCGATGATCGGTTATCTCGGCGCCATTTGTCATACCCCGAGGCCGTCGACTTAACCGGGTTCCACTGTAACTGATTTGCTTTATCTGCTTGAAATATCTACTGAGAACTTTTCTCCTACTTAGCCACCACACATCTGTATGATACAGCATGTTGCTTATCCTGCAAAATATACAGTGCTCGCTACACTTTCCATGTTGGGGACTTGTAGCTTTCCTTAGGAGTCTTGTAGTGTCTTACTTCCATCACTGAATCCACATATTCCTTGCACAAACGCTGCTGTGTATTTTACATTGCCCTATGAGGTTCTGGCAAACCTTTAATCTAAAAGGTTTAGATATCTTTTTTTGTGTTTTCATTCTATGTACCCTTTCAAATTGAATTGCCAATTTAACTCTACACCTAGATTTGTAGAGCTGATAGCTTTTAGATGTAAGGTGCCTTGGAGGCATTTTTTAAATGTTTTATTTGGCTACACTTTGATGACTTGTTTGTTGGTCATCTGGGTATAGTATTATGATTAGTAAGAAAGCACTTAAATAAAAACCATTTGTACTATTTGGTATTGTTTAATTTCCAAAGGGAATCTTTCCGCCTGCTGGGCAAAATCTTCTATTTTTGTTGTTGTCTTTGAACCCATCTAATATTTTTTGGCTTAGGGGGAAGAGTTGATTATCTGCCTGCACACTGTCTAGCAGTGAGATCAGCTTAGTATTTTTTTATGGTGCCATTTTTTTCTAGTCATCAATAAAGGTCAACATTTAAAAGGGATGATGGCCAAGGTACATCTTTGTGCATGTCTAATTAATACTAGATTGTTCATTTATTTCCCTTGGCAATTTTCTTAGATATCTTGGCTTGGCTAATGTCTGATTTAGATTTCCTCAGATTATTGTCAAATTTTTTTATTAGAATCTGTTAATTAAATAAACAACTTTAATTTAATAAACATAAATACAATTACAAGAGGTAGTATTAATGTAAATGATCATTCTAATGATTAACTTGGGTATAATAAAATCTCAATAATAGTGTCTCACAGCACTTACACAGAATATCAAAAGCTTTAAAGTATGTACTATATCTTTCACATCTTCTCAATCTCTTAAGTCAACAAACTCAATAAATGCAAGCCTTGAAAACCCATGTTTATAGATATTAGATATGTTCATATTTATAACTAAAAGTACGTCATCAATCAATGTTTTTACTTCTCAATTTAGCACTTTTTTAACCTCTTGCTGCTTTTTGTTTCAACCCTTCACAAGTAAATACCTTCTGAGGCTTCTGTGTGTATACAACTGTAAATAACAAAGTTAATGAACAGCATCGATGTGTATATTTTGCTTACAATGTCGTTTAACCCTTTACTGGGCACAGCGGCCAAAAGCGTCTTATCCCCCAAACGGGCAAAACGTCCGAAAACGGCCGGTAGTACTATCAGTCAAGATCTAGCGTTTTTTTAAAAATTGCGAGACTTCCGGCACGTGATTTCCTGTTTATTCTGTTGTGGATAGATTTGACTACATTTCCACACGTGTTCTCTTTGATGTGTTCGTTTTTTTTGGGTTTTTTTTTCAATTTTTTTGTGCGAGTGTTCAAAATGGATAGTTTGGATTCTTGAAGCGATAAAGTGGTGTTTACAGGTTTAAATTTAACAGAAATTGAGTTGAGAAAAATGTACTTTGAATTGGATGAAAAGATTGATAGTGACATTAGTGTTAGTATTGTGCAAACATCCGATCTTTCAGTCAGACTAGAAATTTGTGCTTGTAAATAGTGTCAGTAGTGCTTGTTTGGACTTCTTAAAAACGTTATTGGAATATTTTTTGGGGGGAAGACATGGATTAATAAAAAACAAGACATGACAAGAATAAAAAGGTAAATAATCAAAAGAGAATTCATTTTTGTTTATTTTGCTTTTTATTTTATTAAAATATTTGCACTAATACCTAAGATATGGTGTTTTTACTGACGTACCCCTAAATATCACTAAAATTGTAAAAAAATCTTGGCCGTTTAAAGGATGAAAATCCGTAAAGCTCTGCCCAGTAAAGGGTTAAAGATAATCCAGCTTCCAAGCTTTAAATATGAAATAATCTTTTTCTTTATTTGCTTAAACAAATTCCTTAAATGTTGTCATCTTCCGTTTGTATATGGGAGTGCTATATATGATGCAGCATCTTGTACATAGGGGAAATCATTACCTCACGAGGGGCATTGCCATTACTTAAATCCTCCCAAAGATATTTTTCTCTTTAGCACTGTTGCTCACACAATATATTAATATTGGAATAATGCTAAACACTATTAGTACTGTGTGTGGTTTTCATTATCTGATCAATTTGCACTGATGTGAATTATATATATACTAGCGTACACCCGTCAAAAATGACGGAAGTTTTCAGCTGAAATCTATTTATTTTATAAAAAATGCACTTTTTTTAGGGCGCCGACCTTTTTCAAAAGCCCACATCAATTGTCATTGTTTGATAAATACGAAATATTAAACTTTCTGAAATGTACACAAAGTATTTTATAATAGGGGTTGCAGGGCGCCTGCGGCGCCCCGTTTATTTTTTGATTTTATAATTAACCACCATCTAATTCTCTTTTTACAATGTTCCCTTTTCTAAAATTGAAAATATGAGCTAAATCAATGACGTCATATAATATTTTTTACAGTGCATCTTTAATTTGCACACCTTTTGGTGCATTGGTGCAGTAATTTGGTTTTCCCTGCTTTCTAAAATTAGTAGCGTCAGGACAGACTGACTGACTTGCGTGACAATTGCAAATTATATAGTTTTATTTTTTACATCAAGTATGGCTTGATTAGTGTCATGATAATTGATGTCCAGACTTCTCATGATTTAAGTTCTTTAATATTCATTAATATTTTTTTAATCTTCTAAATTCAATTTCAGATCCTCGTACCCGCAACTGGTTTTTGGTGTCTAATTCCCCATATCCAGTATGGGTTTTAACATTCCTGTACCTGGCTTTAGTGGCACTAGGCCCACGAATTATGAGAGATCGCAAACCATTGTCTATACAATGGTTTATGGTCATTTATAACTTGGGACTAGTTGGTCTATCTATTTACATGTTTGTAGAGGTAATATTTAGAGTAATTTGATGTTTATTTTTATTTCTTTAATCATTAATTAAAAAAATTAATAATAAAACATAGTTCCTAAAGGAAATGTTTATTTAAACTAAAACTGTATGACTGAAAATAATTTACTGTTTAAAGCAAAGCACTGCGAATTCCAACTTTGTTAATCATTTCCTTCTTCAGAATAAATACCAATGTGCTTACATTACATAATCATTTCTTGTTAAAGATGAAACTTTGTTCATCAGAGCTTTTAAGATTAATACTAAAAATTTCATTTCTGATTTCATTTATTCCTCTAGATTCTTCTCAGTATCTGGGATGCTGGTTATGATTTGGTTTGTGCAAGCTATAATAAAGAATCCATTGCTAATCCCAAGGAGCTCAGAGTAAGTTATCACATAGTGAATTTTTGCTAGTGGGTATTATTTTTTATGTGTAAGATTGATGTTATGTCTCCTTAGCTTGGCCAATCAGAATGGTTTGATAAGAGATCAAGTTTCTTTCTGTTCATTGAATTTTTCCTGTGACCTGCTTTTACTACAGTCAAAACCGGTTAAGTCGACGGCGTTGGGGTATGTAAAATGGCATCGAGATAACCGATGATCGAGTTAAAACGAAAACCAATATGGCGGCAAAATATTAACATGCGCTTGAAATTTCTTTATATGCATGTTGTGCGTTAATTATTGATGGGAGGATTAATCAGAATCGTATCGGAATATACGAAATATCAATATAATGTTAAATTATGTGATATATTATATTATGCGAAATGGAACGTCCTTGCGAGTATGATTTATGTAAATGAATTAGTGACTCGGCTCTGACTGAGGCTCTAACTCTAGTTAGTTCTAGTTCATTTGCTCATTCGTCCTTGAACTTTATTATTTCATTCTATTTACTACTAATACTAATGATGTAATTATAATTAAAGTCATAATCTTAGTGTAAGTTTATTACTAATAAATACCAAGGCATTTATTTGTATAAGAACCAAGGAAAACAATCAATATTCAAATACATTTAAATATATTTGTTAATAATTGACTACTATTACGCTAGGACTAGTGTTTACCGTAGTTACGACTATCGAACGACCGCTTACACTCATCTTTAAAAATGTTTAGGCTTATTTATTTAAGTTTTAAGTCTTCGGAATTTAAATAATTTATTCAGCTGCAACTTCAATAAGCCCGTAATAGCTTTTTACCCTGGAGTTCGTTTTTGTTGTGTTGAGCGATGGTGACTTCAAATCGCTTTCTCCCTATTCCGGTATCTAAATAATATACACGTCATCACTATTAGTCTACTTCGCCTACGGCCAAGGAATGCTTTTTTTAAAATAAATTTTAATTTGCTTAGTTGTCGAGGCACTGTATGAGAGCTTCATGTGAACCACGGTCAAAGGTCACGGCTATTGCTACAGTCGGACCGCTCTAAGTGAACTCAAAGGGACGGGGGGGGGACACAAGTTACGGAGTTTTCTAGTTAGGGATAATGAGGGTGGTGGGGGGGGGGAAGGCTAGAAGGCTTGAAAGATCTTTGATGTTTATATATAAGGAAGCCTCTTGCTTTGACATACCAATACAAGACCGCGAGAATAGACACCTTCCCTCCCCTCCCCCACTGTTATACATCTACAGTGGGTTGGGGGAAGGAAATTTTTCTTTTTAAATTGAGTCATGAGTCAGAGCATGCCTTGGTAAATAGCCAGTGTAGCTCAATCCCACCCTATTGGGTGGGGGGTTGGGTGGGTGGGGATCGTCGTGTGCGCGGCGAAATTCAATAATTCTGGCACATTGACGAGTGAAACATAATATGGTATTTAAATAAATTCCATCTTATTATGACTGTTTACTCCGTTTTATCAGGACTTAGTCGGTATATTAGCTTATTACCCGGAGTTAATTTTTTGTTGTGTTACGGCAGAATACCAGAGCCAACACGCGAGCGAACGTGACATCAAAATCAATGCGTTTTCTTAATAATAATAATATTCTGGTCTATAAATATAAAAATACTAGGGCTGTTATCGATTAATTTAATTTTAATCGTTAACTTTTGAAAAATTATCGATTAATTAATCGATAATTTAGATTAAAACCAAAAAATTGAAATTTATGACGTCATTAAATGGAACATTTCTCACGGACATTGAAAATTAAGAATATTTTGAACTAAATTTCATGACAATTGAGTTGATACTTGATTTGTGCTGAAGGTGGTACGTCAGCGATGTATTCGATCCTTTAAAAGAGAATTGTTTATGGCAGTGAACACAGTAAACGTTTTCACCATCTTCGACTTTGCCATCCGCAGTTAGCTTAAAAACAACATATTTGCTCAACTTTCTAGGTATATGTTTAAATTTAACTGCGCTGATGCTGTAAGCAGGGCCGTCTTAACGCATAGGCCCGTTGGGCATTTGCCCGGGGCCCACGAGCATATGGGCCCCATGGGAATATGTTTATTTATATATATTATATATTCATTTTTTATTCCTGCGGGGGAAGGACCCAACACTATTTCTTTGCCCGGGGGCCCAAAATGGTGTAAAGACGGCTCTGGCTGTCAGCCATTTTTAGTTGACGTCTGCCGGTCAACATAAATTAATAAAATAAATGTTAATATTACGCGGGAGATGTTAGTACTAAAAAAATATAAATAAATTATTATTAATAATTTATTGTTTATTACTAAAATTTTAAAAAAATATTATAAATATTTTCTTAAATTTTAATCGAATTTTTATTGATTAAAATTATTTTAATCGATATTTAATAGATAAAATTTTTAACGATTAATCGAGAAATTAATGGATAATTTCCGCAGCCCTAAAAAATACACGTCATCACTGTTTGTGGAGTTTGCTAGTGGCCGATTAAAAAAAAATGTATTGGCTTAGTTACCGAAGCATAGTACCAGAAATAACAGCGCAGAGCAAGCGGGCTGTGACGTCACCAGCAGACCCCGGTGAGGCAGAAAATTGGTCCCTTCCCTTGGTTATAAAAAAATCATAGCTAACATTTTCAAAAGCTGGCGATTGGTCATGGGGATCGAGATAACCAACGTTAAGTGGCAAATTTGACCCTTTTTTGTGCTCGTGTTATGAGGTTTCGACGACTTTAAAAAATCGAATTAAACGACGAGAAAATGCTAAGACAAAGAGAGAATTTGGCGGTTCCAATAAAAAACGTCAACATAATGGGGTGGGCGAGTTAACCGAGTTCAAGTTAAGTGGGTTCGACTGCATTTCGTTTTGGGAGAGTATGGCTTATGGCCAAACATGGATCCCAGAAAGTTATCAATAATGCCACAATTACTTGATGGCATGCAGACTTGGGTTAGGAAAAGATGTTTTAACCAGCTCAAGTGAGGAACAACATCAAAAGAGGTTGTGTCTGGCAATCATAACTTTTCAGGCCATGGTTTTCTCATTGGAATGAGACCAAACTGTTGGTGAGCTGTTAAACCTTAAGAGGATACATGCCAAAGTCAAGTTGACAGTTGAGATCAGGAGTATCTCAAAGGCCCTAAATACTGAATCAGTCACAAATAGGCAACGAAGTCTTACTAATTTTTTGAGTACCTATTCTATTCTTAATATTACCTTTGAAAAGACGGAGAATCTATACCTGCTAACCATGTTTTTAGCCTAATTTTCAAGTTAATGGCCAAAGGCTTAGAATGGTAAATAGCATTTCTTACTTTAGCACAGTGTTTCTCAATTATTTTCTGTCATGCCCCCCTCTAGGAAGAAAGAAAACATTTCGCGCCCCTCGCGTGACTGTAAATAGTATTTGTCTATAAAATTGTTAAAAGTACACCTCTGCATAACGGTCAAACGAGCCCCCCTTTATGGAGCCTCACGCTCCCCTCTGGGGGGCGCGCCCCACTATTTAAGAAACACTGCTTTAGCAGAACTTACTCTACAGTTCTATATAAAGTAACTTTATATAAGTCTTGAAATCTGGTAAAAACTCATCCATAGGGCTGAAGCAAAAGTGATACTATAAGCAGTTCAGCCAAGTATAATCATCATGTTCCAGAGGAAAACACATTTAGAGTTATTACATATGCGTGAATAAAGTGTAATTTTGCAGGTTTGTTATAATTCACCAAAGCTCTTGTTTTTGAGAAGGTTTGAGGAAGTACGAAACGGGGGTGGCATCAGGTCTATCTATGCCAATGCATTAGACTTTTCACTTTGTTAAAGGTAAATAGAAATATAAAGAAAATAATGTAAGGGTATTATAATATTTCTATGATGATATTTGTTTTACAGTAGAACCCACTTAACTCGAGCCCGTTTAACTCGCCAACCCTATTATGTCGACGTTTTTTATTGGAACCACCAAATTCTCTCTTTGTCTTAGCATTTCTCATCGGTTAATTCGATCCTTTTAAGTCGCCGAACCCTAATAACTTGAGCACAAAAGTGGGCCAAATTTGCCACTTAGCGTTGGTTATCTCGATCCCCATTACCAATCGCCAGCGTTTGAAAATGTTATCGATGCCACTTCACCATCTATTTTCGCGGGTTCAACTGCACTATTACTAACAGCCAGCCAAAGACGCGAGCGAAAACACGCTTTGTCCCCATTTAGGACGTGCTGGGTGTATGTAGTGTGTCGAGAACGAAGACGCGCAGAGGGAAGCGGGGGCTTGTTTTGTATGATATCACGGGCAAAAAGAAACTAAGAGAGTGTATCAATAATTTCATTTTCACCTCGCGCCGTCTGATGGTGACTTCAAAGCACATGTGACGTCACAGCCAGCTTGTTTTCAGCTCTCTTGCGCTGAATAGTAACACTCCTCGCTAGGGTTACCAACTCCCACAACCTCGAACTGGGAGATTATAGAATTGCAAACATAAAGATTTAAACAAAACAATTATTTTAACATACTACAATTTATATCTCCCGGGTCATAGTTAACCGGGAGATGGGACAAGAAAGCAGATTCCAGGAGACTTCCGGCAAAAACGGGAGAGTTAGCAACCCTACTCCTCGCGGCCTTGAACGTTCACATTTTAACATCGCCGCACTGTGTGTTAGTTCTCGTCAAATAAGACAGTTAAAAAAAAATAATTTAAAAAATCGTTCACTAGCCGTACGCATTTTTTAAAGCAAATATCAGTTTTGATATTAATGTGGTAATCTTACGTCAAATGCCTTTAACTTGCAGGAAAACTGTCACTAAAAGACTGAACTCAAATTTGAGGATCAATTAATCGCCCGGTATCCTGTGGTCGAATTGGCAGGGTCGAACTGTCTGGGGTTGAATCGCCCGGGCTCGAAGTGTCCGTAATTCATATATATATATATATATGGTATGGTGTGGTATGGCAACCGTCCGTCCTCATGAGACGATGGCGTGTACTCTTGCTCCTCTGCCCCCCCTGCCCTTTCTCCTGGCCCTTCTCTCTTCACTCAAAGCTATGAGGGATGCTTCAGCGACATGAATGCCCTCACACACTTTTGCCCGCCAGGAGGTGCGCTCCTCGGCAATGGTCTCCCATGTTTTATGTGCTATCTGTGCCAATGATATATATATATATATAGTATCTCGGTATCCTTCCGCATCCTTCGTCTCGCAAGACAATGGTGCATCACCATTGGGTTGCGTTGCATTTCCTCTTGTGGCTGTGCAGTCTATCCTTGAGTTCTGTGCTTCCCAATGTTTTGGCCTTTCTCCTAGCTTTTCTGTCTGAAGCCTCCTCCATCCTTCGCTCTTCGGCTACTATGACGCCCTCTTTTACAACTGTGACGCCATGTAGATAGGTTTTTCTGCCTTACATCCCCAGTCGCTTATGCATATTCTGGCTTCTTTCAAGTCCCTTTGGCAGACATCTTTAAATTGCAGACGTAGGCGACCTGTCTTCCTCTTTCCTGCTTCCAGTTCTCCATATAGGAGGTCCTTAGGGATGCGGCCAGGGCTCATTCTTTTTACACGCCATCTCAGGCGTATTTCACTAAGGATTGAGAACATGCTGTGGGTATTGGAACGCATCAGTACCTCACTATCTGGCACTTTGTTCGGCCAAGGATGTGACGCAGGCACCTCAAGTGGAAGTTATTAAGCTTGCGGTCATAGAATGTATGAGTGGTCCATGTCTCGCTTCCATATAGCAGCGTACTGATGACGCAGGCTCGATAGACACAAAGTTTGGCTTTCTCAGTTGTTTTTTCCAGACCCGTTTATTTAGTTTACCTATGTGGCAGCTGCCTTGCCAATTCTACTGTTTATTTTGTCCTTGATGGAGAGTGTATTAGAGACCTTGGACCCCAAGTAGGTGAAACTGTCCACAACCTCCAAGTTTTATGATAGGAGGAGAATGAGTGTCTTGGGCCAAGATGTTTGTCTTTTAGAAGCTGATTTGCGGACCAAATTCTTTGCAGGCGTTGGAGAAGCTTGACACGAGTTGTTGCAAACCAGTTTCAGTGTGTGCTGT
Organism: Ampullaceana balthica; assembly: GCA_944989445.1. NCBI lineage: Eukaryota > Metazoa > Mollusca > Gastropoda > Lymnaeidae > Ampullaceana > Ampullaceana balthica. The sequence continues at coordinate 474,659 of CALYLW010000142.1, read as the reverse complement.
CAGTGCCACATCATCCGCAAAAAGTAGCTCACGAATTAGGACATCTGTCATTTTGGTTTTGTCTCTGAGGCAGGCAGTGTTGAAAAGCCCTCCATCAACTCTGGTGTGTAACCAAATTTCATCACTGCTATCTTTGAATGCTAACTCCGCTGCTGACTGGAAAGGCTTGTGACGTAGCTCTCCATCAAACTGCACTGTGCCCTGCATATTTTCATGGAACTGTCTGATGATGGCGAGTAGGTGTGGGGGACAGCAGATTTTTTCCAGGATTTGGAATAGCCCGTTGCGACTGACTAAATCAAAGGCTTTCATAAGATCCACAAAGGCAATGTATAGTGGCATCTGCTGCTCTCAACATTTTTCCTGGAGCTGCCGTATGGAGAACACCATGTCTAATGTAGACCAACCAGCCCGGAAACCGCACTGAGATTCGGGAGGCTAAACTCTGTAATCGTGTTAGTATGACATGGGCAAAGGCCTTTCCTGCAATACTAAGGAGTGAGATGCCGCGATAGTTACTACAGTCACTTCTATCGCCCTTGTTCTTATATTATTTAGTGTCACTATATTGGCATACTTTAGGTCCTGGGGGATGTAGCCCTGTTCCCAGCAGAGGGACAGAAGCTCGTGCAAAGGTTGGAGTAAAGCTGTCTTGCCACTCTTTAGAGCTTCTTGTGGTATACCATCATTCCCAGGGGCTTTTCCACAAGCTAGGCAGTCAATTGCTTTGCTCATCTCTTCCTGTGTTTGCACGACATCAAGTTCTTCCATGGGCGGCATAACGGGGATGTCATCTAGAGCGGTGCTGGAGACTGTGATAACTGTTGCATACAGTTCCAGATAATGCTCAACCCACCGTTTTAGCTGCACTACCTGGTCTGGGATAATTTCTCCACTTTTGGACTTTAGGGGGGCAACTTTGGACGTCAAAGGGCCAGTTGTTTTTTTAATATTTTCGTACATAGCTTTGGCATTGTCCATGTCTGCAGCTGACTGTATTCTGGAGCAGTAGGTATTGGCACATTGACGTGCGACTTTTTGGGCAAGTGACTTGTTTTTAAGGCATGCAGCTTGTTGGGTGTAGGCTTTTCCTGGCAGGCCAAGAGAGCTTTCCTTTTGGCTTCAGTGACAGGTTTCATGTTGTCCCAATGTGCATCAAACCAGTCCGTGTTTTTGTGAGATTTTTTGACAAAGGCTGATTTATAGATTGTGTCTCTGAGATGTGTCCATTTGGAGTCAATGGGGGTGGGGCGTATGGGGACATCTTTGAGAGACCTTCATGCACTTTGTCAGTGAACAGCTGCGTTTTCACTGGGTCTTTCATGCAGAAGGTGTTAATGCGTGGACATCCCTTTCTTGGTGTGGTACGAGTTTTTTCTCATTCGTACCTTGCTGGCCACAAGGGAGTGATCCCTGTCGCAGTCGGCACTGTGATAGCTGCGGGTGAGTAGGACGCTAGCCAGTTGTGCACGCCTGGTCCAGCTGGTGCCATTGGCGCGATCGAGGGTGTCTCCAAGATACTTGGTGTATATCCTTGCACTTGAAGAAAGTTTTGGTCACACACAAGCCTCGTGAGCAGCACAGTTCCAGCTGCCTCTGTCCATTCTCATTTATCTTTCCCCTTCCAAAGAGACCAAGGCCTTGTGGTCGCTTCATAGAATTGGTCCTTCTCTTCGGGGTTTGAACAGAGAGTTGGGGCATACGCTTTAAGAATGATTGCTGGGCCCGCAGCTGTTCTGAGTTTTAGAGTGACAATCCTCTCCGTGCCTGATGACAGGGGTTCAATGGATGGTAGGAAGGTGTTCTTAACTGCAAAACCTACACCATGCTGTTTTGGTTCGCCTTGCCAGAAGAAGGTGTAATTTGTTTCTTTTAGTGAGCCGCTGTCTGGGAGCCTAGTCTCCTGAAGGTATGCGATGTCAATATTCAGTCTGTTGAGCTCTATATCAATTATTCCTGTTATCCGTGTGTCGTTTATAGATTGAAGGTCATCAGTGATGCCGGGACACATAGTCCAGCTAGCTATTCGAAGAGCTGGGGTCTTCTTTTTCTTTTTAGTATTTCTTGGTGCAGGGCTTTTTAGCCCACTTGTTGAGTGGTACTCTAATCTAGGGGTCTACCGATATGCATTTTTGCCGATATTGCCGATACCGATATTACCGATATTTTTTTGCTGATATGAGTATTTGTTAGGACAAAAACCAGCGGTCATATTTGATGACGTCATTCCTAAATTTATCACTCGTAATTATTTATCTATTATTTTAGGGGACTACCGATATGCATTTTTGCCGATATTACCGTAATTTTTTTTCCGAAATGAGTGCCAATATGAGTATTTTATAGGACAAATACCAGCGGTCATATTTGATGCCGTCATTCTTCAATTTATAACTCGTAATTATTTATATTTCAATTAGGGGGCTACCGATATGCATTTTTGCCGATATTACAGATACTTTTTTCCCATATGAGTGCCAATATGAGTATTTGTAATGACAAAAACCAGCGGTCTTATTTGATAACGTCATTCTTAAATTTATCACTCTTAATTATTTATATTTTACATTAGGGGTCTACAGATATGCATTTTGGCCGATATTACCGATATTTTTTCCCGATATGAGTGCCAATATGAGTATTTGTTAGGACATAAAATAACAGCGGTCATATTTGATGGCGTCATTCTTAAATTTATCACTCGTAATTATTTATATTTTATAATTTAGGGGTCTGCCGATATGCAGTTTTGCCGATATTACCGATTTTTTTGTTGTTGGCCGAAACGAAGTTTCTGGTGTGTTTACAAGTTGCAATTCATGACCTATATAAGACTCATGACAAAACGAACCGTCCTTTATAAAAATGTACAAGCAAAATTAGAACTCCTTTTGAAACTTTAACTTTAACTCATAATTATTAATTCTAACCAATAGTTTAATGGCTTTTGCACACGGCCACCTTTTATGAATGAAACAATGAGAACATTGTATTTGTAATAGAGTGAAAATGAGGTTGAAGGATCAATGGTTGCCAATGACAACAAGTCTGCACACGGTACATTTTGTTATTCCATACGAAACGAAATGTTTTAGACGTCTGCGATTCTGCGTGCATCTTTGCTATTAGAGCAATTACGTCAACATATTGTTTACATGTTATCCATTTATTAGAGCAAGTACGGTATATTTGGTATCGGCACTAGTTACACAGTATTTCCGAGTATACGAAAATTGGCAGATACCTAAACAATATCATAGCACATGGCATACTGTATCGTGACTGTACATATTAATACTATGACTTTTGGCTATTTCAATACCGGTATCGGGGTCGATATGTTAATTTTATTAATGTGTCGAGATATTGTAAATCTAAATGATAGGGTTTTTTCGTTTAAAAAAAAATTTTTTTTTAAATTTATTAATTATTTTTTCTATTTACGTAAAAAAATATAGGTGACGTCAATATCGGGATCTTTACATGCTACCGATACCGATATTCAGATATCGGTGCCGATATATCGGCCAGCCGATATATCGGTAGACCCCTACTCTAATCACCACGTGCCCAGAAGGCAGGCCATGATGGGATAGCACCTATTTGACTGGGGGCTGCCCAGTTTTAGATGGGCGGTAGCTGTCCAGTGAGACTTGGTAGTCTCTCCCAACAATAGGTTCCCAAGCTTTTTCGGTTGGCCACCCCTTTTTTTAAAAGCTGCAACCCCCCATACAATGAAAAAGACAAGAAAAAATATATGAAAATAGTTATTCTAGTATAAATTTATTTTAAGTTATGTTTAATAATTAATTTAAAGTGATGGTTAAAATTGCATGCCATTGAGCCGCCCCAAAGTTTGGGCTTGCGTATTTGTTAATGCCAACCTCATGTCAATATCAACATTTAATTTTTTTTTCTTTCATATATTTACCCTAAAGAGGGGCAAATAATAAATACATGTATATTGTTTTTCAATGGGAACTTCACGTGCAATTTAAGCATAACAAAATATGCTTTGAATAAAAAAGGAAGTTTCTTTTCCATTTCTTTTTTAATTAAAATTTTCTTTATTTGGGAATTTAAAAAGTTGTTAACATTTTCATTCTCAGGTAGCCAAAGTACTCTGGTGGTATTTCTTCTCCAAAGCTATTGAACTGTTGGATACTGTGTGCATGATTGCCCGCAAAAAATTTGAACAGGTTACTTTTCTACATTGGTTTCATCATGCAAGCATGCTCAATATCTGGTGGTGGACCATGATGTTTATACCTGGTGGAATGTGTAAGTCCAATAACAATAGAACATGTTTTTTATTGCTGTAACTCTTATGTAATAATTTGCATTTTAATTCTTTATGAACGCCATGCGGTTAACCAGTCCTTTTCGGTAAAGATGCAGGGCAGCATACGAGACTAACGCGAGCGACGGTGACATCAAATCGCTTTCTCCATATTCCAGTATCTAGTATCTAAATAATATAAACGTCATCACTATTAGTTTAGTTCGCCTGCGGCTAAGGGAAATTAAAAAAAAATTGCTTAGTTGTTGAGGCACTGTACGAGAGCTAACACACAGTGCGCGTTTGATGTGAACAACGATTAAGGCCGCGACTATTTCTATTAATTATAGTCTGTTTCTTATAAAGACAAAGAAAGTTATAAAAGTATATGACCCCGTGACCTGTAGGCATTCTCTGGTCACCGGTTTATAGTCTGTTTCCCGCATCCAAAAAATTGATAAGCGCGAGCAGCTTAGTGAAGTACCTACGAGAGTTATTTGATAGACGTAGCAAAGATACCGGACGATTAATCGGTCCACAAATTCGAATTTGGTCTTTTAGTGACAGTTTTCCTGCAAGTCAAAGGCATTTGACGTAAGCTTACCACATTAATATCAAAACTGATATTTTCTTTTAAAAAATGTTATTGTTATGCATTGGAAGGGGAGTACGGCGAGTGTAGCTCAAACCCTATTGGAAAAGGAAGGATGGCGGAATCGTCGTGTGGGCCGCAAAATTCAATAATTCTGGCGAGTTGACGATTGAAAAATACCTTAAGCTTTATAATTTTAAAATTATTATTTTTTAATTAGCGAGTTGACCGGCATCACACACAAGACACAAGAGAGGTAAACACGACGTCCCAACGGACGAAGCAAGGCATGGGTTTTTTAAACTTTGAAAATTTGGGGGCCCAATTGATTGATTGCATTTCTTGGAAAAAAAAGAAAACAAACATTGCTTAAATCAGCTACTCTTTGTTTTGGGTATAGAATACATCCCTTGGAAAGAATGTAAAAGAAAATAAAGGTGACTACATCGTGTTTAATAATTACAAAGGAGTTACTCTCTCTTTAGAGCTAATTTCATTTTTTCACTTTTAGTTTTCTTTTTGTTTCCGCTGAAAATTGTTCAGATTTTCCGACATCAACAAAAAGAATTTGACACCGTCTGTTGGCTGAAAAATACTTGATGTTTTGCTATCATGGTATTATTCCTTTGCGATTAGTGCTTATGGCTAGATATCCAGCATGTTCTAAAATTCCTAAAATAAATTTTCAGTAGCAGTCAGCCTTTGATATATATACACACACATAGACATATGTGTATATATATATAAATATATGTATTAGGGCTGCAGAAATTAACGATTAATTTCTCGATTAATCATTAAAGATTTTTATCGATTAAAATTATTTTAATCGATAAAAATTCGATTAAAATTAAAGAAAATATTTATAATATTTTAACAAATTTTTATTAATAAATAATTAATTATTCATAATTAATAATAATTTATATATATTTTTTTCGTACAAACTTCTTCCGCGTAATATTATAATTTATTTTATTACTTTATGTGGACCGGCAGATGTCAACTAAAAAATGGCTGACAGCATCAGCGCAGTTAAATTTAAACATATAACTAGAAAGTTGAGCAAAAATTTTGTTTTTAAGCTACCTGCGGATGGCAAAGTCGAAGATGGTGAAAAAGTTTACTGTGTTCACTGCCATAAACAATTCTCTTTTAAAGGATCAAATACATCGCTGACATACCACCTTCAGCACAAACATCCGATCAAGTATCAACACATTGTCATAAAATTTAGTTCAAAATATTCTTAATTTTCAATGTCCGTGAGAAATGTTCAGTTTAATGACGTCATCAATTTCTATTTTTGGCTTTAATCGAAATTATCGATTAATTAATCGATAATTTTTCAAAAGTTAACGATTAAATTAAAATTAATCGATAACAGCCCTAATATGTATATATACATACACATACATATGTGTATGTATATATTAGGGCTGGTACTGATTAAAAAAAATTGTTTGATTAAACGTTTAAAGCGCCATAAGGTTTTCGTTAAACTTCCGCCTCAGTCCCGTAAGGATTTTCCGTATCGCGATCGACTGGTTATGAAATTTAAAAAATTGCTGTAAATGTATTTATAATGTTATTGTCATACTGACTTCATCTTTTAGGATAAGAATGTTTATTTTAAATTATCCAAAAGACCGTTTTGAGTTTAATACTATTTTACCTGTAGTTTAGTACTATTATTTCTACAAAAAAGTATAGCGAAATCACATTTTCAAAAAAAAACACGTAAAAACTACCCCGAAACTTCACGAATCGAGCGAAAACACGAGCGAAGGCAATCGCCGCCATTGCCGGAAGTCGAATACATCTTCTATCCCGCACTGAATAGTTTTTACTTTCTGTGATTTCATTTTTAAAAAGAGTACTATCGAGGCGCGCTTTACCGCGCTTTGGTAATAGAGGCTAGGTGCGCATTACTGCGCTTTGTCAAGTTAAACGTTTAATTGGGGAAAAATTTAATCAATTAATTATGAGGCATACATAGATACAAATGAAGACATCAATTGAAAAAACAAAAACGGCTAAGTGACATTTTTTGTTTTTTTTAGCTATTACCCAGTGGCGTAGCTAGGGGGGGAAGGGGGGGGGGCTATTGCCCCGGGCGGCACTTTGCCAGGGGCGGCAAATTCCTAGTCGTTAATTAGTTTCTTAAAATGAAAATTTTAAAAGAAAGGGGAGTTTTAAAAAAATCTAAATTATAGAAAAGCCAAATAAGAAATTAATCAAAGAAATAAAGGAACTATCCAAAAGCATGTGAATGTTTTAACTGCCAAAACTTCAAACTCCTTATTGGATATAAATTCTTCTGTTACTAATACTACTGTTATAAAAAAACAGAGGTATGAGAACGTGACACTAATGTGGTGATAAATTCATTGATTCTTAAAATTTGACAGCCGCCCCTGTTGTAAAATGGGGGTGAGGGGGGGGGGCAAATTCCTCGTTAATCAGCTAATTGTTTAAACGTGAAAATAAATTTTAATAAATAAAAGAAAAGCCAAGATAAAAAAAATTAAACGAAATGAAGAACTATAATAAAATACAAGAGCGCTTCTAATGCCAAAACTTCAAACTCCATTATAAGAAATTTGGTTTCTTCACAAGATGAGATTAGTGTATAAATTCGTGTCAGGCTTTGGCAGTTACCTAGAATTTAGAAAACAGACATGATTTTCGTAAACCAGCTAATCTACATCATCACTATCATCATTGCCTGTCATCCCATCTGGGGCATAAGCCAAGAACAAAGGCTCTCCAGACATCCCGGTCCTGCGCCAATCTCTCTAGCTGTCCCCAGTTGTGCCCACTCCTTTTGGAGTCTGCCTCCAGTTCCCTTCTCCAGGTCATTTTGGGTCGACCTCTTTTCCTCTTGCCCTGGGCTTCCAAGAGAGGGCTTATCTCACAATGCTGGATGTAGGATTTCTGAGGGTGTGGCCAATCCATCTCCATCTGCACTGGCATATTAGCGCTTCCACTGGCTCTTGTTGTGTGTGTGTTGCCAGAGGTTCTCGCTGTTGATTCTGTTGGGCCAGCGGATTCTGAGAATTGTTCGGAGACATGTGTTTATAAATGTTTGAAGCTTTTTTGAAATGGTTAATGTTGTTCGTCAAGTTTCTGCTCCACATAGCAAGACAGGCTTTACTGTGGTGTTGAATATCCTGACTTTGGTCTGGAAGGTCAATTTTGCAGTTCCAAACGTTTTTAGCTGTTTAAATGCTGATCTTGCTTTGCCAATTGTCACTCTTACATCGGCGTCTGTCCCTCATTGTATGTCAATGATGCTACCGAGGTATGTAAAACTATCCACCTCCTCAAGATTTTTTCCTTCTAGTGTTATTGGGGTGTTGCTTGATGTATTTATTTTAAGGACTTTGCTTTTTACCTAATGGATGTTCAGGCCAAGGGAAGGAGGAAACTGTGCTACATAGTTTTCTCCTTGCATCTTTTGCTGTGTGTGTGATATTCAGGCCAAATCAAATGCAAAATCCAGATCATCAAGTTGTTTCCATAATGTTCACTGGATACCATTTTTCTTCTGCTCTGTAGACATTTTCTTAGAATTTAGAAAACAAACATGATTTTCTTACAACAGCTTATCTACTGGACTTTGAAATTTTGTCTTTAAATTAGAGTATACAAAATAGCCCATGCACATGACATAGTCAGGAAATGAATAGTTTAAACCAGGGGTCTCAAACACGCGGCCCGCGGGCCAATTGCGGCCCGTTTGATGATATTTTGTGGCCCACACTTGATATCCAATTTCAGTGCAAGTGAGGCCCGCCGTGGCGATAACGAAGAAAATAATTTAAACAATTAAATTAAAATAATATAAGATATTTTAAACTGTAATTGGAATTTTTTTTCTTTGGACCTTTTTTTCTAAGATAATGAAGTTTTATTGATTAGAAGTTTTTATCTAATTTGTTTAACCATTTCCCCCTTGGAGTCTCCGCGCGTCGCCTTCTATCGGTAGACTCTTATAGACGCCGAGCGTTGCCGATTTTGGGTTGTTTCGTTTGCAGAGCCGATCCAACTTTTTAAGTAGCTAATTTATGTTTAACAACACCCGTCTTTAACCCAACACAGTGGCAGAGCGCACTTTTGAGCTGTCAAGAAACATATACAATCAACTGCAAGAGAAGGCCAAACATTTCAGTGCGTACTCAGTCGCTCTTGATGAGAGCACAGACATCACTGACACTGCACAACTGGCAATCTGTATCCGTGGTATTGATGACAATTTTGAAGTGATAGAGGAGTTGCTCACAGTGATACCAATGCATTGTCAGACCACTGCTCAGGACATATTCCGGCAGCTGTGTAATGCCATTGTTGATGCCGGTTTACCAAGACAGAAGTTTGCTGGGATAACAACAGACGGAGCACCTTCAATGACAGGGAGGAAAAATGGACTGGTTGCACTTATTCACAAAAAAAAACTAGAAGAGGAGGGTGTGGAGGAGGCTATTGCTCTACATTGTATTATCCAGCAGCATGTCCTGTGCAGCAAATGCCTCAAGTTTGTCATTGTGAAATGCATCAGCCGTATTATATCCAGGGGCTTAAAGCACAGGCAATTTCAAGTTTTTTGGAGGAAATATAGTCTACATATAAGGATGTGCTCAACTTTACTGAGGTGCGTTGGCTCAGCAGGGGAACCTGCTTGAAGAGGTTTTTTGAGTTGAGAACAGAAGTGAAAGCTTTCATGGATGTAGCCGTGTGTAGGCTTCTAATATACAGTATTTTATAGTCAACAATAAGGTGGAGGATTATATTTATCAAGGTTTATTTGTTTTTATAATTCTGCAACCAAACACTTTTTTACGTTGGGACCCGAACAACACACAACGCACCAATACGTCACTCAGTCACTACTTCCCAGTGCATCTCGGTGCGGTGCACATGGTGCGGTGCTATGTGGGTACTGTGGGTATGCACAGTATGTATACTATCACAGACCAGGGGCAGTGTGTTACTGGCCCACCGGCGTGTCCCTGCAGTAAAACATACTCTAGCAGACGGCCACATGGAGAACGATGGGATGGATGTTCCTGTGTTAAGTGATTCAAAATGGCTCATGGACTTAGCTTTTTTTGTTGACATCAAACAGGAGCTGAATGTACTAAACAATAAGTTCCAAGGACAGGAGCAGCTTGTCAGTGCTGCCTATGAAAATGTGAGAGCATTTTCCACAAAACGTATTTTATGGAAAGCCCAGCTATCTCAGAAAATCCTCAGCCATTTCCCAGCATGCAAGGCACTCGTGGATGTGGACATGCCATTCGATGGTGAGGAATATATTGATGCCATTGAAAAGCTACAGGAAGAATTTGATCACCGATTTGCAGACTTTAGGAATCACAAAACCACTTTTAAAATATTTGCTGACCCTTTCTTTTTCGATGTCCAAGATCCTCCCCCTGTGTTGCATTTTGAACTCATCAACTTGCAGTGCAACTTTCACCTGAAAGCTAATTTTATGGAGGTTAATGGAAAGCAGACAAGCTTGGACAATTTTTGAGAGAATTGTCCCCAACCTTCCCTGAACTTTCAAGAATGTTCAGCCAGACTATGTGCCTTTTTGGGAGCACATACATGTGTGAAAAGCTGTTCTCCACCATAAACTTCAATAAATCCAAGCACAGGTCAAAACTCACTGATGATCAACTTCAAGCTATACTGAGGGCCTCCTCCCTCAAGCCAAATGTGCTTCAGCTGTGTAAGGGTAAACGCAGCCAGGTCTCTTCCAGCAAGGAGCAGTAGGTATAGCAAAGGCAGCAAGAGTGCTGTCAGTTAAGCCAATGTTTGAACCATTAATAAATAATGTTTAAGATGGGGGATACTGAACAGTTGTACTTTTTTTGTATTAACTTGATGCGGCCCAGCATCACCCAGACTCTGACTCATGTGGCCCCCGGGCAAATTGAGTTTGAGACCCCTGGTTTAAACCCATGAATAGAAAAAAATATTTAATTCAAGACTAGGTGGTTTATTTAAGTTTATAAAGATATTTAGACTTGAAGTTACCCTGCTTAAAATAATATAATTAATGTGAACACTGCCACAACTGTCTTAAGTAATGAAATGTGTTTAAAAGGGTTCTTTAAAATTCTTTTAATAAAAAATTGAATGACGATCAATTACGAATACACCAAAATTGTCTTATCTCTTGCTATTTTGGCCATGGCTGAAAACATTGATACATGAAAGATTGAGCCATGAGGAAAAACAGAAAACCCTAATTTCATTAAAGAAATGAAGCCTTTCTTTTTAATATACAAATATATAGTGTTCTTATTATTACTTTCTAATTATTATTTTTTTACTTTATAGCGTTAACATATTTGGGGGGGGGGAATTTGGTTTCTGCCCGTTTCTGCCCCCGGCGGCACATACCCATTCTACGCCGCTGCTATTACATGTATCTCTTTCTTACTATATACATTGAAAATAAGAATATTTTGGACAAAATTTGGTAAATTTAATTTTTTTAAAATAGTTTGATCCATATAAAAAATTTAAATAAAAATTATGTATGCAATAGAAAAAATGGCTAACTCCAATGTTTACAATGGAAATTATGGGTAAGTCTCATTTCTCAAGTTTATTTCAAGCCATGTGACATGAAGGTCCAATAAGACACGTTCTTGTTGACAAAAATTTATGTTTGAAAAATAATTATTAAAATGTTAATTTTTGAAAAAAGTGTTTAATAATTTTTATAAAAAAAGAACCAGTAATTAGTAATTGTAATTAAAATATTAAAAGTTTTAGATTACCTTAAGATTTAACTATAAAAATTAGTTTTAAAAGATAGTTATCAATAAAAAAAATCCACATTAAAGTTACTTACAATTGAAGAAACGGCTAACTCCATTTCCACCCCACTCAGTAAAAGTAAAGTATTTCTTTTATTAGAATCATAGATCAAATTTATTTATTTAAATAAATTTATAAGCAAATGGCCATAGTCGTTAAAGCTTTTGTTTATTTTCAATTTGGTTTAAAAATAATAAATCTGCATAGTGTTGAACTTAAAAATGTCAATATCTCAAAACTACAAAAATGTCACATAGCCGTTTCTTCCCTAATAACTATTTGTATCTGATCTGCAACAATCCATGACTTAACTTTAGAGTTCACACAAAAATGTTGTAAATTCAAACTGTAGCACTGATGTAAATGATTTTTCTATAACTTTAAAAAAGCGTAACTAATTATTAAACAATATAATTTGCAATTGTCACCAAGTTGTGTCTGTCAGTCCTGACGCTACTAATTTTAGAAAGCAGGGAAAACCAAATTACTGCACCAATGCATCAAAAGGTGCGCAAATTATAGATGTGCTGTAAAAGAAATATTATATGATGTCATTGCTTTCGCTCATATTTTAATTTTGGAAAAGGGATCAATGTAAAAAGAGGATTTGATAATGGTTAATTATAAAATAAAAAAACAAAGGGGGCACCATAGGCGCCCTACAACCCCTATTATAAAATACTTTGTGTACATTTCAGAAAGTTTAATATTTCGTATTTATCAAACAAGGACAAGTTAGTTGGACTTTTGAAAAAGGTCGGCGCCGTAGGCGCCCTAAAAAAAGTGCATTTTTTATAAAATAAATAGATTTCAGCTGAAAACTTCCGTTATTTTTTACGGGTGATACGCTAGTTCATTAATAAATTGAAATATTTTCTTCAATTTTTATTGATCAAATTAATTTTAATCCATTAAAATTTTTTTAATGATTAATCGATTAATTAATCATAATTTCCGCAGCACTAATATATGTGTATGTTCAATATGTGTATATATGTATGTGTAAATATATGTGTATATATAAATACAGTGGTACCTTCAGATACGAAATTAATCCATTCCGGTGTGGCTTTTGTATCTTGGATTTTTCGTATGTTGAACTAAGTTTTACATGTAAAATACTTAATCGGTTCCAAGCCACACAGAAACAACACTAAAAATTTAAAATATGTAAAACCTAAGAAGGATTCTTCAATTCTTAAATTTACACACTAAATCGAATAACAAATAATAGAACTATGAAAACAGAATAAAATAAATTAAAAATGATATTTACTCAAACGTGTACCCTTACTTTTTGAGTGAGGTGATGTGGCCAAGTGTTCAAACTTTGCATGAATAAATAAACACATTTAGTACAACTGTACACTAAAAATATGTAACATAACACTTAAAATTATGTACATTTTTTTGGTTTAAAATTTTAAAACTTTTTTGTTATGCGCTTTTTCTAATATTCTGTTTCACCTTTAATTTTCTATGCCTCACTTCCACCAACATCATCGCTTACTAATGATCTCTTAGCAAAATATTGATCCAAGGAAGCTTGTTTTGGCCTACTTTTTTACAATGTGCCTGAAAACCTGTTTAAAGTTTTTCAGTCTCGTGATGCCCAGTGTTGTCGGCTGCGCGTTTTTCGTATCCATGAATTTTGTTTTTTATTTTGGAATATTCTTCGAGTGGCCTATCGTATCTTGGATTTTTCGTAACTTGAAGTATTCTTATCTCGAGGTACCACTGTATGTGTGTGTGTGAATATATATATCAATAGAAATAAAAATGAACGTAGATTTGTCTGTCTCCTTGCATATAGCTTACTACACCATTCATCTGATCGCCATGAAATTTTGGGAGACTGTTGAGTACACTCCCGGGATGGTAAATGGCAATTTAAAAAAAAATTACATCCATGGGCTGCTGAGGGCCCTTAATGTCTTTGTTTGCTTATTTGAGCTATATAAAAATAAGTTTAAGCGTTAGCTCCTGGTTTCACAGCCAAGAAAGTACAGGAATAATACAAAATGTAAAGAAACAAAAGTTTACAAAGCAAAAGAAGTTATATATATCAAAACTTCCATTAAATTTTAAGTGTGAATAGTGAAAAGATCTTGTTCTGGCATTTTCATATTATTTTTTTAATTTTCTGAAGTGAGTTTTTTTTTGTGGGACATTTCTTTTCTACGAAAGTAACTGTAACTCTGTGTGGGTGATGAGGCAGTTTCCATCAGAAGTAGCTTAAGTCTCATAGTGGCATGAACAGGAAAAGCTTTCTGGCCATGTCAATATCAGCCTAGCACGGTAGCCATGTTCTCAAAAAGTTTAAGCCATGACTCACAGCTGTGTCATTTGATGGCTGGGTTGGCTCTGGGCTGCACCCTCTCTTGCCAAGAAGTCTAACGTAATTTGCTGCATTGCCTCCATGTGACTAGTGATACTCCATTCAGGTTCGATAGTCCTGTTTTTTAGGAGCAGTTAAATCCAGTCATGCATGTTAGTAGTGACGCTAAACTACTGCAGCTTATAGTTTTTTATGTACATTATATGTGTATTAGTCCATTATGCCATACCTTGTCATAAGCCTGCTTGAGTAAAAAAAAACAAACAAGGAACACAACCACATCTGATTTCTCACTTGGAGTTTGTTGATTGAACAAAATGGATAACTTGGTCCAGCAGTTGATGTCCCTTTCGGAGCCATCCCTATGTTGTAGGAATTCTCTTGCTTTTCTCTAAAAAGCATATACAGCCTTGCATTCACCATCTGTTCTGCTACCTTTTCCAGACATGATGTTCAAGAAATGGGCCAGTAGCTGGCAGTATGTTTATCTGGTTTTCCATTTTTGGCAAAAGTTCTTTTAGCAATTCAGTAATTGTGAAATAAGTCATGTAACCCTCTAAGTTGGGGCCCATGGTTTGTGTTTCCCCCTTCCTCAGTTGGTAGTCTGACTTTCTTCAGTCTCTTTGTTTTTTTGTTTTTTAACTTGCCCGTTGACCCTTTGATATCATCAAGGGATTTGTATGCCTCTTTATCCCCTTGCCAATGAGTGCATATATCAATTTGCCAGAAATTTCTAGTATCTGTGAGGTTGAGATTAGCTTTTTTTGGACATATTTGTGTATGTGTATATATAACTCGCCAGCTCTATTAAGTCGATGTTTTTTTTTGAACCGCCAAACCCTAATACCTCGAGCACAAAAGAGGGTCAAATTTTCCACTTAGTGTTGGTTATCTCGATCCCCATGACCAATCGTCAGCTTTTGAAAATGTTAGATGTGATTTTTTTATAACCAAGTGAAGGCATAAAATTTCTGCCTCGCTGGTGACGTCACAGCCCGCTTGCTCACAGCGCTGTGTTACTAACTTAAATCGCTAGCTTTTGAAAATGTTCTTATCGATAGGGCTGAACCAATCGGTTCGGCTACTCAGCATCGGCCGATTTTTGTATACTCGGAGATACTCGGCAATCGGCCGCATAAGTGATGCAGCGTATTACGTAATTGCTCCAATAGCAAAGATGCATGCAGAATCGCATGTCTAAAACATTTCGTTTCGTATGGAATAACAAAATATACCGTGTGCAGACGTGTTGTCATTGGCAACCATTCATCCTTCAACCTCATTTTGACTCTATTACTACTGCTTTGTTCTCATTGTTTCATTCATAAGAAGTGGCCGTGTGCAAAAGCCATTTAACTATTGGTTAGAATTAATTAAAATGTATCAAAGTTGAAGGTTCAAAAGTTCAAAAGGAGTTGCTAATTTATTTTTGTACACTTTTATAGAGAAGAGTTCGCTTTGTTATGAGTCATGTATAGGTCATGATAAACAAATAACGGCAACGCATTTGTGTTAAAAAACCCTCAATAAATCATGTGCATGTACATTCTCATTTATTAACGCTAGTGATGGGACGAAAAATCATAGGGTGCTTACTGTAAACAAGGCTCCCCAGATTTTAAAATATATAATATAACAGACTACCCACCCCCACTCTCAATCTCCCACACCATTGTTGTTGGTTAGTCTGATTAGCACTCAAGTTACGGAAGGAATTCTGAGTCCATTGTAAGCTGAGGGGACAGACGGGGTGGGTAATTTATTTGTGTAGCTTATAAGGAAAGTCACCAGTCACCAGCGGACCCTGCGCGCGCATGAGGGCGCGCACGAGGTGTGTCAGGCAGGACTAGATGAATTCCTTATACATGTAGTTATGTACTAGGGAAAAAAAACTGCGCTAACGCAATAAAGGGTTATATTTAAACTTAAACGGTCCTTAAAAACGAACGGTCTTAACAACCTTAGGAAAGAGTGAAGAAATAGGGTCCCGATATTCCGATACGATTCTGATTAATCGTCCCATCACTAATTAACGCACATCATGTATATAATTATAAAAAAATTTCAAGCGTATGTTAATATTTTGCCGCCTTATTGGTTTTCGTTTAACTTGGTGATCGGTTATCTCGGCGCCATTTTTCATACCCCGAGGCCGTCGACTTAAGCGGGCCTCACTATATATATATATATATATGTACAGTTGCTCTGACTGTTGCTTTGTCTTTTTCCAAGCGAAAGCTCTTCAGTTTCATAAGTTCTTTTATACTGGTTGCCAGTGCTCTTTTTTCAAATATAGCCTAATTTGTTCCCAGCGCAAACTCTACCAGCATTGGAAGACATATGCAATCATGCTCAGTACCTCTAACCTGTGCCTGGACTATTAGGTCAGGGTGGGACTCCATGCTATGTTTCCTATTAAGTAGTGTCTGTTCTCTGTTTTTAAATTGTAACGTATTAAGATTTGTATTGAGAAACTTTCATCAGACATAGATTGTCTATGGTTGTCCTACCAAAATTGACCTTGTTTTTGATCAGATTCCTGGGTGTGTATTAGACTTTTATAATAGCCGGATTCTGAACCACCTAGAGACCAGCCCTTCTCAGAAGTCTTAATAAAAGATTTGAATCTAGAAAAGCTTTTCAAAATTGCATTTTTCAGTGTCACTGAAAAATTGTACCAATGCCAAGTAAGAATACGCAAAAACTGTGTAGCTTTGCAATATAAATATTGTTTCAAATTAATGCACTATATATAAAGAGGATTTTAAATCTGAATTTTGCTTAACATTTCAGCATGGTTCGGTAGCTGCATGAACTGTCTGGTCCACGTAGTCATGTATTTATATTATGGTCTCTCTGCCATCCCTTCCCTTAGAAATAAACTGTGGTGGAAACGATATATTACTCGCTTTCAACTCGTAAGTATTTGTTTCATACCTTATTTTTATGCAATGTTGACTACACTAAAACTATATTTCTTTTTATTTCTGTTAACATTTTAAATAAAAATGTTAAGCTATATTCTAAAAAATATAAAAAAGTAAACATTTTTTAAGTGGAGAAATCTTATTCTTTTATCAGAAACACTTAAAAAAAAATATAATAATCTAGTTTTTCTAACTGTATTTTGACCCCAAATAAACACAATTTTTCTTCTTTATCTGACAGCTTCAGTTTTGTATTACCTTCACTCACACAGTCAATTCCATTCGCGTGGGTTGTGATTTCCCTAGATGGGGCCAAAATTTGCTGGCAGGCTACATGGTTGCAATGCTCATTCTATTTGGTAACTTTTATATGCAAGCATATATCCGTCGAGGCAACAAGGACAACACCGTTACATCATCACGCAGCCAAGAAAATGTCGGTGCTTATGATATGAAGAAAGTGAAGCAAACTAATGGACAAGTAGAGGCCAATGGGCATACCTCTCGAAGCAAAATAGATTAAAAATAAGATTGATGAATTAGTTGAAAATTGCCTGGGTGATACATGCCTTTGGGTGTATAGAATTTAGTATAATTTTGATAGTAACTTACTGTTATTACATTATTTTATTTTTTTCATGCCATTTCAAGATTAAATAGTACTGTTCCTACCCTATAAAAGTGCAATATAGCATAGAAATGAAGACATTTTAACAATTAAAAACTTTAATTTAAAAAATGCTTTTTTGAATCATATGGTGAGCTAAAGCAAATTATTAGTATTAGATTTTGTATCAGAAGTTTTTAAAGAAGTTTGTGATTTATTAAGTTTATTATATTTTCTAGATTATTTATAATAAAAATTACAGCATTCACATTTTTTAGAGCATCAATTTATCAAGATGATCATAAAACATATTTTATTTAGGCTTAGTTTACATATAAATTCAAACATAGAATTGAGTACTCCATTCTATTTAATTTTACACGTCAGTATTGGTAGCATAATTAAGTCTCTCACAAGGAACTTCTCTTCAAAACACTGTTTATCTTTTAAAAAAAATATTACTATACTATAACTAAAATTGTTTTTTTTTATTTTAAAGATTTCCTGTTTTTCGAAACACATTCATTTATTTATGTAGGCAGCTGAAACTATCCTTAAAATCTCCTACATTAAACATTTTGTGATTTGTTTCTGTTGCAATATTATTCTAAGTCTTTTACCTTCTTATATCAATTATTTGATTGGCTCGAAATAAAATTTGTTACTGAAGTTAATGAAATTTTATCAACTGAAATAGTTCTTAAATTTAAATATTTTGTAAGGAATGATAGAATGTAAAAAAATTTTTTTTTAAATTAATGCAACAAAATTTGGACTACATTTTTATGTAAAAATATTCACCTCAACTTCATTTCAGACCTTGAAACATTGAATAACTATAACACAACTAGCGTACTGTAAATTAATTTTTTAAAACAAAAATTTCCTCCCGAGAATTATGGTTATATCACTAAGTGGTGAAATGGCCTAAAAATTATTGTCCGTAAAAAAAATTGTTTTAAGCAGTCCATAAAATGTTTTTAATAATAGATCATTTATTTATGTACCCAGATTTAAATCGAATCTATCATCGCATAAAATTATTTCATTTAATGCATTGACTACAGTGCTGGTACTTAATTAAGTAAATGCATAATTATATTTTTGGTATGCATGAAATCCTTAATTTCAAGGACACATTTTTTGAATTTTGTATAAGAAATTAACATCTATTTTTGTTTTAGTTTCTTAACTGAAAAAATTTTTGACACTGTCCACATGAAAGTACATTGTAATTTTAAAAAATAAAATAACCTATTTTTATGAGATTCAAAATGTTACTTAAACTTAAACTTAGAGATACACCTCCAACATTCTGTTGTTTTACAGTTATGATATATTTAAGGGCATTAAACAACGCACACAAAGTTCATTTACCTTATCTTGTTGAAATTGGCCTGATAATATCATCACTGAATGAAGTTTGTTCACTGAAATAATTTACCTATGTTTTTTTATGGCTATTTATGTTTTCAGCAAAAATTATGTACCACTGTTAGGTGATAGAGTTACATCTGCCTGCCTTTCAGATTTTTACTGATTGACCGTTAGATTAATACTTAATAAACATCTAGCAACCATAATTATTATTTTTTTTTGAAGTACTTACCCCAAAAACTGCAAACAAAAAATTAAACAACAAAATGACATCTTGAAAATTGCGTTTACATCAATCTTAAATTTTAATCAGCTTATTTTGTAGAATATTGTGTACTTATCAAAAGTTACTAGTCCATTGATTTATTATGTGTGCTATTTGTATAATATGTCTTACAATTATTTATTAATGAATTTCTTGGGGAAAGGACTGGTATTTTTAGGGTTAGAAATCTAAATAATAACAGTCATCATCCCTTATAAATGTAATGTACCTGTTCAGTACAGACTTCAAATTAATAATAGTAATGCATTATATCCCAACAATTAGTGTTTCTTGACAGATTTATTCTCAACAAATTGTGGGAAAGTCACAACACTGCCCATAATATAATAAATTGTATTAGTGTACAAATAGTAGATGCGTTCTCCTGTTGTGCATCCAAATTTAGCTCAGTTCCGGTGAACAGGAGGAGACACTTGGTTTCTCTGCATTTTAAAAAAAATATATTTACTTCACTTGTATTTTAAGAGCAAGAAAAATCGTTTACTTGTTGTAAAAGAAAATTTCAAACCGAAATCTATTATAATCTTAAAAGTTATTTTGCTTTTTTATAAGTTTGAGAATTAACTTACCTCATCCTCTTTTAATTTAAAACACTTATATACCATTCTTAAATTTAAAAAAAAATTGAAATGATTAAAAAGCTGAAAATTGAAGTATTGATTTTAAGCGTTCTTTGCAGTGAAAACTCATTTTTGATTGAAGCCAATTTTAAATGTAGTACTGAAATTCAGCCGTTTGGAGATTATAACTGTTGTAAGTCTAAGCATTCGTAAAAGCTATATGCTCAGTCCATTACTAACTTAAGAAAATATAAATTCATTATAATTTTGGTAATTATAGTGTTAGAGGCTATCCATATATGTTACATCAACTTAAATAAAAATTTAGTGGTGGGGTCCTGGCAAAATACTAAATGTTTTGTGACATTTTTCACAAGGGATCTTCTTAGCTAGCTATTCTAACTAATAAATTTCACAGTGAAAACTTGAAATCTATGTGTGATCATTTATTCTTTTGAACTGAATTGTCTGTTTCATATGACAGCTGAGTAAACCAGTGACAATTTAACAAAGTTTTATTTACAATCTCTTAAGAATAAAGATACTCCTAAATGGTTTTTGTCTGGTTATTGTCGATAAATAAATTTGAACAGACCCTTAACAATCATAATTTGTGGGTATACTGTTGGGGGGGGGGCACCCCAAATGATTTAAGGAAAATTATGAAGTGTTAAGTAGTTAATTTAAAAAAAAATCTTTCAAATACATGGATGGCCCCTAAACTAAGCTTTTGTCAAGAGAATAAATGTATTCTGAAGAAAATTGTTAAATAAGAAATGTAATAAATTCAGATTGCTGTTTTCAAACAACTGGTTGTTAATTTATTTACGTTTCTTGGCAATAAGTCAATACCACTTTATCCCAGTACCTACTCTTGGATACAGAAATTTTGATGTAAAAAATTTGTTATTGACTTCATGTAGTACTGAATGTGAGGAAATTTCATCACCTTTTCTGTTTATTCATTTATTACCATGTTTGTAATGCACTTTGTAATTATGTAATAAATTTTTAGAGCGGGTATTAACTAAATTTCAACAATTACACTGATTAGGCTCAAAAGTCTGGATAATTGGTGGAGTTAATTTTTAAGTCTTGTCACCTCAGACAACTAAAATACTTATTCTCAAAAAAACTTTATATTACTCTCTTATAGCTTTGTTTAACACCTGTGCAACCAAGTCAACAGATGCACTACTGTTTCAAATGCTAGACTGCAATGCTCACAGTTTAAGTCTTTGTTGTGGCTCTAGACTGATTGAGTTGGTAGGGCAATTTTCATTTGAGTCACCACACCTTAGACAACTAATATGTACTGTTTCAAGAAATTTTACAACAGTATTGAGAAGGATTGCAATTAAAAGAAATGACTTAACATTTTAGCTCAAACTAAATATATGCAAAACAAGATGAGAAAATCAATTGAAGGTCTCAGACTCAATTTTTAACAGCATGAACGCAATCTCCTATATGGTGACCAGAGGTAAAATGAAATTTTAAAGAAAGTAAGAAAGTGTTTCATTGTAGTTATAGCCAATGCTCCAATTTCTATGTGATGAAGCTAGAGACTCAGTTAAAATAAATATCTGTATCCATTAATTTATGAAGAACAAGTTGCCAGTTATCTTGAGTTGTTATCATAAATCATAAAGTATTAAGTCATCAAGATTGTTTCCATTCGAGTTATCTTTCTTTGCCTTAAACCAGGGTTGTCCAAAGTCTAGCCCACGGACCATATATAGTCCACATTTAAATTTTAACTGAGTACAAATTAGTACAAAACAAGATGAAGTAAAATGATGATAAAAATCAATAACATATTATTGTTTACCAATCTAGGTATTGATTACAAAAGGCTGATACAGTTGAGTTGTGAGCTGTTAAGTGTATAAAAATTATATAACTAAAATCAATGACATAATTTTTTTGTTGACTCGGAAAGGGAAATGAATGTGGCGTTCCACAACATTCTCATGTTCTTTACATAATATTTTGGGCTCTAGTTGTATTTCAAAAATTTTATTTATTGTACATGATAGAAAATGGTCCTCTTCAGAAAAAGTGTTGACACCCTGCCTTAAACCATGAATTATGGAGTTTGCTTCTACACTTAGCATTCATCGTCTGGAATGTTATTGGTTTTGCTTGTTTATTGTTTACTATTAATTACAAAGTGAAATTCAAGCTTATCCCTCTAATGCAGGGGTTCCTAACCAGTGGTGCATGCACCCCCAAGGGGTGCATGAGCTGGTTCCAGGGGGTGCATGAACCATTGAGAGTAAAGAAAAAGAGGAAGGGAAAAAAAGAAAGAAAAACTGATAATCTGAAAATATAAACCATAAGCAAGGCATGCCGCGTTAAAGGGCGCCCATATACTGGATATGTTCGCGCATCGTTCTGCGCACGTCGATAATTGACAGATTTTTTTTTCGCAAAATGAACGGTTCGCTCTACATGTTCCTCGGGATTTCGTGTTTTAATTCAAAGTTTTTTTTTAAAAATAATTTAATTTTGTCATCAAATAAGTCAGATATATGTCTTCCGGTGACTCTCTGTTTTGAGAGGATGTAAATTATTGTTAACGTTGGGATTTTATTTTCCTTCACTTTTATTGCTCGGTACGCTGCAAAGGTCTTAAAAACGTTAATTGTAAGCCAATATTCGTCATTGAAACCTAAAATCTTGAGTTGAGCATCCAAAAATGGTCATTAAAAACATCAACTTCGTCAGTTAAAATTTGCCTTTGACTGGTACGACTTTCCGATTGTCATCACCCCCTCAAAATCGTTAATAGATAATAAAAAAGAGAGAGAGAGAGATGGAACACAAAAGCCTCAGTGCTTCCTCTGTGGAAAAATCCTGTGCAATTACAACATGAAGCCTGTTAGACTCCTAGAGCACTTGGAGAAAGTCCATCCATCCAATTCCAAGGACACTGTTCAGGTTTTCAAGCAGAAGAGAGTTCGCTTCTGGACCTCAGGTACCTTGCCCAAGCTTGGATTTTCTTTGTCACAGAAACCTGCACTGGAGGCATCATTCAAGGTTGCATATCTTATTGCAAAGACCAAGAAGCCCCACACCATAGGAGAAGCCCCACACCATAGGAGAACTTTTCTGAAGCCTTGTGCTCTGGAGATGGTGGAACTGATGTGTGGTCACCAGCAGAGGAAGCAGGTTGAGAAAGTTCCTTTGTCCAATGACACTATTCATTCCAGGATTAGTGACATGGCTGCAGACATTCTGGATCAAGTCTTGTGCGAGATGAGAAGCAGTCCTTTTCCATTTAGCATGCAGCTAGATGAATCCACTGATGTAGCACAATGCATTCAGATTCTTGTATTTCTGAGATATGTTCTCAGTGGATTGCTGAAGGAGGAATTTCTCTTTTGTAAGCCACTCCTAGCTACTACCAAAGCTGCTGATGTGCTGCAGCTAGTTAGGGCATTCTTTTCTGAAAACCCGTTTGACTGTACTTCAAGAATTTCTTCAATTTGCACAGGGGGTGCTCCGTCCATGCTTGGTAATAAGTCAGGATTTTCAGCACTGGTAAAGAAAGAAGTTCCAGATATTGTCACTACACACTGTATCCTTCATCGTCAGGCCCTGGCATGCAAAACTCTACCTCCAACCTTGAACTCAGTTCTTTCTACTGCAGTCCAAGTTGTAAATTGTATCCGCTCACATGCCTTGAACCACTGCCTCTTCAAGTCGTTCTGTCAGGAGGTGGTCTCTGAGCACGAAGTACTGCTCTACCACACTGAGGTGCGCTGGTTGTCCAGGGGATGGATACTTTCTCGGTTAGTAGAACTGAGAGTGGAGCTTGCCATTTTCTTGCGAGAAAAAGAGAGTGACCTTGCTGACAAGTTTGACTGTCCAAATTTCATTCATTACTTGGCATACCTGGCTGACATAATCACAATCTTGAATGAGTTGAACACATCTCTCCAAGGACCTGCTGTGACTGTAATGGCTGCTACTGAGAGATTGCAAGCCTTCCTTAACAAACTGCCACTATTCCAACGACGACTAGAAAAGTCCAACTTGGCCAACTTTCCACTCTCTGATTAAGTTGTAATATCTGGCGCAGAAGGAAGCACTGAGGGATCACTGCCTGACAAAATCAAAGGGGAAATTTCAGAGCACCTTTTAACATTGCAAAATTCTTTTGATGGGTATTTCTGTCAAGAAATTGCTAGGAAAGACCTTTTGATTTGCAATCCTTTTCTCTGTGACTTGGACAACACTGATGACAGTGACTTTGCTAAAGATGACCTGATTGATTAGAGAACCAGAGAAGTACTGAGGAGTGCCTTCAGTTGCAATACCTTGATTGAATTTTGGTGCGTCCAGCTAGATTCCTACCCACAACTAGCCAAGAGGGCAGAACTGACTCCTTCCATTTGCCACAACCTATCTCTGTGAAGCAGGATTCTCCACACCTTTGACGATTAAAACCAAGGAAAGGAATAAGTTGAATGCAGAGGATGACATGAGAGTTGCTTTATCCAGAACATTCCCCAGATTTAAATCGCAGATTGATCATAAGAAGCAGCAGATCTCTCACTAAATTCCCTGTTGCCTATGGTCAAAAATGTTGTGTTCCTAAAATAAATATAGTTTATTATGCATCTTCTGCAAGTTTCACGAGCGGGTGCATGAACTTTTTTGGGCATCTGAAGGGGTGCATGGACCCCAAAAGGTTAGGAACCACTGCTCTAATGGGTTGAGTGATGTTTTGGGCAGATAATATATTTAAATTTATTAAAAATTGTTCAGGTACGGTGAGCTTTAATTGTGATTCTGTAAGTATAAGCTTTTATTTTTTTTAAGCGTATCATTTTTACTTTGTTAATAATTCTTTGATTTTATAAATAAAAATTTGGGGTAAAAAAGTTACAAAAACATTTACAAAAAATATTATTTCTAATTATTATAAATAGTAGAGCAAAATATAAACATTCTTTTTAAACAAATTAAAATTACTGTTAAGCAAAGAGTGTTACAATAGTTTTAATAGTATATATTTGTTAATGTTTTATAATTACCAGGTATCTAAAATACAATAGCATTTTTGTAAAGTTGTGGTTTAATAAATTTTAAGCCATTTTTGTGAGGGACTATTGTAAAACACCTTGAGCTTACACTTACAGAGGGTGTATACTAAAGTTTTGAATAACATATCTTTGTTCATTTTGGATGCTCTTAATTATCAGCAACTACTTGATTACATAGGCTATTAAAAATGATAAAAGAACCCTTTACATAAAACCCACAAAACTACACTAAAATGTATGACAACGTTCATATTTTATTTGATTTTTAAAAAATACATTTTTAACAAACAGGTTTGATTGCCTCTTAAACTGAACAGGTATAACTTGTCTCACCACAATTATCAAATTGTAAAGGCAAAGGCTTAATGAAACAGTCATCCATCTAATAAAACATAGTAAAGCATTGGGATACGACTTTAAAGCAAGCTTCTCATAGACGATGTTAATTATTTTAAAAAATCCTCTAAGTTATCCTTAAAGTTTAACATTAACAGCATTATTCTAGAAAGTACAAATACTTGTTCTCATTCAAGTTGTGTAAACTGTTAAGAATATTTATAGTTTTTTTATTACAAATCCCATAACATAAATTGAATTTGAATCAAAATTATACTCACAACATTTTTCTTAAATTTATATTTTGAAATAAAGGGTCAATAATTAGGCATCATTACTTTTTTGTGATAAAAAGAAATACACTAGAAAAAGGGAACTTAATTTTTGAAGCTGTCTTTTTTACATAAAAAACAACTCCTCTAAACAATATCATTTCTATGTGTGGAAGAATTTTATGTTGGAAAGCAGCATGGATTAAGTTTAAAAGTTCAGTTAGATGGAGACACTTAGATGTTAGTTCTGTAAAACTGCTTCAGCATTTCTAAACTTTGATTAAACTTAAAGGATTCCTGACTCAAGATACTTATTTTCTTATGTAGCAGTACACATTTATAGGTATATTATCCTCAGAGGCATTAGTGCGGTAGCTCATTCTTTCACCCCCTCACGACTTACTCTATAGACAGAAAATATTGCCAAAGCTTTACTTTGAATCACTAAATTGAGTTATGTTGAAACCCTTACTTAAGTAAATCTAAAATATTACTTTACTCTTTAATTTCAAAACATAATAAAATACATATCATTCTTATAGGTACTCTACCAAATGTAAAACAGGTAAGAATACTGAGTTAAAAAATATTTTTAAAATTAGCATTAGCCCATGAATTATTAGAATATTAGACTAATTTATTTGAAAATGCTATTTTAAAAATAGTATTTTTACTTTAAATCAAAATAATGAAGAATCATCTTTATTTGTCATTATTTATTACACCTAAAGTTGTTAAAAATACAATCTGGATTCTTAATAAAGCTCTATAAAATAGTAGGCTTATTTCTTTTTTTATTTACATATGTTACTTGATGAATGCAACTGTAAATCTCATTTCTAATGCACAATCATTCTTAAAAACCCCCCAATGATTTGTACAGTCCAATAACTGCCCTTAAGCTAAATAACTAGTAGCAAAAAAAAATATATATACATTTATTATTGTTATCGATATAATTAAGCTTATTTGTAGATGATATAAACAATTACTAATCACACAAATGACGCTGATACATGCTAGCAGTACTCAATTAAGTATTTGTGTTTATGTACAAAGCAGGAAACCAATATTACAATGCTATGAGAAAGCATACTTATTATATTTTACATTGCTAGAGTATGTACAAGTCACAAACATCTTATACATAATTTGAAATAACTAAACAAATACCAGCATTATTTATTAACTTAAGGCAAAATACCTATTTAAATATTTTAGTTTTTAAAATTAATGTAATAATTTGAACAAGATAATGAACAATTGACAGATTAAAAAAGATTAATGAACAAAAAAGTCAGCTGCATAAATCATCTGAAAAGGTTTTTTATAGACTAGAAGCATTATAAAATAAATCAAAACATTGTTCCTTAATCCCAAAATGTTTGCATTAAAATAAATACTGCAGCAAGAGTTTAATTACATTAAATATTAAAAACCAATAGAAAAATTCAACACTAAAAGAAAATTTGATTCATAAAGTCCTTACTTTTCATTTTCATATGGTAAACGAAATAACTGATGTTTTTTTGTTTTTTTTCAAGGAAGTCTTTAGACTTCATATTTTACTTATTGTAGATATTTTCATTTAAAAATTCATAACTTGTTCACTGTTTGATTTTCTAAAATTTTTATTTTGGAAGTTTCATTAAATTTAATAATCAACAGAGGGTAGTAGAGACTATGCTCCAAGGTTTAAATAATTTATTTGAAAAATATTCTTATTTATCTACGCAACAGTAATGACATAGCACAAAAACTTTTGGAAAATAAAAATAAATAACTACCAAGACTTTCAGCTACTTGGAGCCACAGGTGAGAGCTGGGTTCCAGGTGGGGACCAAAGGTGGCGAACTACCCCAAAAAGGAGTATGACTGATCCCCAACCAGAGGTACTACCCCTCCCATGGATACCCCATAGACTTGTGGCTCCAAGTAGCAGTAGCAAGCACAGCGGCAACAACCCGGTAAAAGGTCTCGACTGACAGGCTAAACCAGATGAGGGTAACTGATGGGATACAAACCTCGATGTAGTGGGACTTGTCTACCCAGAATGTGAAGACTAGTTTTGGCTGCCTGCATGCTGGATCTTATATGAGCCAGTGGGTAAGAGGCGATTCACAGCAAAGCATTGTGGAGTGCTAAGAGCTGACAAGACGTCCTAGCCAGAAGGACGTCCTGGTCATCCACTGCACCCAACCCCATCCCCAGCCATCTCTACTATGTCTTGCTGCTGGATTAGTTGGCTTTGGGTGAGAGAGTGAGGTCGACGTGTTGCCCGAATCTTCCTCACTTTAAAAAAATTCACAGCACAAGTCATTCTTATCCATTAATGTGATGAGAATGGTCCTCGATCACACAGTCAACAACAACACCAAGACTTAAGCCCTCTTTAACTTTCTAAATGACATTTGGGTGCAGGTATGCTTTAATATTTGATTTTTACAGGAGTCAGATAGAATAATCAGATAAACCATAATTCCATTGGACAGAATTTAAATTTGACAATCATTGACAACAATAATTAAAATAGCTACAACTTAGAAATAATTATATCTACAGTGGCATAGCTAGGGGGATGTGGACAACATCCAGGGATATGACACCATTTTAGGAGGTGACACCAAAGTGCTAAATTGCATTTCAGAAGTTGTTGTGGTATACAGTACAGATGATCACTCAAAACAAGTTGATTGTTTATTGCAATTTAAAATTGTGTCTAAAAATGTTACTCTCAGACAAAATTAGTGCCACACGAACACTATGTTCAAATAGCGAGAATATACTAGTTTCAGATTATTTTCTATGATCAAGTTCAGGGCATTCAGCAAAGTTCAAATAGAAAAGAAAAGCAAAGACTTAAGACATTAAATTCTCATTTAATCTTATCTATTTCAGGTGATCTAGAATCTAGAAGATTATTGCATCCTACTTGGAAATTTCAACCCAACAGCAACCTAATACAACATTTAGACAAGGATAAAAAAATAAACCAGGGAAACCAAAACCCTATCATCTTTCAAAACTCGAATAAAAGTGCAAGATTAGACATAAGGCATGAAAAAGCATAGGACTCAATATTCTTCTGTAAAGAAGTAGAAGGAGCATCTGTATATATAAGATAACAAAACAATAGTCAAGTCAAAAACTGTACTGTTCGCTGATTATTTGCTGTTAATGTTGAAGAAATGACAAAATTTTATTTTATTGGGATTAATAAGTAGGGAAACTGAAACAAAAATTAGATTACTTAAGTTGTCTTGAGAAGAGGAAAACAGCAGTCAGCATGGCTTAAGCCACATAAATAATTGATGCCGAAATTGATTAGTGATGGCTGAAAAGTTGAAAAAAGTTGTGCTGGTTCTTGTTGAGCAAAATCTGGCATTCCATGGCCAAAATTAAGAAAAACTTGAAATGGTTGAGATGCTATTTAATTTGACCCATTGATACAAGAGCACCAGAGACCTAAGATTATTCTTTAAATGCCCTCGCAAATCACATGAAAATATTTTTATAGACAGAAGCATTTTAGAATTTAAAAAAAATCCCATTCTTCTTTAAGTACACAAATTGTCAAATATATAAAAGCTACATGGTACATGTATTTGAACAAATTATTGACAGTACCCCTGGCCGCTGACCAAATGACACAGAACAAATGTCTGAAATGTACATTCGCAATTGGAAGGTTGAAGTAAGAGAAGTATTTTTTGAGTTATAAAGGGCACACGGTTTCTTACAAAAAAAATAAAGATATGTACTGGTCATAATGGTGTGTAGAA
The DNA here is from genome assembly GCA_944989445.1 of Ampullaceana balthica. NCBI lineage: Eukaryota > Metazoa > Mollusca > Gastropoda > Lymnaeidae > Ampullaceana > Ampullaceana balthica. Next base: position 445,412 of record CALYLW010000142.1, on the reverse strand, counting down.
CTTGAGGTTTCAAAATACCACTACAATGTCTGAAAAACTCCTTCCCAGTTATTACTGAGCTATGCTAAAAATTAAAAAAAAGAAGAAGGAAGTGATTTTTATAGGATGTTTGGCCATTCGATTAGCTACACAGAAAATGCTTTGCATGTATATTACACTTAGCATACTCTTGAAAGAATATTTTCCTGTTTTGCTGGTTCACATATCAACTGGATGTTTAAATTAAATTCACTGGAATGTCTTTCAAAAACCGTTGACACATTGGACTGCTCATCATCCTGCTGTTAGACCATGAAAAATGAATTTGATGAATATGTGGAACTACATTACTGCAAATATTTTCCGTTTATCTGCTACCTATACATCTCAACTTTTCTAGTTGAGGAAATTAATCTTACACAGTTAATTTCAAGAATATGGTGAATAAGTTAGAGGCTTTAAGATTTTTGCCGCACAAGAAGCATTGTCACTTGGTGAAACATGCAATTAAAAATGACCTTTGAAAATTTAGAAAAAGTATTTACATTTTGGTAAAGAAAATATGGAGAAAGGCAAGATAAAAATAGAAAATTCTGTAGTCTCTCTGTGCAAGATATACAAATTTAAGAGGTGCTGGATTATATTCTGAAGTCCAGATCATACAAACAGCCAACTAGGAAATTTGTTTGGGGCTATTTTAGTTCAATCCAAGAGTCTACATTGTGCAAGTGAACCTAAGTATTGATGTCTGTTCCAAAGTCTACCTCCGACTATGATAAGCTTTGAAAAGAAATAATGAGGTCTAGAAGCCATAGTCTAGTCAGTATTTGATGTTTTGAAATTAATATTTGAATGGGACTTTCTATAATTTCCTCAAATACTCATGATTAGCTAATTATTTCTTAGTCTTACAATCAGTTTTTCTGTGGCTTCATGTGAGCAGAGTTTCTTAAAAATAAAGGCTTATCAAGAATTATGTACGATACAAAAAGGGACAGTTAAGGTTTTCTCATCTGGCATTTCTAACATTTGAAGCCAACCAGTGAATGATATTGATCACCTTTTAAGACCATGAAAGGAAACTTTAAAAATAAATACTTTATCACAGTTTTGAAATAATTTTAATATCTAAAAATCAATCAATTTTCCTCTTGTCCTTGATATACTGTTGATGAAATGAAACCATTGCTGGGCTACACCAACCTTAGCTATGCCACTGGATATCCACTTACTTTAAAAATGAAGTTAAAAACACAAATAAAAATTTAAAATCTGAAGCTACAACAATAAAGATAATTGGAATAAAATAAGTTTTAAAGAACATTTTTTATATAAGTGGCAAAGAATAATAATTCACATTATAGAGCATGCTGTATTAAAGGAGGAAATGCCTATAATGTAAATGACAAGGATTTTTAATGAAAAAATATAATCATTTTAAATATTAGTTAAATGAATTAAGTCATTTCTATTGTGAACATTTAGGAAGAGAAAAGCATGGAGAATTAGGTAGCACCATTTTAAATAATTGATCATATTTGAAAATTCTTTTTATGAAATAAATGAATAAAATCCTAAATACATTTTATTTTAGCCATATTTAAAAAATAAATTCAATTGTTGAAATTAATTGAAAATTTCATCTATATTTATAACAGAAAATAAAAAAATTATGCGTAACAATAAGAAAGCACATAAATTAAGATGATTGTCAAAATTATCATTGCACACAAAATTTATACAACTAGAAAAAACGATATATAATTATGTGAAAATTTTAATTTAACTCAACACTTTATTAGTCAAATCACATGTAATTTTATTATCCATGCCCCTTGTGACATCACCATGGACCTCCTCAAAATTGACCTGCTCTTGTGATACCCTTTTCTCCAGGCATTGTCTATTATGTAATTTAGTGCTATTATGAAACAAACACCAGCAAACACATTTTCTCATCACATCCCTTTGCATGTGATACAAGGTGTGTTTTGTAGAGATCCTTCAACAATAATAGAGTCAGTAATGCCATGAGGTTATGAATTTCAACTTTCAACATATATGTATATTCAAATTTTTTTAATGAAACTCAAGTTATTTATATTTAAACCTACATTTACATGTAAAATGATTTTTTATTGGGGGGACTTCATATCTCCTCAGATCATGTTTTTTTTTCAAAAAAATATTCTTAAGATAAGATGAATATGATCGAAAATGAAAGATGTATATACATGCTCATTTTTATTTTAAAAACAAAGCATGATTCAATATTCAATTAACAACAATTAAAAGCATTAAAGTTGTATGTACAGTACAGTATTAAAATATTGCTTTTTTCTGAATTTAATGGGAGTTCATTTTAGCTAGTGATAATCTATGAGAGTAATATGTAAAAACATAAATAATCATTTTTAAATCACATTTAACTGTCTACATATCTTTTAGCCAGAGGCGTCACTTGGGTTGGTGTCAACCGGGTCGGTAGCTCATGGTGTCACCCCTTCACGACTGAAGGGGCCGTCCATAAATGACGTCACGCGAGGTTGCCGATTTTTACCCCACCCTCCCCCGGCGTCATACTTTGTCACAAAAACTTAGAGCCCACCCTTTTTTTACGATATGACGTCACAAAGCTTTAACACCCCTCCCCCAAGCCGTATTTTCTCAATAAAAATTAGCATGTTGCAAATTATTTTTTGTCATTTAAATATGTATTTAGGGTAAGTCTGCACTGTAATATCGTAACACGCGTGAAGTCATTGAAAACGTAATTAAATAAATGGTAAACAATCAAATATTTAAGTGGAACTTTTATTTAAAGTTTCGCGTTTTTGATGTGATGTCATATTTCTTAAACACCCCCTCCTCGTACCACATCGTCACACATGCGTGGACCCCCCCCCCTCTATGTCGGATTAAAAAGTGGTGATGCTGAACGGGCTAAAGCCCCCAATAATTTAAGGGCCCCCAAACTTTTTATGAATTATAGTGTATAATAAAGATGCAAGCCATTATGTTTGTACGAATCCCTGAAAATGTCTTGGACATTCATACGGCAATGCTGCAAATGAGTAGGAAGTATAACGGAAACCAGACTATTCTTCTTGAGAAGTGCATTGTAGCTCATTATGTGCCTTGCATAGCTCATTATGTGCCTTGCACAGCTCATTCCTATAATTTGGTTGGGAAAAGAGCAGCAGGTCGTCCTACTGCGGTCAGATTTTTTTGTCTTCTGCAAAATCTTTATACCCGACTTGTTGCATCTACTCATCGTTGACAGGTACTTCAAAAACATATGAAATTGATACATGCTAACAAAGCCTTGTCTGACACAAGATGGCCAGCCTGACATTATGCTGTAAGGTCTGTTAATAGCTCATACCATGAGAATATCGCAGCACTGGAAGAATTAGCAACGAATGAAAATCAGCCACGTGACTGCCGACTTGAAGAAGAAGGATTTCTAAATGAAATTGAACATCTGGAAGTCGTTATTTTACTTGAAATTTTGGAAACAATTTTAGAAAGGAAGTCTCTCATTTAGTTTGTTAAAAAATAGCATTCTTAATTTTATTCCTATGAAGACAAAGGAAAGGAAAAGTCCGTGGTAAAAACAGTGTAAACAATCTTCAATACTATCAAACAAAAAAGAAAGCGTCAGTTTGATAAAGGGACATCAACAAACCAGTATTCTCCTGGAGAAAAAATTCAAGATTGAGGTATTTCTGGTAATAATTGACAAACTTTCTTAAACCCTACAAGATAGGTGCATATAAATACATCCATGAGAAATGTGGCTTTCTTACAAACATAACTGAGCTCAGCACTTTCGCCACCCGATGGGCAGCAGTCAAGTTCTTGGAAGAACATTCAAGAAGAACATGATTTCGGAGAAGGGGTCGGGTAAATCCGAAGCAACCGTTTCGTCCCCCTCAATTTACTAGCAACGCCATCGAGCGGTGCCGGTTTAGGGCCAGGAGCGCCAGTACGAATTAGCAAAAAGTGCTTCGAAGAACGCATTGGACGCCAGCTCTGAGGAAATCTTCCAGTGGGGGTTGCACCCTAGGTAGGTCTTTGATGATCCCCCGGTCTGCGGCGGTCCTAACCATGGAGACCCGTGTGCTTTGCCGGGATGGCGCCAAAGTGGTAGCGGGTCGTAGTAGGAAATTCCACCACCACCTTGTGAGGGCAACTTAGTGGGAGGCATCTTCGACTGTATGTCCTGGATGCCCATGTGGCCGCTTCAGAAGCAACCGCTTTTGGGTGAGGGGGGGTTTCCTCAGCTGTTACGTCCTTTTGGTGGCCAGATGGCTAAGGGGGTCTTCCGGGAAGACTCATAAAGAGCACTAGGCTCGGGGCTTCTGATTTTCTTCAACATGTAAGTTCATGAATGATTTCGAAGACTGCTTACCTTCAGAATTAGTCCAATTTTCAGAACTCTTAAAAAAGTTATTGTCCAGCCCCAGGCTCATGGTAAGGAAAAGGAATTAGCACAAAGTGAAACTCAAAAAACTTGCACAGAGCTAAAAATTTTGCTGCTTTTGAATGAGCTATATTTCACACAGTCCTTTACAAGTGTACACATCGCACTTCGCATCTATCTTTCAATGATGACATCAAACTGCAGCTGAGAGCGATCCTTTTCAAAGTTGAAAAGAATATATAATGAGTTAGAATTTGCATGGGACGAAAAAGGCTGAATATGCTCTCTCTAATGATCATTGAAAAGGAACTTGTAAGCTTACTCAGTTTTATTGCTTGATTGAAAACTTCGCCATTTGAAAAATTCGCAAACGAAAGTTGTAGGTTGAAATAATAATCAAACATATTTTTCAATAATTTTTGTTATTTCAAATAGAGAAAAGAATTCGTTACCTAATGAATTTTTTTTTAAATACGGAATAACGCGTAATACTATTCTTTAGGGGGGCGCGTTCGTAAGCACTAAACAGCGTAAGTCAGGATGGGACCGTCGTAACCGGAGGACTACCTGTATATAAACATGCATATCTATGCTTTCACGCCTTTAATAAATATATATAAAAAAAATATTAACTCAAAGACATTGAAATCATAATTTTCCTCCAGAAAAACATCAACAAAGAAAGTGTGATAAAAATCGTATTCCCCCCACCCCACTGTGGTGGAGGGAGTCGTGAGGTGGGATTCGTTCATGCTGTCGATGTGTCCAAGCCCAAATGGCTTTATAGCTTTTAAAGCAGAAGACACTGCCTCTTTCATGCCCAGCCTATTTTAAAGATCTCTCTGCTGCGACTATTTCTTTTATTTTTTTCCTAATTTGTTTTAATGTTGTTCGTGTGTTGGGATTGTTTTATTATTGCAAGTTAACTGATATTTTTTAATACGAATTTTCGCGTTTAATATATTTCTTTGTATTTCTTAATTTCTATCTAGATTAAAAAATTCGTCATCTTTTGTTTTCTGACATAAAATCGTACACAGTAAAATACACATTTTTCAATAATTTTTGTTATTTCAAATAGAGAAAAGAATTCGTTACCTAATGAATTTTTTTTAAAAATAGGGAATAAAAAGTAATAATATACTTTACGCGGGCGCGTTCGTAAGCACTAAGCAGCGTAAGTCGGGATGGGACCGTCGTAACCGGAGGACTATCTGTATATAAACATACATATTTATGCTTTCACGCCTTTAATATATAAATATATATATATAAAAAATAATATATAAATATATATATATATAAAATATTAACTCAAAGACATTGAAATCATAATTTTCCTCAAGAAAAAGATCAACAAAGAAAACCCATTTTTCAAATTTTTTTCTTTGTGTGTGTGTGATAAAAATCGTATTCCCCCACCCCACTGTGGTGGAGGGAGTCGTGAGGTGGGATTTGTTCATGCTGTCGGTGTGTCCAAGCCGAAATGGCTTTTTATCTTTTAAAACAGAAGACACTGCCTCTTTCATTCCAGCCTTTTTTAAAGATCTCTCTGCTGCAACTATTTCTTTTCTTTTTTTCCTAATTTGTTTTAATGTTGTTCGTGTGTTGGGAATGTTTTATTATTGCAAGTTAACTGATATTTTTTTTAATAAGAATTCAAAAAAGAGCTGCCAGATTCATTACTGGAGAATATTCGAAACTGACAAGAGTAACACCATTAGTTAAATCATTAAACCTTGAAACACTAGAGGATAGAAGAACCAAGAGCAAAGTAGTAATCATACATAAAGCAATTAATTCTAATTTAGAAATACAACACAAAGATAACTTAATACAACCCTCAGATAGTCATAAGGATAAAAACACCTTTATTATTCCGTATGCAAGAACAAACACATACAAGTTTTCCTTCTTCCCATCCGGAATTCGGGCGTGGAATGGGTTGCCTGAAGAATCCAGGAAAACCAACACTTTATCAACATTTAAATCTCTAATAAAAATGCAGGACTAAACACAAACCATAGATAAGCGTAGGACGCAATAATCTTCTGTATAGAAGGAGCGTCTGTAAACAGATAAGATAAGATAAGATAATTTTCGCGTTTAACGTATTTCATTGTATTTCTTAATTTCTTTCTAGATTAAAAAATTTGTCATCTTTTGTTTTCTGACATAAAATCGTACACAGTAAAATTTTAGGCTCGGGTGTCACCCCCTATTGGGTCTCACCCGGGGCGGCCCGCCCCCCCAGCCCCCCCCTAGTGACGCCACTGCTTTTAGCTGCAATGTAAAGATGAAATAAGCAATTGCCTTTTCTGTGATATATATAATATCAAATGTTTAATCATTTAAACGGTCTAGAATAAAACACAGACAATTGCATCAGTTGTATCTTTAACAAAAACAATCAGCAGACTAAAATTTATAAATTAGAATTGTTAAAAAATCTAGGAATTTAATAATGAAAAACTTACTTCCTTATTAATTTTTAAAACTCTTAATATTTATTCAAATTAAATGATGTAGATGGCAAAGGCAGGGATGTTGCCATCCCTTTTTATTAAAAAAATTAACCAAAAAGTCACTGAATATTAAAAACTAAATTTTTACTGATAGTTTTACTTTTAACTTTATTTGAGTATTGAAATAATTTTATTAAAAATAATTCCTGAAAAAAAACAACAACAAAAAAACAAAAACAAACTAGATTGTTATAAATAAATCATTAAAAAAATCAGAGTTATCAACACAATAGCATTTGATCTAGATGTTAGATGATCTCTGTTGATCAGAAGAGAATCCCGAATGAGAGAAATTATTGATACCATTGAACTCTGCAATACTGATAGGGGGTGGAGTAGAAATGTTTGAAGCCCCACCAACACCATATGCTTGTGGGTAGTGCTTGTTGCTGTTGACTGCTTGGTTGCTATGATTGTTGGTGTTTTGTCCTGTATGTACCATACCAGACCTTGGAGCAACAATGTTACTCTCTCCAGTACCCATGTTATTGGTTGAAGAGGCACTGTTTGAAGATTTGGAACTGGCAACAGAGGCAGCAGGTGATACTTTAGTGTTGCTGTTTGAGGCACCACCTGTGTTATTTACAATATTACTTTGTGGGGCATTTTGGTTGATGTTCCTTGGGACCTGGATTTGACCACTTTGAAGATTAAGCACAGCTGGTTGTCCACCTGGATACTGCATGTATTGATTACCTAGCTGGCCATTAAAGGGATTGACTTTATACTGATGGGCCATTTGATGATTCGTTTGAAGATTGTTTTGGTTATTTCCAGGGTTTATTGTGTGTTGTACACCACTGAAAGGTGGTGGTGACAAGGTCCCACCTTGGTTGTTGTAAGGCATGTAATACATTTGAGGGGCAGGACTGGGATCTGATGTGTTGCTGCTACCTGTAAGGCCAGTTACAGCTGTGGTGTTACTGGGTCCAGTGCTGCTATGATGTGAGGGTTGTGACTGTGTACTTTGATGAGTGGAGCTTGAATGACCTGATTGACTCTGGGACAGTGTCCATGGCGCAGTGCTAGTAATCTCTCCTCTCCAAGTACGCAGGCGAGCATGAATCTCTCTGAAAGCTGGACGTCTTGCAGGCATTTCATGCCAGCATTCCACCATCAAGCCATAGATCCTGGCTGGACATTCTTCAGGACAAGCCAAAATTTGCCTTGAGCGAATCATTTCAATGACTTCCTGGTTAGAAAAGCCATAGTATGGCTGCAATCCATAGCTAAAAATTTCCCAAAGAACAACTCCAAATGCCCAGACATCACTATCTGTGGTAAATTTACCATACAAGATAGCCTCTGGAGGCATCCACCTCACTGGAAGTAAAGATTTACTTTGAACACGATAGTAGTCTGAAGAATAGATATCACGAGAAAGGCCAAAGTCTGAAATTTTTACAGTTAGGCCATCAGCAACAAGAATATTTCTGGCAGCTAAGTCCCTATGGACAAAATGATGACTAGCTAGATATTCCATACCAGCAGCAATCTGAGTGGAGATATGAAGCATCTCTGTATATTCCAGGATGTGTCCTGTGCCAGTACCACTATCATCCTCAGCAGACATTACATCAGAGTGAGGTGAATGAGACAACAAATATTCATGAAGATCTCCCTGAGCCATGTACTCAAACAGCATACACATGGGCTCTTTCTTCATTGAAATGCCAAGAAGGCAGACAATATTTGGATGTCGCAATTCTGACATTAAATCAACCTGTCAAAAAAAAATGGGTGAGTTAAATTCTATAAATATTTATAAATAAAATAAAAAATTAGTTCAGTGATAATAAATGCACCAATTACACTGAAGACAGTTTATAACTATAAGAAATAAAATAAAAAGTAGGCTTGCTGGTCTATAATCTAATTTCTACTAGGTCAGATTTTTAACAAGAAAGATACAATGTGATTTTATTATCTTAAATAAAATGAATTTTTTAATTTTTACAATAAGAAAATAGGTTTTGCATTACCTCTCTTCGAAAGTCATTTTGCACTTTGGGAAGCGCATTTTCTTTTAAAGTCTTGATGGCAACTTTACTGACTGAACTCTCACTCAACAAACCAACAAGTTCTCCTTTGTATACTTTTCCAAAAGCCCCCTCCCCTAATTCCTGAAGAAATCGAATGTTGTGCATTGGAAACTCCCGAGCTCTGCTTGCAGTCTTAGGATTCAGTGGACTCATTTCAACAGGTTGAGCTTGTTTATTATTTGGACGAGCAGATCTGAAAATTTGAGAAAACTGCAATAATCTTCCAAATAGGAGTGTCTTTAGGACATAACATTGAATCATCAGATTATTGACAAGGAAATGCATTTCCATCATGTTTCTAATGATATTTACTAACCCGACATGACCATCGATTTAGAACTTTCGTTGGTAAGCTATAGCTATAGGTAAACGAGAAAGGGAGAGGGGAAGGGTTAAAAACAACATTCATATCCCTTGCTTACAATAATCACATGGCCTGATTGTAGAATTTTGGAATTGCATATGGGAAGATGGGCTGTGGGATTTCAACAATTAAACTTTAGGTAGCAGGTGACTGACTATCAGTGACTATCAGTCAGTAGAAAATTAATTAAGTTAACTAAAAAACAACATTCTTAAATTTTCTTAAACTGCATTTGGCAAAGAGAGCCTTCAAATACTTCAAACAAATATGTTTACTTAAAATAAACCAAAAAAACCTTATATATTTAATTTTAATCATAAGGCTTCATTTTTATAGAACGCAACTTCAGAATAATAACTTTACCAGGGTTGGGTAACTCTCTTGCAAAGAAAAACTATTCAGCAGTCAAATCCTATACTTTATAACCCAATAAAAAATTAAAGTAGATGGGTTTTAGTAATACAATGACCATACCTTGAATTATTTGATTTCTGGCAGAAACAAATAAGTGCCAGGAGAATCCCTAATGCCAAGGGAACAGTCAAGGAAGGAATGAGGATGTACATAAGCTTATTGGAGTCCTCATTAGCTTCACCTAGAACAGATTAAGAGTCAAAGGGTGGAAGTTTAAACATCTTCTTGGTGCTTGGTGCAATGCAAATGACATGATCTAAAATTGATCTACTTGAAAAGTTGAATTTTATTAACAAAAAGTTAAGTTACCACTATGCCCTTAGGAGTCAATTTGGTTGGACAATTAATTGGTTAGAAAAGTAATTCCTAACTCAAGAACACCCCAAGCCCATTAAAACTGTTTTAAAATATACAATATATTCAAAATATTACATGCATTAAAAATTTAAAACAAAAAATTATATCACATTTCTGGACACAACTTTTATCGTTGTCGAGATATCATTTGGGCTCACAGATCCAAAACACTTTACCACATTGTTTGTAAGAGTTTAGCATAATATAACTAGCGCAGATATGTCTCATATGTGGCTAGAAGGTGTTGAGACTAGAGAAGATACACAACAGAAAAGCCTGCTGGATGTCCCACCGACAGTGCTTTGATCCTTTCACACGAAGGTCTCTGAGCAGTGTTCAAATATACAGCTATACCCGAAAGAAACAACTCCCGGCGTTGCTAAAATTTAGTGGCACCAACACTATGTCCCAAACATTGTTCTCCCCACCTCTAATAGGCCCAAGGCCTTTATGAAAACAGCTGCTAAAGGTCTAATATCTGTAGTATAATGTTTTGCCTTGAGTTCGTGTTAAGTCCACGTTCAATGCTCTTGTTGTTATACATATGTGTGCATCATTGTGGCCAATCAATTTAGCTGCCTAGAATGCTGTTCATCGACGGCAGTCAAGCACAATATTTTCAATCGTGTCCCTACTTAAGTTAAATTTTGAGGCTTATCATTTATTACAATTCAATTTATGGATTACTGAGACTATAAATGTAATATTATACAATGATAACATAATGGCCATATATAACACTCTTGCTAAAAGACACAGCGACGACTATTACATTCACATCAAACATTAACTGAACTCAACATTAAAACTTGGACATTAGGTTTCAATATTAATTGATGACACATCCCATTTGGTAGTGATTTTTTGTGTTTTAAATGAGGGAGAAAATTCATTCATATAAATACGTAGATTGATTGGAAGCGATAAAGGAGAAAGAGAGGGGGGAGAGAAAGAGAGAGAGAGAGAGAGAGAGAGAGAGAGAGAGAGAGAGAGGGAAAGAGAAAGAGAGAGAGAGAGAGAGAGAGAGAGAGAGAGAGAGAGAGAGAGAGAGAGAGAGAGAGGGAAAGAGAGAGAGTGGGGAGGGGCGTAAGAACGATATAATTTTTAAAACTATCATTTACAAAATAAGTAGGTAGGATGCCAACATTTTTCCTTTAAATTGTTAAATGAAGAGACGATTTGACGATGATAAGCGTAAAGATCAACTCAATTAATTACAGGCCAATGTGTAAACGATATTGTCTTAAAACGCAAGGAGCAGCATCAGATAAGAGTCACAGTCGAATAAGCCAGGTCCTAAAGAAGAACGATAAATATCTAAGGGTTGGCAAGATGGGCGATGGTAGAGGCGAGGCGGACAAAAATACTCAACGCCTGCCTAAAGATTCCGCCACATGCCCCTTGCCAGAGCACCGTGGAATAAATTAGATTGGTTCTATTTACTCCCCACAAATTGGCTTGGACTGGCCAGATCAAACAAAGCATAAACTCAGACGGAACAACCCATTTCCTTCCCAATAGGGGGGTGGACAAGGGCTAAACTGAAGTATGAAAAGCGACAGTAAGCGATATATGATAGGTTTTCACTAAACCATCAGTCCATATCGTTAAATGTTTTGAAGTTCATACAAGAATTCAGCCTTGATTAGTATTGAAAACAATTTTGAAAATAAAACAATAAAAAACAAAACCATTTAAGTTTAAGCGTTAATGAAAGGAGATATAAACAGGTGATACGTAGTTATTTTGTATGATGTAAAATTTGTTTAGTAATAATTAATGTGATTTTTGCAACCTCTTTGTTAAAACATGCTCACTCATCAAGTCGTTGATTGAAAGTCTTAATTTCGTTGAAACAATTTATAGTGACTCCGTCCCACAATTTATACTTGGGAGGATCACCCAGAATTTTTTAATTATAATTAATATGGATTGCTCTACACTAACATCATTACTAAACACTGCCCGAATTACATTTTCCCACACTTGCTAAGTATCAATTAAACTAACCTAGAACATAAACAATATCTCATCTACTCGCTACATCTTCTATCAGGCGCCACACTTGGTGGAATACCAAGTGTTGAAGGTCAAGGTGTGTGGGTGAGAGAGAGGCGAAGCGTTTGTTATTGGGTAACCATGGACGAGACCGGGAAAAGCTTAATTCGTGAATGTAATATAATTATATTTTTTAAGAGGCGAAAAAGAATATTTGGAAGATATCCCTCTCATTTTATTATTGGCTGTTCCACCCCTACCCCCCTTTTATTCATCCAAGCTGTCCGTTAGCATTTACCAGAAATAATCTTTCGTTTAAAGGAAACGAGTGGGGCGGGGGATGGCGGGGGGTGGGGGGATCTCGAACCCGGTCGTGCTGGATCCTCATCTACTCGGCTTCTTGTTGACAATAACACAGTCAATATGTCATTTATAAAATGCACCACACACGAACATTTTTGGCTAAAACAAACTTAGTAACTCTGTTGATTGTTGCTCTTTGTTTGAATTGAGCTTATACTCTTAAGCCATTAATATGGGTGAGCAATCCTTTTTGGAAGTGAGCCTGTTGTGTTGTTCCAATACTACAAAACAGGTAACCATGGCTGTCGATTATGGATGGCGTGCGACATGAGAGAGAAACGAGAAGTGATAATCTTGCACGTGCGGTTCTAAATTGCTTCTTCTTTGAATAAAGAACAACCATAACCAATATGGTTATTTTCTTTTTGTATCACGTTTTGCCATTAAAACGTGTTGTATTTTAATATATATCTTTTTTAAAAATTTTATTTATTTATTATTATTTTTTTTAAATGAAAAAGTTACCTCCCCCTTTAATAAAATGATAGAGCGAGATAACTACGTCTCGCCACAGCTTCTAAATCTCTCAAGAGTTACGTTTTGTTGACGCAATTGCCACACCTTATCAGAATTGAGGGGCTTACCACTATCGCCTGTCGATAAATCCTTAATTAATACCCACTACTTATGGTGCTTGTGAGTGGCAGGCTTATGACTTTGAAAAGTTAGGGGAATGTCTTTAAAATTCACTAACGAGCCACATACTTTATCCACGATTGTAACTAACTAACTCGGTAGTTGATTATTAGAAAAAATATAAAGAGGTCAGTGGAAAAAATGTTTACTTTATATAATGTGAATTAACATAAACACATAAATAATATGGAAACCGTCCCGTAGTATTGACAAATTATATATATGTTTAAATTTGTGTAGATAAAAAGTTGTACCCAGTCGTCTCAAACATAGGCAAAGTTATCAAGAAAGTAGCAAGGCCAACGAACATGTGAAGCAATAATAATTCTAGAATTAATATGATGGCAATATAAACCAATAAACCAACAAACTACAAACAATAATTGTTGAAGAACAAATGTTTTAGAATTAACTGAAGTTGAAGACTTTTGACCTCAAATATTACTTCAACTGCGTGAGTCCTGAAACCTAGTTTTCGCTGTTCATCAAGTCCTGATGTTGCTATAAAACTTTGGTGACTTCAACTCCAAAAATAACTGGCAGAACGAGATCACAATGCCATTACGTTATTTTCACTTTTAAAAAAAGTTAGCGATGGGTCGTGTCTAGAAACTACTTTTTAAAAGTCGCTGTCACTGTCATAAATGAAATAATCTTATGGCTTGGCCCACCTTGCATGGCCATTTTGTCATGGCCCACCAATGTTCCCTCTATGGTTCATTGGTCCGTGTGCAAAGTTAAAATATTCGTGTGCAAAGTTGCATAGCAACCATTTTTTGAGCAATATTTTATAAAATTTGCTGCGCGGTAATTCTAAACTGCCGCGCGGCTTCGGTCAGATATGTGTGCGGCCGCGCAGCTCAAAGGGAACATTGTGGCCCACCTTGCATGGCCATTTTGTCATGGCCCACTTTGCATGGCCCACCTTGCATGGCCATTTTGTCATGACCCACCGTGCATGGCCATTTTGTCAAAGGTAAAAAACCTTAACTCAGATGCAGAGCGCTTGTGACGATAATACTACACGATACGGTTTATGGGAAGATGAGATCATTTTGTTTTTATGATTGTTTTACCTGTCCAATAAAATAAATGGATTAGGAAGTACAAGTTGCTTTATTTAGGGAATACCATTCAATATAACTCTTACACACCCGCGCTGCTTTCTTGGTAGAGGCGAATAGAATAAGAATACATGTATCCTGGAGATCAAAACGTAATTCTGATTAATTCCTTCCATATATTAAAGATCGAGTTTAAGTCATGGTTTAAATCTAAGTTAGAGTTACACACGCAAGAAAAGGCCAACGAAAGACAGGCAGGTGAGTGGAAGCAAGGATCATGCTGGACTGAATGCAATCGACGAAGTTGTAACATGTTTTGTTTCCCCCCAAGGTTTCATCGTTAATCTTTACTGAGATGGCTAAAGACAAAGCTGTAAAAAAAAATTAAAAGAAAAATAATATTAATAAAATTAAAAAACACCGTATATTCCTGTTATACGGGTTAATTGAAAATTATAATACTTACAATTAAAGCGTGTGGCGTTCAAGACATAGTTTATTAGACTTTACAACATTCTATGGTTTGGTTAAATGTGAAATAAATGACTACATCGACATCAACATTTTTATTAATATTTCATACATTTTCCCCTTTACCTTATTCGTTTTTCATGTTATAGTATATAATATATTAATGTAATTTTAATTTAAAATACTTGTTTCTATGTAGTTAAAGGCAACTGAAGAAACGTTGACATATGTATTTGTCGATTAATAATAGAGTTTACCACAAAAATCGTCTGTGTATCCTGCATTTTAGTTGAAAGCATTTTCGCAGTCCAATAATTAGCATACTATCATACTATATATAACGATACTACAAAGATCTGGTTTTATGCTAATTTGTAATATTTTGGATGATAAAAAAATGTCCTGCTTTGTTGGCGTTGCCCAGTTGGCCGTGTACAAGTACAAGCACTAGTGAACAAACTCAGTGTGTCGCTCAACCACTGTACAGCTCCACGGCAGAGCGTGCGCCACCGTTAACTCTATCAGGACAGCTCCTACGGCGTTAACGCTTAGTGTGAACAATGGAAGACAGGTGGCAAACTAGATAGTCTTAGCGTGTTCCCATTTCCGCACTGTGTAATGAGATTGAGAGGGCCTCAGGAGAATGTAATGATTTTTCTTTTCATTCAGGGAGTGAATAAAATGTACATGGGAGGGGGTTGGGCGTACAGAGGCGCTGGCGCTGGTGAAGAAATTAACAGAAAAATGTACAAGTGAAAATTAGGTTAGGAAATCAGACATAATCAAATAGATGCAATGGCGTGGAAGGACAGAAGAAATAGCATATTCTAACATAATGGTTAACATAATGAGCGCGAGGGGGAACCATTGCATTTATTAGCAGTCTTTCTGACAAGTATATATTACAAATTTACTTGGCTTGAAAAACGGTGCCCGGGGCGCAAACCCGTTTGCGCATGACTTTCTTACGTAACTAAGTCTGACATTATCATGAATATTTTCTTCTCTTAATTTAATTTAACTCTAACACTCGGACTAAAATAATATTGCACACACACCATAATTTTTCTCACCAAATGTGTCTGCAAAAAAATAAATAAAAAAACACGTATAGCATCACTAAAGATATAAACTATTTTAACAAATTCACCAGAACTCAATAAACTTAGATCTTTTATGTGAGAAAAACTTTGTGTGGATCTTCTCCCATTGAATGACATTCGAAAACCTTACCTAAGATTCGTATCAAACGCAAAAACTCCCTACAAAAGAAAAGCATTTAGCAGGTATCACAAGCCAAACCGTCTATTTGTGTTCAGTGACAAGATACTCTCGGTGGATAAGACATCTCCCTCAGTCTCATTAGATTTGTTGGGATTTAAGGTAAACACTGGGTGAGTACGGAAAAGGAAGAGATGATTGACAGGAGAAAGGCGGGCATGATTGACTGATGAGAAAAAATGTGAAGGTTGAGTTGGAGGAGGGAGAAAACCTGTAGCGGGTGGGTGAGGAGGGGGAGGCAACTATAAGGAGGATAAAAGGGAGCAGGAAATTTTGAAGGCGTTTTTGTGAAGTTATCTAGTTGTACTAGAGACAAGATTAGTGAGGCAGTTATCTAGTTGTACTAGAGACAAGATTAATGAGGAAGTTATCTAGTTGTACATAACAAGACATCCTGCCCTCCATTAAGTATAACAAGACATCCTGCCCTCCATTAAGTATAACAAGACATCCTGCCCTCCATTAAGTATAACAAGACATCCCTGCCCTCCATTAAGTATAACAAGACATCCCTGCCCTCAATTAAGTATAACAAGACATCCTGCCCTCCATTAAGTATAACAAGACATCCCTGCTCTCCATTAAGTATAACAAGACATCCCTGCCCTCCATTAAGTATAACAAAACATTAAGAAAGTCTCAGTAACTGGATAACCTTTTACATATACATTTACTTGCAAATAACCATATGTAAATTAAATAATTTTCAAAAAGTTCAAGAATACAGGCTGTACTTACTAATGCTATGTCGTCTCAAATCACTGCATTTTGGGATATTGCATGACTCCATCTTCAAATCTTGTGTATAGCACCAAGGGCCAGAAACCTTGCTGTCAGGGTTCCGGCAATAATTATGATTTCCTGTTGATTAAAAATAAAATGTATTGTTTAAATACTTTTATTTCTTTTTGTTTGAGATGATGAAAGATGTACCGAATAGAGCATAAAACAGGGGAAAATATTTTTCCCTTGGGTAAACCTATTCACATATGTTAAAATTATTAATATGAAGACTTAAAGTTATGTTGACTGACCTATATTTGAATAGCTCGTGGTTGACCATTGCTTGCAGGTCTCACCAGACTTTGTTATGCGGGTTTCACCAATATATTTTGTACCAATCTCAGTGTAGCAGTTCATTTCTTTGAAATGAAAAACATTAAATTTATCTTATCAAGTTTGATATTTATTGATTAAACATTTGTTATATTTTTTGAGAAATAATTTAAAAGAAATATTTCTAAATTTTGAAGGCTCATGTTTCCATGGCAGTGTCACCATTTCAACCATATAACCACAAAATACGACCACAAAATATAACCACAAAAATACATTTTGGAACAAAACCCCTCCCCCCACCCCACACACACTTTATCAACACCTATATAATGTTGGAAAAAATAACTATTTCTTACCAGGTTCATTAAAAATTTCTGGGGCTTTCCCTTGGTTCCCACGTCTTGTAAGTGCTGGCAGCAAACCAACCCTGATACAGTTGGCCCCCTCTACTGTCTCTGGACCCATTAATTCACTACACTTTGGTAGTAATCTTTGACCTGAAGAGGCAAGATCATCTATAAATGAGTGAAATTCAAAAAAGAATATTTTCAAATAGATTTTGATTCTAAAAAAGCCAAAACTGATCTAATTAACCTAATTAAAATAAACTACGTGGCAAATATATATATTCCAAGTCTTTTATAGGTTGGATGTTTGGATTCAAAACAATTTTAGTGGAAGTAGTACACGTTTTTAACAGTATGGGATACAAACATTTAGAACTTACCAATAAGTTCATGTCGTTTAGCGAGTAGGTACTCAGTCTTGCACGTTTCATTTTCCAACAATTCGCATTCATCCTTACAAATCTGTCGCGGCTTGTTTACTCTCTCCATACTCTGGTCACAGAGAGGGAAGGCATGGTAACACAGAGATGGAATCCCGAATTGCTGGCATTTAGGGGACAGGTAGTTTGAACCTGCGATCACAGCGAAGGCAGCTGAGGGTTTAAAGGGGAACATTAAATATAATACAGCAAAGGACACGTTAGAAATGTGAAATGAGTTTATGAAATGTATGTGTGGAGAAGGTAATCGGGTTTATGAATATTACACATGGGAATAAACAATGACAGTATAAGTATAAGACGTACTGCTACTTTGAGATTAAAAGTGTGGTCCCGGTCTATGTTCCTCTAAAGTTCGTAGGTTTGTGTGCAAAATTATATACTCGTTTGCAAAATGTTTACATATATCCAATTTTCAAGTGCAAAATGTTTCATCCCGCAAACGCATATTAGGCCTATATATTTGTGAAAAAAGTTTTATGAAATTCAATGAGGTATTATAAAAATACTTTCAATAAGAAATTTTGCAATAATTTTATGAAAACGATGCTTATTTATAGTATTTATTAAACCAAACTAGTATATATAGCCATTGTTAATGGCCACTTTTCATCTCTGCAGGTACTCTAGCGTCTGTCTTTAAACATTATACATCTTTTATTACGTCATCAAAGTTGATCTGATGTCTATCATTCTGATATTAGTTCGAACTAGCAACAAAGCCCGTCCAAGAACGGGAATAAGTGTAGAGTGGCCTGTGAAGTTCATGGTAGGACATCACAAAATTATCCACCCCCGTCTGTCCAGAGACCCTACTCCCCCCACATCGCGGTCTGTCCAGAGACCCTTACCCCCACACCGCGGTATGTCCAGAGACCCTACCTCCACCCCCCAACACAACGGTCTGTCGCTCGCGACGTCTAACCAACTTGACCACCCACCAAGTTTTCCTGCTACGTCCTTTGTTTAGTGCCACTGAATTCAAATGTTATAAAATGAAAATGTTTTTCAGCCATCCAACATTTTAGCATGATATTAATTCCTGTTTGTTTGTATATATATCTATATATATAAAAATCAAAGTATGTATGTATGTATGCATGTCTGTTATAGCTGATTAAACCATTCATCCGATCGCCATGAAACTTTTGGAGACTTTTGAGTACGCTCCAGGGATGGAAATAGGCTACTTTTTTTTCAAAATTTAACACTCATGGGGCGCCGGGGGCCCATAATGAGAATTTTTTCTTATATGAGCTATATAAAATTAGTTTAGGGCTTAGCTGCTTGGAAAATGAATGGATCTTGACCAAACTTGGTACATAACAACTTGATAGCCTATATTAAAGTATCATACGGCATTGAACACCTAATGTCCGTTCCTTCGGGGCCGGGGGCCCATAATCTTTATTTTTGTAAGCGTTAAATACTTTATTCCCGTTAGCTGACTATACCATTCATTCGGTCGCCATGAAACTTTTGGAGACTTTTGAGTACGCTCCAGGGATGGAAATAGGCTACTTTTTTTTCAAAATTTAACACTCATGGGGCGCCGGGGGCCCATAATGAGAATTTTTTCATATGTAAGCTATATAAAAATTAGTTTAGGGCTTAGCTGCTTGGAAAATGAATGGATCTTGACCAAACTTAGTATATAACAACTTGATAGCCTATATTAAAGTATCATATGGCATTGAACACCTAATGTCCGTTCCTTCGGGGCCGGGGGCCCATAATCTTTATTTTTGTAAGCGTTAAATACTTTATTCCCGTTAGCTGACTATACCATTCATTCGGTCGCCATGAAACTTTTGGAGACTTTTGAGTACGCTCCAGGGATGGAAATAGGCTACTTTTTTTTTCAAAATTTAACACTCATGGGGCGCCGGGGGCCCATAATGAGAATTTTTTCTTATATGAGCTATATAAAATTAGTTTAGGGCTTAGCTGCTTGGAAAATGAATGGATCTTGACCAAACTTAGTATATAACAACTTGATAGACTATATTAAAGTATCATATGGCATTGATATCCTAATGTCCGTTCCTTCGGGGCCGGGGGCCCAAAATCTTTATTTTTGTAAGCGTTAAATACTTTATTCCCGTTAGCTGACTATACCATTCATTCGGTCGCCATGAAACTTTTGGAGACTTTTGAGTACGCTCCGGGGATGGAAATAGGCTACTTTTTTAAAATTTAACACTCATGGGCGCCGGGGGCCCATAATGAGAATTCTTTCTTATATGAGCTATATAAAAATTAGTTTAGGGCTTAGCTGCTTGGAAAATGAATGGATCTTGACCAAACTTGGTACATAACAACTTTATAGCCAACATTAAAGTACCATATGGCATTGAACACCTAATGTCCGTTCCTTCGGGGCCGGGGGCCCAACATCTTTTTTTTTGGTAAGCGTTAAATACTTTATTCCCGTTAGCTGACTATACCATTCATTCGGTCGCCATGAAACTTTTGGAGACTTTTGAGTACGCTCCGGGGATGGAAATAGGCTACTTTTTTTTCAAAATTTAACATTCATGGGGGGCCGGGGGCCCATAATGAGAATAATTTTTTCTTATATGAGCTTTATAAAAATTAGTTTAGGGCTTAGCTGCTTGGAAAATGAATGGATCTTGACCAAACTTGGTACATAACAACTTGATAGCCAACATTAAAGTACCATATGGCATTGAACACCTAATGTCCGTTCTTTCGGGGCCGGGGGCCCAAAATCTTTTGTTTTGTTTTGTAAGCGTTAAATACTTTATTCCCGGTATGATTTACACGATCTTGAAAAGCATTGACTAATATATCTATCATGATCCAAATTGAAATGAACAGGTATTTTAAAGTTAATTTCTTGCACCGATTGGGCCCGGGGGCCCTTAATGTTGTTTTTTCTAATCTTATATCTATATATATAAAAATCAAAGTATGTATGTATATATGTATGCATGTCTTTGTATAGCTGACTAAACCATTCATCCGATCGCCATGAAACTTTTGGAGACTTTTGAGTACGCTCCTGGGATGGTCACTGGCTACTTTTTTTTCAAAATTAACCCTCATGGGGCGCCGGGGGCCCATAAAATGATTTATTTTCTTATATATGAGCTATATAAAAATTAGTTTAAGCGTTAGCTATTAAGTAAATTGATGGATCTTAACCAAACTTTGTATATAACAACTTGGTAGCCAATATAGAAATACTAATGGGACTAATTTCCTAATGTCCATTTCTTCGGGACTGGGGGCCCAAAATGTCTTATTTCATAAACGTTTAATATTTTATTCCCCATTCAATTATTAAAGATCTTGAAAAATATAGATAAATATATCCACAACGAAATTGATTGAAATAAACAGGCGTTTTGAACTTGACATATTGCACTAAATGGGCCCTGGGGCCCTTAATGTCGTTTTTTGCTTTTAAGAGCTATATAAAAATGAGTTTATGCGTTAACTACTGAGTAAATGAATGGATCTTAACCAAACTTGGTATATAAAAACTTGGTAGCCCATATTAAAATAACAAAGGGCACTGCACTTCTAATTTTTAATTGTTCAGGGCCGGGGGCCCCAAATGTATTTTTTCGTATGTGTTTGAGATATTATTTTCCATTCTATTTTAACGATCTTAAGAAATATATCAATGATGAGACTGAATTAAAATGAACAGCATTTTGAAATTTACATCTTACATCGAATGGGCCGGGGGCCCCAAATGCCTTTTTTTTGTGTATACTCTACGATATTATTTCCCACTCAGTTTTTAACGATCTTGAGAAATATATCCATGATTAAAATGAATTTAAATGAACAAGTTTTCAAAATGTACATCTTGAATTGAACGGGCCTGGGAGCCCCTCAATGTAGTTTTCCTTATATCTACATATATATAAAAATTAGTTTAGGTGTTAGATAACGAGAAAATAAATGGATTTTGACCAAACGCGGTATATAAAAACTTAAAAGCCTATATTAAATTTCGATAGGGCACTGATCTCATAATGTCCATTTCATCGGGGCTAGGGGCCCTAAATGTGTTTTTACTAAATTTTTAATATTGTATTCCCCATTCAATTTGAGAAATATAGATACATATATTTATTTATATTTTTGTTATGAAATTGATTGAAATGAACAGATTTTCGAACTTCATATTTTAAACTGATGGGCCTGGTGACCCTTAATGTAATTTATTTTTTATCTATATATATTCCTTTTTACTGAGATCGTTGCAACGCACGACGGGTCTGCTAGTATATATATATATATATATATATATATATATATATATATATATATATATATATATATATATATTATATATATATATACATATATATATATATAATATATATATATGTATGTGTGTTTGTGTGTATGTATGTGTGTGTAAGTATGTGTGTGTGTGTGTGTGTGTGTGTTTGAATAAAATCAACTCCGTAACATATCCTTGACGCAAATGACAGTATTATATTGATTATTCCCACATCTTGATGGGTTGCAGGCCACCCTATGTGTGCCACAGCAGTATTCGTGTTTAGCGTTTTGAATATTAGAAAGAATCGCTCACAGTGGAACTGTCTAATTTGACTTGCAGAAAAAGATGTTGTGGTATAGGACCAGAGACGGTGGATCACTGACATATCACTATATTATTCTTGTATCTCTTTATTACTCACTCCTATGGGCTTAAGTTTGTGATCGTATCTAGGGGCACAGCTATTATAGCATGCTAACAATCTTCGATTTTTTTCCGCTGCACAAGTGAATGATGGTAACCGTTTTCTCCACCCCCCCCAAACCCTCGTTCTAAGGGTTGATTCTAACCCGTGTTCCGTACCCCACAGTTTGTATTTTCTGTACTAAAATGTTTTGAAAGAGGAATTCGATTAACCACAAGAGATATTGATCATTTAGCTCTGACCAGAGAAGACGATATTATCTAAACCAGCGACGGTATCAAGCAAATAAATGATAAAATACTTATTTACGGGCCATTGTCCCTAAATATTTTTATGAAACGAAACTTTTGTCGGTAAAAACAAATAAAAATAAGAATAACATATTGTAAGCGAGTGTAGAAATAATGTTTCTTTACATTATTTGCCCTTACAGCAAGTGAAGGTAGCATGGTTAAAAGTATTCCAAGTCTCTGGAATGCTAAAATCATCCCAAGTGTCTTGCATTGTTTTGTTGTAATAGATCAATATTTTACAGAAGCAATCTGCCAACCGGCAGCAGAAACATGACCACAACTGCACCACATCAGACCGAGGTCGCTTTCCAGACAGATTGTCTTCTCCGTGAGTTCTCTCCCATAACAAAGGTCATCTGTCACCCAGGGACCCGTTGCGCCAATCGATGTGAGATTGTATTCCACTCCGGCCGCATGCTGGCGCCACTGGTCCACCCAGCTTTTCGACGGCGTCACAGACTTCCGACGTTATTAATGGCAACACAGCTATCAATTAAGGTGTCTTTTACCAGAATGAAGCGTCACTTCTGAGATGGGTAAGGACATTTTTTGCCCTTAAACAAATAAGGGATCAATCAAATTGAAACTCTTTATTTTATTTAACATAAACACGATAGGAACCAGTTGCTTAAGATTATTCTATCACTTCATAAGAGGATATCTGCTCGCGTTTCCCTACCACTGACAAAGATGGTTTTTGTGTGTAAAATTATAATAAAACAATCCCGTAAAAACAAAGTTTTTGACTATAAATCCCTTATATATGAGACATAACTAAAAGTATTGCTTATGTTCAAACGCGACAAACATTTACAGACTGAAACCGAAATTATCTCCCATGGCTTTAAAACTGAGGGAAGGGGGAGGGGTTGTGGACATGGACGGGTGGCGTCAACGCGTTAACTCAACTCCTGGTGTAAACCACATGGTTAAAACACGAGATGTGATCACCGCTGGCTGGCGTGAAGTCAAGTGATCCGTAAAGTGTATACAATAGCGACCGCTACATATAGTTTATACAGATAAACTAAAAATGCATTAATTTAATAACTGTACGTTCGATCGATCTGAAATTTTGATACGATGCATTGTTAGGTGACACTGGTCCGTGTGCCAAAATTCAGCTCGATGCCTTCACGGGAAGTGGGTCATTTTTGACTTTTGTTTTTCCACCCGCCCAAGACAGACAGAGAGAGAGAGAGAGAGAGAGACAGAGACGGCGGTGAAGTTAATATAAGGGATTTAAAAACAAAGTTTTTGACTATAAATCCCTAATATGTGAGACAGAACTTAAAGTATTTATTATGTTCCAACGCGACAAATATTTACAACCTAAGACTGAGTGAAATCCTCCTCCACGAGATGTGGTCACCGATGGCTGGCGTGAAGTCAAGTGACCCGTAAAATGTAAACAATAGCGACCGCTACATATATTTTAAATAGATAAACTAAAATGCATTAATTTAATAACCGTACGTTCGATCGATCTGAAATTTTGATACGATGCATTGTTAGGTGACACGAGCCTATGTGCCAAATTTCAGCTCGATGACATCACGATAAAAGTGGGTCATTTTTAAATCCCTTATATTAACTTCAAAATCTTGTCTGTCGTCATCTCTCGTTTCGTACGTCGGTCGGGCGGAAAAAGAAAAGTAAAAAATGACCCATTTCCCGTGATGCGATCGAGCTAAAATTTGGCACGTGCGCCTGTCTCACCTAACAATGCATCGTATCAAAATTTCAGATCGATCGAACGTACCGTAATTAAATAAATGCATTTTTTGTTTATCTATATAAACTTTATATAGCGGTCGCTTTCGTTTACATTTTACGGGTCACTTGACTTCAGGCCAGCCGCCTGTGAACAGATCTCGTGTTTAAACCAGGTAAACCGGCGTGCTTTTGTTTACATTTTGCGTGTGACGCTGGGCTCGGGCCAGCGATTGGTGACAAGACCTTTCCCCTCTACCCACCCCCCGGTTAAAAGCATAAGGGATTTAAGACAGATTAATCTGTAAATGTTTGTCGTGTTTGAACATAAACAATACTGTTAGTTATGTCTCATATATAAGGGATTTATAGTAAAAAACTTTGTTTTTACGGTTTTTTAAAAAAAGCCCTTACATTAACTTCACCGCCGTCTCTGTCTCTCTGTCGTCATCTCTGTCTTGGGCGGGCGGAAAAACAAAAGTAAAAAATGACCCACTTCCCGTGATCCGATCGAGCTGAAATGTGGCACACGGACCCATCTCATCTAACAATGCATCGTATCAAAATTTCAGATCGACCGAACGTACCGTAATTCAATTAATGCATTTTTAGTTTATCAGTATATAACGTATGTAATTCAAATTCACGGTTTGTTATTGTTTTTTTTCACGTGAGATCTCAGTTCGCGCGTTGAAGCGACCCATCGAAGTACCGGCGTGCATTTTTTTACATTTACATGTCACGCTGAGCTCGGTCAAGCGATCGGTGACCAGACCTTTCCCCTCTCCCCCCACCCCCCCCCCAGGGTTATGAAGCAAAGTTGAGTTAAGACAGATTCAGTCTGTAAATGTTTGTCGCGTTTGAAAATAATCAATACTCTTAGTTATGTCTCATATATAAGGGATTTATAGTCAAAAACTTTGTTTTTACGGGTTTGTTTTATTAAATCCCTTATATTAACTTCGAAATCTTGTCGTCATCTCTCTCTTCGTACGTTGGTCGGGCGGAAAAAGAAAAGTAAACAATGACCCACTTCCCGTGATGCGATCGAGCTAAAATTTGGGACATAGACCCGTCTCACCTAACAATGCATGGTATCAAAATTTCAGATCGATCGAAGGTACCGTAATTAAATTAATGCATTTTTAGATTATCCTTATATAACGTTTGTAGTTCAAATTAACTGTTTGTTATTGTTTTTTTCCCACTTGAGAGTTTGAATTGACGCGTTGACGCGACCCATCGAAATACCAGCGTGCTTTTGTTTACATTTTACGTGTCACGCTGAGCTCGGTAAAGCGATCGGTGACCAGACTTTTCCCATCTCCCCCCACCCACCCACCCCCCAGGGTTGTGAAGCAAAGTAGAGTTAAGACAGATTCAGTCTGTAAATGTTTGTCGCGTTTGAAAATAATCAATACTGTTAGTTATGTCTCATATATAAAGGATTTATAGTCAAAAACGTTGTTTTTACGGGTTTGTTTTATTTACTTTTGTTTTTCCGCCCTCCCGACCGACCGACCGCGAGCCCAAGACAGAGACGGCGTGAAGTTAATATAAGGGATTTAATAAAACAACCCGTAAAAACAAAGTTTTTGACTATAAATCCTTTATATATGAGACATAACTAAAAGTATTGATTATGTTGAAACGCGACAAACATTTACAGACTGAAACCGAAATTATCTCCCCTGGCTTTAAAACTGGGGACAGGGGGGAGGGGGTGTCGACATGGATGGGTGGCGTCAACGCGCTAACTCAACTACTGGGTAAACCACCTGGTTAAAACACGAGATGTGTTCACCGCTGGCTGGCGTGAAGTAAAGTGACTCGTAAAATGAAAACAATAGCGACCGCTACATATAGTTTATATAGATAAACTTAAAATGCATTAATTTAACTATGGTACGTTCGATCGATCTGAAATTTTGATACGATGCATTGTTAGGTGACACGGGTCCGTGTGCCAAATTTCAGCTCGATGGCTTCACGGGAAGTGGGTCATTTTTGTCTTGTTTTTCCGCCCTACCGATCGACCGACCGCGAACACAAGAGACAGCGGTGAAATTAATATAAGGAATTTAAAAAACAAACCCGTAAAAAACAAACCAGTAAAAACAAAGTTTTTGACAATAAATCCATTATATATGAGACATATATTGATTATGTGCAAACGCGTCAAACATTTACAGACTGAAACCGAAATTATCTTCCCTTTGCTTTTAACCCGGGGGGGGGGTGGGTGGGAGAGGGGAAAGGTCTTGTCACCGATCGCTGGACCGAGTTCAGCGTGACACGCAAAATTTAAAACAAAAGCACGCCGGTACACCTGGTTAAAACACGAGATGTGTTCACCTATGGCTGGGGTTTCTATAAGCGGACTAAAAAGAAGAAAATAATTTAAAAATTTTAAGTTCAAGTACTTTGATTTAATATGATTAAAAACGTGGGGAGGGCGCTTATGAGGTTTAACATATGCAGCTCACTCATACTCTCACTTATAGATCTCTCTTTTGCCTTATAAAATAGAAATCTTTAATTTTTATTCCAAACACCCGCCACACGTTTTTAGTCATATTACATCAAAGTACTTGAACTTATAAGTTTTAAATTATTTTCTTCTTTTTAGTCCGCTTATAAAAACGTGTTTTAAATTTTTTTTTAACCTCTATTTATTTTACCAAACACATAACAAGCGCCTGCCCAACGTTTTAAAAACATTTTGATATGGTCACGGGGTGAACTCAAGGATGTCAACAAAAGCAGACGGTACAGATGCTTATATATAGACTATAGATAAACTAAAAAGTTCAATAATTTAATAACGGTACATTCGATCGATCTGAAATTTTGATACAATGCATTGTCATCCAAGATCTATCTGTGGTAAAATTTTCAGATCTCTAGGACTATCAAAAGTGGTTCAATTTTACCTTGGCAGATTTGAAAAAATCTTGGACAAACAATCAGGAACGAAAGCGAGTTAATAAAACGGGATTAAAAATTGCATTAACTTAATAACTGTACGTTCGATCGATCTGAATTTTTGATACGATGCATTGTTAGGTGACACGGGTCCGTGTGCCAAACTTCAGCTCGATGGCATGACGGGAAGTGGGTCATTTTTGACTTCTGTTTTTCCGCGGTGCCCGCCCAAGACAGACAGAGAGACAGACAGAGACGGCGGTGAAGTTAATATAAGGGATTTAAAAACAAAGTTTTTGACTATAAATCCCTTATATATGAGACATAAATAAAAGTATTG
The DNA here is from genome assembly GCA_944989445.1 of Ampullaceana balthica. Lineage (NCBI taxonomy): Eukaryota > Metazoa > Mollusca > Gastropoda > Lymnaeidae > Ampullaceana > Ampullaceana balthica. The sequence goes on along the minus strand of CALYLW010000142.1, from coordinate 417,684 downwards.
ATTATGTTCAAACGCGACAAACATTTACAAACTGACACCGAGTGATGTCCCCCGTCTTTAATAACGGGAAGTGGGTTATTTTTAAATCCCTTATATTAACTTCGCGGCCGTCTCTGTCTCTCTCTCATCATCTCATGGGCTCGGCGGGCGGAAAAAACAAAAGTCGAAAATGACCCACTTCCAATGATCCGATCGAACTGAAATTTGGCACACGGACCCGTCTTACCTAACAATGCATCGTATCAAAATTTCAGATCGATCGAACGTACCGTAATTAAATTAATGCATTTTTAGTTTATCCTTATATGAGGTATGTAATTTAAATTCACGATTTGTTATTGTTTTTTTTGCCACGTGAAAGTTTGAGCATTGAGGCGACCCAACGAAACGACGGTGCGCTTTTGTTTACATTTTACGTGTCAATCTGAGCTCGGTCAAGCGAATCGGTGACCAGACTTTTCCCCTCTCCCCCTCCCACCCACCCCTCCCCCCTAGGGTTATGAAGCAAACTTGTGTTAAGACAGATTCAGTCTGTAAATGTTTGAAAATAATCAATACTGTTAGTTATGTCTCATATATAAGGGATTTATAGTCAAAAACTTTGTTTTTACGGGTTTGTTTTATTAAATCCCTTATATTAACTTCGCGGCCGTCTCTGTCGTCATCTCATGGGCTGGGCGGTCGGGCGGGCGGAAAAACAAAAGTCGAAAATGACCCATTTCCCGTGATCGGATCGAGCTGAAATTTGGCACACGGACCCGTCTATCCTAACAATGCATCGTATCAAAATTTAAGATCGATCGAACGTACCGTAATTAAATTAATGCATTTTTAGTTTATCCTTATATGAGGTATGTAATTCAAATTCACGGTTTGTTATTGTTTTTTTCTTCCACTTCCACGTGAGTTTGAGTTGACGCCGACCGTCGTGCCGACACCCCCTCACGTCCCACCCCCATTTATTAAAGACAAGGACATCACTCGGTGTCAGTCTGTCAATGTTTGTAGCGTTTGAAAATAATCAATACTGTTAGTTATGTCTCATATATAAGGGATTTATAGTCAAAAACTTTGTTTTTACGGGTTTGTTTTATTTACTTTTGTTTTTCCGCCCGCCCAAGACAGAGAGACAGAGAGAGATCACGACAGACAGAGACGGCGGTGAAGTTAATATAAGGGATTTAAAAACAATTCATTTTAGATTCATGTAACTGACAGCAAAGGTTTGAAATAAGTTCCATTAATCAATGACGAACAAATATCTCTTGATTTATTTTAGATTACAGTGGCTAATGAAATGAATGAAAAACAAAAATGTGATAAATTAACACGCTCTTTTGAGCTATAACAAAAAAGCTCTCTTAAGCTTTAACAAAAAAATCTGGTAAAATTAAATATATCCCTTTTTGGCTAAATATGATTAGGGCAGTTAGTATTTAAAAATAAATAACATGTCTATATCCTCTACAACATCACAGAATGCTGTTTTTAGTGCTGAAATTTAAACTATGATCAATGATTGTGTGATGCAGAAATTAAATAAATAGCAACAGTTTACCGGAGGATGGACAGTAAAGCAATAACTAATGACAAAGTCTGATGACGCAATCAGGTATACACGATCCTCCTATATAATAAAAGGCTATGTTCCGTGCGGTCATCGATAGCGATTGGTCCCCCAAACACTCCTACAGCCAATCATATTGACCACGTTTATGCGGACGTTATTTTTGGTGCAGTATTTCTTCAAAGACTTTATTTTGAGTTATGCGCGTTGGGATTTATAGTCAAAAGCTCTGTTTTTACGAGTTATTTATTTTAACTATAATGAGTAGTATTTTTGACGTGATGCACATGTTTGCCGGTCGAGAATGCTGTTGGAGGGGAGTTACAACATGCCACCGAACGGTGGCGGAACGTCCTTGAACGGGCTTTGTTGCTCATTATTTAATAAGACATGTGCCGGGTAGAACTGCTACATATTACTCTCTGATGAAGGATTATTGAGTTTTTATTGCATTAATGGTGAAAAGTTGAAGGGGAAAGATAGAAATAAAATAATTGGTCTTTAATTTGTACAGTCGTATACACAACAGAACTTGCCGATGAGTTTTTCCTCCGTTTGGCTCTGTGTGAACTTTGTCTGAACAAAGATGCTCATGTTACCCACAAATTTGGAACAGGTGGATCCTCTATAAATTTGACAAAACCCATATTCGTTCTTATCCCTGTTGACATAGATTAGAAAATATACATTTGGAATAAGAATTGATGTTTTGGATTATACGACAACGACAAAGTAAGGAAGTAATATTTGCTCAGAGAAAAGATGATATTAATCGATATGCGCAGAAAAAAAGAGGACATTAATCGACCAACAATTAAAGAATTTGTTATTGTGTCTCAATAAGTCTCTAATACTTCTAACTTACTCTTCCTCAGTTACTGGCTTTTTTCTATCTTTCTCCTGGACGTTGTCCTTGATTGGGAAGTTTCCTTTGTCATATGCGCCATGGAAACTGATGAAGAACACAATGAAACAACTTAAAAAAAACAACATTACGCTATCAATTTGCATACATGTCATGGTATAGCCGCGTACTCATCTTCGATCTAATGACAATGTGTATAACCTATTTTTGGAAGTTTAGTCATATATATATATATATTACGCAAGGGATACATTTCAAACATATACACATTTTTTAAATTCCGTTCATAAATTATAAAAAAAAGTAGGGCTGCGGAAATTAACGAGTAATTTCTCGATTAATCGTTCAACATTTTTAACGATTAATTTTTTTTAACGATTATCGACTCACCACTTATAAATGTACTGGAAGTCAAAATGTAAAATATTTCGGCCGATAAATATAAACTAATTTCCGGACGATTGCACGAACATTTTTGTTTCAAACTACTTATCCATTGAGAGAAATCGTTTGCCTACCATGCAATGTTCCCTCTAAGTCTAAGCTCGTTGTTTCGTGTGCAAATTTTTAAAAGATCTCGTGTGCAAAGTTGTATAAAACGTCAATTTTGTGTGCAAAATTTTACAAAATTTTCTGCGCGGTGATTCTAAACTCCTGCGTGGCGTCGGTAAAATATCTGCGCAGCGGCGCTGCTTAAAGGGAACATTGCTAACATGGTTCTAACACTTCGCTTACATATCACCTGCAAACCAAACATCCACTACAGTACAGTATCAGACACTTCAGTTGAGACAATCTTAAGCTATGTAAACGATTTTTCAGCTCGACTGGTTATATTGTCAATAAGACCCGCTCATCACTTGAACCAAATAATGTCAATACACTAGTCTGTTTGCGTTGTTGGTTAAAGATGTCATTTAAAGCAGACATTCCAGAGTTATTTAGATTTTCGACAAGGACGTTTAATTAATGTTACCTATGACACCATACATTTCAATTTTTGGCTTTAATCGAAATTAACGATTAATTAATCGTTAATTTTTCACATGTTAACGATTAATTTTAAATTAATCGATAACAGCCCTAAAAAAATTAAACTTTGATAATTTAACTCGTCAGAAAAAGAACATACTTGAGAAGGCAGTAAATTAACCATCTTTTTAAATCCCCTTATTTCGTTTGACAGAAGGCAGGCCTTCCTTAAAATCAATTGTTTACATATGTCATAAAGTTTTCAACAGTTTATCTAAACAAAGACATGTACAGTAGCACAGTTCAGAGGAGCCATATGGAAAAATAACTGGACGGAAATTCCAGACTGCCACATAAACATTTATTTAAGATTCATTAAAGGCTATTTTCCCTTTAAAACATTTGATTCCAATGGTGCGAGATGGTTCCTATTAAGACAAATTGATTCTATTTTTTAAACATATCCAGTTTAGTCTCTAGTTTTGTATGTATCTTAAAGGGGATGAAGAAATAGGGCTCTTAAAGATTTAAAGCATAAACTGCATTTACATAAAATTAAAATAGATGTCATCAAGATTTAGAAAATATATTATAAAATAACCCAGTCATTAAATAATGTTGGGGGAATTTCCTATGTGGCGCTTTGTGGTAGTTTGCATCCTATCTGGAGAAATTATATTGCTATTTAATTGCCATGACTTCCTTTTCGTCTAAGTGGGCTGCAGTTTTGTGAGCCCTCCCCAGGTTGTTTTTCCTCAAGAAAATAACACCATCCCTCACCTGGCCTTCCGAATTTCGTGCTTTTCTTACAACTATCATAGCAGAATAAAAATTGATTCACACGAGATGACTGGGCTGAATGAAAAAAATCCCATTCTCTTTATCACATATTAGCCACTGAATCATTTATTAAGTATTGAATTTCTTGAGATTTTAACATCTGTAAGTCTATGATATGGAGTGGCCCATTGACTGCATTGCTCCATTAATCGTGAATAAACATTTAAAACATGAATTTGTTTTTGGATGATGTTAATCTGCGCTTAGAAAATTTTCTGTCATTTAGAATGTTCTTCAATTTAGTTTAAAGGTTTCCGATAATCGTTATTGTGAGTGACAAGTTAAAGAATAGGAATAAAGAAATTGAAATAATTTCGTTTCGCTTGCTTCATTGGCCAAATTAACACATGCTTTTTATATATTCTCATGCTATTTATAACTCCACATCATCCAAGTTCTCTAGTTGAAAAAATAATCCACCATCAATTAAAGAAGCTCTTTGTTCAATTCAAGCCCGTTTACTCTATTAAAAAACCCAGCAATAACGGAAACGCTTAGAAAGTTTTTGTTTTTGTATGTTTTTATGGGTAAAGAGCCTGGTTTTTTGGATTGATGAAATAAGATAACAACGGAAATGAAATTCTATTAAAGTCAGACAGATGAACAAGACAAAAGTAAGAGCAAAGCTCTGTGGAAGATCTTGTAAGCAATTACTCAATTAATAGAGAATAGATGAATAAAAATGAAATCTGTTTTAAATTGAGCGCAATAAACAGTGTTCACCTCACAACTTTATTTATTCACAACTGAATCTTAATTACGGTCTTTGTCTATTTGAGCTGGGTGGGAGGTGCTTTCAGGCAATAGTTGCTGTAGCTTTGGTTGTTTACATATAGTACCGGGACTTAATGTTAACATTTTAAAACTTCCTCCGTCTTATCGCCACGGGCCTAGATGCCATATCTCTAATGGACGCTCCTAAATAAAGCCCTGTTGCGGCCAGTCAGAGAATAGTTTGAATCTGGGATGGCAGGGTAAATGTAAATAAACACTCATTTGTGGAGTCCGAGGAACGATCCTACTAAAAAAGAAAAGCTAAATAAGATCGTAAATTGTATGTACAATCGTATAAAATAAAAGTAGAATTACATTTCATTTAAGATGCTGAAAAAAAAGAAAACTTTAAGACGCAAATTGAATTTCAAACTACACCAATTTTCATTTGCCATTTTTTAATTAAAATCAGCGAAGTAAGCGAGTAGACACTGAGTGAATCATCTGAAGTCTAGTTTTGAAATGTTCTGTTTTGTTCATGTCCAACACAACGCCTCATACATGTTTAGTTTTTTCAACTCCATCATTTAATCTCTTCTATCCCTCACCTTTGTCAAACTCTGACACGGGGAGATGTGTCACGAGATTAAGAGACAGAGGCGTGTCACTAGTGTGCACCCAAAGTCAGATAAGTTTCTATTTACGCTGCTAGGCGCTCAGTGAAGTCTGACAAAAGTAAGCTGATGTAAATAGGTGCTTGAGTGAGTGCGTGAATGACTGTTCGTGTTTTTGTCTGAATGACAAGTGAATGCTAGTGGGTGCTAATTGACTCATGTGTTGTTAATGAGAGCATGTATGAATTAAGCCTTTAAACGAGTGCAAGAATAACTGGTATATTGTAATGACGTTGTTTTATAAAAGGGAGTGCATGAATGACTGGTGTTTAATGATATGGATTGCATGAATAACTGGTATAAGATAGGAATTGCATGAATTACTGGCGTTTTATGATAGGGAGTGCATGAATGACTGGTGTTTTATGATAGGGAGTGCACGAATAACTGGTGTTTTATGATAGGGAGTGCATGCATTACTTGTGTTTTATGATAAGGGGTGCATGCATGAATTGAGCTTTATGATAGGGAGTGCATTAATAACAGGTTAGAGCTAGGGAGTTCATGAATGACTGGTGTAAGATAGGGATTGCTTGAATATATTCTCATTGTAATTCATACATTTTATTAGACGAATCATTCGTTTTCTTTACATTTTATCCTAAAAATTAGTAGTAAATTCTATGTATATTTAATGTTTAAAGAGCATAGTTAATGTCCAGTTTAATTAGATATCATGGATATCAGTTCATTCAATATTTTTTAACGTTTTCAGAACAAGGTTGCTGTATTTAGAAGCGTGAAATATATTCATGATTTTAATAAATGCTCATCCATGACTTATACGAATCATTAACATGTTTGTTTATTCATTGTCTTTTAAAAAAAGAAACACGTTAATGTCAAGCTCCCCATGGCCTAATCTTCAATTTTGTGCCCGTGACCCCGACTACAGTATATTCCCCATTCCAGCACGCAGTGGTCAGTGTGGTGGTGTCCAGCAGTGCATTGAACCTGACGTTAAACCTCTTGAGACGGAGAGTTTTTAACTACTTTTTCCCAAATTGCAGAGTTCTTTTGAATAAATTCATTTTAAACTATATTTTTAAAATGTATAAATAAAAAAAAATGAAAGACTTTAATTTAAAAGTATAACTATACTTATATGGAATATTTATTATTTTAGGCATTTGAGTTTAAGAATGTGATCTTTACTAAAAGAAAACCTTGAGATATTATGTTTATAAAAATTTACATGAAGTTTTCTTGTTAAACATGAACGAGTCTGTCTCGATTGCATGTTTTGCTGAAATTTCTTATTACATGTATTTTTGAAATCTAAGTAAGTCCTAACGAAATGCTATAAGTAATTTGAGAGTTAAAAACTGTAAAAAAAATTTAATCAGGGAATGGGCTTATATTTTTTTCTTATATTGCAAGCTCCCACAATGCCATTATAAACCATTTTTTTCTGGAAAATTTGACATAAGCAAATAAATCTATAAAATGATCGGCCTTTTGTCTTTCTAGCCAGTCAAGCTTCGCTGATAGATTTTAACACAGTATCAAAACTGTTAGTCTATCCATTCATCCATCCATCGATCGATCCATCCATCCATCCATCCATCCATCCATCCATCCATCCATCCATCCATCCATCCATCCATCCACCCTTCCATCCACCCACCCACCTATCCATCCATCCATCCATCCATCCATCCATCCATCCATCCATCCATCCATCCATCCATCCATCCATCCATCCATCCATCCATCCATCCATCCATCTATCCATCCATCGATCCATCCATCCATCCATCCATCGATTAAGTGCGATGGGGGGTTGTTAGACTGCTAAATTTTGTCAGCCCTTTAAATTCATTAGTCTTTTTCTGTCTTATACTCCCAACAAACACACATACACTAGTCACTAGACTCTAGACACTTACTCTCCATCGCCTTTTTCTGGTGTTTCCATATCGGCGTCATCATAATCACTCTGTTTACCGCCTTGACTTTCAGAGGCCGGTGGGTCTTCTGTAATGATACAAAGTAATGTATATATATAAGGACAGTATATTTAATAGATGGCACAGAATAACAAATAAGGTATCCACTTGTAGATACAGGCCAACGCCGATTAATACATGCCAACGCCGATTAATACAGGCCAACGCCGATTAATCAAACTGATTGGGAACTAGCCGGTGAGTAAAATCTCTTTATTGGATTATCCTACACTCCCACGGAAAACTTGTGTTTAAGAGTATTATAAAATGTAAAATACATGACCTCTCATATACATTTTTTGCAAATTATTGTACAGTGTTTATTTACTGCAGGCGTCTACTGTATATCTGGGTCATCAGACGGATGTCAAATACCGATAGCTTACAAAAGGATTACTGGCGATAGAGCTAAATCTTAAGATACTTTGAATTTTTGACTGTGCATTTTACAATTTATTTTTAATGAAAATGTTTGTAAATCAGATCATCCCATCCTTGTTACTGCAGGTACAGTGAGTAGGGAGATATGAGTTCACTCAAATTGTTACTGCAGGTACAGTGAGTAGGGAGATATGAGTTCACTCAAATTGTTACTGCAGGTACAGTGAGTAGGGAGATATGAGTTCACTCAAATTGTTACTGCAGGTACAGTGAGTAGGGAGATATGAGTTCACTCAAATTGTTACTGCAGGTACAGTGAGTAGGGAGATATGAGTTCACTCAAATTGTTACTGCAGGTACAGTGAGTAGGGAGATATGAGTTCACTCAAATTGTTACTGCAGGTACAGTGAGTAGGGAGATTTCATTTCACTCAAATTGAGTAAAATGGGTTGAATTTGTCATAAGTGCTGTAATAGATTTTTTTGGTGTCAGTACAAGTTTGTCGTGGGGGCCCCATACCTTGGGATTTGCGTCTATTAATAAAAACGAAGAAAAAATCTGGGACCGTTCAGATGACAGGTGATTCAGAAAATTTAAATTCTTCTGTTTTATTTTCTCCACGTTGCTTCACTTTATTCATTTCAATTGTTTTCAACGCTTAACATATTTAGTACATGTAAAACCTCTAAAAAATAAGAGCTTCAGTTAAAAGTAGCATGTAAGTATTGTAGTTAAAATAACTAAAATGATCTTGATTCAACTAACTTATTTGCTGTTTTTAATACTCTGAAGTCTACTCACCATTAATAACCTCCAGGATTCCACTTGTACTTTCTTCACCAACATTGTTGAGAGCCTTACATGTGTAAATGCCAGCATCAGATGGGTTGATAGAAGATATTTTTAATCTGTTGGTAAAATACATATATAACTAAAGGCTTGGATATTGTATAAGTTACGAGAATACTTATTGTTCCACACTAGCTTATATACCCAGCGTTTCTAGCAACAGTTTCTGGTCTCAAACAATAATTATACTGCCATTTTGTAAACATTAATTTAGGAAATTATTTCTAGATAAAACCGTTCTAATATATTACATATACAAATAATTTTATTCTAAACCTTTCCCTTTTCGATACGACCACACGATGATACCATTCAACTCAATATGACTCCGTTTAACAATGGTTTATTATTAGACCACATTTCGTGATGGAATCACATTCCAAGTAGAATCTCCCCCCCCCCTATGGTATCCTGTTTCTTGGTGAAATTGTGGGCTCCTATTAATTGCAGCATCCTATGTCTTAATGGGACCCATTGCAAAGTGAGATCCTGTTCCCCATAGCGTCACATCTTATTGGTAACAAGTTTTCCATTGAGTAGATAATGTTCCAGGTTATCTAATGAACATATCTACCAAATGTGACAAATACTCGAAGTAGCGATTTTTCGTTTAAGTTAATGTATTTTTATTTTCAAATTCGGCTCTCAAACTCACGGCCCTCGAACCGATTGCGGACCACGATACGATATTTTGTGGCCAGCTACTTCACAGCAATTTTGTGTCATTATGCGTGCCATTCATAGTAATAATGTGAACTGCAGCTCTTTTCATATCAATGCCACTTCACTGAATTGCAACAACTGCCATTTTAACTTAATTTTCTTCCCTTTCCGAAACATATTATATATATACTAGGGGCAAGTACCCGGCTATTCCCGGGTTTAACAACAACAGCAACAACAACAAAAACAACAACAGCAACAAAACAACAAAAACAAACAACAAAAACAAAACAACAACAAACAATAACTACAACAACAACAGCAACAACAACAAAGCAACAACAACAAAGCAACAACAACAAAGCAACAACTACAACAACAACAGCAACAATAACAGCAACAACAACAAAAACAACAACAGAAACAGCAACAGCAACAAAAAAACAAAAACAAAACAACAACGAAAACAATAAAATTAACAACAAAACAACAACAACAACAAAAGCAACAACAACAAAGCAACAACAACAAAACAACAACTACAACAGCAACAACAACAAAGCAACAACAACATGAAGGGCATTGTCGTCGCAGGGCAAGGGATGTGGACAACAACAACAACAGCAAAAACAACACAAATGCAACAACAGCAAAAGCAACAATAACAGAAACAACAACAGCAACAACAACAAAAACAACAACAGCAACAACAACAAAAACAAAACAACAACAAAAACAACAGAAACAAAACAACAACAAAAACATCAACAACAAAACAACAACAAAGCAACAACTACAACAATAACAGCAACAACAACAAAGCAACAACAACAAAACAACCACTACAACAACAAAAGCAACAACAAAAGCAACAACAAAAGCAACAACAACAAAGCAACAACAAAAAAATTATTTTATGGCGATAATCGCCTTCTTGTTAATCTCGACACCAAAATGTTTATTATTTTGCGTCATTATTTTACGTCTTAATTTTCAATAATTTTTATTTTATATAGCTCATATAAGGAAAAATTACATTTTGGGCCCCCGGCCCCCAGTATCTTATATATATGGAACGAAACCTGTTTAATAACCTTTCCGGTATAATTTTGTGTATGTGTACCAAATTTCACGTTAATTGGTTGTCTGGATCTTGAGTTATTAGGGAACAGACAGACAACCAGACAACAAATGCGTCTTATATATATAGAGTCTAGGGGCAAGTACCCGGCTTCTCCCAGGTTTAACAACAACAGCAACAACAACAAAAACAACAACAGCAACAAAACAACAAAAACAAACAACAAAAACAAAACAACAACAACTACAACAACAACAAAGCAACAACAACAAAACAACAACTACAAAACAACAACAGCAACAACGACAAAACCAACAACAGAAACAGCAACAGCAACAAAACAACAAAAACAAAACAACAAAAACAAAACAACAACAAAAACAACAAAATCAACAACAAAATCAACAACAAAACAACTACAACAACAACAGCAACAACAACAAAGCAACAACAACAAAACAACAACTACAACAGCAACAACAACAAAGCAATAACAAACATGAAGGACATTGTCGTCGCAGGGCAAGGGATGTGGACAACAACAACAACAGCAAAAACAACACAAAAGCAACAACAGCAACAACAACAACAACAGCAACAACAACAGCAACAACAACAGCAACAACAACAAAAACAACAACAGCAACAACAACAAAACAACAACAAAACATCAACAAAACATCAACAACAAAACAACAACAAAACAACAACTACAACAACAACAGCAACAACATTAAAGCAACAACAACAAAACAACAACTACAACAACAAAAGCAACAACAACAAAGCAACAACAACAACAAAATTATTTTATGGCGATAATCGCCTTCATGTTAATCTCGACACCAAAATGTTTATTAATTTGCGTCATTATTTTACGTCTTAATTTTCAATAATTTTTATTTTATATAGCTCATATAGGGAAAAACTACATTTTGGGCCCCCGGGCCCCAGTATCTTATATATATGGAACGAAACCTGTTTAATAACCTTTCCGGTATAATTTTGTGTACGTGTACCAAATTTCACGTTATTTGGTTGTCTGGATCTTGAGTTATTAGGGAACAGACAGACAACAAATGCGTCTTATATATATAGAGACTAGGGGCAAGTACCCGGCTTCGCCCAGGTTTAACAACAACAGCAACAACAACAAAAACAACAACAGCAACAAAACAACAAAAACAAACAACAAAAACAAAACAACAACTACAACAACAACAAAGCAACAACAACTACAAAACATCAACAGCAACAACAACAGCAACAGCAACAACAGCAACAACGACAAAACCAACAACAGAAACCGCAACAGCAACAAAACAACAAAAAACAAAACAACAACAAAAACAACAAAATCAACAACAAAATCAACAACAAAACAACTATACCAACAACAGCAACAACAACAAAGCAACAACAACAAAACAACAACTACAACAGCAACAACAACAAAGCAATAACAACATGAAGGACATTGTCGTCGCAGGGCAAGGGATGTGGACAACAACAACAACAGCAAAAACAACACAAAAGCAACAACAGCAACAACAACAACAACAGCAACAACAACAGCAACAACAACAGCAACAACAACAAAAACAACAACAGCAACAACAACAAAACAACAACAAAACATCAAGAAAACATCAACAACAAAACAACAACAAAACAACAACTACAACAAGAACAGCAACAACAACAAAGCAACAACAACAAAACAACAACTACAACAACAAAAGCAACAACAACAAAGCAACAAAAACAACAAAATTATTTTATGGCGATAATCGCCTTCTTGTTAATCTCGACACCAAAATGTTTATTAATTTGCGTCATTATTTTACGTCTTAATTTTCAATAATTTTTATTTTATATAGCTCATATAGGGAAAAACTACATTTTGGGCCCCCGGGCCCCAGTATCTTATATATAAGGAACGAAACCTGTTTAATAACCTTTCCGGTATAATTGTGTGTACGTGTACCAAATTTCACGTTAATTGGTTGTCTGGATCTTGAGTTATTAGGGAACAGACAGACAACCAGACAACAAATGCGTCTTATATATATACTAGGGGCAAGTACCCGGCTTCTCGCGGGTTTAACAACAACAGCAACAACAACAAAAACAACAACAGCAACAAAACAACAAAAACAAAACAACAACTACAACAACAACAAAGCAACAACAACTACAAAACAACAACAGCAACAACAACAGCAACAGCAACAACAACAGCAACAACGACAAAACCAACAACAGAAACCGCAACAGCAACAAAACAACAAAAACAAAACAACAACAAAAACAACAAAATCAACAACAAAATCAACAACAAAACAACTACACCAACAACAGCAACAACAACAAAGCAACAACAACAAAACAACAACTACAACAGCAACAACAACAAAGCAATAACAACATGAAGGACATTGTCGTCGCAGGGCAAGGGATGTGGACAACAACAACAACAGCAAAAACAACACAAAAGCAACAACAGCAACAACAACAACAACAGCAACAACAACAGCAACAGCAACAACAACAAAAACAACAACAGCAACAACAACAAAAACAAAACAACAACAAAACATCAACAAAACATCAACAACAAAACAACAACAAAACAACAACTACAACAACAACAGCAACAACAACAAAGCAACAACAACAAAACAACAACTACAACAACAAAAGCAACAACAACAACAAAATTATTTTATGGCGATAATCGCCTTCTTGTTAATCTCGACACCAAAATGTTTATTAATTTGCGTCATTATTTTACGTCTTAATTTTCAATAATTTTTATTTTATATAGCTCATATAGGGAAAAACTACATTTTGGGCCCCCGGGCCCCAGTATCTTATATATAAGGAACGAAACCTGTTTAATAACCTTTCCGGTATAATTTTGTGTACGTGTACCAAATTTCACGTTATTTGGTTGTCTGGATCTTGAGTTATTAGGGAACAGACAGACAGACAGACAACAAATGCGTCTTATATATATAGAGATACTAGGGGCAAGTACCCGGCTTCGCGCGGGTTTAACAACAACAGCAACAACAACAAAAACAACAACAGCAACAAAACAACAAAAACAAAAAAAAACAAAAAAAAACAACTACAACAACAACAGCAACAACAACAAAACAACAACTACAAAGCAACAACAACAGCAACAACAACAGCAACAACAACAAAAACAACAACAGCAACAACTACAAAAACAAAACAAGAACAAAAAAATCAACAACAAAACAACAACAAAACAACAACAACAGCAACAACAACACAACAACAACTACAACAACAAAAGCAACAACAAAAGCAACAACAACAAAGCAACAACAAAAAAATTATTTTATGGCGATAATCGCCTTCTTGTTAATCTCGACACCAAAATGTGTATTATTTTGCGTCATTATTTTACGTCTTAATTTTCAATAATTTTTATTTTATATAGCTCATATAAGGAAAAATTACATTTTGGGCCCCCGGCCCCCAGTATCTTATATATATGGAACGAAACCTGTTTAATAACCTTTCCGGTATAATTTTGTGTACGTGTACCAAATTTCACGTTATTTGGTTGTCTGGATCTTGAGTTATTAGGGAACAGACAGACAGACATCCAGACAACAAATGCGTCTTATATATATACTAGGGGCAAGTACCCGGCTTCTCCCAGGTTTAACAACAACAGCAACAACAACAAAAACAATAACAGCAACAAAACAACAAAAACAAACAACAAAAACAAAACAACAACTACAACAACAATAAAGCAACAACAACAAAACAACAACTACAAAACAACAACAGCAACAACAACAGCAACAACAACAGCAACAACAACAGCAACAACGACAAAACCAACAACAGAAACAAAACAACAAAAACAAAACAACAACAAAAACAACAAAATCGACAATAAATCAACAACAAAACAACTACAACAACAACAGCAACAACAACAAAGCAACAACAACAAAACAACAACTACAACAGCAACAACAACAAAGCAATAACAACATGAAGGACATTGTCGTCGCAGGGCAAGGGATGTGGACAACAACAACAACAGCAAAAACAACACAAAAGCAGCAACAACAACAACAACAACAACAACAACAACAGCAACAACAACAAAAACAACAACAGCAACAACAACAAAAACAAAGCAACAACAAAACATCAACAAAACATCAACAACAAAACAACAACAAAACAACAACTACAACAACAACAGCAAAAACAACAAAGCAACAACAACAAAACAACAACTACAACAACAAAAGCAACAACATCAAAGCAACAACAACAAAAAAATTATTTTATGGCGATAATCGCCTTTTTGTTAATCTCGACACCAAAATGTTTATTAATTTGCGTCATTATTTTACGTCTTAATTTTCAATAATTTTTATTTTATATAGCTCATATAGGAAAAACTACATTTTGGGCCCCGCGGCCCCCAGTATCTTATATATATGGAACGAAACCTGTTTAATAACCTTTCCGGTATAATTTTGTGTACGTGTACCAAATTTCACGTTATTTGGTCGTCTGGATCTTGAGTTATTAGGGAACAGACAGACAGACATCCAGACAACAAATGCGTCTTATATATATAGAGATAGATATATATATACTAGGGGCAAGTACCCGGCTTCGCCCGGGCTTAACAACAACAGCAACAACAACAAAAACAACAACAGCAACAAAACAACAAAAACAAACAATAAAAACAAAACAACAACAACTACAACAACAACAGCATCAACAACAAAGCAACAACAGCAACAAAACAACAAAAACAAACAACAAAAACAAAACAACAACAACTACAACAACAACAGCAACAACAACAAAGCAACAACAACAAAACAACAACTACAACAACAACAGCAACAACAACAGCAACAACGACAAAACCAACAACAGAAACAGCAACAGCAACAAAACAACAAAAACAAAACAACAAAAAAAACAACAAAATCAACAACAAAACAACAATAAAACAACTACAACAACAACAGCAACAACAACAAAGCAACAACAACAAAACAACAAATACAACAGCAGCAACAACAAAGCAACAACAACATGAAGGACATTGTCGTCGCAGGGCAAGGGATTTGGACAACAACAACAACAGCAAAAACAACACAAAAGCAACAACAGCAACAGCAACAACAACAGCAACAACAACAAAAACAACAACAGCAACAACAACAAAAACAAAACAACAACAAAAACATCAACAACAAAACAACAACAAAACAACAACAAAACAACAACTACAACAACAACAGCAACAACAACAAAGCAACAACAACAAAACAACAACAAAAGCAACAACAACAAAAAATTATTTTATGGCGATAATCGCCTTCTTGTTAATCTCGACACCAAAATGTTTATTAATTTGCGTCATTATTTTACGTCTTAATTTTTCAATAATTTTTATTTTATATAGCTCATATAGCGAAAAACTACATTTTGGGCCCCCGGGCCCCAGTATCTTATATATAAGGAACGAAACTGTTTAATAACCTTTCCGGTGTAATTTTGTGTACGTGTACCAAATTTCACGTTATTTGGTTGTCTGGATCTTGAGTTATTAGGGAACAGACAGACAGACATCCAGACAACAAATGCGGCTTATATATATACTAGGGGCAAGTACCCGGCTCCCGCCCGGGTTTAACAACAACAGCAACAAAACAAAAACAACAAAAACAACAACAAAACAACAAAAACAAAACAACAAAAAAAACAACAAAAACAACAAAACAACAAAAACAAAAACAATAACAAAACAACAAAAACAAAACAACAACAAAAACAACAACAAAACAAAAACAAAACAACAATAAAACAACAACTACAACAACAACAACAAAACAACAACTACAACAACAACAGCAACAACAACAAAGCAACAACAACAAAACAACAAATAAAACAGCAACAACAACAAAGCAACAACAACATGAAGGACATTGTCGTCGCAGGGCAAGGGATGTGGACAACAACAACGACAGCAAAAACAACACAAAAGCAACAACAGCAACAACAACAGCAACAACAACAAAAACAACAACAGCAACAACAACAAAAACAAAACAACAACAAAAACATCAACAACAAAACAACAACAAAACAACAACTACAACAGCAACAACAACAGCAACAACAACAGCAACAACAACAGCAACAGCAACAACAACAAAAAAAACAACAGCAACAACAACAAAAACAAAACAACAACAAAACATCAACAAAACATCAACAACAAAACAACAACAAAACAACAACTACAACAAGAACAGCAACAACAACAAAGCAACAACAACAAAACAACAACTACAACAACAAAAGCAACAACAACAAAGCAACAACAACAACAAAATTATTTTATGGCGATAATCGCCTTCTTGTTAATCTCGACACCAAAATGTTTATTAATTTGCGTCATTATTTTACGTCTTAATTTTCAATAATTTTTATTTTATATAGCTCATATAGGGAAAAACTACATTTTGGGCCCCCGGGCCCCAGTATCTTATATATAAGGAACGAAACCTGTTTAATAACCTTTCCGGTATAATTGTGTGTACGTGTACCAAATTTCACGTTAATTGGTTGTCTGGATCTTGAGTTATTAGGGAACAGACAGACAACCAGACAACAAATGCGTCTTATATATATACTAGGGGCAAGTACCCGGCTTCTCCCAGGTTTAACAACAACAGCAACAACAACAAAAACAACAACAGCAACAAAACAACAAAAACAAAACAACAACTACAACAACAACAAAGCAACAACAACTACAAAACAACAACAGCAACAACAACAGCAACAGCAACAACAACAGCAACAACGACAAAACCAACAACAGAAACCGCAACAGCAACAAAACAACAAAAACAAAACAACAACAAAAACAACAAAATCAACAACAAAATCAACAACAAAACAACTACACCAACAACAGCAACAACAACAAAGCAACAACAACAAAACAACAACTACAACAGCAACAATAACAAAGCAATAACAACATGAAGGACATTGTCGTCGCAGGGCAAGGGATGTGGACAACAACAACAACAGCAAAAACAACACAAAAGCAACAACAGCAACAACAACAACAACAGCAACAACAACAGCAACAACAACAGCAACAGCAACAACAACAAAAACAACAACAGCAACAACAACAAAAACAAAACAACAACAAAACATCAACAAAACATCAACAACAAAACAACAACAAAACAACAACTACAACAACAACAGCAACAACAACAAAGCAACAACAACAAAACAACAACTACAACAACAAAAGCAACAACAACAAAGCAACAACAACAACAAAATTATTTTATGGCGATAATCGCCTTCTTGTTAATCTCGACACCAAAATGTTTATTAATTTGCGTCATTATTTTACGTCTTAATTTTCAATAATTTTTATTTTATATAGCTCATATAGGGAAAAACTACATTTTGGGCCCCCGGGCCCCAGTATCTTATATATAAGGAACGAAACCTGTTTAATAACCTTTCCGGTATAATTTTGTGTACGTGTACCAAATTTCACGTTATTTGGTTGTCTGGATCTTGAGTTATTAGGGAACAGACAGACAGACAGACAACAAATGCGTCTTATATATATAGAGATACTAGGGGCAAGTACCCGGCTTCGCGCGGGTTTAACAACAACAGCAACAACAACAAAAACAACAACAGCAACAAAACAACAAAAACAAACAAAAACAACAAAAAAAAACAACTACAACAACAACAGCAACAACAACAAAACAACAACTACAAAGCAACAACAACAGCAACAACAACAGCAACAACAACAAAAACAACAACAGCAACAACTACAAAAACAAAACAACAACAAAAAAATCAACAACAAAACAACAACAAAACAACAACAACAGCAACAACAAGACAACAACAACTACAACAACAAAAGCAACAACAAAAGCAACAACAACAAAAAAATTATTTTATGGCGATAATCGCCTTCTTGTTAATCTCGACACCAAAATGTGTATTATTTTGCGTCATTATTTTACGTCTTAATTTTCAATAATTTTTATTTTATATAGCTCATATAAGGAAAAATATATTTTGGGCCCCCGGCCCCCAGTATCTTATATATATGGAACGAAACCTGTTTAATAACCTTTCCGGTATAATTTTGTGTACGTGTACCAAATTTCACGTTATTTGGTTGTCTGGATCTTGAGTTATTAGGGAACAGACAGACAACAAATGCGGCTTATATATATAGAGATATATACTAGGGGCAAGTACCCGGCTTCTCCCGGGTTTAACAACAACAACAGCAACAACAAAAACAACAACAGCAACAACGACAAAAACAACAACAGAAACAGCAACAGCAACAAAACAACAAAAACAAAACAACAACAAAAACAACAACAAAACAACAACTACAACAACAACAGCAACAACAACAAAGCAACAACAACAAAACAACAACTACAACAGCAGCAACAACAAAGCAACAACAACATGAAGGACATTGACGTCGCAGGGCAAGGGTTGTAGACAACAACAACAACAGCAAAAACAACACAAAAGCAACAACAGCAACAACAACAAAAACAACACAAAATCAACAACAGCAACAACAACAAAAACAACAACAGCAACAACAACAAAAACAAAACAACAACAAAAACATCAACAACAAAACAATAACAAAGCAACAACAAAACAACAACAAAACAACAACTACAACAACAACAGCAACAACAACAAAGCAACAACAACAAAACAACAACATATGCAACAACAACAAAGCAACAACAACAAAAAAAATATTTTATGGCGATAATCGCCTTCTTGTTAATCTCGACACCAAAATGTTTATTAATTTGCGTCATTATTTTACGTCTTAATTTTCAATAATTTTTATTTTATATAGCTCATATAGGGAAAAACTACATTTTGGGCCCCCGGGCCCCAGTATCTTATATATAAGGAACGAAACCTGTTTAATAACCTTTCCGGTATAATTTTGTGTACGTGTACCAAATTTCACGTTATTTGGTTGTCTGGATCTTGAGTTATAAGGGAACAGACAGACAACAAATGCGGCTTATATATATAGAGATATATATATATATATCTCTATATATATAAGACGCATTTGTTGTCTGTCTGGTTGTCTGTCTGTTCCCTAATAACTCAAGATCCAGACAACCAAATAACGTGAAATTTGGTACACGTACACAAAATTATACCGGAAAGGTTATTAAACGGGTTTCGTTCCATATATATAAGATACTGGGGCCCGGGGGCCCAAAATGTAGTTTTTCCCTATATGAGCTATATAAAATAAAAATTATTGAAAATTAAGACGTAAAATAATGACGCAAATTAATAAACATTTTGGTGTCGAGATTAACAAGAAGGCGATTATCGCCATAAAATATTTTTTTTTGTTGTTGTTGCTTTGTTGTTGTTGCTTTTGTTGTTGTAGTTGTTGTTTTGTTGTTGTTGCTTTGTTGTTGTTGCTGTTGTTGTTGTAGTTGTTGTTTTGTTGTTGCTTTGTTATTGTTTTGTTGTTGATGTTTTTGTTGTTGTTTTGTTTTTTTTTGTTGTTGCTGTTGTTGTTTTCGTTGTTGTTGCTGTTGTTGCTTTTGTGTTGTTTTTGTTGTTGTTGCTGTTGTTGCTGTTGTTGCTTTTGTGTTGTTTTTGCTGTTGTTGTTGTTGTCCACATCCCTTGCCCTGCGACGTCAATGTCCTTCATGTTGTTGTTGCTTTGTTGTTGTTGCTGTTGTAGTTGTTGTTTTGTTGTTGTTGCTTTGTTGTTGTTGCTGTTGTTGTTGTTGTTGTTGTTGTTTTTGTTTTGTTGTTGATTTTGTTGTTTTTGTTGTTGTTTTGTTTTTGTTGTTTTGTTGCTGTTGCTGTTTCTGTTGTTGTTTTTGTCGTTGTTGCTGTTGTTGTTTTTGTTGTTGTTTTTGTTGTTGTTGCTGTTGTTGTTAAACCTTGGAGAAGCCGGGTACTTGCCCCTAGTATATATATATATATATATATATATATATATATATATATATATATATATATATATATATATATATATAAATATAATATTAGGAAATGAATTAGATATCAAATTTCCAGATCTCGCAATATTTTCTGTAACACTAAAACCATTTTTCCATGAAAACTGAACATATGGCTGGATGGTTAGTGGTTAAAGACTAGTTAATTACATTTTTAATATTATGGATATAATCCTCATAAATTATTTTTAAAAAAAAAGATCAATCAACACAATAGAAGGATACGAAAAGTATGATAGGAATTGACATAACATAAGAAGTGTCCTGCCATTAGATGAAAGCAGAATTCACAGCCAAACTAAATAGAGTGTTTTGGTGTCAGAACAAGTTTGTCGTGGGGGCAGTTAATGCCAGAGCTCAAGTGGAGTTAATAGCTCATCTCTTGCCCTCAAGAGTCGCCTCCCCTGCTGAGATTATCTGCTCTCCTCAGACTCGTGACGCTGTGGCTTCTATCTCTCACAGAATGTTTATGTTTTCTAAGATTTAGAAGAAATGGGGCAAGGGGGCCTCCTCAAGGATATACACACAGTGTTCGTTGGCGAGCCTTCCCGAGAGTGGAGAATTTACAACCAAATTCCTTTAAGAGCATGGCCGAGAGTATGCACCTCATAGTCCTGGACGTGGCACTTCATTTTTGTTTCTTCTGAATTCCCGTCGACTCAAATCAAAACCAACTTTCCATTCCGTACTTTCAGTGATCACGTTTGGTTAATTCATTAAAAACATGGAATATAAGTATAAAAAAAAACACAACATTTGGATAGCGCTAAATTTTCGCATTGGTTAAAATATAATAATCGTAAGTCGTAAGTCAAATTCGTTAACAGGGGTTCCAGTTTCCACGAAATCTTCATGTTGCTAGAAATATCACTAACGGTTCTTCATACGAAGTATATTAGTAAGCTTATCTTTAATATGTTATTAAAACAGATTATTATATATATATATATTTAAATATATATTTATAAATTATAAAAATTCATAAATTTTATTTAAAAACCAATAAATTCCTACACCCCAAACAACTGGACACATAAACACATTATTAGGAAAATCATGATGACATATACTACAACTCATAAGGCAAAGTAAATTGTATAGAAATTAGAGCACGACATGGAGGTCAAATGTTACACAAATTCCCGTGATTCCCTCAAGGTCAAAAGCACTTTCAAATAAGTGACGGCGAACAGCCCCTGTAGGTTAAGGGAATTCCGTAATATTTCTCTGGCGTCCCATGTATGTGAACATAATGAGCTGTAACGACTGATTAACAACGTTTATAAAAGTGATTTGTGTAGTTGTCTTAGCTTAACATATTCAGCAAGCCCCTATGTCAGTCTTTATCATGCTGGAAGGAATTTTGCATTGGAGAAAATTAAATACACGATAATCCTGGGAGTGACTTTAAAGATTCTTGTATCAATACAGGTCACTACTTGCATCTGGAGCTTTTGGTAAAACTTCGATGGAAAGAGTAAAACCCAATTTTTATCTAGACATGCAGAGACAAAAGTAGACACACATGAAGAAGAGAGAACTGTATAGCAATTACAAGAAAACTTTATGTAGTTTAGAAGGCTATTAAAAACAGGAGTGTGTGGTTGTACGCATGGGGGAGGGGAACAGAACAATAAACCCAAGGCGGGCATTTTAATGAGCATTGCCATCTCGCAGTTACTTTACCAGACGTATGAAATTACACAAAGATTGCAGAAGGCCAATAAAGTATGGAATATTTGGATTGACTCTAAATTACCTGAAGATTGGAAGATGAAATGAATGCACTCCAAGATATAAAAACACCTCTTTAAAAACTTCTTTATACAAATACAGAAAGCCATCCGTTGTAATTTCTAAAGGAGTTAACTACAATGACAACATTAAGCTAAAAGATATGTCGTCATCGTACCATCCCAGTGTCAAATATTTTCTAGTTGGAATTCGGGTGTAAAGCTGTGAGGTGACAACGAAATTAAAAGAAAAGTAAAAAAAAACACAAAAATTACAAATTATCTAAGGTTGTAAAAATGACTGAGACAAATATTATCATTTGCTTAATATTTAAAGCGACACTTGATGAATCATGAATATATTTAAGTGGACATTTGATGAATCATGAATATATTTAAGTGGAAAGAAGGAAAAAACTGAAGCGCGGAAAAATGATTTCTTTATATTTTGAAAAATTACATTTTAATGTACTCATTTAATGATTTTAGTCTGCGGGGCAACACATATAAATATTGAACATTTTTAGGCTGCGGGGCAACACATATAAATATTGAACAATTTTAGGCTGCGGGGCAACACATATAAATATTGAACAATTTTAGGCTGCGGGGCAACACATATAAATATTGAACATTTTTAGGCTGCGGGCCAACACATATAAATATTGAACATTTTTAGGCTGCGGGCCAACACATATAAATATTGAACAATTTTAGGCTGCGGGGCAACACATATAAATATTGAACAATTTTAGGCTGCGGGGCAACACATATAAATATTGAACAATTTTAGGCTGCGGGGCAACACATATAAATATTGAACATTTTTAGGCTGCGGGCCAACACATATAAATATTGAACATTTTTAGGCTGCGGGCCAACACATATAAATATTGAACATTTTTAGGCTGCGGGCCAACACATATAAATATTGAACAATTTTAGGCTGCGGGGCAACACATATAAATATTGAACAATTTTAGGCTGCGGGGCAACACATATAAATATTGAACAATTTTAGGCTGCGGGGCAACACATATAAATATTGAACAATTTTAGGCTGCGGGGCAACACATATAAATATTGAACAATTTTAGGCTGCGGGGCAACACATATAAATATTGAACAATTTTAGGCTGCGGGGCAACACATATAAATATTGAACAATTTTAGGCTGCGGGGCAACACATATAAATATTGAACAATTTTAGGCTGCGGGGCAACACATATAAATATTGAACAATTTTAGGCTGCGGGGCAACACATATAAATATTGAACATTTTTAGGCTGCGGGGCAACACATATAAATATTGAACAATTTTAGGCTGCGGGCCAACAAATATAAATATTGAACATTTTTAGGCTGCGGGCCAACAAATATAAATATTGAACATTTTTAGGCTGCGGGCCAACAAATATAAATATTGAACATTTTTAAAAAGACAAACCAGCTAAATTATTTTGATTAAATCCAATATATTGAACTTAGCCGATATGTTTATTTCGGTGACACATTTCATTTGTACAAATCAAGTAATTAACCCAAAGCATTTGACACGCCCGCGTCACAACCAGTCGAGGGTATTTTATGGACCAGGGATCAGCCGCGGCCGACGTAGATCATTACCTGACTTCTGCCACGCCACACAATACCCTGATGAAGTTTATAATTTGTCAAAACAAAACCACGTGGGTATGTGGGAGGTGCCACACGGAAGCCTCATGCATACCAACCCGACTTACGGCCTGCACATTGTCTTTATACAAACTAAAAGTTTCACTGTTTTAGCTGCCATTTTTGTAAGGCCAAGCTCAACCCGACCCCACTATCACAACGTTTTTATATAATCTTTTTAGTTTTAAAGTGGCTTTCTGCGTTTGTGTGAAATGCAACCATTCCGATACACGAGATCCAATCGTCCTTGTGGTGAGAGATACAAGGTTCAAATATCCTGAACAAAATCATTAATATCCTACAAAAATGAATTGCTGTCCTTGGCCATTCTTTAATAATCTTTGTTTGCATGCACAGTTCGCAACAATTTCATTAACAAACATGATTGACGTAATCAAACTTAATTGTATGTAATTCAGAATATGGCAAGTGGATCAACAAATTAGCATGAGATAATTGCAGGAATTATAACATTTTTAACTATGGCATTGACCCCCATCACCTTTTTTCAAAGACATTATAATAACTAATAATAATCAACATTTTATAATAGCAACACAATGAAAAGACTGAAAATTACTCAAAAGTATGAAGTGACAGTGATTTATCTGTACCCATCTTATCTCAAGAACAACTTAATAATAGAAAGTATTTAGAAACATTGCCACTGGAAAACATCAACAATCTTCATAACGATGCTATTTGACCCTGATGAGCATATCTGGAAAGGTGTTCCTGAAAAGTGAGGTATTAAATATCCATTGGACAATCCCACTATATACATGTATGTACAACAGTGAGATGGACAATCCCACTATATACATGGATGTACAACAGTGAGACGGACAATCCCATTATATACATGTATATACAACAGTGAGATGGACAATCCCATTATATACATGGATGTAAAACAGTGAGACGGACAATCCCATGATATACATGGATGTAAAACAGTGAGACGGACAATCCCATGAAATACATGGATGTAAAACAGTGAGACGGACAATGCCATTATATACATGGATGTAAAACAGTGAGACGGACAATCCCATGATATACATGGATGTAAAACAGTGAGACAGTACATCCATGATATACATGGATGTAAAACAGTGAGACGGACAATCCCATGATATACATGGATGTAAAACAGTGAGACGGACAATGCCATTATATACATGGATGTAAAACAGTGAGACGGACAATCCCATGATATACATGGATGTAAAACAGTGAGACGGACAATCCCATGATATACATGGATGTAAAACAGTGAGACGGACAATCCCATGATATACATAGATGTAAAACAGTGAGACGGACAATCCCATGATATACATGGATGTAAAACAGTGAGACGGACAATGCCATTATATACATGGATGTAAAACAGTGAGACGGACAATCCCATTATATACATGGATGTAAAACAGTGAGACGGACAATCCCATTATATACATGGATGTAAAACAGTGAGACGGACGATCCCATTATATACATGGATGCAAAACAGTGAGACGGACAATGCCATGATATACATGGATGTAAAACAGTGAGACGGACAATCCCATGATATACATGGATGTAAAACAGTGAGACGGACAATCCCATTATATACATGGATGTAAAACAGTGAGACGGACAATCCCATGATATACATGGATGTAAAACAGTGAGACGGACAATGCCATGATATACATGGATGTAAAACAGTGAGACGGACAATCCCATTATATACATGGATGTACAACAGTGAGACGGACAATCCCATGATATACATGGATGTACAACAGTGAGACGGACAATCCCATTATATACATGGATGTACAACAGTGAGACGGACAATCCCTCTTTATTCATGTATAGATGATGAGAAGGAGAGTGTCTCTGGTGTGTACAACAAGTGAGATGGTGAAAGTCACACTATGTTTCAGCGTATGTATTGATACTGTTTTTGGTCCCATTACCTCGTGGTCGTAGGGGGTTCTAATGTTTCCATTAGAACTTTCTCGGGGCTTGGTAGACCTGGCGGCACCCATCTCCTCTCCAGGTCAGCGGAGGACTTTGTAGCAATAGTCATTCATCAAAATTTTTATCGTGGCTTTAATGTGGGCTAGATCCAACGCCCCTCAGCTTGTGAGGCGAGCGTACTATTGACTTTGCTATTGATACTTGACATAATTAATCCAGCAGTGGCTGGTAGACAGTATTGACTACTTCGTGATCGTTATCCACCAGTGACTTACCTTGATCCCCACTGTGTCGTCTTGGCGTTGACCCTCTTACTGTCATTACCGTCAGGAAGTGGGGAGTTGTTTTTGTACCAGTGGTAGGTCGGGATGGGTTGGCCGGTGATTTCACACCTGAGCCGGACAACTTGACTTCGGTACTTGGTGACATTTTTCATGGGGTGGTCCAGGTTCAGTTTGCTGTCCCCTAAAAACAAGAGTTGAATAAGATATTGTTGAACTATTTGGACAAATAAATAAATATGAATGTATGTAAACTAAATATATTACGAATAAACATAATTAATTAATTGACCCCCACACTCATATGACCATCATATTATTGAACAAAATAAAAAAACAATGTAATTTAAGACTATAGAAGTATCCAGATTGAGAAAATGATCTCGATGAGCCAAATTAAAGAAAAGGTCAGCGTTGGTATATAGTATGCAGAGATACAAATAAAAAGATAAACACACAGGAATTTATAAAAAAAAGTCGGGCATTGAGTTTCAATAAGTTTTAGGGCCGCTCTTTTACGAAAAATCTTTTACATATAATAACTAACTAACTAACTAACTAACTAACTAACTAACTAACTAACTAACTAACTAACTAACTAACTAACTAACTAACTAACTAACTAACTAACTAACTAACTAACTAACTAACTAACTAACTAACTAACTAACTTACTAACTAACTAACTAATTAACTAATTAACTAACTAACTAACTAACTAACTAACTAACTAACTAACTAACTAACTAACTAACTAACTAACTAACTAACTAACTAACTAACTAACTAACTAACTAACTAACTAACTTACTAACTAACTAACTAACTAACTAACTAACTAACTAACTAACTAACTAACTAACTAACTAACTAACTAACTAACTAACTAACTAACTAATTAACTAATTAACTAACTAACTAACTAACTAACTAACTAACTAACTAACTAACTAACTAACTAACTAACTAACTAACTAACTAACTAAAAATATTTAAAATTTGTTTGTGGCTTTGTGCATATGTTTCTACATGGATTCATGGATTTTGATCCATTAGGATAAAGATTGAAATCTAGTGAGATGTATGTACAACTTTGAATCTTCTACCGTTTGAGACCGGCGGCCAATTAATTTTTTCTCTAATAAAGTTTATTTAAAGAAATAACATATTTTCCAAACTGGCTAAAGGGAGGATGGAAGGATATAGACAAAACTAGGTACACTAACACTGGTTGGCCCTTATTAAAATACTATATACTGTACTCCTATAATTACAATCTTTTTGGGTCGGGGGGGGGGTGTGGTTCCTATTTCAATTCACTTTTATGAGCTATGCATGAGCTACGATACCTTTAAGCAACAATGTTGGGTTACATGAATTGAAATTAAGTCAAATCTCGACGCTATTTTTTTGTGTGCATGGTAAATACCGGTATCATAGATGTAAATTCTTGGGTGTTTGGAAAAAAAATTATTTTTTTATCGTTTGCAAGATCTGTTATTTTTGTGTGTCTTTTTTAATGGGACAAGTTTTTAAGTTCTACCGTTCTACCCCAATTATTTGTCACACTATGAATTAGATTTATTTATTACTTAATTCGGATATGATTTAAAATATATTAGAAAATTCTCCTTTTATATTTTACACAAAGTCGGTGTAATTTATATTTGAGTGGGACAACATGTCAGGTCTTAACACATTGCATTTTGTTACTTCACGTGATGATATGTGTCCCATCGGGATCCCTATTTAAGCTTAAATGAATAAAGATGATAGCTTTTGTATTTATTTTTACTATTTATTTGTATTTGAAAAATTGTTACGCCATATAATGATTCGTTACATTCTATTCACATCCAACCAACGCCCTGTCGTGATTCCATCAATTATAAAAACATAATTTCCCTTTGCTCAACGGTCCAATAATCGGCACACAAAATATACCCCCCCTCCCCCACCATCAACAAAAAATGTTGAGGTTTGCAGCAGGGACAGTTAATTGAACAACGACGCCGCTTTGCTGTGTAACCTTATGGAAACACATGGAAACCAAAAACAATTGTGTAGAACTCATTCTCCCATCAATTAGAAAGGTCCTTCGTTTATAATCACACTATTTTGGAGTTTTACAAAATATTAAGACTTTCAAAAATACTCCAAGACAAGAACAAACGCATTAATGACACGTCTCGATCGACATCAGTGAAAGATGCCAGTCAGGTTTTTATTTTGATGAAAATCACTGAATGAATGATAAATTTATTATATAATTAAGGCAGCTGATGAAGTTGTATAGGGGCTGATGCAAACCAAAATAATGTTGACCATTAGCCAAAGAGTAAGAAATATTAACAAGTGACCTGTTCCAGTGGCTTAAGGGTGGCTCGGGGTCCACACATCTCTGATGGGCACCTGACATTGGTCAGGAAAAAAAAAGCAAAAAGGACCAATAATTATCAAAATACTGTTCGTCGGATCTAAATAAATAAATAGAAAAAGAAGAAGGAATGTAAATAAATATCGTGCACGAATGTGAGGCTGAGAAGCTCCTTTTAATCTACCATTTGTTGGAGTTCAGTTACAATGAGACGACCACATTTGTTCTGAGCAAGAGCTTTTCTATTTGGAGCTTAATATGGAGAATAGTTGACGAGCATTGTAAACGTTCATGTATCACTCGATCAAATAAAACTGCTTTCTATCAAATAAGGAGCAAAATTACATTATTAAAATATTTTATAAACCAAATTATATATAATAACTTTGGATTATGTTAATAAAATGAGAGCACATCACTGTAACTAAATGTATACATTTAGCTGTAAAAAATCGAAGTCTCTTCCCTTATACATTACGATGCATTCAGATATATAAATATAACACTTCTGAAATGAATTATGCAGCATAGTATCATCTTTAAAGACACCTTGACAAAACATCAACATTGATAGGAGCCATTATGGCCCTCAAAAAATTGGAAGAAAACGAGAGTAACATACATGTATAGTTCTTAGGGTAGGGAGGCGATCTAAATGAGTTCATGTTCCTCAATAGTAATGGCTGTGGTGATGTGATGGAGAGTTTGACAACGGTGCAGTTTAAGAGTGTGATAACAGGGCAAGAAATAATTTTAGGATTCATTATAAGGGAGTTGACGACCAATGCACAAGCCCTTTACTGCTGCTTTAATAGTTACACATAGGGATTCTTTTCCCCCACAAATGAGACAGATGGGGAATATTTTAGGATAAATGAAACAAATAATGCATATGGTAATAACTGGAAATTAAAAAAAAATTGTTTTAAAAAGTATTCTGAACTAACATCGCTTTCTTTTCCATAAAATACCGATCATTTAGGTCTTCAAGACTGTACCGAAGACCCATGGACCTCTTTAAGCCGACAGACTCTCTCATTTTTACAAATCTTAGACATCTTACTGATAGATACTGCTGTTCGTTGATAGATACTGCTGTTCGTTGATAGATACTGCTGTTCGTTGATAGATACTGCTGTTCTTTGATAGATACTGCTGTTCGTTGATAGATACTGCTGTTCGTTGATAGATACTGCTGTTCGTTGATAGATACTGCTGTTCGTTGATAGATACTGCTGTTCGTTGATAGATACTGCTGTTCGTTGTCCATGGCTTGAAATTTTACTATACATGTTTTATAAACTTTAATAGTTTTTATAAGTTTTAATTTCAATCTAAATGTGTATTTTTATCTAATGGGTGTTTTCATCAATATTTTTATGTGGAACGTGATAGGCTCTGTCCCAGGCTAAGCTGCTGCACTAAACGTGATGGGCTCTGTCCCAGGCTAAGGTGCAGCACTAAACGTGATAGGCTCTGTCCCAGGCTAAGGTGCAGCACTACACGTGATAGGCTCTGTCCCAGGCTAAGGTGCAGCACTAAACGTGATAGGCTCTGTCCCAGGCTAAGCTGCTGCACTAAACGTGATGGGCTCTGTCCCAGGCTAAGGTGCAGCACTAAACGTGATGGGCACTGTCCCAGGCTAAGCTGCTGCACTAAACGTGATGGGCTCTGTCCCAGGCTAAAGTGCAGCACTAAACGTGATGGGCTCTGTCCCAGGCTAAAGTACAGCACTAAACGTGATGGGCACTGTCCCAGGCTAAGGTGCTGCACTAAACGTGATGGGCTGTGTCCCAGGCTAAGGTGCTGCACTAAACGTGATGGGCTCTGTCCCAGGCTAAGGTGCTGCAATAACCATCTAATCAAAATGATAAAATGTAACTCAAACTTTAAAAAAACACAAAAAACTATGACTTTTTTCTATTAAGTTCACAAAACAGAAAGCCGTGTAATTTAGCAGCGAGGTTTTTTATGGTTATTGTAAAGACACACCTTCTACATTTTTCACAATTGACATACCCTCTAGATAGAAAATGAAAAAAAAATAGGTGAATAAACATTCTTGTGCCTGGTCTTTCCCAAATCAAAGCCCAGTGTATAGAGAGTCCCCAACATTTCTCACCAAAAAAATTATATTCTTGCGATGTTTCTTCACGTGTTTAAAGTGTGAACCCATTCCGAATACTGATTAAATACTTGTGTGGAGACTGATCTATGATATGCTTTCATAAATTTCTAAAATTTTGGATCCGAGATGAACGTGTCTACAGTGTGTGTACACATATTTCAAAGATAAGCCACCCGTGACCGCGTTGAAAGTGGGCCTCTTGTTGACACGATAAGTGCTTAAAAACGCACATGAGCCGTGTCTTGAGATCTTTAGCTCGCTACAACGGCTGTTTCCGGTGGCCAGCTTCCCCGTTAATTACTCTTGTCAATTAAGGTCACTGCTATTTGCACCCTTTAAATCCTCATTAAGTTTGCCGTCGGCATTCTCGACATGCAGACATCTCCTCCTGCCAGGCAGATGTTGAAAGGGTCGTGTTAGGTGTGGAACAAGGTGCCAAGATAATTTGTCACCCCCTCCCCCACCTCATGCTGATGTTAGGCTGTTGAAAATCTGTTGCGGTATTACTACTGTAATTTGAATAATCTGACACATGAAAGAAACAGATCAGATTAGCGTATAGTTAAATAAGAAGAACATGTGTGGACATTTTCTGCCGTTTGATTTAAATTATTAGCTATTTCCCAGATACTGTCTAAAACTGGTTTAAAATATTTTCAAAAACAAATTGGCTACCATTAGTACCCTATGTCAATAATTATGTGTGCTTCTATTATTATCTAATGACAATAACCAAATGTGCTACTATAATCTTATGATTATTTACAGATGAGCAATCATTAGTAGTTTATGGCTATAATATAGATATACACGTATTTTTCCAGCGAGTTTTATAAAAATAACTTATAAAGTACTTATTTCCTTTTACCCCCTTCTATAAAAAAAATAATTATTTAAATCTTAATTTATCACTTTACTTGCAGGTCGATGACAGACAGACACCCCGACACAGCATGAGACAGGTGTCGGAACGCTTCCTGACTGACACCCGCGACACAGCTTGTTAGAAGTGTCGGCAGGTTCCATGTCAGCAGAAGACAACCTAAAGCGCAGTCAGTAATTTCCCGCTAATCTGCTCACATCTGGGATTACGCCTCAGATTTGTTTATAAAACCCAAGACACCTAAATAAATAAACATGCTGGAAATGTAAGCCGGCTCAAACTGCACATATGTGAATGTGTATGGAAAATGGAAGGAATCTGACACACATTTTGTATATTAAGAAGTGATATCACGGCATAAAAATTAACGAGCTTACCTTTCAATAAAGACGTCACTTTACAGTTAAAAATTTAGCTTGAAAATGTCGGAGATGTGCTTGCCACGTTTGAAGTGTCGGAGATGTGATTAGCTCATTTAAAATGAATAAAATCTTTATCAATACTTTAAGTTTGATATTTGTCTTTAGTTGGAGCTATTTAATTAATTGCACCGCTTCACTTGTCTTAAGTTGATCACATCCACTGACCATAGTTTGTCTTGAAATATCCAGGTTTTCACGACTAGAATTTGTCTTAATTTCGCCACATCTTCCGGAAAATATTTTACTTCAATTGGCATTTTCTTCTGATCATAGTGTACAATTTAATCAAATCTGCCCGCCATAGAAAGTATGCTCAATATAAACTTTAATAGCTTTCAATTCAATGTTAGAGTACACCGCACTCGCAAAAACTTAAACTGTAAGGCAAAAAAAAGTTGTGGAATCACATTCTGGGAAGACAAAGTTTATTTACAGACAGTCCCAATTGACCCCCATCACCAAGTGGTGGATTTATATTTTTGGAGAAGCTGTTTTTGATAAGGTGATTATGGATGTTTGACGAAGGTTCATGAAGATGTTTAGTGAATGTGAATACAATATATGTTTAAAGAAGGTGAGTATAGAATTTTGAGGAAACTAGATTTACGTCGTGTCACATACATTAAGATATTGGCTAAAATGCTATGGTTGTAAGAATCAAATTCATTTAATTGTTTTTATGGTATCAGACGAATGACGTTCTTTTCATAAGACAATGTCTAAAAATGAATTATCTACATTCCTAAATGTGTTTTCACAGTTATCATTAAAACACACTTGTTTTGAACAAAATAATTTGGTTTATGTGGAAAAAAATTGACCCAATTTACAATCTTATGCATTAGGTTCATACCATTATAATTGTTCTTGGCAATCAGTTTGTTCATAGTTAAAACCATGTTCCTGTCAATAAACTTGTTCATGGTTAATAGCATGCTTTTGTCTTTCAGATTGTTCATGGTTAAACCATATTTTTACTAGTCTTATATTAACTTGCTTTGTAAGTTTAATCGGAACCGTCCCACTATTTGTTTATCATTTTTTCACGTGCCAGTTCACGCGTTAACGCCGACCGTCACTGTTCACACCCCCTACCGTCCCTGCGCCCAGTTTTAAAACCAGGGGAGATAATTGTGTTTCAGTCTGTAAATGTCGCGTTTAAACATAATCACTACTTTTAGTTATGTCTCATATATAAGGGATTTATAGTCCAAAGGTAAGCTGGCTTTGCACTTACTGTAAAATGCGTAGACTAAAAAGTAGAAAATTAGTGTATTTTTAATATAAGACTAGTTTTTAAAAAGTGTTTTTAATGTTGATTATTATTGTCAATCAGCTTGTTTACAGTTATACCATGTTCATGACAGGTTATTTAAACTCTGTTCCTGTAAATCAGATTGTTGATCAATTCAAGCAATCCAGCTTTAATCAAATTTATAATGTTATTTCTATACAAAGTAGACCTTCATATTAGTTCCCAACACGTGAAACTTTTCTTTTGTTGGGTTAAAAAAAATAAAAAGAGATCGAAGAGTTATTTGGGACGAATAAGTGCATTAAGAAAATTATTCTTGCTTAGCTACTTTTTCTAGACATATTTTTCTGTTGCCCCAGGGACGTGACATTTCCCCGGTCAGGCAAATTCGCAGTCAGACAAAATATTTCTCCAAAATTAGTCTGTGGCAGTAGGGAGACAAAGATCGTATGGGGAGAGAGGAGAATCAAAGGGAGATGATGCTGGATAAATGTTTGACTGTACGTCCCAATTTGAGTTTGTATATGCGTCTACTAATAAGTCTGTTTCTACAGTTTTAGCTACGTCAGTAACTATGTCAGTGGATTTATGAGACTCTTTGCAGACATCGATATAAGCAGAGGCGCAAGAGATTTATGAAATAGAAGCTGTCCCCCACTGGCGGCTCTTGTACGCAATAGAAGCTGTCCACCACTGCTGCTCTTGTATGAAATAGAAGCTGTCCACCACTGGCGGATCTTCTTTTGCATTGTATTTTAAGTAGCAATCTGAACTTTTTTGTGTGAACAGGTGTGTAAACATCATTGTCCCGACGGGCGCAAATAACGTCAGCTACATACGAATAGTTCTAATAGTAATTTACCTCTATCTGTATTAACTGTATAGGTTACAATAATAAAGATATTATCTATGTTTGTTGCTTTAGCGTCAGCTACGTTTTGTTTTATTTTATAAAATAAATGAGAAATTTTTAACATACAAGGTACTTTTTAATGAATATTCTCTTACAGAAATATGAGGAATAGGATAAAGAGAGGGGGTTTATTTTAAAACTAAATGTTTCCATTCACTTTGATTGACTACTGTTAAACTTTTTCCGCTTTAGTAGCTGCAAAATGGAAGAAAAAAAAACATCAATAGAAATATCAATTGCACCAAATTATAAAGATTTATAAAAACTTGAAAGATAACTACAATAAATTCATACAAACATGGAAAAATTAACACTGGAATGGTTTTCTGTGGAACTGTTAGAAACGCACTCTATATCCAGTGTGATGTGTATATGGATCACCCAGGGGGAGAATGTCGAGGGAGGGAATTTTTCTCCATTAGCGGGTCTTATTTCTCTCTTTCTTCTGGTGTCTCAAAATTTCGTTAACATTCACTCATAAAGAAAGATGGTCGAGTTAGAAAAAAAAACTGAAGTAAATGGGCTCAACAGCAAGTAAAAAGTTGTTTTTCGAATGATCAATGATGTATCCCTGTCTATAAATATGTGTGGCATACAGAGACATATTTTATTTACCAGTAACATTATTGATGGAAATTAAGGTTTATTAGAGAAGTTTTTCATTATTTAAAGATTAACAAAGAATTATTTTTCTGTTGGTTAAGGGAAAATGAGGCAGTACACTGAAACGATTCAAAGATTGTATATAAAATATTTTTATAAATTACGTTTGTACCGTACAATATCAGCTTCTCCGAGTTTGAGTAACGTAATTTTAGGATTTATAGTATCAGTGTCATAAACATACAACAAAACATATATTAACTTTCAATAACAGAATGTCATATATATATATGTTCGTTCGTCCGTCGATACGACGAGGACCACTCTAGTCATCCGAGGGTTGTCTGTGCGTGCGCAGATGGCTGATTAGGCCGATCCTTGCACGGAAGGTTCGGGAACAGAAGGGACAAGGGACGAGTGGGACATCTCCTTTCGGGCTTGCCTCTTCTTTTCTGCGGCGGTGATCCTGTTTGCCTCGCATGACCTGGCACCTTCGTGGATGGAAGAGCGCCAGGTGGATCAGTCCATTGCAGCTCGTTCCCACGTGTCTGGATTGATAGCAAACGCTTTCATTGAAGCTTTTAGTGTGTCTTTGAAGCGTTTCTTTTGCCCACCGTGGGACCGCTGGCCATGCTGGAGCTCACCATAGAAGATTCTCTTTGGCAGTCTCTCATCTGGCATTCTGACAACGTGCCCTGCCCAGCGAAGCTGGGTCTGCATCAGGAGGGTGAAGATGCTGGGGAGACCTGCCTTGGTCAGTACCACTGTGTCTGGAATTTTGTTCTGCCACTTTATGCCGAGAATCTTCCTGAGGCTTGTTATATGAAAGTGGTTTAGCTTTCTTGCATGGCGCTGATAACCAGTCCAAGTTTCACAAGCATATAGCAGTGTGGGGAGCACCACTGCCCTGTACACTTTCAGCTTGGTCTGGATGGTAATGCCTCTTCTTTTCCAGACATTAGGGTACAACCTGCCGAAAGTGGAGCTGGCTCTGGCAATTCTGACGTTCACTTCGTCATCGATGGTGACATTTTGAGACAGTGTGCTGCCTAGGTATGTTAACCGGTGAACTGTGTCGAGTCTCTCGCCGTTGACAGTGATGTTGGGCTCTATGTAGGGCCTTCCAGGCGCGGTCTGATGGAGGACTTCAGTCTTCTTAGTGTTGATTGTCAGACCAAAGTTTGTGCATGCACTGGAGAACAGGTTTACACTGCGTTGCATGTCGGCTTCTGAGACAGCGTTGAGGGCACAGTCATCAGCAAACAGCAGGTCTCTGATGATGTCTGTCACAACCTTGGTTTTTGCCTTGAGCCTCCGAAGGTTGAACAACTTGCCATCTGTGCGGTACTTCAGGTTGACACCAACATCCTCGTCTCTGAAGGCCTCTGTCAGCATGGCGGAAAACATGAGGCTAAACAGTGTTGGTGCCAGGACGCAGCCCTGCTTGACCCCGTTTGTGACTGGAAAAGGATCAGAAAACTCCCCGCTGTCCTGGACTCTGGCCTGCATGCCCTCATGGAATTGTTGCACCAAGACGATGAATTTTCTTGGGCAACCGTACTTGGCCATGATCTTCCACATACCCTCTCTGCCAACAGTGTCAAAATCCTTGGTCAGGTCGACATAGGTGGAGAACAGGTCGAAGTTTTGCTCCTAACATTTCTCTTGCAGCTGCCTGGCAGCGAACACCATGTCGATGGTTCCTCGCTCTTTTCGGAATCCACACTGACTTTCAGGCAGGAGTCCTTGGTCAAGGCGGACTGTGAGGCGGTTGAGCAGGATTCTGGCAAGGATCTTTCCTGCGATAGAAAGCAGGGATATGCCTCTGTGGTTGTCACAAGCCTGTCTACTTCCTTTTCGCTTATATAGATGTATGATGGTGGCATCTTTGAAGTCCTGCGGGATCGTCTCTTGCTGCCATATTAAGAGAAACAGCTGGTGGAGCCTTTCAGTCAGGGCTGTTCCCCCCTCCTTGTAGACCTCAGCTGGTATGGCGTCAGAACCAGGTGCTTTGCCACGACGCCTATATATATATAATGTTAGATTATATATATATACACGTACACAGAAGCAGCAACGTGCTTTCAGTAAAGAGCTATGCATCTACACAGCAACATCAACAAGGCATTTAAAATAAGAGTACCATGTCATTACAATGAAACATTCACTTATAAAAACAGACAAAGGTACTTACAATAAAAGAATCATGTCATAACAATAAGTGAGGCATTCACTTACAGGGACAAGCACATTCACTTACAGGGACAAGCACATTCACTTACAGGAACAAGCACATTCACTTACAGGAACAAGCACATTCACTTACAGGAACAAGCACATTCACTTACAGGAACAAGCACATTCACTTACAGGAACAAGCACATTCACTTACAGGGACAAGCACATTCACTTACAGGAACAAGCACATTCACTTACAGGAACAAGCACATTCACTTACAGGGGCAAGCACATTCACTTACAGGGACAAGCACATTCACTTACAGGAACAAGCACATTCACTTACAGGAACAAGCACATTCACTTACAGGGGCAAGCACATTCACTTACAGGGACAAGCACATGCACTTACAGGGACAAGCACATTCACTTACAGGGACAAGCACATTCAGTTACAATAATAAACCATGAGCGTATAGTATTTCTTGCCGTGAAAGAGCAATGGTAACAGCCTAGCGCCTATAATCTTCACATACAAAAATTGTGATATCAATCTACACTAAGATGATTACAGGTACAGTCATATGTATTGAGACGCGGTGGTCGAGTGGCAGCGCGCTTGACTGGCATACCGATCGTCACGGGTTCGAATCCATATGAAGGCAGGGATTTTGTTCCCGGGGCATAGGGCGTCCTTGAGTTCACCCAGCTCCTAGTATGTACCCGACAGCAGTTGGGGAAGTAAAGGCGGCTGGGCATTGTGCTAGCCACACAATCCCCTCGTATTGAAACTTGTGAACGCTGCTTCACTTGCCCCATAGCCCAATGGTCTGAAACTGGAACATTTACTACTACATATTTACTAACATAGCTACTCAGTAAAAGACTCTTACATCATTATAATTATAGAATTATGCACTCATACTAACAGAGCTAGATTCTTATAGTGATGTATATAGCAGGTTGAAGCGATGTATATAGCAGGGTATAGTGATGTATGCACTTA
The DNA here is from genome assembly GCA_944989445.1 of Ampullaceana balthica. Classification (NCBI taxonomy): domain Eukaryota; kingdom Metazoa; phylum Mollusca; class Gastropoda; family Lymnaeidae; genus Ampullaceana; species Ampullaceana balthica. The sequence goes on along the minus strand of CALYLW010000142.1, from coordinate 379,563 downwards.
CTGTAACAGAGCTAGACTTTTGCAGAATTAGACTCATGCACTAATAGTAACAGAGCTAGACTCTTGAAGAATTTGACTCGTGCACTTATAGCAACAGCCTAGACTCTTAAAGAAGTAGACTCTTGTACTTATAGTAACAGTTCTAGAATCTTGCAGAATTCGACTCATGCACTTCAAGTAATAGCGCTAGACTCTTACATCATTAGACTCATGCACTTAATGTAACAGAGTCTAATGTAACAGAGTCTAGACCTGTGATGGCAAACCTATGGCACGCGTGCCACCGTCGGCACGCATAGCCTCATCAGACGATACGCGGCTAAAAATATTACTCCCTTAATGAAACAAGCTAAGCCAAACCCCTTTTCGGGTTTCATTGGAGTGTTGGCACTTAGCTATAAATAAATGGGGTTTGGTTATATTTTGGGCACATGGCACAAAAAAGGTTCACAAAGTAACAGAGCTAGACTCTTACAACATAAGAGTCATGCACTTAAAGTAGCAGAGCTAGACTCTTTCACAATTTGACTCATGTACTTAAAGTAACAGAGCTGGACTCCTTCAGCATGAATCATGCCCTTAAAGTAAAAGAGAATTACACTTACAGAAAGCGATATGCACTAACAGAAACAGGGATAAGCACTTGCATTAAAAGAGACATGAGCGTATAGTAACAGATAAATGCACTAATATAGTAACAGATCAATGCACTAATATAGTAACAGATCAATGCACTAATATAGTAACAGATCAATGCACTAATATAGTAACAGATCAATGCACTAATATAGTAACAGTCACATTAACATACAGTCAAAGAGACATTCATTTAAAGAAACGTAGATTAAAAGAGCGGTGCGCCTTAAGTAAGTGGACTTTAACCGAGGCATACACATTATAATTTAATATTAAAAGACTAGTGCAACTGAATACATAAAAGAAAGGCGTAAATGTTAGTGCACCTAGATATGTCAGACTACTTATACAACTGCGGGTCGTTGCACCAAGGACAATATGACGAACTCGCTGGGTGGAATCTGTAATCCTAAGCCACTTGTAACAAATTTTCCAAAGACAGAATAGTAAAAAGTAAAGAAAAAAAAACAAAACAAAAACGACCTGATTCAAAGAAAGAGACAGATTTAAAAAAAATGTGAAACAAAACTCAGGATTGCCCTTAGGCTTACCCCCCTTTCCCCCCTATCGCCTTTCATTATCATCAAACTCAGCCAAAGCAATCCTAGAAAACAGTTGGGGGCTGTGGTGGCTTTTGTATCCATGACCCCAGACAACTTACAAGCAAACCGTATGCTGGCTGTCTCTCCTTCTAGTAACCTCACAATCGCAGAAAACATCGGCGTAGTTAAAATAACTCAATAATTCTTGTGAATGAAATACACTATTCATTTTCGTCTGTGTTACTTCCTTTCAATACTAAATTTTAAAACTTAAATGGTATATGTAGTTGAATATAATCCAAGTGCAGCATATTCATTGTTACATTAAAGTAAAAATAAATAATTTTGGAGAAAACAACAGAAACTACCACGGTAAGGTATCGCGTGGTCTGTGGACGCAATTATCTTCTGCATAGAAGGAGCGTCTGTATAGATAAGACAAGACAAGCGATACTAGTAATTTATGTTCAAAGTGTTTTTATTTTTAAAATTTCATTCTTTCTTTCCTTTTCCTCTTTAAAAAAGATGTGTGCATAAATAAAGGTAAAAAAATGATTTTTAAAAACCACTTTTTTACAAGTGGACTAAAAAGAAGAAAATAATTTAAAACTTGTAAATTCAGGTACTTCGATTTAATATGACTAAAAACGTGGGGCGGACGCTTATGAGGTTTAACATATGCGGTTCACCCATTCTCTCACTAATAGATCTCTCTTTAGCCTTCTAAATTAGAAATCTTTAATTTTTATACCAAACACCCGCCCCACGTTTTTAGTCATATTTAATCGAACTACTTGAACTTACAAGTTTTAAATTATTTTCTTCTTTTTAGTCCACTTGTAAAAAAGTGGTTTTTAAAAATCATTTTTTTACCTTTATTTATTTTATTATTTTTAGTCCACTAATAAAAACTTGGTTTTTAAACAATATTTTTTAAATCCCTTATATTAACTTCGCGGCCGTCTCATCATCTCTCTCATCATCTCATGGGCTGGGCGGGCGGAAAAAGAAAAGTCGAAAATGACCCACTTCCAGTGATCCGATCGAGCTGAAATTTGGCACACGGACCCGACTCACCTAACAATGCATCGTATCAAAATTTCAGATCGATCGATTGTACCGTAATTAAATTAATGCATTTTTAGGTTATCCTTATATGAGGTATGTAATTCAAATTCACGGTTTGTTATTGTTTTTTTTCTTCCACTTCCACGTGAGTTTGAGTTGACGCCGACCGTCGTGCCGACACCCCCTCACGTCCCACCCCCATTTATTAAAGACAAGGGACATCACTCGGTGTCAGTCTGTCAATGTTTGTAGCGTTTGAAAATAATCAATACTGTTAGTTATGTCTCATATATAAGGGATTTATAGTCAAAAACTTTGTTTTTACGGGTTTGTTTTTATTAAAATCCCTTATATTAACTTCGCGGCCGTCTCTGTCTGTCGTCATCTCATCATCTCATGGGCGGGCGGGCGGAAAAACAAAAGTCGAAAATGACCCACATCGAGTGATCCGATCGAGCTGAAATTTGGCACACGGACCCGTCTGACCTAACAATGCATCGTATCAAAATTTCAGATCGATCGAACGTACCGTAATTAAATTAATGCATTTTTAGTTTATCCTTATATGAGGTATGTAATTCAAATTCACGGTTTATTGTTTTTTTAAATCCCTTATATTAACTTCACCGGCGTCTCTGTCGTCATCTCATCATCTCATGGGCGGGCGGGCGGAAAAACAAAAGTCGAAAATGACCCACTTCCCGTTATCCGATCGAGCTGAAATTTGGCACACTGTTCCGTCTAACCTAACAATGCATCGTATCAAAATTTCAGATCGATCGAACGTACCGTAATTACATTAATGCATTTTTAGTTTATCCTTATATGAGGTATGAAATTCAAATTCACGGTTTGTTATTGTTTTTTTCCCACGTGAAAGTTTGAGTTGAAGCTTAGACGTCGACCGTCGTGCCGACACCCCCACACGTCCCATACCCCGTTAAAAGACAGGGGACATCACTCGGTGTAAGTCTGTAAATGCTTGTCGCATTTGAAAATAATCAATAATGTTAGTTAAGACTCATATATATAAGGGATTTATAGTCAAAAACTTTGTTTTTACGGGTTTGTTTTATTCCACGTGAGTTTGAGTTGACGCTTAGACGTCGACCGTCGTGCCGACACCCCCTCACGACCCATCCCCCGTTAAAAGACAGGGGACATCACTCGGTGTCAGTCCGTAAATATTTGTGGCGTTGAAACATAATCAATACTTTTAATTATGACTAAAATATAAGGGATTTATAGTAGAAAACTTTGTTTTTACGGGTTTGTTTTATTACCTCTATTTATTTTACCAAACACCTCACAAGCGCCCGCCAAACGTTTTAAAAACATTGTGATGTGGTCACGGGGGGAACTCACGGATGTCAACAAAAGCAGACGGTACAGATGCTTATATATAGACTATAGATAAACTAAAAAGTTCAATAATTTAATAACGGTACATTCGATCGATCTGAAATTTTGATACAATGCATTGCCATCCAAGATCTATATGTGGTAAAATTATCAGATCTCTAGGACCATCAGAAGTGGTTCAATTTTACGTTGGCAGATTTGAAAAAATCTTGGACAATGCACAGGAACGAAAGCGAGTTAATAAAACGTGGTTAATAAAATGATTAATTTTTCGAACGATTAGCCGATTTCTTAGTGAAGCAAAGGGTCATTGAACTAGCCCCCTAATAATTAAATTTTAAGGACTTCTACTACCCAATATGTATAGGTAATTTATATTATATTTAAATTTTTATGAAAGCAATTTAAAAAAACCAATCATTTGTATTATGTAATACATAATCATTACACAAATAGTTTAATAATAATACCTAAAACCTATACGAAGAACGTATGTATTTTGATGTTTGTTAATAGAGCATCAGCGTCGCTTTGATATCTCATTAAAATAAAACAGATACCCCCCCCCAAAGAAAATTTAAAAATTAGGCATTTTTTAAGTCTTTCATTTTGACTTACTCGCCTGATAAACTTTATGAATATATATGAATAAATAAATATTTATTTATCCTAGGGCTGTTATCGATTAATTTAAATTTAATCGTTAACTTTTGAAAAAATTATCGATTAATTAATCGATAATTTCGACTAAAGCCAAAAATAGAAAATTATGACGTCATTAAACTGAACATTTCTCACGGACATTGAAAAGGAGAATATTTTGAACTAAATTTTATGACAATGTGTTGATACTTGAACGGATGTTTGTGCTGAAGATGGTACGTCAGCGATGTATTTGATCCTTTAAAAGAGAATTGTTTATGGCAGTGAACACAGTAAACTTTTTCACCATCTTCGACTTTGCCATCCGCAGTTAGCTTAAAAACAACATATTTGCTCAACTTTCTAGTTATATGTTTAAATGTAACTGCTCTGATGCTGTCAGCCATTTTTTAGTTGACGTCTGCCAACGTAAGGTAATTAAATAATTTATAATATTACGCGGGAGAAGTTTGTACTTTAAAAAAACTATATAAGTTATTATTAATTATTAATAATTAATTATTTATTAATAAAATTTTAAAAAATATTATTAAATATTTTCTTTAATTTTAATCGAATTTTTATCGATTAAAATAATTTTAATCGATAAAAAAATTATTTAACGATTAATCGAGAAATTAATCGTTAATTTCCGCAGCTCTAATTTATATTATTATATTTTATGTTATGTATACTATATATACATACAGATATGTTTTGTTTAATCTCTTTAATAGGTTCTATCTCATGTTCGATCATAAAGCCGGATATATATGTGTAATAAAAGGAGCGTTGACACATTTATGTTTAGGGTGTGGGCTGCAACTGCGTATCTGAACAAGTGAAGGTGTAAATACCTCAAATCCAAGACTTTTCTATGGGTTTTTGTTAATTGATTCTGATTTTAAAAAAACAAAGAAAATTAAAAAAATCAATTTTACAATTATGAATTTAAAAAATTGAGATAATTGGAATAAATTTTTACGAAACAAACGCAAAGTCCTAATAATATTAAAGGCCTATTTGTATTATTATTATTTTGTTGTTGTAAATTGAAAATAAATTGAACGAAAATTTTAAATACTTGTTTTGAGTAGTTGGCTGGTTTGAATTAAAAATCCAATGAAAACCACATTCTATATTTCTAGGCAAATTTCAAGCCCCCCCCCAAACCCCCCTTCCCCCACAAAAAACAAAACAAACAAAAAACAACAGCATACAAACAAACAATTAAAATAAATGATTATAACTATGTTAATCGCAACACTGACATTTATAATTGGGAAATTTGGCACATTTGTGTTTCTATATTTCTGCTAAAACGGAGTAATGCTCTAATGTAAGTTTAATTAAGTGCTAAAGTAGAAGAAGACAGCTGGCACTGGTCATCATTACACCCTCATTTAGCGATGATAAATCGACACTCAAAGGTTAATGTAAGCAAAGATTAGCCCCGCCTTTCCACTGTAAAAACTGGCATGAAACTGAACATACTGCCACTCAGTTAAATGAAAAAAGGGCTATCACCCTTTTCTCCTTTACTGACACATTTCTTAACGCTTCAAAACAAGTCAAATAGAAGGGGAATACCACAGTTTGTGAAAATCTACTTTGAGAAATTCTGACTTTTTCTAATCAATGCGTTACTAAAATTTGTTACAAAGGATTCTCTATTTTCGAATTGTGTTCTTTCTCAACCTTTCCACCACCCCCCTGCTCCAAAAAGCAATGCAATGCAACATGAAAATAAAATTTCAAAGAACTGGCTTACACTAGCAATTAAATAGGACTAATTTTAATTCTACTTCTTATTTTAAAAAAAGTTAATGCGTTAAATTGGCATAGAGAAGAAACGTATCTTCAATAAGTTTCAAGGTGTTTTACATTAAAGGAAATCTGGACTGGATTTGACGGTGAAGAGGGTTATTGGTCACTTCTTTATATATCATCACCATGAGTCATCAATAACAATATTTGGATCCATACCATTGTAGATAATTGATATTTTTAATCATTTCTATTACATGAAAGAAATCTATCATGTGCATAAAAAGATTTAGGGAAGTTTTAGGTTTGTGTGGTTGTTCCTCATAAGTTTAAGTTACTAAATAGATTCGTGGATTTCGCTCATATATATATATATATATATATATATATATATATATATATATATATATATATATATATATATATATATATATATATATATATATATATAATGTGTTTGTGTGTGTGTAAATTAAGATGTCTGGGGATCTCAGGGATACACAAATGAGCCAGAACTTGTTATTAATGACTAAAATATAAAAGAGTCTATTCTCCAACAGAGTATATCTCACGATCCCATAGCTTAAGTTCGTGCCACAAAGATCTAACTCACATTTTAACATCAAGTTAATAGAAATTTAAGTTGAAGTGAACTTTTGATTGCTGCTAAACAGATAGGCAAATAGTTTGATAGCTTTTAATAGCTAAGTCATTTTCCTCACCACGTTAGTGATGGCTCTCGACTTCACTGCGGGGAAGCGATAAAATCTTTGGCTTAGTAATGTCTGACTGTGACACATCAAGAAACATGTCATCTGACTTACAGGACGCTCTCACTAGACGTGACACTCCACCTTACGTGACGGCCCACTATACGTGACACACAGTTTTCAAAACATTAATCTCGGCTCACTTGCCAGATTTTCAAACCAGTCTTTAAGCATATAATCCGTTGTACCAAATCCAAAGTTCTGTGTTATCTCTTCGTCACGGTGGTAGGCCTAGGACTTAAGGCATAAATGTAGGAGAAAGTGGGCACACACATGGGTTTTAAGGCGCCTGAGAAATTCCATTTATTAATAAGGGAGCTAAGCAACCCATGACATGTTTCAGATAGCCGCTTTTTGTCAACGGATACTGAGAAATGAAGGCCCCGAAGACCTTTTGTTTGCTATCTGTCACCCACTGGCAGACCCAATGATGACGACCCTCTCTCCGTGTTATATGTATAACTGTAGAAATGACTTTCCACGCCTTATAGTGCAGTGTTGTAATGCTGTAGCTCACAAGTGTTTAAAATAATAATTCATCATGAACATTTTACTGAGGTAAAATATATATATATATATTTAAATATATATATATATCTATATATATATATATATATATCTATATATATATATCTATATATATATATATATATATATCTATATCTATATATATATAATATATATATATAAAATATATGTATCAAGGCCGTACCCAGACTTTTTTAAGGGGGGTTCGCAAAATTGTCGCGAAGGCATTTCATGTTAAGATTAGGTAAACCTCTCATAACGAGCACCTCTCATAACGAGATTTTCGCATAACGAGCAACATTTATATGGAAAAAGTATCTCCCTTAACGAGCGAAGATTCGCATAACGAGTGACGCAGAAAGGGAAACTCCATTTATCCTGGAAATTCATTAGTGAGCCGGCACTTCCGCCCTGATGTATTATTCTATGTTAAGCACTCGGTCTGTTAGCGTATTGTTTTCGCGTGTGATCAACGATTTACAAAATTTGTATTAAGACAATATTTGTAATTTTTTATGTGCAAAGTTTAATAAACTGATAAATTATCTTCGAAAAAAAAACCACAAGAAGACAATCATAAGAGAGGGAAAGAAACTACAGTTCACATTTAATGAAAAAAACATTGAAAAGTGAGAACAAGGTTGCGAATCTAGCGCGCAACTACAATCGGCCAACATCAACGATCTGCACTATTCTCAAGAACAATTAAGGAGATGGATGCTTCTTATGTAGTGACAAAAATGTCTACGAAACGGTTACATCACATTTTCGTCAAATTTTGAAGTATCTGCAAAAACAAATGTCTTTAACATTTTTCTAGTTAAAAAGCAATAATTATTTGTCAAAAATTCATATTTTTGTTTATATTTTTTAAAATCTAAATTGTATTCTAGTTGTTTCACTCTTTAACAATTCATAAGTAATTGTATTTGAATAAATGTTAATAAAATTTTTCGAAAAATTAGTATTTTTTTTTCAGCATGGAACGGGTTATGGTATTTTACATTGATTTGTATGGGAAAAAATGTTTCGTATAAGGAGTGTTTCGCGTAATGAGTAATACTCTGGAACGAATTAATCTCGTTATGAAATGTTTGACCGTACCTACAATATATATTGCTATGACTTCAAATTTGGATGATAATGTTAAATCATTAATTCTGTACCTATGAATTATTGAGGGCGTTGATTAAACTTCTCGTCTTTTTTGCCTCGTTTTCAAAATAAAAATATAAAAAAAAATATATATTTTCAGTGCATACACTGTATGATACAGTGACCAAAAAAGTAGGATTTCATGCAATAAATAATTAAAACAGTAAATAAAAGCTTCCAAAATAGTATTTTATTTAAAAATGCAAGTACTCGATCATTCATTTCTTTTCTTGTTAATAATGAAATCTGCAGGCACAAGCGTTAATGAATTTGAATTACATACATTATGGTACAGAACTGACAAAGCGGAAGACCACGCTATTTTGAGGTTTATTTTAGAACATCTTAGATGTAAACCCTTCTTGGGTTTTTGTTAACAAATATCTGTAAAACACTGTTTTCGTTGATATTGAAAGCGTAGTGATGCATCAATGCAAGCTCTGTAAGTCTTTCCTGCACCATTGAACATCTCCTGTAAGTGTGCAAACGTCGGAGTGCACTGAAACTTCGCTCACCCGCGAAGGAAGTCACAGGAATCACACACGCGATTTTCAGTAAGCAATGTATATTTGTATACATCGATTCATTGCAAAGTTTTATTACTTCCGTACAATTTTTTTGGTAGCTTTGACTCTTCCCATTGGCTGAACCTCAATTTCCTACCGGTAAACTCTTCGGGCAGCACTTCTGTTGAAGGCAGATCTTGCTCATATAAATCTACATCGCCTTTCAGATCTTCATACATACAATTTCTAACAGCACTTGGCACAAGAGCTAAAAGTTGTGAGGATGTCCTGGTTAAGTCAGAGAACCGCATATCTAGCTCAGCAATGATGTGCTCCAGAAATGGATGAATTAAGTTCCGCAGATTATGTTGCATTGGCGTTTCTACGCATACATTGCTTCGGTATATTTGCTGCTTAGCAATTTTGGGCATTGAAGCTTCAGCTCCTACAGACTGCGCCATGATAATGATATGATCATAAGTGTTTTGAAAATAATAATCTACATTTGTTCTAATCTCTCTAAACTCTTACTTGACGTTTTCGATAAGTGACATAGCCTGAATTATGTCAATCGCTTCTTTCTGAAGGTCGACTGTTATTCCTTCAAGCCTAGATAACAGTTTGTGCGTTACAACAAACGTCACAATAAATGTGAAGTTACACAGGGAATGAAGAAGTGACAATGCTCGAGACTTACCCAATCACCATTTGTAGCCAAACGTGGATCAAATCCAGGGTCGTTGTGTTTTCATCTTGGCAGTGAAATTGTCTCAAGAGTGTGAAAAATGTAAACATACGATTAATAGAAGTGTTTGTATGCTTCGTGGCGCTCAGCCCATCTTGTTTTGCACAAATCTAGAAGTGCCTGTCGTTTAGCACTGTCAAAAACTTGTTTATATGACGTTTTTCAACAAGACTTTGCGTTTTGGGCTGTTGTTAGTTTAAAAATAAAGCTCACATTTATTGTTTTCATTGAACATTTTGTTTGTGTATTTTGTATTTTAAAAAATCCTGCCGGTTTCTTTTAATAAATTTGTCAATCTTGTTACGCACATCGGAAAGTCTGCACGGATGCGTGATCACTATGTTTAAAGCGTGATTGCTTCGGTGTGTGTATACCGCCAAAGGGGCCTCTCGCAGAATACGCGCTTGAACTCCTGAGACAGCGCCCCACATAGATGCAGCGCCATCATAACACTGGCCCCTCAAATTCTGTATTAGGATCCCCAAATCTCTCAATAATGTCAAGATCTATTTGTTAAAAAAGGGCACACATTCGCAAAAGGGGGTACGTTCGAACGTACGACCCCCCCCCCTGCTTAAGGCCATGTATATATATATATTTATACTAGCAGACCCGTCGTGCGTTGCTACGATCTCAGTAAAAATAAATACATTTAAAGAAACCAGTGGGTGGTATGTTTAAAAAAAAATTATGTCAGAAACCTTCGCGGAAGTGTGCAGAAAAAAAGTCCAAGTTTCATAAGTAAACGGATAAATAAATTAATAATTAAAATACTTACACAAGAAAAAAAAACGATATTAAGGGCCCCGGCCCCAAAATGATTGATAATTTAATTTTTATTGCCATTGTACTCAAGCTATTGAATGGGGAATACAATTATTAACGATCAGTAAGAAAGGCATTTGGGGCCCCCAGCTCCGAGGAAATGGACATTAGGAGTTCAGTGCCCTATAGTAATTAAATATAGGCTCTCAAGTTTTTATTTACTAAGCTTGGTCAAAATCTAGTTATTTTCTCAATATCTAACGCTTAATCTAATTTTTATAGAGCTAATATAGGGGAGAAATGACATTAAGGGGCCCCTGGTACCATCCGGTTCAAGAAGTACTTTTCAAAAACCTGTTCATTTAAATTCAGTTTCATCATGTATATATTTCTTAACATCGTTAAAATTTGAGTGGGAAATAATATAGTAAAGTATACAAAAAAGATATTAGAATTTCAGTGCCCTTAAGTATTTTAATATGGGCTACCAAATTTTTGAATAGTAACATATACAAAGTTTGGTTAAGATCCATTCAATATTCACTTAGGGGCCGTCCATAAAGTACGTCACGCTTCAGAGGTGAGGGGTGTAAGAAAGTGTGACAGTTTGTGACAGGGGGAGGGGGTCCAGCCATGCGTGACGTCACGGTGTTTTATATTAAATTTTAATTATTTTGTTAATAAAATAGTAATTTTTGTTCTAAAATGTGACGTACTTTGGGGGGGGGGTTCAAGATTTGTGACAGTTTGTGACAGGGGGAGGGGGAGTTAAAAATTGTCAAAAATTGCGTGACGTACTTTATGGACGGCCCCTTACCCAGTAGCTAAAGCATAAACTAATTTTTATATAGCTCATTTAAGCAAAATAAAAAACGACAGTAAGGGCCCATTTAGTGCAAGATATAAAGTTCAAAATACCTGTCACCCGTTCAATGCATTCAATTTCGTAAGGGATAAACTTAACTATATTTCTCATGATCGTTCATCAATGAATGGGAAATAAAATCTTAAACGTTTATGAAAAAAAGGCATTTTGGGCTCCCAGCCCCGAAGGAATGGACATTAGGAGATCATTGCCCTATAGTATTTTAATAGTGGTAAACTAGTTGTTAAATGCAAAGTTTGATAAAGATCCATCAATTCACCCAGTAGCTATCGCTTACACTAATTTTTATATAGCTTATATAAGAAAACAATCAAATTATGGGCCCCCGGCGCCCCATGAGTGTAACATTTTGAAACAGTTTTATCAGTTATAATGGACTTGCATACTTTCATTTATATATATCTCTATACATATAAGACGCATTTGTTGTCTGTCTGTCTGTCTGTCTGTTCCCTAATAACTCAAGATCCAGACAACCAAATAACGTGAAATTTGGTACACGTACACAAAATTATACCGGAAAGGTTATTAAACAGGTTTCTTTCCATATATATAAGATACTGGGGGCCGGGGGCCCAAAATGTAGTTTTTCCTTATATGAGCTATATAAAATAAAAATTATTGAAAATTAAGACGTAAAATAATTACGCAAAATAATAAACATTTTGGTGTCGAGATTAATAAGAAGGCGACTATCGCCATAAAATAATTGTTTTGTTGTTGTTGCTTTGTTGTTGTTGCTTTTGTTGTTGTTGCTTTTGTTGTTGTAGTTGTTGTTTTGTTGTTGTTGTTCCTGTTGTTGTAGTTGTTTTTTTTTGTTTTTGTTGTTGTTTTGTTTTTGTTGTTGTTGTTTTGTTTTTGTTGTTGTTTTGTTTTTGTTGTTGTTGTTTTGTTTTTGTTGTTGCAGTAGTTGTTGTTTTTGTTGTTGTTGCTGTTGTTGTTGCTGTTGTTGTTGCTGTTGCTGTTGTTGTTTTTGTGTTGTTTTTGCTGTTGTTGTTGTCCACATCCCTTGCCTGCGACGACAATGTCCTTCACGTTGTTGTTGCTTTTTTGTTGTAGTTGTTGTTTTGTTGTCGTTAATTTGTTGTTGTTGTTGTAGTTGTTGTTGTTGTTTTGTTGTTGTTGTTTGGTTTTTTTGTTGTTGTTGTTAAACCCGGGAAAAAGCCGGGTACTTGCCCCTAGTATATATATAAAGTGTATATATGTGTGTATATATTATATATTTGGGCTGCGGAAATTAACAATTAATTTCTCGATTATCCGTAAAAATTTAAACGATTAAGCCATTTTTTAACGATTAATCGACCCACCCCATAAAAATGTTTTTTTTTGTTGTGGTCAGCGGAGGACTTTCTTAGCGTTAGTCATTCGTCAACATTTTTATAGTGGCTTTAACGTGGAATCGAATCCACGCCCTTCAGCTTGTGAGGCGAGCGCACTATTGACTTCGCTATCCAGCCGTCAAATTATATTTATACATATACATGTACTGGAAGTCAAAAATGAAAAAATTATTTCGGCGTGAATGTTCAAAATGTTGATAAATGGTATTGTGTCCATTGAGAGAAATGTATGCCGTCATGCAATGTTCCCTCTAAGTCTAAAGCTTGGTTGGTCAGTGTGCAAAGTTAAAAAAAACAAACTGCAAAGTGTGTGCAATATTTTACCAAATTTGCTGCGCGGTGATTCTAAACTCCTGCGTGGCGTCGGTCAAATATCTGCGCAGTCACGCTGCTTAAAGGGAACATTGCTACCATGGTTCTAACACTTCGATTACATATCACCTGGAAACCAAACATCCACTACTGTATCGCAAACTTCAGCTGAGACAATCTAAAGCTATGTGAACGATTGTTCAGCTTGGCTGGTTATATTGTCAATAAGACCAGCTCATCACTTGAATCAAATATTGTCAATACAGTTGTCTGTTTGCGTTGTTGGTTAAAAGATGTCATATAAAGAAGACATTCCATTGTTATTTCGATTTTCGGCAAGTATTTTAATAGCTGTTACTTATGACACAATACATTTCATTTTTTAACTTTAATCGAAATTAACGAATAATTAATTGTTAATATTTCAAAAGTTAGCGATTAAATTTAAAGTAATCGTTAACAGCCATAATATATACATACATATATTATTAAACAATATAATTTGCAATGTCTGTCCGTGACGCTACTAATTGTAGAAAGCAGGGAAAACCAAATTACTGCACCAATGCATCAAAAGGTGTGCAAATTAAAGATGCGCTGTAAACAAATATTATATGACGTCATTGTTTTCGCTCATACATGTATTTTAATTTTGGAAAAGGGATCAATGTAACAAGAGGATTTGATGATGGTTAATTATAAAATAAAATAAAAAACAAAGGGGGCGCCATAGTCGCCCTACAACCCCTATTATAAAAAACTTTGTGTACATATCAGAAAGTTTAATATTTCGTATTTATCAAACAAGGACAAGTTAGTTGGGCTTTTGAAAAGGTCGGCGCCGTAGGCGCCCTACAAAGGGTGCATTTTTAAAAATAAAATAAATAGATTTCAGCTGAAAACTTCCGTCATTTTTGACGGGTGATACGCTAGTATATATATATACATATATATATATATATATATATATATATATATATATATATAATATATATATATATATAATATATATATATATATATATATATTCATGCATGTATATATATATATATATATACATGCATGTGTATATATATATATTTATATATATAATAAAAGAAATAAAAATACAACAAGAAGAATTTTAAAAAAATAGTTTTAGATCTTGCATCTCATTTTCGAACCCACTTTCTGATGTCCCTTTAAGCTAAAATTTTGAGTACTTACCTAATTACATTGACAATGAGGCTATGTTTAATAAGGTGAACAAAACAATGATTTTGAATAGTAAAACTAAATTGCCCTAATTTTCTATTGTCCCAATTGTACTGTCATGACAAGATTTGCAAAACAAATTAAGTTCAAGTGTGCCCACGCCATTTGGTGTAGTAGCAACTACATCTTTAAAGTTATTGGGACATTTATTTTATAATTCTTATAAAAGCGTATTCTTAATGCATGTTTTATATTTTATTTTTTAATCTACACTTTTCAAATTTTCCTCCTTCAAGTTTTCTTCTTAACCGTGTAGATATCTGATTAAATCCAAGACATGAAATTATCACCACCATGGCTCGAGATAGCTAAATGTAGGCTACTTTCAAATTCATGTTAAGCGTTTTGATTGATTCATATAATTACAATCGACATACAGTCTACTTTGTAATCTAATTATTACATGTACAAACATATGGCGTTTAGTTTTATTTTCTAGATGTAGTAGTTTGATTATTTCATGTGTTCTTAAAGAACGTGACTGTATTGTGTATTTTATATAATGACGATGGTTCTGTGCGGAATACTGGGATATACCAGCTAACCGAGACAGAACAGATTATATTTAATCTCACGTTGTCTTATATAGTTGGAGTGATCCATGGCAGACCTTCAGACTTCCAGTTATCTAGTAATCCAGCGACTAGTTTCCAGACCCACATTTTAGACCAGTGTGGTCGCTGGTACGGGAATTGAGGGCCAGGAAAAGCAGAGTGATTTAAGAGCCCATAGTAAATTAATCAGGTTAAGTTGTTTTCGTTAGACGGGTGACCACAAACGTTAACTTTGGTTATAAGAGAACAGGAGGAATGGTTTTAACAACCCAATGTATAGAGATGGGTTAAAGCAACCTAATAAATAGAGATTGATTGTAGAAACCCGATCGTGCATCTCTACTCATAAAGCTTTCCAGTGAAATAGATGAAATTAACATCATTGAATAATGGCTACCACATCATACCGAAAAGAGGAGGTCAGCTCATACATAACATGAAGTCATTAGGATCACACAAGCAGAGAAATGACCTATATGATTTGCCTGACAGCTAAGATATTGAACTTAATTAGAGGAGATGTGAAAGAGATCATCCTTCCAAGTTCATTCAAATTATCAAAATAAACAAATATGTTGAAACGCGTGGTTCATTTTGCCGATATGTCACATTAAGACTAATATGACATAAGCAGATAACGTTTCCAATACATGTGCGAAATTGGATTCTTTAAAATAAAACAAACGCGTTTGATCGTAATAATTTCTTTAGTTGTACGAACACTTAAATATTGTAGTCATTAATCTGTGGAACAAATATTAATGTAGTTCAGAGGCGTATATAAATGTGATATGGCATAAAAAAGGTAAGCATTATGTAAAGATAAAATAAGGAAACTGAAAGTTCGCGCAATACTGTCACCTGGAAGGCCGGGAGATGTCTATTTGGATCCAAAGTTGCATCTGGGTTTATATACAGTGGTTTTACAACTTATTTGTATGCTTTTGAATTCTCCCTTGATGTCAATGGCATTTCAATCTATATAATAATAAAAGGCAATTTTCTGTCCGTTCTGTCCGGTCCTCGATAGCGATTGGTCCCTCAAACACATTTGACTCCTACAGCCAATCATCTTGAAAACGTTTACGCGGACGTTCAAAACGAGTTATTTTTGGTGCAGTATTTCTTCAACGACTTTATTTTGAGTTGTGCGCGTTGGGATTTATATTCAAAAGCTGTTTTTACGGGTTATTTATTTTAACTATAATGAATAGTATTATTTTTTTAGGTGATGCACATGTATGCCGGTCGAGACGGCTGTTGGAGTTACAACAACAGCCACCAAAGGGTGGGTGAGTGAATGGGTGGGTGGGTGGTTGGAAGGATGGTTGGATAGATGGATGGTTGGGTGGATGGTTGGATGAATGGGTGCGTGGAAAGGGTGATTGGATGGATAGTTGGGTGGATGGATGGATGGATGTATGGATGGATGGGTGGGTGGATGGTTGGATGGGTGGGTGGATGGTTGGATGGGTGGGTGGGTGGAAAGGGTGGTTGGATGAATGGATGTGTAGATGGATGGGTTGGTGGATGTATGGCAGGTTGGATGGATGGTAGGACGGGTGGGTGGATGAATGGATGGTTGGGTCGGCGGATAGATTGATGGCTGGATGTGGGTGGATGGATAGGATGGGTGGGTGGATGGATGGATGGGTGGGTGGGTAGATGGATGGGTTGAAGTGTGGATGGGTGGTTGGATGGATGGTTGAGTGGGTGGATGGATGGGTGGTTGAAAGCATGGTTGGGTGGGTGGATGGATGGATGGGTGGGTGGATTGATGGTAGGACGGGTGGGTGGATGGATGGATGGATGGATGGATGGGTGGGTGGGTGGGTGGGTGGATAGGATGGATGGGTGGATGGATTGGTGGGTGGATGGATGAATGGATGGATGAATGGATGGATGGATGGTTGGATGCGCGGGTGGATGGGTGGTAGAATTGGTGGGTGGATTGATGGATAGGTGGATGGATGGGTGGGTGGGTGGATGGGTGGATGGATGGGTGGATTGGTGGATGGATGGATGGATGGGTGGATGGATGGGTGGGTGGATGTGTGGATGGGTTGAAGGATGGATGGATGGGCGGGTGGGTGGCCGGAAGGATGGGTGGATGGATGTATGGATGGATGGGTGGATGGGTGGATGGATGTATGTATGTATGTATGGATGGATGGATGGATTGATGAATAGATGGATGGATGGATGGATGGATGGATGGATAAATAGATAGATAGATAGATGGATGGATGGATGGATGGATGGCTGGATGGATAGATGGATGGATAGATAGATAGATAGATAGATAGATAGATGGATAGATAGATTGATAGATAGATAGATAGATAGATAGATAGATAGATAGATCGATAGATCGATAGATAGATAGATAGATAGATAGATAGATAGATAGATAGATAGATAGATAGATAGATAGATAGATAGATAGATAGATAGATAGATAGATAGATAGATAGATAGATAGATAGATAGATAGATAGATAGATAGATAGATAAATAGATAGATAGATAGATAGAAAAAACGGATAATTTTGAATAAAAAATTAATTATATTATTGTCTAAAATGTTATTTCTTTAAAAGCTGAGGTGTCAGCTAACAAGATAATTTCAGTGCTTTGTTATCGAGTAGTTTTTCTTTGAGGTATACTATTGTTGCATACGGAACAGGACTTCACACATTCACTAAATGTAATATACAAACTCGTTTCACAATGTTTTTAAAAAAAATAAAAACATGCACAACCCTAACATATGTCCTTCATCCCATCAACATGTACGTCCATAGAGGTATATTGAATGTCGCAGCTTTATCAAACGTTACATTATAGAAGGTCATGTACCGAGTACCGCCAGAAGGACCGAGCTTTCTGGGGAAATAAAAAATTAGATGACAATGAAAGCCCATGTATCAGTGCACGGGGCTATTTAAACCATAATTAGTATTGCATATCCGTGGGCAGGCCCAATCACTAATACGGTTTTAACTGGTCTTGTACAGTCTCTGAGGGGCTATCGCGTGTCTGCACTTATGTACCCAGTCCATGCCTTCCTTTAAGATGACAAGTCTTTGAATGGCTGAAGGAGATTAGTTTTCATTTACGGTGCGTGCAGCGGTCGAGATTCATAACTAGAGGAGCGTTTTGTCATCTTCATTCTCTTCAGTAACTTGGTCGCAGCCATAGGGACTGCACCACCCGCGGGTTATGGGTGCTCATTTACATCTCAAGGGGGTCATCCTACAAGCTCAGAATCGTATTAAAAGCTAATTTGGTTTCCAAACAAGCCGAACAGATCATCTTCTGTTAAAAGCAATTCTTGGTACAGTTTAGTGTCTCATTGTACACATTTGCGAGATGATGCGAGTTCCTTTGGGATTGAACTTCATGTCTGTTTTAAAATTACCATCTTCTTCAAATGCTGCTTCTTCTGTTTATAGACTGGTGTACAGCAGTGTTCACTCCTTAAATGTTCATTCTTTGTGTAAGCTCGGATTTCTAGTTAGATTAGTTAGAAAATATTTTAAAAGATCTATTTTAGTTAATTTAACTTAATTTAATTTGAAGTTAAACGAAAGGGCTGGACAATCACGTCCCCAAATTAATGCCATTTTCTCTACTACCCTAAAAATATTGATAAATAATATTAAGTCTACTTTAATATTATTTTATCGTGTCGTCATTGTGATCTTATGGTGACAATTTCAATGGCCTAATTAAGGTTCCATGTGTTGTTTCACGGTCTAATGTATTGATTAATGTTCTAAGTCTCAGTATGTTTTCTTTCTAGTGTAAACCAGGGTTTTGTTTGATGGCACAAGCAACGTGACGAAATGTGGGAGCTCTTTTTAACGTCTGAGCGAAAATTCTGGCCGTGAAAATTAATGACTATTTAATAAATCCTTTATCTGGCGAAACATTTGTGTAAAATCTTCGCTTATCTATTTTATTAGGATTCTATTTTTCACTGTCTACATTCCTCTTGTCTCCAAGGTTCTCCTTTTTATACAGCGACACAAAATAACCCGTTAAGTTTGTCTCTTTGAGACTTTATTAAGTAATGCTCCTTTCAGAAAAACTACAACATACACCAAATTTAAAAAAATATGCATCACATACATTAACAAAAACATCCATCATACAAGCTAGTGACCACAACAATGCCCCCTGCCCATTTCATATCTATATTACTAGAAATCATTATACACAAAAATCACCCGTGTACCAATAAAGCAATTTATCATTTCCATGTCATAAAATCACACTAAGGTCATGTACACTAATTAAAGATATCGCTCAGATACATGAAAACTGTAAGCAGCATTATAGAGCAATGGCAAAAATGACTGTGTTTGCACGCCCGGCTTTAAGCCAGGCGTGTGCAAGACTTAATGGACACCCGCTTTCAAGCGCCGGACAGCGTCCATATTTGCATACTTGCAATCTTATCGAGATTAGATGACTGTTTGCGGTCAGTGAGAGGAGATTCGGTTAGAGAGACGTTGGCTAACAGTCGGTGGTCACGTCCATAAAGGGTGCACCAATGGTAGTTATATCAGTGTGATAGCTTGATCAATTATGGTAGTCAGTTTTTGGACTATTCCCAATGGGACAGTGTGATCTAGATGGGAACCACTCAGTCTTATCACTTGTCTTGTTTGCTAGACAGGCGCGTCAAGAGACAATGTATGCAACTAGTAATAAGTCGCTAAGCAAAGTTTTCTTGAAGGAAATCTTTGTATGACTGGGTAGTAATTATACCACCACATTCTTCTTCACACAACAGAACAACGTATTCGATAACAGGACAATAGGGGTATATTTCATGAAAAGCTCTTTGTTCCGGTTGATCCTTACATCTACTTTGATTACTATTGACAGATTCATGGAAGATAGTACTCCATTTTTAAACAAGGATTGCCTTTTCACAATAACGAACTAATCTCATATCTTTGTTAGTTTGTCAATGAAATTTTGCCAGCTAATAATTGAAGTCAGCGTGTCTCAGGGTTTATATCAGGATTAATTTGATAGACACGTATTCGGGGTGTGTCTTTGATGGAGGTTTTAACACATTTCTTTTAAAGCAGATAAAAATTGTTTCTTCCCTTTGTAAGATAGACTGGGACGAGATGAAACCCGTCACTGAAGCCAAAAGGAAAGCTCTTATGGCCTACAAGGAAAAGCCCACACCCGACAGGCTGCATGCCTTAAAATTAGCAAAGTCGCATGCCCAAAAATTTGCCCGTCAATGTGCCAATATCTACTGGCTTAACCTCTGCTCCAGCATACAATCAGCTACAGACATGGGCAATGCCAAAGCAATGTACGAAAATATCAAAAGAGCAACTGGCCATTTGACGTCCAAAGTTGCCCCCCTAAAGTCCAAAAGTGGAGAAATTATCCAAGACCAGGCAGGACAGCTAAAACGGTGGGTTGAGCATTATCTGGAACTTTACTCAACAGTTACCACAGTCTCCAGCACTGCTCCAGATGACATCCCTGATATGCCACTCATGGAAGAACTTGATGTCATGCCCACACAGGAAGAGCTGAGCAAAGCAATTGACAGCCTAGCTTGTGGAAAAGCCCCTGACAATGATGGCATACCACCGGAAGCTCTAAAGAGTGGCACGACAGCTTTACTACAGCCATTGCACGAGATTCTGTCCCTCTGCTGGGAACAGGGCTATATCCCACAAGACCTAAAGGATGCACATATAGTGACACTATATCAAAACAAGGGTGATAGAAGTGACTGCAATAACTATCGCGGAATCTCACTCCTTAGTATTGTAGGAAAGGCCTTCACCCGTGTCATACTAACACGTTTACAGAGTCTAGCATCCTGTGTCTATCCAGAATCTCAGTGCTTTGTTAATCCTGAGCATAACAGCCGCTACCAAACAAGCTCGAAGTTGAAGCCACATGTAGAAAAAGCTTGTGTATCTCTTCATAAATGAAAATACTGCCTCTTGATGGTTCAGTTGTGTAGTACTTGGCCTTCAGTGTTCAATTACACTGCAGCTCTGTTTAGCTCCACCTACAAATATAAAGGTTCAGTCTCTACGTTTGTTGAAATTTTTAACGCAATTTCCCGCATGGGAAAAATTGCGTTTATATTTTTGAAATATCTGTGCTGTCTGTTCGAGCTTGATCAAACAACTCCTCCTGAACCATAACAGATAGAGCAGGGGTCGGGAAACCATGGCTCGCGAGCCAGATATGGCTCTATTGATGGCTGCATCTGGCTCTCAGACGAATGTTCGTTTATAAACAAAGTTTATTCAGACTCATTTGATCTACATGTTAATTGCATATTAATAAAAAACAGCATAACAATGTTATTAAAAAGAATTCAGAGACATAACTATTGTAATTTCAGTGTAAAAATTACACAAAATGCACACATTTACTTGAATTTTTAGTTTAAACATATTGTATGGCTCTCACAGAATTACTTTTCAAAATAAGTGGTATTTATGGCTCTCTCAGACAAAAAGTTTCCCGACCCCTGAGATAGAGGGTTCTGGTCTTTCGCAAAAATGTTAAGGAGGTCCCAAGGATGTGCACGGGCCAAAAAAAGAAATACCGAAGAGGTTTACTGGATTTTCTGGGAAAAAAAACAACAACGAGAAAATATCAGTATTTCGTCAATTTCTCCCCAACCATAATATCTATCGGGTTGAAACAAACGCCAAACGATAGCTAATAATATTTAGAACAATGTTGGAGCAGGAATTTTTGAAAAATCTCTTTTCGTTCGGCTCCCGTAATTTTAGCAGAAATTTGTAGTTAGGATATATAAAAATTACGGTCAGGGTTATTGAGTTGAAATGACTTTAATGTAATCCAGAGTGATAGTTAATGGGGTTTTCCTGCTTTGTGAATGCTAATGTTAGACTGTTGCGCGGTGCGCATTATATTGACACATTTTTGGTGGGACGTAGCGTGAGGGGATATGAAGTCATAGAGAAAATATGCGATAGTGAGCAATTGATAGCAATTGTTTTGTTTAGTTTCAGAATTATTGATTTTAAATGACTTTTAATGTAATCTAGAGTGATTTCCCTTGAATACAAAAATCGGAAATTCTTTGATGGATATTGCGTTTAAATACTCATTCGAGGTTTTATTTCTTGTTTTACTTTGCTGTAATTCAATTTCTTTGCCTGAAATTCTCTCTTGTACATCTGATATAAATGTACGACGGGCATGATGTGGCCCACATGTATTAAGTTTGACACATGTATTCTAAGAGATTTTCATTAGACGACGTGAGGAGACATGACACATAACAATAATACTATGATCCCTAGCAAAATTGAGCTGTTACTTACACACATACAAACACACACACACTATGGCGGATTAAGGGGGGGGGCTGAACGGGCTAAAGCCAGGGGCCCCCGATGATTTAGGGCCCCCAAACTTAGCATATTTTATAATAAATATGGACAAATGTATACATGAATTGCTGAAAATATGATAAATTAATAAAATGTCATCTATTAAAATGATCTCTTTTCCCACACGATAGTCTTAGCAGTCAAAAAACCAGATTTGATAGGCTCAATAACAGAAATTATTAAAGAATATTATATATATATTTTAAATTATTAACTCTAAATGATATCTCGTGGCCGAATGTGGAGTACTAAGGCTTACGGTGCAAGCGGTGGGGGGGATCGATCCCAGGGTGGGGTATGAATTTTTTTTTCATGTGTTTTTGTAATTTTATAAATTGTCTTTTACACTCAATTTTAGGATACCGGCAAAAAGGTATTTCTTCGAAATCGGTTTTTTCATGAATAATCATTTTGGATGAATATTTACAAGTTACAGTCTTATATTAACTGCTAGCAATCATTTTATCTAAAGGTACACTGGCTGGATAGGGCCCCAGTTTGAATTGCAGCCAGGGGCCCCGTGCAGTCTTAATCCGCCCCTGCACACACACATACACATATATGCATGTATGTATATATATGTATATGCATTTTACATTGTTGAAAAAATTTCAAATCCCTTGTTATTTTACGTTCATTATTTCCAGGTTTATTTCGACATAAGATGCCATTTTTAGTTCAGTGTTCGGCGTTTATTATTTTTTTTTCTTGGTCGGCCACAATTTTTATTGTTTGGTCTAGTTGCATAGTAAACACATGTGTTAATTCGACAATTATTTTTTTACTCACAAAATCCACTATAAATGCTATACAGAATAATTTAAATATATGTAAACAGCTCGGGATAGAAATGTCACAACATAACTGATAAGAATCCGTTGATACCGTAGAGATTTTTACCTGATTGCTTTGTTCTGGAAATCTCAGTACACAGAAGGAGAAAGTGATTACTGGCAAGAATGTGTAGTACATTAGTCTCATCTCGAGCTTCTTTGGAAAAGTCACAAACATTCCGTAGAAACATAAAAAAAATACCCGGCCGCCATTATCTATTTTCCATTGAATTAAAACCAGGCGGTGTGATCATTGAATGTGTAGGCGCAGCTAGCGCTGTTTGCCCCCAAGAACGTGCTACAGCTGTCTTAATATAGACATGCTCTCCTTATTTGACTCATGTTGTGTTATGAAGAAAGGAATGAGATACGACACGTTTGTACCCATCACAACTTTACCTGTCCACGCAACTTCCAAGTGCTATACAATTTGTCTATATTGAATGCTATACATTTCGTTTGACAATACACTACACACAGCTGGTCTCAGCAGTAACTGATACCTAGGCCAAGAGTATATTTGGGGCCAAGAGGTAAGGGTTATTGTAAAACGTTATACCATGAAGACTCTCTTTTAGCAAAGGCCCCCGTGAAATATTCGTTTGTTGTATTTAGCCCTAGCATACATCATTTAAGTATCGCTATAATTATCATCGTCAAGCATAATGATAAGTAAGAAACATAATAATGCAACTCTGATATTTGAATTAAATTTAGTTGTTTTTTTCAAGAGAAAAATAATTAAGAATGTACTTTGGCATTAAAATACGAAAGACATATTGATCTTAAGTTTGAAAAGCAAATCAAAGTATATTTCTCTATATGCATTAGACAGATGCTGGGAAAATTGTACTGAAGATTAAAGGGTTTCAATTGGTATTTCTTTACGGGCATGTCCATTCAATTGAGATGCAAACAAAATTGAACTTGAATAACATACTGTGGAATAACCAAATACAGTCGGACCTCTCTAAGTCGAACTCAAAGGGACAGGGGAAAAAAATCGACTTACGGAGTTTTCGAGTTAGGGAAAATGACGTAATAAGCGCAGAATTTGGCGGGCCCTAACAATTAATTCGATGTAGGAAGGTTTTCGACTTAGTGAAGTTCGACTTAGCGAGGTCCGTCTGTAAAACTAAAGAAATGCAGAACTTGTCCTCAAACACATCGAACAGTCAGCATTCAAAACTTTGCTCCCAGCTCCAAATTATATGACGCCACGTACATATACATGTGTATATGTTTACATGTTTGTGTCCCCTGAACTTAAACTCAGGCTGCGCTCGTAGCACGAGTGCCCAGAGAAGTTGGCTGAAAATGCCCCCCCTCCCTTTTTGATATTCCATCTAAAGAGAGAGTGTGCCACTAGGGGTTGACCATCCTTCCATGCTCCACTCCTTCGCAAAGGTCAATCCAATTCAATTTGTCAACACCTGAATGTTTGAATGAATCTACTGTCAAATGGATGATCCACTAAAACGGTAAAATACTGTGATATTCAGTGCTTTCAGTCAGGAGGAAAACTTTTTAATTTCTTATCAATCTTGTGGAACACTATTGAAATTTCAAAGAGTTGTATTTTTATTAGGTGTTATTTGGGAGATGGAAAATCTTATGTCATAAATCAAATTGCATGAAATTCATCAGTCAGCGTGGGAAGACCCTTCTTTTGTCCTGACATTTTTAAGCGTTTAGATTACATACACCTGATATTAAAATCTCAAATATTTATGTTATCAATGGAAACACGTGGTGAGATATACAACATCAGCAATATCTATGTGTCCAATGGAAACAATTTATACTTTATACTACATAACACGCCAGATTAATTAAAATAGGATTGAAAACACATAATACTTTCTATTATAACATTTTAAAATACCATGTTTCATTCATAAATATATTCTAATTATGAAGATGTAATGGAAAGTCACAAAGTTAGATCATATAAGTAAAAAGCAAAGGTCTCCCTTTCAAATATGTATAACACCAATCGGTAGTAATCATTTTCTCTTTGCTTTGTTGAGGTTTAACCTGGATATAAGGAAAGGAATCAAATAAGTCAGACAGGAAAATTAAGGTTAAATTGCGGTCACTGGGGAGTGGGGACCTACACATCATAAAAGATGTTATTATTATACGGAGTATTTAAGTGTAAAAGTTTAAGTTAAATTGAACATTAGTAAGTTGATCGTAAATGAGATGCAGTTTGGAGATTGTGTCAAATGTTATGATCAATTTGGTTCGGTAAACGTGCTAAACTTTAGATCGACTTGACTTTAGACAGTTGGTTCGATTTCAGATGCAAAGTAGATGCCGCTCAAAGTTATATAAAAATGTCGTTCAGTTTTCGTCTTTCTGAGTTGAAAGGTTGATCTGTCATCGGGGGTGGATAAGTGCACAGCTTTAAAAATTATATGGGATTGATAAAAAACGTCCATAAAGGCAGCACTCTTTCTTATTCTCCTCAAAGACCAGTTTCTGCTTTAAAAAGCTGGCTCCTTTAAACTTATAGCCTACACTGTTGACGAATTGAAGGTCGAATGAAGCAGTCAGGTCATAGTTTTTCCGTCTAATGAAGTCTATATGTGATGTCTAAACATCTCTCAACGCCATAGGACGCATCACCCCTAATTACGATCTTTCTCTGTATAGGCACGTGCTCACTTCCTGGCCCCAGGCACACCTACTTACTGTGGTCCCGAAGTGGGGCATAAATAACAACAACCCTTCATCTTACTGGAGCGGAGCTTTCCAAACACTGTGTGCCGCCTGCACGATTTTGACGGGTCGCCCTTACTAAATTTTTAAAAACTCTAAAACCAGGTGAAATTTCAATTTAAACCAAATCTCTTCAATTAAAGATTATTATCAAATTAGTAATGGGGGGAAGGGGCAGGGAAGGGTAAAAAGCATATCAGCCGACACAAAGATTCGTTGTTTCATCCGAGGCCAAGTCTTTGTCCTATAAATTTATTGAAGGAGCGTTATTAAATTTTTTTTGTCATTTAAAATTAAAAAAATTAATTATTATTGCTCTTTGGTATGATATTTTATTTTTTAAAAAAAAACAACACTAAATAATGCCTCATTATTGGCATATTGAGTTATACTGACACCAAACCAATATATATTTTGTAGTGCGACTTCAACTCTCCTTAGAAACAATATTATAACGTTTTTTTTCCTGTTATTAAGTTATTATTTTCAGAGATATGGTGTTAATTACTCGTGTCACATGACTTAAATATTGTCTCAAGAAGTTTGATGTGGTTTTGTGCTGTGAGTATTACAATTAAAATACTAAATAATACATGAATACACTTTAACACAAAGCAATATTTTCAACTCAAGGTGTAATTCTCTGGTCAAATAGTTTTCAAATTCATCGTATTTTTCATTTTTAACTTCTGTTCTTGTTTCTTTGTGTATAAAATTCTTTAAAGCACAGTCAAAATGAGATAAAAAATGTAACATTTATTTAAGAATTTTAGATCCCATTGCTCACAAAAGTTTAATGAGAGACTGAATTTACTTCACTCTTCTGGAACAGCACGTCCCAACAGCAAATTATGGAATGTACTCGCATCACACGAGGATAACAGCCATGCAGGAGAAGAATAAGCAAACTCCTTCTTTAAGTAACTGGAATATGCAGCGTGTATACCAGATGGGTTTCGTCACGGACTGAGATTCACAACACAGTATGAGGGTGTCAATATAGCATGATAACGGCTTGTGTCCAACAAAATGGACTTAGGTATCTTATAGATAAACAGTGTGGCACTAAAAATTGCCCAGTTTGGTGATAGCTTAGCAGTTAGATAACTAACGAAAATAATTATATTGGTGGTAAATGTTTTCCAAAAGTGGTCAAATAATTCGTGGCAGCAAGGTATAGCGGTCATAAAAATGAAACTTCTCCAATATTCGCTGATTAAGAAGTCCGGTCACATATGTTAGGTTAAAATAAATAAGAAAACGACTGGCGAAATTTTAAAACATTTTAAGTTCATTGTTGTCCAAATGACAAAACTGGGTAG